>OZ014552.1:22493967-23693967 GCA_963966155.1 Clivina fossor | reverse complement strand
TTTAATTCATTTGTTCGGTTTTCTATAACGATATTTTTCTCTTTTGTTTTCGTCATTCAAATTCTAGCTATTATATAAAATGTTAACACTCTTTATAACCATTTAAAATGAAATATAAATTAATACCTATTAATTAATTATTCACATGATTTTTCATTTATCTCATTTCAAATATAACTTACAATATATACAAAAATATCATCCAGAACCCGTCAATCAGACATAGGACGAAGCCCGGGCTATAATTGACCTTTGTACAAAACAAATCAGAGAGAGAGAGAAAGACACCCGAGAACCACGTCCCCAGTTATGACGGAGGGTCCCAGATAACCTAAAGAGGTATTAGCCTGCTTGTTTATTTCTTATCAGACACTATATATATATTTTAGGACGAGGAACAGTTCGGAAAGGATATAATTTAGGATTAAGGAAGGAAGGCGTTTTTAACACATACATTCTATTTTTTGTTGTCTTTCATTTTTTTGCAAAAAAACATTCAAAAAAACAAACATTCGTTCTAAGTGAATTAAAAACAGGATGTGTTATTCTCTTTCTTTAAAACACTGCAGAATTCGCCTAACTACAAAATACTTAAATTTTCATAATTTTTTGTACATTGTACAAGTGTTTATATTTATATATATATAATATTATATTTTATTTAGATTTTTTAATTATTTATTTAAAAAGTAAAAACAGTTTCGGAAGCCACCTGGTGGGCACTAAAAACACAATACCACTCAACATTATATTTTTTTTAAATTATCATATTTATATTATATATATATGTATATCACTTAATAAAAATCTCGTGTTTTTATTTTGCTGTTTTTTTGTTTCAAAAATCTATCGTAATAATTATTTATAATTTTATAATAATAATAATAATATGTATAGTATATATATATATATATATATATATATATATATATATATATATAAATATTTACACAATTAGGAGAATATTACGGTACGTCTATATTCATCATCTAACTTCACAGTCTTTGTTTAGCGGTAAAGGTGCGCAGGGTGGCGATGGCTCGGGGGGTAATTTAGGCGGTGATAGACCCCCTAAGGGATCGACCGCTAGCGATTGTTCTTTTTCCTGGTCCGTTAACGCGTCACTAGTCACCACGTCCGTTGGTGGAACGTCGCACGGCACTTCGACAATCGGCTCGATTGTCGCTTTCTCGTGGAATGAGTCCGTGCCGATCTGTAAAGGATCACTACTTTTCATAACATACCCGGTGCCCTCGTAACATCGCGCGATTTTTAACCGAATGGGCTTGACCGAACGCACTTTCCGCAATGCAGACGTCCCAGTTGGCGTGGAAGGTGAGGAATTATCGGAGAGGGGCGGCCCCGGGCCAGCCGGTACCGATGGATCCGCGGCGGTGGCTTGGATTCCAGAAGGCGGTGCCACCGTTCGTCCATCGGTCGCTTGTTCAGTCCGCGGACCAGGCTCGGAAGCCGGGGGACACTCATCACTAACACTACACACCACACTATCTTCCTTCTTGCTGTTGCTGTTGTCCTCCTTCTTCTTGCCGAAACGGATAATCAGTTTCGGTGTGTTCGCACTGTCCGAAATGATCTGCACCTCGTGCTTAGATTTTCGTTTCTTCTTCTTGCTGGAACGTTCGCCTTTGCTGCGTTTCTTCTCCTCGTCGAAGTCGGCCATCACCATGCGTCGATACTTCATGCTCTCACGTTTCAGATCTTCAACGCTGGGCATTGGTATGCTAGAAAGGCGTTTTTTCGGCGGCCGGCCTTTGTACTTCTTATCGTCGATGGTAGTGATTGTCGTATCCGCCATACTCATGCTACCGATTTTAATTTTGAGTTTCGGCGTGATCGGTTGCTGTGTAAGCCGTGGCGGCCGGCCTTTTCGTTTATACGTGCCATCGTACAGACTGGGAACGCCCGTTGAAGCATTACTGCCCGTTGAGCCAATACTTCGTCTTCTTTCAGGTACATTGTCGTCCTCTAATGGTAAATCTAATTGCCGTAATTCCCTAGATAAAGCACCAGTAGATGATTGTTTTTCTTTGCGACGTTTCTTCTCCATGTTTGCGTCCACAACAGCTTTATAATCCTCGCGTGTTGGTATTGATGTCATGGATGCGACTGCTTTCGGTATTGTTATAATTGTTCTGTTCACCTGAGGCATTGTTGTTGGAGCTAGCGCTTGACCAGCCGTAACACCGCTTGCTGGTTCATCCATATTCATATCCTGCGTCCAATACTGTCGTAACAATTCCTTCTTGCGCATTCTTCGTAAATTGGATGTGCCTGACGAGGCGGTAGCTGATGCTGACATTGCACTATTCACAGACGTTGCCGAAGACATTGCTGAGCCATCCATTGGATCTAATGATACATTGGATTGAGGCGGTAATGGCGTTACTGTTGATGTATAATTTGCATCCAAGAATGGACCTTTGATTTTTACTTTTAGTTGATTTCTGGAATCGGATAACGACACTTTCACTGTATCGTTTTCTTTCGATTCAATGACTTCTGGTGTTTTTCTCGCCGTTAACGCTGCATGTAATGATTTTTCGAAATCTTCATCAATGTCATGTAATTGCTGTTCGGTTTGTCCGCTAGCAAAGGCACCTAGCAGTTGATTATTATATGCCTCGGTATTTGGTTGTGGTTCAAATGTAGTGTTATAAGTTCGCATATCAACTGGACCGGGCAAAACTGGTTGCGCGATATCTGGATAGGTTCTCTGTTCATCAACAGGCACCATAGACGATAAAGGCGATGGAATACTTTTCGATAATCCTTGCATTTCTGATATAGGCGTAGGTGGTCGTAGATCTCGTAAATCGGCAGAGAAAGAAGAACGAATTTTTCCATGTTGTGGACTTGTAAATTTTGGACTTTGCGACGAATCGCGAGAAAGATACGATCCATCTGATTTCCGATCGTGTATATCGGTTGATCGTCTTCTTTCTCTCATGGCACGTAAATTTTCCATATTATCACTGGCAATATCATCATCGAAATCGAGATCATAGACAGTGCCAACGAGTTTATTATGAATTGTATTTCCACCCAGATACTCCAGATCAGGATGTTGCATATGATTACCTCTTCCGCGACCTCTACCTCGGCCGCGACCTCTTGTCGCCGTATAAGATCCTCGAGAGACAACTTTATTGCCTCGTTTAGAACCATCACCACCCCGCCCTCTACCTGAGCCAGTTTTGCCAATTTCTTGTCTCGGTGATTTGCCAGGACTTTTGCTCGGCGATTTACTTTGTTGTGAGACGACTCTAGCTGATGTTCGTGTAGGTTTACTAGGTGATTTTTTGCCGACGGGTGTCATGGAAGCTGAATTTGATTTCGTTTCGATGCTTGAAGCTGGCGATGAATGATTTGTTAACGGTGTTGAAGAAACTGGAATTGAGGCCGGGGATGGTGGAATCTCTTCATTCGGTACTGGGAATTGAGCTTGAGATGTTATTGGAAGCTCTTCTTCTTCCGTTGGCGTTTCAGATGATTTAGGAGTTGGTGGTGGTAAAGAAACCATTGCAGCAGTTAAAGCCATGTTATGCGACGACGAAGTGAATGTAGCACACGACGGAAAATGTAATGATTCTTCGGCTGGTTTTGGAATAGGCTGCATGTGAGGAGTTGGAAAAGGTGCGCCGTACGAAGGAGGAAACATAGCTGCACCAGGTGATGGAAATGGTAATTGTGTATTGATATTCGGAGGAGGAAATAACGAAACAGGTCCCGCAACGAATTGTGAAGCTTCTGAGTATGGATGAAACGGTAGGCCATCGGCAAATGAATTTGGCGGGAAAGGTGTCATGCCTTGCGGCAACATACTGAACGCCAAGTCTTGCAAGTTGCCTGGATGGTTTGATATCATCATTTCATCACGTTTAGTTAAATCGATGTCTTCGGTGCGATGCTCGCAAGAACTCGAACTAGAAGCGGCCGATGATGATGATGATCTTCGAACGGGTAGAACTTCGCTATCCGCCCATTTAGCTTGCTGGTGCATATCAGCGTAAGGTGACGGTGATGGCATACAATCCATAGATGTTGGTTCCAAAAACGGTGTATGCTGAGGCAAGCGTTCGTGCAATACCGGGCTCTGACTTTTGTGCATATCTTCTTCAGACATAATTAAATCGTGTTTCTGTATGGAAGTATTTAAATCAGTGTGTTGTAATTCAGGCGGTGGCATGAACGGTGGTTTATTTAAGTCTAGATGCATGTGAGCATCGGAATAGATTTTATCTGGTCCAATATGTTGCTGAATATCCAGTGGAAAGTTATCGCTTGGTGGAACCCATCGTTCGTCGGCTTGTGCACTGGAACTGTGATCCATGTGATGTTGTTCTTGAATTGGTATCATATTCTTATTGATTTCTAAATGAACTTCCGCCTCACATGATGAATAATGATAATTCGATTCAGGATCCATATATGGCGGTACTCTTTGATCTTCCTGTTCTTGTTGTTGTTGCTGCTGTTGTTGTTGTTGCAGTGGTTCCGATGGTAATTGCTGAGATTGTTCTTCAACAGGAATTTGTTCAACGGTAGCTTCTAATTCCTGTGGTACATCTGGTATATTTTCAACTTTCTCTTCTGATAAAATATTATTCTCTGGACTTTCTTCCACTTCAGGAAGTTTCTCAACCGGTGCTTCTTCTTCATCTTCCTCTTTCGATGGTTCACTAACCCCTTCTTCGACACCATCTACTTGACCGGTGGATTTTTTCATGCTCATTCGTAATTTTTCTACGAGATTTATTGTTTCTCTAGCACTATCCTCTTTTGAATCCTCTTTGAAAAGAAAATCATTGTTGGCAAATTGGAATGTGAGTGGCGCTCTCATAACTTCTTCCGAATCACGTGGCATGCTAAAACCGTCATCGTTTGCCGATTCATCAACATTAAGCATTGCATTATCGAAATCGAATATTTCCGCATTGTCTTTGATTGGTGTTGGTTGCGGTGAAAATATTGATCGATTCATGTAAGGTTGTGGAAGTTTTTCCGGTGATTTCTTAATTGATTCAACTGCATTCTTTATAACATCAGGTGCATATTTTTGTGATATAATTGGTTCGTCAACAACAACTGATTTTGCAACGATAGGTTCAGGAATGGATAGATCAGGCAGTTGTTTCTCAATAATTTTAGCGTTGTCAGTTTTTCTTGGAGAATGTTCGGCTGATTTTTCCAAGTTTCTCGGTTTCGGATCAACGTAAACTTCTGGTTTTTTATAGCGCGGTGATGATGGTTTCTTTTTCAATGATTTTTCTAATAAATATGAATCGGTATCACTAGCATTAATTTTAGATTCTTCACAAGTTTTCTGTTTACTAGGTGATTTTGTTACAACTATATCAGTTTTTATTTCGGGTAATGAAAGAAAATCTTTTATTTCAATAACGTCTCGTAAATGTTTCGAATCTTTTTCTTCTTTTGCCGAAACTGATGTAACAACTTGTTTATCCAATTTCTTATCACGTTTTTCAAACAATTTATCAAATGTACTCTTAAACGATTTCTTGCTATTTGATTCTCTGCCAGCTTTACGTTCCATGATTTCTTTTTCGAGATTGCATGGCTGCGAAGGACTGGCTAATTTCTCCGGAGATTTATCTGTTAGCTTCTTGTTCTCTTTCCGGAACGGAGAAGAAAGTTCACTGGACTTGAGGCTCTCTTTTTCGGTCGATTTCGTTCGAGAAGCGCTGATTTCGGTTCGGGACTCACTAGCAGCGTTAGCATTCCGTGCAAGTTCATCTGATTTTCTCTTCCGACCGGATGGCTGGTCTTTCGCACTGGTAACTGCTTCTGATGCGGTAGCGGAAGCGCTTGTTCCTTTCCGCTCCAGACTGCCACGTTCGCTATTAGAGAGATTTCCAGACCGGACATCAGCATCTCGCTCCCGATGACTTGCGTTACTCTGCCTTTTGACTCGAGATCGACTGGTAACAGTCGATTTGGCTGTAGATTTCGATGATGGTTGTTGTTGTCGTGATGATGATTCTTCTCTTTCAACAGCGGCCGACTGAACGTCGTCAGGCCGCAGATCGGAAGTTTTAAGCTTCTTTTCTGCGACTTTTCGGTATTTTTTATTGGCACCAGATTTACTACTCGTGTCTTCAGTCGGCGCTGCTTTTTCCGTCTCAGTTTTCGCTTTAGACCTAGCTGTTTTGGCTGTTCCACTCGCTGTTGTTGTTGCTGGCACTGTTGCTGTTGGTTTGCTGCTGCTGTCTTTCCGGTTCGGTAATGATTTCTTCTGAGGTTTGGATGGTAAGGAATCACTGGAGTCGGATGAGCTGCTAGAAGACTTGGCTGCCTTGTCAAGAAAGGGCCAGTCCTTAGAGTTATTCCGTTTAGTTTCAAGGGGTGGAGATGCAAATAGACTCTCGGATAAAGGTGTTGGTTTGTCGGGCTTTTTGATGGGCGGTGCTGGTGATTTGGGAACATCATCATCGCTGTCGGAACTAGAGGACGTCGAGGATGAGGAGGAAGAACTAGATGAGGAAGACGATGTACTATTACTCGAAGACTTACGTTTATTCTCAGATATTCGATTAGGTTTGTCGTGTTCAACCGCCGTAACGGATGCTGGTTCTTTTTTCGTTTTAGCAGGCGATTCGGTTTCTTTGTGCGATTTGACAGATTTCGTTGGCTCACTATCCTTTTTAGTTTTAGTGGAGTCACCATCTGTCGATTCAGGTACTGTTGGCTTACCAAGCCCGCTTTTAATATGTTCGGCCGCTTTTTTAGCAGCTTGACGTTGTGGAACGTAAGCAAGAATCTCTTGATTATCTTCCTTTTCAAGTTCTTTTTCAAGATCGAAAACATCACTACTAAGTTTCGGTTCTTTCCCCTCTCTTCTAACATCCTTATCCTTAACAACATCCTTAATCTCTTTATTCGCTTTAGGTTTCACTTTCGGTTTGGATTTTTCTTCCATTACCAATGGCGTTTGTTGTTTCTGTTCCGATTCACTTACAGCACTGCTATTAACAGTGCTATCCTTATTTCGAGACGTTGTATTTTTCAAATTCTCAGATGCTTTCTTTGCAGCCTGTCGCTGCGGAACAATCAAATCCGATGGAACATACTCCTTTTTCTTATTCGATTTTGGTGTTTGCGGCGTTTCTTTCTTAACAGCAACAACAACCGGTTGTTCATCCTCTTCTTGTTTTTTCTTTGTCGTTGTCGCCGCCGCCGCCGCGCCTTTTGGACTAGCGCCAGCCGAAGGTTTCGACTGCAAAGAGAATTCTTTAACAGCTGCCTTCGTGCGCAATCGATTCTGTTGTGAATCGCTAGCTGCATTCGACGATTTGTCCTCGTTCTTTGTCGACGATTCACTGCTATCACTGTCCGAATAAATATTCGTTGACAATTTATGCGTGTCGGTTGGTTTCGATAAGCGAATCGGCATAAGTTCATCACTATCCGTACCCGATACAACACGATCACCCATTTCGCGTTCCATTTGCCGTAAAGTCCGACTACGCGGCCAATGCGACGACCAGTCTTTTTTCGTCGTCGGTTTAATGTCCTCCTCACTCGAACTTTCCACTTTCATACGCGACGATATATTGCTGCTGAGTCGGTTGCGACGTCGTTCGGCCGCTTTCGCACTATCACTTATCTTTCGCACTCGTTGCGCTTTCTTCTTTATGGTCGACGGTGATATCTTTTCGTTTTCGGTGCTCGATGGATGATGATGTATTATTTCGGGTTTACGTTCATCGCTACTGCTGGCAGCACTAGACATACTACTACCATACAAGCTTCCACTGCGTCGTTTTGTCGATCCATTTAAATAGAATCGTTTGTATGGATTGTTGAGTTTACTACCATCTTTGAGGATACCGTTTAGATCGGGTTTCTTTTCATCGCCCGAATCCAGTGTCGGCGATTTAATGCCAGCAATTCGGGCTAGAATCGTATCAAAGTCCGATGTATGATCTTCAGCCTTTTGATGCGAATACAATCGATCGTATATCGATGGTCCGTGATTCGCTTCGATGACGGCTGATATTGCAGTTGTATTCATATTATGCGCACCAGCTTGTAACACTGACGCCTGCTTATGGAAGGTCTGTTCACGCATTCTGAAAAACGTCCGTGATAATTTCTCTCTTCTACTGACCATGTAACAGAGATTTCTAACACGCTCCAAATCTTGTCGAAGCTGAACGAACATTTTCATCTTCTCCAAATCGGCTTGTTCTTGTTTATGCGAAAGCATATCAACATCTTCCGATTTCGGCGGGAGAAGCGGCTTGTTATGGCCGGCTCTTCGTTTCAATTTCCAGTAATTGTAAATATACTGTAATCCTTCCGAATCGACTTCAAGTTGCGTAATATCTTTAACACTAACGTGTTTATCGAACTCGGCCTCGATTTCTTGAAGTCGTGCCGCTCTAGCTTGATTCTTTTCTTCGGATGTCATGTCTTTTCGCTTCTTTCGTTTACTGTCATCGTCCTCCGATCCGGAGCAAGCACTTTTCTCCTTTTTACTGGAGACGCTGTGCTTCTGACAATACGAACGTAACTTAACACCATCGTCGGCGTTCTCATCTTCGATGATTGCGCGCATTTCTAGTCCGTGTTTAAACGCACAAGTCACGTGATAAGCGGTTTTACACGTTTTCACCGAGCACTGTATACACGCACCGACACGTTCACGACACAGAACACAAATTAACGCCCATCGGCTCTGAGGGATACTAGAGATTTTCGTAATAGGTTCCATACGTTCCACGCAACCGATACTGACTTCCGGAATCCATAATGCGCACGAGACATGCGCCCATTTCTGACCGGATCGGGTGCATTTCATTGCGCCACCTTTATTCGGACAAAGTACACAATCGGGCCGTTGACCTAGTGCGCATGTGCAGCATAACCATTGGCCAGGAGGAATGGTTGTTATACCGTAGCAAGCTTGATGCACGCAGATGTTACAACTGTCGCAGAAAACCATTTCATTACCTTCTTCCGAATCGGGTGACCTGTCCAAAAAAAATGTCTTAATAAATATGTTTATTTCATGTTGTATAGTACAACATTAGTAATGAAAATGTATTATTATTATTTTTTTTAAATTCATATTTCTAACGAATAAAAAACCAATATTAGAATTTATTTCTAGGTTTTCTATAAGTTATTAAAGTTCTGATGACGCAGAAAGTTTTTAATTATACGTTATTTTCATGTATTCATTCCATTTTCTTTAAATAATGATAGTCATAATATAATCATTTAATATAGTCATCCCGTAAAATCTAAATTCGTATTTTGATTATAAATACAAAGTATTCATAATCAAATTAGAGAGAAACATAAATTTATTTTTAAAATTATACTTATATAAAATAATTATATAACTTTAAAATTTTATCTATCTTATTTATAAAATACTTACATAATAATTTTTAAAATAAGTACGTAACTTAAAAAAACATAAAAATAATATTGAAATTTTATTATAATTATAAATAATAAAACAGTAAATTTTTATAATTATAATTAAACGATAGTTAGATTAATTAATTTGTGACAGACTATTTAAGTTTGTCATATTGTTAAAAACAATAACGAACCTGACAGAAAATTTAATAATATTAAAATTAATCATAACGCAGGCGAAGAAACGTTTATCTTTTGACATTAATATAAATAGTGATTACTTCTTATTTGATACATATATATATATATATATATATATATATATATATATATATATATATATATATATAAATTAAAAATTGTGGAATTGTTTAATTGCAAAATATCTTACCTGCACACATCGCAAATAACATTCTCATCATATTCAATGCCCAATCCCTCCTCATTTTTCATAATCGTCTGTATCCGATCCCAGCAATGGACTTCCAGCTGCTCGATCACACGTTCGAGCTGGTCTTCAGTAACAGCGCCGAGTCCAGCTTGGGCCCGTTCACCGTTTAGCAAGTGCAGCCATGCCGTATCGACATCATCTAAATCGTAAGAGCATGCTGCTTCCGCTTTTGCTGGTGTCGTACTTAACATATGCTCTTCCGGTACGAACTGATCGTCTTTTGTTATACGGATGTATTTGTTTTTCGGTCTAATTGAAAAATCGATATTAGTGAAAATGTTCATTTAGCTTACATAAGAAGTAAGTTAGTTTTTAAAAAGAAACAAATATTTTAAATTTATTTATTGAGATTGTGATAATAAAAACTTATTTTTCATTAAAAGCATTACATTCTACAAATATTAGACAAATTTTCTAAAAATTTTGAATTAAGCAATTAATTTTAATATTATGTAATAGTATGCTTTTCTAATTTCAAAAATAAAATAAACTTTACATTACGATATCTTTCAAAAATAAAAATAATGTATATTTATTTTTAAATAATTATTTTAAAAAGGTTAATAACCTTTATCTAATACCTATAAACAATAATAATTAAAGTAAATTACAATTTGCTAACATTTGTAGATAATAAAAAATTGTATAAAACTTACTTTCACTGCACAAATAATAAATTGAAAAATATAAAAAATTATTGATTTTAAATTTTACTACAATTCGCTAGTAAAACATAAAGAAATTTTTTTTATTTATTAATCAAACAAAAAACTAGCCAAAATACTAAATACAAATCTAACTTCCGTAAACACGGGCTTAATATAGATTATATGAGGTAACTATTAACAAAAAATTAACCTGTTCTAATACCAAACTCTAATTAAATTATATTGACCTAACCCGAAGAACCTTGTACTAAAAATCAAACCATTTTTGTTTCGATAAAGAAATAAATAAAACAAATACAATTTTTATTAACGTAAAACACAAAAGAAAATGGCTTGGTTCTTTTGGGTAGTTCAAATTAAATTATTTGCCATCAATTTTATTTCTTTATCTCAAGATTCGGACAATATTTTTTTAAATTTAATTTATTTAAATTTTTAGTTGTAAGATCCGATATATTAGAATCTCAGATTCCATCATCAAGAACATGCAAAAAAGAAAAAATAAACTTAAGCAATTATAAAACATATGAAGCAAGCTCTATTATTTCAAAATAAATTAAACAATACTGGGCCTCGATTTTATAACTATAATTTCTACAAGATTTCAAAATCTACTAGAATTCAGTTTTCCCCCTCCATTTCTTTAGATGTCATGGGGAAGTTTGTTCACTAAAGCGATTTTGTAAATTCTATAAGAAATTTCAAATTTTGTGCGCGAAAATATTAAAACCCATCTATTTATCAATAATTTAATAAATAAAATAAATAATATACATCTAAAAATAAATTACATACCTATTTAATTATTTTTAATAATTATGAAATATTCTAACCACACTTTTTACGAAAGTACAAAACGTCAAACTAGTAAACAGATAGAAATTCAAGGTCACCAATTCTACAGCCTCTGAGCAGTAGATTTCAAAATCCACACCTCGACAAGAGTGGGGGAAAACTGAATTCTTGTAGATTTTAAAATCTTGTAGAATTTAACTTATAAAATCGAGGCCCTGATTGGCTCCTTGAATACAAATTACAGGGTTAAGCTTTTTCTTTTCTTTTTTTCGAAAAAAATCAGAAAAAACTATTATTTTTTTCATATATGTTTAAGAATGCCAATGTAGAACAAGTAACAATGACAAAATTTGATTTAAGTTTGAATTAAAAAATATATTATACACCCCTAAATATATACCGCAATAAGATCGCGATTATTTTAATCATTAAAATTTGCAACAAAACAAAACAGGATCACACACACACGAATCAAACACGCTTCCAGAAACGTTTATTCGTATGTATATAAATTTTTATTTTAATATTTATTTTGTGCTAGATATATCAAAATATTTTAACTAAACAATTATTAGAAATCAAATTTAGTTAAAAAAGTAATTAATTAAAATTGATTTAAATCATGATTCATATTTGAAAAAAATCTAATAATGAAAATCAACCCAACCCTGGTAAATTATATATATAAAATTTGCAATCTACTCACAGTCTAAATTCATTGATGGTCCTATTGCCGGCACCAGCACATTGTGTAACGGTAACCGATGGTTCCGGTAGCGAATCGGGATTTACCGGTACTTGAACACCTCGTTCCCATTCCTGTTTCCATTGATCGTTAATGATCCAATATTCATCAGCCGCCAACGGTTCAGAATCCGGTAGCTTCATCGCACTGATAAGATCCTTACGAAATAATTCGGCTGGTGCTTCGGTTGCACTTCTATACAGAACAATATTAACGGATATCATAGTAAAAAATCTTTCCGAATTCATTATATTAAAATAAAAACGGCTTCAAGTTTAAGTTCTGTATTAATATTTTGAAAATTTATTACAGCATATTTAATATTTCCAATTAATAGTAAATAAAATTCATGGTTATCGTATATTGTGCATCAATAATCAATTTTTTAAATTTATTTTATAAATGTATAAATTATAAAATTAAACGAATATAATTGATTTTGTACACCAAGTGGATTTCTCGTCGTTGTGAATCTCTATAATCTATGAAAAATCTTACCTATTATAAATACTCGATATCTTCAAATCACTAATCGGTCTCGGTTGCCATGGCCCCGCCGCCTCCTGCTGCCTCGTACTTCCATTCCCACCGCCGCCGCCGCCGCCACTACTGCTGCTACTTCCAGTCGTCGCACAGCCTCCGCTACCTGCTGCAGCAACACTATCCCTAGCCAGGCATAAGCTGACTTTCGCTTTCGTCGTCGTCTTCGCATCGCTCTCGCTGCCAGCCGTTGGCGCAATAATGCCGCCGGCGTGCGCACTAGTTTCCTCCTCGTCGGCGGCGGCGGCAGCAGCAGTAGCAGCAGCGGCTGTTTGAGTAGGTAGGGTTGCGGGCCGGCATTTGCGTCGTTTATTGGGTACGACAGCACCGCCACTCGCACTGCCACTGCCGCCCGCTGCAGCATCGTCACCACGATGATGATTCGGTCGTTTCGTCCGTTGGGACATAGCTTTTTGTTCGGGGGGGATGGAACACCGCCGCCGCGTGCCTGGCTGTGCCCGGAAGCCGTCCAAGACACACCACCGGGCACCAAGCGGTTACGAGCGGTTCGTTCAATCACGCCCAACGATTGGTGGATAGTCGGTGTGGTAATACCACACAACCTAAACAACAGCACACAATCACAATACCGTCTTTACGAGATAATTTTCATTCTTAAATACTCTAACTACTCCAATTATTTACAAAAACACTTTACTCGATAAATTCTAATACATATTATATCATCTAGCGATGTCGTACCAAGTAATTTATCACTAATATTACCTATGTTCATTACTTTCAATCATATATTCAGAATAAACATTTCAATATTAACATAGTAAAATATTTTTCAGAACTCATAGTATTAATATAAAAACAGTTTTAGATTTAAATTCTGTTAATTATTTTTATTAAACGACGTTTCGAAGAAAACTAAACGCTCGTCTTCATCAGGTCAAAAAAAAATTAGCAATAATTTTTGACCTGATGAAGACGAGCGTTTGGTTTTCGTCGAAACGTCGTTTAATAAAAATAATTAACAGAATTTAAACCTAAAACTGTTTTTACATTTACATTTAAATATTGTTTGTAAATGAAATTTTTTTTTCAATTTCAGAAACATCACTATTTTTTACGAATATATAAGCATTCATTAACATATCTAATCAAATTTGTCGTATGTTAAATTAGTCAAATATAATTTTCTCGTATTACGAGTTCGGTGTTAATATCAGTTTAAGACAATGCAAAAAATAAATTTTAATTAGTTTATTTGAATTTCATATTATATATATATATATATATATATATATATATATATATATATATATATATATATATATATATATATATATATAAATACTATTCATATT
The DNA here is from genome assembly GCA_963966155.1 of Clivina fossor. Classification (NCBI taxonomy): domain Eukaryota; kingdom Metazoa; phylum Arthropoda; class Insecta; order Coleoptera; family Carabidae; genus Clivina; species Clivina fossor. Next base: position 23,680,041 of record OZ014552.1, on the reverse strand, counting down.
TGATAAAAGGTAGAAGTACAAATTTAATTTTAAAGCAAAAATAAAAGCACGTTTTCTTAAACAAAAGAGGTAGAAATACGGGCCATAGAATTTAATATTTTTATCACTTCAAGATTCCTTGTTAAATATTATATATAAAATTTCGAAACGTAATACAGTTAAAATTATAAAATAATAAAATATAACTGTCAAAATTTTAAATAAAATCTTCAAATTTGATTACGTAAATTAGATCGTTTGATACAAAAAAAAGCATTGACTAAATAAGCAGACTTTATGACGCCTTTATAAGCCTAATAGAGAAATTCCGTATTATTCTATAAAATCTAAAGAAACTTTTAACTTTTTTAATAAATAGAAAAAAAAAACAAAAACATTCTGTAGTACTACAGAATAAAACAGAATATCTGCATTAGTGTAAAATATATTTAATCTATTAGTTCCAATAAAAAAAAAAAATTAATAAACAAACAAAACAAAATCATACCCATAATGGACGTTTCTATGAATATACTTCACGTATGATCATTTGACATCTTTGTATTACGAATCGAAATAATATATTTCGTTTTTTTTTTCTTCTACCAATTAATAATTTGTCTGAAACTAAGAAAGAAAAAAAAATACTTCCCGTAAATTACCTATTTATATTTACATATTTCCACACATAACTACAAAATAACATTCTAAAATCAGTATGTTAAAATGCAAAAACGAAAATACATTTTTATATGCTACACTTTCTAGAACATTTCATCTTTTTAAAAAAAGTATTATTTTAATACAAATACTTAAAAATTACTAATATATTATTAACAATCAGTCTTAAGGTATGAATTAAAAATATTAACCAATTAAAATCTACACAAATACAAATTATAAATGTATTATTACTATTTTTCATTTAAATTGAATTAAAAATGTCCACAATATCTTTAAAAATTACTTAGGTTAAATATTTCATTTAATAAATCCATAATATTAAATAAAATATGCATAATTTGTTATACATATAACCTCTTTTTATATATTATGCATTAAAAATATAAATTTAATTAATTTATATTAAACGTACTAACTCATTTAGTAATAATACTTATCGACGAAACACAATCGGATTGATTTGATAATGTTTCGTATTACCTTATAACTGATTGCATGGCAGTTCCGAATCCAATTTTTTTTAGTAAAAATACGCAGTAATTATCGTTCGATAGAATAGAAACATGCATTGCATTAGTTTACTACCGTAACCAACAAAATATATCTCATGCTTACTTACTACATAGCTATTTCATAAAAATCTGGAGATGCAGTTGTATGTTGTCAAGTCTAAAAATTAAAAAAATACAACTATTACTAAATGTAAAACATCAAATATATAACAGAAAATAAAATATATATTTCGAACTGATTAAAATACAAATCAAATTGGAAATCGAGTAGCATTGTGCCGGAAAATTGGCTGGGCATAAACAAAAATGTCAAAATAAAAGTGACATTTATGCCACTGGCAATGTACAATGCTGTATCTAGCCAGCCATGCTTCGCACACAAAACAAAATCGTATTCGATAGGAAACAATTGAAAAGTGTTAGAATGCATTGTTTTCATCACCCCATATGATAATTTCGAGCCAAACTAATAAAACAAATGCACAACAGTAAAGGTGGCTCCCTTGGACCAGTGTAAACATTGCACGATTTCACACACGCGTACACAGTATTTTTAGCACATTTATAAACGTAACCACATATAAAACATTTTAATATTGCCCATGATTACCATTTTCTTCGAGAATTTTCATGCTTTTTGACTATTTATCGATATTTCTGTGTAATATAGTCTCCATTAGACTCCATTTGGTAAACCTCCTAACAACATTGACAATACAGATGGCAGCATAGTACAGTAGCTATTCTACAAGATAAAATATTCAGCCAGATGCCATGCCATGTTGTAAACATAGGCACAAGTCATATTTGTATCTTGTTTTATTTCAGAATGACTAGAAATTATTTTTCAATAACAATAATATATTTCTTTCATTTTTCATTAAAATTATTATATAAAAAAATATTAATAATTTGTCAAATTTTGAACAACGAAATAAATTTTTTACAAAATTTATTTCTGACTTCACATAGTAAACGAATCATCCATTGAATTAAATTTAGACCATAACATCTATCTATCTCCCTTTTTAAGACAAATTTGTTATTTATTTAATAAATTAAATTGGCCAATAAAACTTTTTTATAAAACTACTACTAAATAATTGAATAGAAATCATTTTTTAATCTCATAATAATCGCAAAACAGTCATTTTTATTAAAAAAATATGTTGTTCCTATTTTCCATCTCACTCATAATCTTTAACCAATATGTCCTACTATCTTGAGACAGATACGGCGGCTCACTCACCGTATTGTAACAAAAACAATGCATATAGAGCCATGATATATTCATTAACGGAGTTCATACACGCAGTATGTGTAAATAACACACAAATACAAAAAATAATTTTCACAAAAAATCGACTAATCATTTGGCGCCATCATACCTAAAAAAATGACTGGTACACTAAAGTCACGTGATTGAATCAAATATTTTTGGCGGGGGAAACTGGAATTTTTACAAATAATCAATTAAAAATCGAGAGATTTTGTTATTCGATAGAATACAGAGTTGGTCTTGTACTAGATCTATTGCATACATACTTTCATTTCATTATTTCTCGCGCAAAAAAATGATCGATAGAACAAATTAATGCAACGCAATATACAGAAGCAGATACGCCCACTTCTTTAATACAATGAGACGCAATAAAATTTTGACCTAATGACCGCATCAAAACATTTATTGTTTTTGTAAAATAATATTAACAAACAAAAGAAATATCAATTTTATAAGTGTATTTCAATTTAATATTACAGTTATAAAAATATATTTATCATACGTAAAAAAATGTTTATATAATTCAAATTTTTTAAATAGAATATAATAATACGATAATGAAATTATTTTGACTTTGTAATTATTATTTTTATAAAGAAAAATGAATGAAATCAATAAAATATAAAACAATTATGAATGTAGAAGCATAAATTTTGCACACAAAAAATGGTGTCATTAATTTTCACTTGCAAGTTCACTAAAATTGAAATATCCCTAAATTTACGGTCACGTCAACGATCGATTTGAAATTAAAAACAGATTTTTTTTATACGATTTATTTCACAGTAATTTATTTACAAGATAATCTCAACTGCATATAAATATACGATCTAACTAAAATTAATCAGTATTTTTTGTCATGGAGCCGGTAAAAAATGTGAATTGCAAATATAGGTTATATTTTAATAAAAACCACTTTTTTACAGAATATGTTTCCATCGAGAAATAAAATAGATCAAGCTTGCAGAACTTCGGAAGAATTTACAAAACTTTACTACGAAAGCATCGATAAAAGAAGACATGTATGCGAATTTTATAACCTTAAAATTTGAAGTTTATTTACAAATTACTTTGTGTTACAGTTAATGTCCCGCTTATATTTAGATACTGCCGTTTTAGTATGGAATGGCAATGGAACGGTTGGTAATGATCGAATTCAAAAGTTTTTCATGGATTTACCACCTACAGATCATAGTTTGACAACTTTGGATGCCCAGCCAGTTATGGGTATTAATTGTTCGGTTTTATTATTAATTTATTTATATTTTAGGATTTGTTTTATGTTAGATTCTGCTGTTGGCGGCCAAACAACAATTTTAATTCAAGTTAGTGGCACAGTAAAGTTCCAAAATAAGACACCGAAATCGTTTCAACAAAATTTCATGGTAACGGCCCAGGGTGATAAATGGAAAATAGTTAGCGATTGTGTGAGGCTTCAAGAACCAATTCAAGAGGCCAAAGATAATAAATAAATCAATACTAGTTGTATTTTCATAGATATTGTGTTTATAATTTAAAAGTTACAAATGTTTGTAAAGACTACGATTTTACTATGAAACTTAATTGTATAAATAAATAAATATTTTATAGATAAAATTAAAAAACTGTTTTATTTTAGTTTAAATAAATGTTACTTTCATAAACAAAATTTTATATTGGTGTTAGAATTTCATAACATTATGAAACTTTGTTTTCTGCTTATTTAAATATAATAATAATACAAAACAAATTTCTACAAAAATATTAAATTCATATAAATGTATTTGTAATGTTTTATTATAACTAGAAAAAAAAAATGTTTTGTAAGATTCACGAAAGACAAAGTTATAACATTATATCCACAGCATTAATAACTAATTAACTATTTAAATAAAAACATTCTTAATTTAGTTGCAATAAATTAAAAATGATTACATAATATACAAATTCAGTATATACACGCAATGCTCATGGTTGTTTTAGAATTTTATTGTTGTAAATTGTAAAGAGAGAAAAAAGAAAATGAAAAAAAAGCAACATTACATATTTCATATTTTATTAATAACAACTAGATATGATCTTACACAGTGTATATTTAAGGCGAAAAAATAATTCATTTTTTGTTTTGTTTTTAAATTAATAATTTTACTGGATTACTTCTAAATTAAATAAACAATACATAGACTATGAATATAAATTTAGAAACTATAATTGGATGAATTATTTTTTCACAATTTTTATAGTAACAGTATTATCGATAAAGCTACAATTTTCAGTCGCATTTCAGAAATTACACAAGGCTTTTAGAACATGCATTTTTCTGTATTACATGATTTTCATTTTTTTTTTTTGGTAAAAATGTCTATACAAGATATGTGACTATATAATAATAAAAATATAAAATGTAAAAACAGTTTACATACAATTTTTTAAAAATTTTAATACTTAAAATTCAGTTCTTTCGATTTTATTTTTTTGTTGCTAGTCTTTTAAAAAATGGCCAATTTTATCCCATCGATTTTTATTTTGATTTTATGATAAAAAATAAGTAAATATTACAATACTTATTTTTCTATTATTTTATATATAAAAGCACCATATATTTATATAACACGTAAATATGTAGAAAATACAATTAATATTATCGAAAATTCATAAAAATTTCCGTACACCGCCTTAAACAACAAATTATATATTTTTACAATTTTTATTTTGGATTAAAGCTTAACTTACTAAATATCTTAACAGTTTATCTATACGAATAAATATTTTGTGCATTATTTTATTATATTTATAAAATGGCAGGATTATATTTTTACATCGTATTTCGGACAGAAAACAATATACAACTTGTTTCTCATAACTTCGAATTTTTTAGAGTTTAAAGAAACAACATGTATTGAAAAATATCAGTTTGAGATTCATAGGAAAAGCACGAGGATTTATGTTCCTATTTTTATTTAAAAATCAAATATTTAAAGTCAATTTCATAACAGTTACTTTAAAATAAGTTAGCAAAAATGTACTTTACTAACTTTAAAATTAAATTATGAAACTAGCAGTTAAGTACTCAAATAACGTTTAGCCTAAGTTTTTTTAGTGATAAAAATGCTTTACTAATTAATTTTAATGGAAGATAATAAAAAAATGGAAGAAAAAAATTAATATGTCAAAATAAATAAACGAAATGGCAGTGTACTTCATTTTATATAAATATTTTAACACGTTTAGAATAAAATATACTTCGAGATGTAAATTCAGTCTTTATAGCAAATTTAAAAGTGCGTTACTAATAATATTTTTTACTGATTAACTATTCATAGTTCAATATTTTCTCCGAGTTTGTCTAAACGTGTTAAAATTAATTAACATTTAAAAATTATTAAAAATAAATGACAAAAATGTAAAACGATATAAAATAAACGTAACAAATTTATTATCAAATTATCTTTTAAATTTACAAAATAAAATAATTATAAATAAATTATATTAAACATAAAAAAATATAAAATAGTTTGTTGATAAACAGTCTCGAATCAAAACAGTTAACAAATAAAAGAAATAGTTTTACGAAAGTAGAATAAGAGAATATTGTTTGAATTATTCGATTTATATATATATTTTAGAATTACAATGTGACATTTTTATTGTGCTCGTTGAAGAAAAAACATTTGTTTAAAATAATATAAATAGGTACTATTTATCTATGAAAATGAACACGATAAAAAGATTATTCATACTTTTATACAAAATAAATATTTCTAGGAAACAAGTTTCAGTCAATCAAAAGCCCAATATGGCGTTCAATATCAAAAAAATCACGCCAATGAATCAAATCAGAACAAATCCTTCCTAACATTAAGTCAGAAAGAAATATAACGGTCATACTAGCCCCATGTTGGCCGCCAAATTTTTACACTACCCTTTCTCATTGCTGTTCATCACCAGCATTCAGTTCTATATCCAGAGGCAAACCTCCAACAGCCCCATCTTCTTGTTCGTGTCCAACGGGCAAGGGTTCCACGTTGGGCACAACAATCGGATTTCCACCGGCATCTAATGCGGGATCGGCAGTTGCTTCGGCTAAATTCGTTACGGACTTGGATTTGACGCATTGAAAATCGACATGACGACTTTTTGCCTCTTCTTTCTCCCATGACATGTGAATGAATGGCCGTTGTACATAGTTGTAGATGACTTCGGCACGACCACCCGGCCGTTTCTTGACCTTTTCTTTATAGGTAGGATAACCTTCGATGCCTAGACGGATTTTTTTCAAACCGCGTTCTTTCATTACTTGCTTGGCGACGTCACGGTTTTCTATGTATTTGAAGAATCGGTACATTGCTGTACTGTTCACAGCTAGAATAAATGTGTTTATTATTGTTCCAGCCACTAGATAGATTTTATATATTTAAAACTCTTTCTTTATTTAATTTGATTTGAAATAAAATTGTACATTATAAAAATAGGTAATTCTACTATTGAATACGTAAATGATATAAAATATCTTGGTAGTAAATTAAAATTTAAAGAACATGTAAAATATTTATGTAAAAAAAAACATGAGTGTAGCTTCAAAATTATTAGTACGAGTATACAACACAATTGTTTTACCATATTTTAACTATTATAGTAGTATATTACTTTTAGTGAGCAAAGAATGTACGGAAAAATGCAACACAATTTGTCTAAGTAGTTAAAAATTAAAAAAAGTCCTCGTGCTTTTGATCGAGGGACTTAAGCGCATTTTTGGCGGGCGGATCAGTATTTTTTAATAAATATCATTAATTAACTTATTTAGCATTGGCTGAGCGCTTTTAAACTATTCAATGCGCCAATAACTCGACAGCACTGAACTAATGCAAAAAACTGGAACTCCCTACGATGTCTAGTTTAAAAGTTTTTCTGGAGCCGACCGACCGACCGAAGAAAGCGTATTATTGAGCTTCCTTTTTGAAAACAAAAATGCGCTAAAATAAAGAAAATATACAACTTTTGGCCAAAATGTTATTTTTGATAAAGACATAACTTTATTCAACAAATTAAATTCTGAAATAAAAAATTCTAAAAATATCATTGCATTTAAAAAGAAATTAAAATCAGTCATGCGACGTGATATTCTTGTAATTTGATTATGTCATATATATTACATATGTATAATAAATATTTGTTTGTTATATGATATTGTAAAATGTAATAGCACTAGCTATAAATAAAGATTTATTTTATTTATATTTATAACAGTTGTTTGAGTATCAAAAACGTGTGCAGATAATTCTAATGTTTTAGTTGTTTTCAGCCTTGTAATCATATTAGATGACATAATTCAAGAGTCAGATGTTGTATTCATCTAATCCAGTTTTTTTAGTTTGTCTTTATTCTTGTTCGTTGATTTATTCTACAGTTTTGGATTATTTATCTAAACTTTATTTGTTAATACCAATTTACATACACAATCCCGCTAACAATTTGATTTCGACTAATTTGTGTGTAGATAAAATAACTAATGTTATTGGAAGCATCTAGTTTAATATACTAATAAAATTAATTCTATCTAAATGAAATAGCTATTTTATTTCTTTCTGTGTATGTGTACAAAAAAGTTTCATTTAAACCAAAGTAAGTAATGGCAATTGAAATTGGAACATATATGAATGTTGAACGTTTATAATATTGAAAAATAAAAATATTTACTTTGCGAATATTCCTCGCCCATTTGCGGTGGATATTCTTCATCCCAATCGACCACGTCATCGTCTAAAAGTACGACAACATGACATTCTCTGTCGCCTCTTTGTGCTGAATTTACCATTAAAGGAAGAATTAATTCCTCTAAAAACACTTCGAACTGGCATCTAGCGCCTTCATTTGATAATTCGTGTAGAAGGCCACCTAGATTTTTTTTCACATGAATTATTATTATTCATTTACATCGAAACTTATTATAAAAATTAAATAATTCACATATTATCGATAATTATTAACGCAAATTTTCAAAACAATGAAACAGTAAAAGGTGTTTCTCTAAATTCTATCAATGAATGTCGAAATCAATAGCGATTTATTTAATATAACTGATTATTTCTAAAATTAAAAATATTTATTTGTATATTACCATTAAATGTTGTGATGTTGTGGAAATCAGCACCACCTTGAACATATTTAGCATAAAAGTCAATGTTTTTTTTATTTGTTTTTATTATTTTAGAACAATTATTATCAAACAAAAAAACAATTACATAGAAAAATCAAATAGTTTTATAGTACGTGTATATAAAAAAAAAACTTTCTTAAACCGAATTTAAACACAAAAATTTACAAAAAAAATACACTGCAGATATTGTCTTTAACTTTGTCACTCCTATTATTTATGTGATAAAAATGAATAGTTATAATAATATAGTAATATATCCTGAATTCGATTGTCAAATTTTAAATTTTTTAAATTTTCTTAACACTTACATAATTAAAATGACTATTTTAAACATAATAATAATTATACATATATTTTTTTAATTTTTAGAAATAATCAGTTCATATGTTGTAAATGAATAAATAAAATATGGGTAGTATTTTTTCATACAACAGGATTAGTATTATTCAAGACGAAACTGGTATATTTACGATAGAAAATAATGTTTTTTTTTTTACAACAAAAAAATTAAATGCAGGCAATATGTTTTATCTCACGACAAAAAAATGTAAATGAACGATATTCTAATAGCAAAATGATCAAAAACTAACTTTTTAACTTAACTTATCTATAGTAATAATCGCAACCAAAATCTTCAAGTGTATTGACTACTAAAAAAATAAAAAACTAACTTTTTAATCCAACCTACCTAGCAATGAGTCTGACTAAAATATTCAGATGTACTGACCTTCTTTAACAAATAAAAAAAAATAATAATAACAGTAAAAAATCATTCAGAACTCATTATATTAAAATAAAATTGCTTCTGGTTAAAGTTCTGTATTAATATTTATTTGAAATCGACGTTTCGACGAACTCAACGTCCACCTTCATCAGAAAAAATAAAACAAATGATATTTACAATAAGTAACAGAATATAAAAACAAGTTACTAGGTAACAAACAAGTAACTAGATCAGAAAATTTATAGATTTTTAATCAATGGAAGCCAAATTTTATTTAACTTAATGCCTTCATAGTGATTATATACATATACACTTTTCCATTCCGTTGGTAATATCATATTACATAATGTTATGTATTTTTAAACAATTATGTAAAATATACAGCAGTTGAGTAATTATACATAGAAATACTGAGCATCATGTCTCGTGGTTTGTAGATAAAATTACATATCTATATATTTTTTTAGAGTGTATATATATTTGTCCATTTTTGTTGTTTAAAATACCATTTTAGTCGTGCCATACTTGTTTGAAATACTAATCTTGTCGTGCAAATTGTATATTTCCCATAAAATATTAAATATTAAATCAGCAGTACCTATCTGAAAGCATAGTCAACTAGCTACACAAAACAAAATCATCATATAATTCAAACTTACGCAAATTCTGACACCGAATCGTCTGTGCATCAAACGGCACCAGAAGATAATCACAAGCCTCTCTCAGCTCTTGCACGGAAACCGTCGGCGGACATCGTATCATACCGCCCTTATAATAATCTAAAATCGCTCGGAATACCATTGCCGATATGCCCTCGGCAACTTCGTACTCGCCCCGCTCATTCGGATGCGTGAATTCCATTCCCGAACTGAACATTCGTCCCAGCATTGTGTTTGGATGTGCCGTGAATAATGCCGGATCAACAACGAATCGTGTATTGTCGACGACAAGTGTAATACGATCATCGCTTGGCTGTTGTAGGGGAATAGATGTGGACGGGATAGAATTAGCGGTTTGTGGGATGTGCGATTGTGGTTTAACGGTGATCGGATGGGTAATGAGCATTGCGCGCGATCTGTAAATTGACAGAAAAAAAAAACACGAAGCATTAATTTGCGGTTATGATTAGTGGTGGTGGTTAAGGTTTGGCGATAGTATGATGTTTGTGTATTCATATTCAATTTCAATTTTGATAAATATTTATGGAATTATACCCTTTTTTGGTTATATTGTGTAGTAAAAAAATGATCATAACAAATTATAAGAATATATATTATATATTAAAATGGTCTTATAAAAAAATCCAGTAAGAATAAATTCTAATTTTATATTGAAAAACATCAGAAATAATATTTTTTGCATGTTTTTAAGAAAGTAACAGGTTCCTCTACACAACTGAAATTTTCGGAAAACGCGTGTAAATACATATATCGTTTATATCGTGTATGTATTTACACGCGTTTTCCGAAAATTTCACTTGTGTAGAGAAACCTGCAAAAAATATTATTTCTGATATTTTTTCGATGTAAATTTATCGATTTTAGCCTTACTGGAATTTTTTTAAGAACACCTTACTTCTGGCTTATTAAATAAATGAAACAATAAAAAAATACATTACAAATATTTAATGTAAAAGCCAAACACTTGATTTTTGACAGATTTCCACAATTTAATAATAATTTGTGGACTCTCTTTCAGTCTTACCAACTTTCTTATATTATGTGTCATATATTAAAAAAATAAATAACAATAAAAATTATTTTTTTATTTTATATATTTCGTGTGTTTATTTTGAAGTAAGTAAAGTTCAATAACTTACATTTCTTTGTGCAAAAGTATTTTAAGTATTTTATACAGTTATGATATATTTTGACGTTTGGTTATTTTATTAATTAGTTGGCATTTTGGAATGAAATAACCAAAATCGCAGTGCAATTTTGTTGCGCAAGAAAATCCCACAGAAAGTTGCGTCGTGTAGTAATTGCAATCAACCAAAGCAATCAAAAAACTGATTTAAATATTGTTCTAAAGCTTTGTCGCATATTGTCTTTTAAAACATAAAAATTGTTTACTGAAAGAAATATCACTTTCAAATTTAAAAAAAAAAAAAAAATATTTTGGCATCTAATTTATTTTTTTATAGTAAGTCATAATAATATTATATTCCTAAGATAAAAATTATCAATAAAATTTAAAAAAAAAATGTCTTCAATAGTAAGGGGGCAATATGATCGAGGAAAGATTTTTTTAAAAAAATCTAAACTTTTCTTTTTGTCAACTTACCATCAAATCGGGCATAAAATTTTCTATAAAATGTTTTCGAAAAATGTCTAAGAGATAGTTCAAAACATATGCAAGATATAGATCCTTGAAACTTCAACTACTACGTATTGATAATTGAAATTGGATACGAATTTTAAACTTTTCAATGGTTCACAGTTTACGTAAAAATAGATGAGGGAGAGAGTACAATAATTGATTTAGAGTAACATTATTGTTGATTAATTAGGAAAAGAATTTAAAAAAATGACTAACTTACCATTACATTTTTTCAAAATAAAAACAATTTGTAATTGAATTAAACCAAAATTCTTTAGAACCAACCACGACAAAAGTATATTTAATGATTTAATTTTTTACTATCACTTTGTAACAAATAATATTTACACTAATGTTTGGTTAGAACACTTGTCTTTACTTAAATTTAAATTTATATTTTTCTAATTCTTTATTATTAAATTAACAAAAATGTTACAAGAATTGAAACCATTAATATCAATTTAAAGTTACATAAAAAATTGAGTGTAATGAATCAGTTAGCGATTATGATAATGATTTAGTAATTTTGTTGTCATTTGAAGATCTCCAATGCGATAATACCTAGTGATAATATAAATCAAAAATTATAAAATATAATATTAATTAATTCGTGAAGAAAATCTTAAAAATTATGATGAAAAAATAATAGACTGCATTGTTAAATAAAAAAAATAAATCTATTTTAAAAAAATAATGTTAATATCGCCAGCTGATCAGAAGCTCAAAAATTAAACATATGTATATATTTTTTAAATATAAAAATAATTTTGACAAAAAACTGATTAAAAATATATTACAAACCTTTTTTTTAAATATTTTAATTAATTAAAAAATGATAAATTGACACAAACCCCAATGAAAAAATATAACAGTCCATATAACATACTAGTAGAATATTTTATTCATTATATATGAAGCAAAACAATATTCAAAATTATTTAGTTGTCAAATAAGAAAATAAATCATTTCTTATAATATGTATTTATTAAAAAAAAAATTAAACCTATTGACCTATTAAAATTAACCTATATGACTAAAACTATACTTTACGGTCACCAAATGTTATTTACTTCAAACTTTACATATAGGTCCTGGAAGCTAATCCCTCAAATATACCAAAAGTGAAAATGAAATATGCCAAAAATTATATGCCTTTTATGTGCCAAACTCAAAAATTTTGTGCTCAAAAGGAAATAGAATAAGTGCTGATTATGTGCTCTTAATTAACCCTTCCCCTAAGTGGTGTGCCCATACGCAAAGGGTCTTTTTTTCAAAGTAGCGCATTACGCAAACTTCCAACAAATTTACTCAAATTGAATTTTTTTTGTTAGTCTGAAATTAAGTGCTTATTATGTGCTCTTGATATGTACATCTAAAAACCCGATTCAGGAAACAGTTCTGAGAGTTTTGCACATAAAAGGCACATAATATTTTGTTGTGACATATTTTGTTTTCACTTTTGATATACTTGGGGGGCTAGGCTTCCAGGACCTAATATAAATCACAAAATTTTAATGCAGAAATGATATTTACAATGTTAAAATTTATTTTGAAAACTCGTTTTTCACATAGGTTGATGAAAGGTAAGATGAATATACGATAGCGCTCACTGCAGGTTAGATTAATTTGTTAATGTTCAGAAAAATTTAAGTCACATGAAGTCATTTTAATTGTTTTTAATGTAAGAAAATTTAAAATAATAGTATCTACTAGTAGTTATGTAAACATTGAAAAATATGGCAGCAGTTTTTCAACATTTAACACGTTAAAAACGAATTTTCAAAATCAGTTTTAATATTGTAAATAATTATCGTACAAAAAATTTGTGATTTATATTCATAAAATGTGTTAAAGTAACAGTTTCTAAAATTTGAAATAAACACATTTGGTGACCCTAAAGTAAATGTTTCTTTAAAAACATTAACGAATATATTAATAGAATTAAAGTATCTTTATATTGAAATATTATTCGTTGTGTAATTTTTGCATGTAGATTGTTATATTTTTGAAATAATGATAGGCCCCTTAAAGTAGATTACCAAAGCAACATTGACGCACAGACGAATTAGTACTAAAATAAATGTTCCTATTTTTGTTATGTGTGTCATTTTATCAATGTTGTTTCAATAACATAAACAGTATAAAAATATACACATTTCAAGTTCAAATGTTGTGAATTAAATAATAAGGAAACCATTCAAACATTTATGATAAAAAAAATAAATAATTAAACAAATAATAATAATGAAAAGTATGATGATACAACAAATGAAATATTCGTTAAAATTTTAGTACAGTAATTACGAAATTGTTTTCAAGTAGGCTTAAAAAGGGTACATTTTAGCAAAAAAATAAAAAAAAATATAGGTTTTTACCCACGGATTTTTTTACATAATAAGTGTTGGATATAATTCTAACCTATTACGGGGTGATGTAGAAATTGTAGAAGAATGTATCCGTTGATCCAAATAGCCGTTGTTAGCCCTCTGAACCAGACAAGGTTTCGGCTTCGAACCCGTTCCGTAACTATAGAAAAATATATCCTCTAATTTAACAAAAAAAATGTGTCTACAATTCCGTCACATAAATTATTGCACAATAAAATCAAATTCCGAGAAAAAATATTGAATAGATCACTTTTTAATTTAATAGATAATAACAGAAACTGTATGCCATGAAATAATACACAGCTTAGCAAAACAAAACAAAACAAAACAAAACGAAAAAAGAATTAATAATGAAATGATCAAAATGTCACTCGCTGAAATAGATGCTAAAATTAACTGAAATATTTAAATAACTGCTCATACCTTAGTCTATTCTTGTAAACTCGCCTTCTACGATCGTCTGTATCATGATAATCTTCCGTATCGCTACTGCTGTCATTTGCACCCTGGTATGAAATAGGTGGAGACATGGCCCAATGTGGAATCAAACACTTAAGAAACACGTAAAAATTAACGCATTTGTAGTAAAGTCCTTTCTTTTGTTTGTAGTTACACCAGTACATATAAATCAACTATAAATAGTGTTAATTTTACATATGCTGTGGCTTTTTAAATAAAACTAGTAGTGCATTATTGCATTGACAAAGACGAGAGTTCACCAAGTTCACTAAACCAGACAAACTGCACCAGAACACACCAGAAGAACTAAACGAAATGTCAAAATGATTACTGGCGAATTTCATAGATTTGTACTACCAACTTAAATTGAGATTTCCGCACCAATACCAAATATATTTTACATTTTTTTAATGGTTCATTATGTCCATCCCGTGTACTTTCATTATTAAAATAGTAAAATATAATCATTGTATTTTATCTAACGTTTATAGACTTGAAAACAATATAATAGACAATATGAAATTTATTTGAAAGCACAGTTGGTAGACATGAAATATACGGTGCTCGCGCGCCGTATAAAATTAGGTCATCGATTAGAATATTTAATAACTCAAACATGTTCCCTGTAATTACACTTGCATATTTCCGGAAATAAATACTGTACTTAAAAATATGATATTGAAATTATGTACAATAAGGAAAAAACACATAATAAAGTAATTCTTGTTATTTGACAATGTTTACTTAACTAACTTCATTGTACTGATTAACAGTAACCTCCTTTTATGAGTGTGTGTGCCGTGTGTGCTGTACAGCTTTCGAAATATATTTTAGTCCAGTTTAGAGTCTAGTAGTTGGTTGGTGCTGATTGAAAAAATTTGTATAAATTGTGTTCGGAATTCATTTCATATAGTGACTGATTTGTGAATTATATCTAATTGTTGTGTGTTTAATTATTAACTTAAATGACGATGAATAAAGCGTATCAATAGACGAATTATTATTTATTAACATCCAAGTGACGATTGTTTCGCCAACTGAGGACGTGTAAAAAATCTGTTTTATTAAACGATTTAACAGAAAGTCTATTATTGTAAGTATAGTACAATATTGAATGTTAGATTTATTTTTGGAATATTTAACCTTACTTTCTCCAAATTTTTTTGGACTAGTTTTTTAAGTGTTTGAACATTGTACCTCCTGTTAAGTTATTTTAAAATTTATTTGTCATATGGAATTTTTATTTCATTAAACACTCCTCTTCCTTCAAGGTGAAATAAATATTATTTAATTCAACGTTTTGGCCATAATTTAATAACACATTGTACGAAATATTTTTTATCCAAACTAACTTTAACATTGACGAATTGAAAATATGTATTTAGTTTATAAAATTTAAAATATAATATTATTATCTTGAAAACATATTTATCGTAAGAAATATTTAGTAAATAGTAAACAAATATGGATATAGAAAACTTTTCCAATAGTTTTAGTTGGAAATTTATAAACTTATCAATTGTTTGTCTCAAATATTTCTAAATTATAGTAAAGATAAAAAAGTTTTTAACTTTGACATTGACCAGAATAATTAGAAAAAAGTTATTGTTAGAAACTGTACATCAAAATTGTTAGAATTAAATATTATTCGATGCCTATTATAATGAAAACTGGACTTTGTACTACTATTTAGTGTAACTATAGATATTAATGCGACGTGTAAATTTCTACCAACAAAAATATAATGACCAGTACAAGATATTTAACATAGATAGTCTTAAATTTTCGAAATATTTTCCCTGTTCGTGAGTCAAAACGTGTCAAATGTGAAATAAAATAAAATTTATCTTTTAAACCACAAATTGTAAGGGATAAATTTTATTTTATTTAACTTTTCGCCACAGTAAGATCATATTTTTATTTAGTGTCAAATGTGATTAGTATGAAAAATATATTTATATATTTGATCCACATATTGTAATTGTGCCAAAAAACGATTTTATATAAATAAATTTATAAAGGTACTTTCACAATATTCAATTGTTTTAAGCCCGTTATTATTTAATTATCAAGAATATTTATTAGTTTCGAAAATACATTATTTATGAATTTTTTCTTTTAAGAATTGGTTAATAAATATATATTTTTTACGGTCAATATATTACTATTTACAAGAATTTGCTTATTAATTTTAGTTTTATCAGCTCGAAAATGAAACGACAAAAATTGATTTTATCAAATAAGATTCTTAAACAAATGAATAAATAATAATGTTAATATTTGTTTTTCAAAACAAAATGCGTCATATCAGTAATTTCTTGCTTGGATTTCTATTTTAATTATCTACCTGTCTCGTGAAGGTGCATCAGTGGTTTTCAAACGAATTTTTTTTAAGATAATTTTTGAAATAAGTTTGTGAATTATTAAGATTATATACACTTGGCCTTTGTCGTACGTTAACCTTATTCGAACATATGCTTTCAAATGATGGCATAGATCCTAGTCTGGTGTCTTGGCTATTTTAAATTTATTCCTGTTTTGAAAGATACTAGAAAAACAACTTTGGTCTTATGTTGTATTAATAACTGTATATTGATATTAAAAAGAAAGGAACTCATAAACGAAAAAACCGTAGTGTGCGTTGGATTATAAAATTTTATTCTATCTCAAAATGTTTAGAATTATATTTTAATGAAATCTTATGGAAGTAAAAAATGTCTCGTTTCAAAAGACACGAAGGTTATATTATATATATATATATATATATATAAAAAAAGTTTTTTTTTTTTAAATAATAGCAAGTCTATTAAAACAATTGTCAATTGTTTTGATGTTTTTATTGACTGAAATAAACCCGTAAAATAATAATTTATCATATACACTGTAAAAAAAAATAGCAAAATTACAAAAAAAATAGTAGTAAAATTTACTATAAAAATCTGTAATTTTATTTTACCATAAATATTCTGTATTTCTACTTCAAAATTCTGTAATTTTTTACATAATTTATAATAATCACATAAAGTTAGTAAAAAATGACCTAATAAGTATATAAAATTGCTTACTTTCTGCAAATTGCATTACATATTGTTGGTATAACTTCTTAAATTATATAAAATTACAGCTTGCATGTTAATATCTGTAATAATTCATCAAAATAATGAGACTTACAATTAGTAGATATTTTGTGTAATAATTCTGATAAAATATTTGAAGTGTAATTTATTCATTTCAAAATACATCCTATATGCAAATTTAGAAATGTATGTAGTTGTACCAATAATAATATTATTACAGAACTGAACAAATTTTACCTATTTATTGAATATTTCTAACAGCAAATTTACTGAAGTTTTGTAAATTTACTAAAAGAGACTTTACTAAAAAAAACTATAATATTACATACATATGTACTTTTTCATCCCGTTCATAATATCATTATTACTTAATGTTGATAATAGTTCTGATATTATGTATTTTTAAACAATTATGTTAAAATTACAGCAGTTGAGTAATTATATCCAGAAATATTGGGCATCATAGTGTCTGATAAAATTACATATTTTTTTTAGATTGTATATTCTTTTTATATTAAAATAATCTGCGTCTCTTTATTTTAGTTCGATCAATAATGAAAAAAATATTATCGATTTTATTTCGGTTCCATTATAATTTGTAGTATTTTATTAACAAAAACTGAATTAACAATAATATTTTGTTTCTACATTTTTTTGTTCTTTAAATGAAACACGGATATAACAATTATTATTCACTATCACTGTCAAAATATATACATATATACAAACTTACATATAGTAATAATGTTATTATCAAATAAATGTTTGTTTTCAATATTTTAATAAATAAATTTATAACAATTTTTATTTATTTTTGTTGATGTCATAAACAAACATTATAATAAATATTGTTTAATTTCTAAAACACGTTTGTAAATATATAAAAACAAAATGTTTGAAAAAGAACACTTTGATCTTTTGATATAAAAAAGAAACAAAAAAAAAAAAATTTAAATCAATGTTGATCTAGAGTTTAGGATGTAAAATTTTGAGTTTTGGACTTTTTATAATTCTCATTATCAATTTTATTTATATATATATATATATATATATATATATATATATATAAGTAATTTATGATAAAATATAAGTATGTTTGAATTGACGTCATCAGATTCAATGAGTCAAAACAGATGAAGTATTTCGAGACAAAACAAATTTTATTTATTATAATCAATAATTAATAATATTTTATCAATATCCTTCTTTCAGACTAGTGACCTTTTCAGATATGTCGATTTAAGTGACTCGACAATTTTTCAGTAAAATGTTAATGATTAAAATTTAAACACATTTTTGGAAATTTTATTTTGTATGTTTTTATTTCCATACACATAATTACATTAAATAAATATTATTATTAATATGTGTATTTTGGCAGGAATATTAACAGTTTACAATTAAATAATAATTATTTATTTTAATGTTTTTGAATAATTTATTTTATCTTGCAAATTTATGACGCGCGAGCATTTTTTTTTTCAATGCAGAGAATTACATTTGTTTTAATTTCTCTAAATTAAGTTAAAATTATACAAGAATTATTAAATATTAGGAAAATTGGTTTCTGATATTAGGAGAATTAGGAGAATACTAGAGAGCTCGTCCTTGATCCTTGGAAAACTTCTCGGTTATTGATAATATAGGAAGCTCTTTTATACTAGAACGCTCCTTGGTTTTTGATATTAGAAAACTTCTTTGTCCTTGATATTGGAAAGCTTCTTGATCCTTAATACTAAAATTAAGTTCCTCGGTTTTTGATACTAGAAAAGTTCTTGATCCTTAATACTAGGTTGCTGTTAGGGATCCCTAATAATAAGAGAATCGCTAGAGGTTGATTATCGAATACCGCTTAATGCAAATAAACATACGTTTTATAATATAGTAAAAAAATCAGAACTCATTATATTGAGATTAAAAGACTTTAGGACTTAGTTTTGTATTAATTTTAATTATAAATCGACGTACGTAGAGTACGTCGAAACGTCGATTTATAAATAAAATTAATACAGAACTAAATCCTAAAGCCTTTCTAATATAAATATTAAACTTCGATGTTTTATTCAGATAAAAAAAAACAAATTGAAGAAAATAAGTAGCTTTATTGTACAATTGTAATCATTTATTACAAATATATATATTTTTGTTTCATTTCAAGTATGTAAAATGTACAAAAATTTTCGGGGATTGGTGGTTGAAAATTGTAGAAATCAGAGTCTCTGACTATAATAAACATAATGAACTAGAGTCGACTTTAAGCTTTCAAAAAGGCTTTGTTTTATTGACAAGAAATAATTTTACCATTAGAATTGTGAAAAGTTGACAAAGAAGTATCGTTTTATTGACAATAATAATTATTATTATAGTAGAATTTAAAATCGATGCTTTTTGGTCGATTTAAAGTTAATTTTAGTTAAAGTATTTATTATTAAAACGGTCGAAACCACTTTTCCAAACTTTGTACACCAGATTTTTCGTGGATTTTTATGGATTTTATAGTAAATTTCTAATATTGAATGAATTTTACTCGAGATTTTACATTTTAAAGGATTTTCATTAATTTGTATACCAGATCATATAAGTGGTTTTTTCTCTCGCTATACTTATATCTAAAATAAACAGTAGAATTCTCAAAATTTTATTATTTTACAATTATTATGTTTAAACAAATATTGGTACATCTTAATTATTTTCCAGAAATATTAAGTAATCTTAAGTTTACACTAATGTATTTTTGGAATATTTAACTAATTCTATTTACATATAGTTTAGTAACAAAATTTGTTTATATTTCTAGACCTATTTATGTAACGAAATTTTATAGTTTGAACTGATAACTTATAACAAATTTATAGATAATTTTAATTTTTAAATGAAGTTTATTTTTATCTATTATGGAAATAAACAAAAAAACATAATGGCATTTGGAATTTTTTTGCATGTACGTTTAATTCAGTTATTCATTAGTTTTTTTGTGAAATAATTATTATTACATTATTCAAATATTAAACAATTATTTTTTTATAAATGGACGTAATATTTTGTTTTAGTTTACGTGTTTAATCAGTCCTATAACAATTGCTTTATATTTTTAAATCAGTTTTATTTAAAACTAAACTTAAAATCGATCTTAATATCAACCATTGTTTCTGTTCAAAACAATATTTATTACTAATCCGACTAATATTCTACTACATACACATATGTAAGTAATTTTATTCTGTGACTTAAGATTTTTGAATGAATCAACAACAAAACACCGGCTTTTGTTTCTTACGAAATAAAATAAAAACAAAAGAATAAACACAATGACATATTGTCTGGTTTTTAAAATGTATATGTTTAGATTGGCCAGTGTTCAAACTATGAAAATTACATAAATTGCAGATTGGCAAATAAGGAAGTTTAAAAGTTCAAGGTCATACTTATTTCCGTAATTAAAGTGATTTTCAACTCTCAATAGAATTAATTGACATTTGCACATCGGCAGTCAATTGTTTCATAATTGTAATCTATTTAGTTTTTTTGTATTTATTATCGTTTTATAAGCAAAACGTGACTATCTCGCGCGGTACTTGTTTAGAGGAGGAAAAAATAAAAGTATTAATGTTTTAATTTATATGTTCAGTTTTTTATATTTTGTTTGAATGTGTGTGCGATTAAAATTATGAGGTTATTAATTTAATCATCTAATTAATTTTGTAAAATATTTTATTCATCACGTAATAGAAAGTTATTGAACATAAATTTTATATATGTAAGTTGCATTTTAGACAAAAAAAATATATGAATGTATGAATCATGTTTTTTGATAATTTACAGGCATAGTAAGTTTTAAGGTAAGAATGTACAGGGTATTCCATGGGAAATTGTTGAAACTAATCAGCTGTTATTTTAAATGTGTTCAGTTATTGAACAAAACAAGAATTTAACAAAATGTTTGTATATTCATTTATGAAAATAATAAGTTAATGACTTGGGATAAACCACTTTTTCAAATTCTTTGCACCAGATTGTACAAATTTTAAGTATGATTATTGAGATTATAGTGATTTTTCGTTGATTTTACAGATTTTATACAAAATTTCTAAGATTATATAGAGATTTTATTCAAGACTTTAAGAAAATCGCTAATTTACTGTAAAAAATATATTATGTGGGCCCTGGGGCCCTCAGGGCCACAGAAACCTTTGCGGGAGTGTACTCAACAACTTCCCAAAGTTTCATGCCGATCGGATGAATGGTGTAGTAATGCATAAAGGACAAACAGACATACACTTGTTTTTATTTATAAAGATTTATGTAATTTTTACATAGGTTTCTAACAGTAAAAAAATAATTTTATAATTTTACTCTGATAATTAACTTAATGTTACATTTTTTTATAAAAAATTACATTTACAAAATATGTAAAATTACATACATTTTTTATTGTGTTGATATTACCATAATTTGAAAGGATTTTACTAAGATTTTAATGCATTTTACTTAGATTTAAAAGAATTTTAGAGAATTTTTACGAAGATTTTAATTAATTTGTACAATAGATTGTACAATGATATATTTTTGTTATATTATTAGCATGATTCTATCAAATAAACTAATGTACAAACATTTTTGTTAAATTTTATTTACGCCAATAAAAAAAGACTTTTTTTTTCTTTTCAAATTTGCAATTTAAGTTGTATCTCTTATAGTTTTTAAGATCTTCCTGAATAGCAAATTCAGCGAAACATCCTTGTATTAATACTTATTTAATCTCCGTAATGTTACAAAACAGACACAAATAAACCTGTCTCTCTTCTGGAGTCAACTATCTAAATTTAACTTGGAGAATACCAAAAAAAAAATAGTGTTACCATAAAAATTATGCAAATTTCTCGTTGTTTGCGTGTAGGTACGTTTGTTCGTTGAGTGTCAACGACCTAAATTAATATTTTTAGCTTAGCCGTGGCTTAGAGGTTATACATTAATAAAATTACGAACTCGAAAACATACCTACCTCTCTCTCTCTCTCTGATACGTTATTGAAAGTTACAGCAAAACGTTTAAAGTAGGTCACATACCTAATGATATCCTTGTCTCACATGAATCTTCTGCTATGCATGTAATGATCAATAAAAATAACATAACATGTTTTATTTTTAACAATTAGAAAAAGTTGAGACATTTAAGTTAATTGATTTTGATTTGATTAAAAGAAATAGTTCGCTATTTTAGCGCGGCTGACATAAAATTATTAATGTAAATAAAAGAATCTGATATAACTACGCAATTTTCTGTATCTATTATTATCTTATCATATTTATATATATATAGTGTTCTACATTTATTTAGATGCATAAGTAACTATACTTCATTTTTGTTAAGAATGAAGTAGTAGGCTCTGCATACATACACACATACAGTCACGCCATGTACCCAAAAGGATGTGGTACAAACTCTTTCCATTATCTCGAAATCAGTTTCCTCCAAACATACCCATTCAGACAAGCAACTTTAGCTTCATCCAAATTTATTTACATGCTCTTCTATTCTTACTACTTGGAAGCTTTCGCTTACGCAAGCCACTCTTTCAATCATACCACTGCAACCACTCATCGGACGTCCACGCAAACGTATATTTTGAAAATCAATCATATAATTTTTTTAACCAAACGTTCATTAGGCATTCGCTCAAGATAACCGAACCGTAGTAACTGATTACCACCAACTTTTGCTACAACTTCAAAAATGTACAAGTACCCCATTCAGGGGGCCCCCGAGCCCCCATTGAAGACAATGGACAATATTGCGAATTAAGAGAAACTAATCTAAAACCATAAGGTCCAATTGCTGTTTGTGTATCTAACGATAAGTCATATTAAATAAATAAAATATTTCATTGTCCTAATTTTTTTCCTATACCGTATACATCATTATAGACATTTTTGAAAAAATCACAATTAGGTAGGCCCCCCAAGTTGTGTTAGTCCAGGGCCCCACAAATTCACTGTCTTCCCCTGACCCCATTGTACTAAATTTATTTAAGTGACAAATTTTTACATAATTAGTGTCATTTGTAGATAAAATAATTGAAGTTATAAATATATTTATTTGGAGGCATGTCTAGGAGATAAGATAAAAAATATTTTTGAAAAATAACTAAAAATCATGCACTTAATAATCAGTTATTATTACCTTTATTTTATCTGATTTTTAGACATACACATACTTAAACTTTGACTAACAAAATTATTATATTGTAAAAGTTCAAATTATTTTAACTACGCAATTTTTTTAAAATAAAAATATAAATAAAACCATAAATATGCAAGTACGCCATTATACTAAATTTTTTTAAGTGACAAATTTTGATATAATTTGGGTCATTTGTAGATAAAATAATTGAAGTTATATAAATATTTATTTGGAGTAGTGCTGTCAATATTTGAAAAAATTGGATCCGGATATCCGGATCCAAAAAGATTCGGATATCCGAATATCCGATTCTCGGATAATTTAAGATCCGGATCTGAGATCCGGATCCGATATCCGGATCTGAGATTCGGATCCGATATCCGGAGCTGAAATCCGGAACCGATATTCGGATCTGAGATCCGGAACCGATATTCGGATCTGAGATCCGGAACCGATATTCGGATCTGAGATTCGGATCCGATATCCGGATCTAAGATCCGGAACCGATATTCGGATCTGAGATCCGGATCCGATATCCGGATCTGAGATTCGGATCCGATATCCGGATCTGAGATCCGAAACCGATATTCGGATCTGAGATCCGGAACCGATATTCAAATCTGAGATTCGTCCGACATCCGAAACCGATATTCGGATCTGACATCCGCATCTTAGATTTGAATTCGATATTTGTTTCTTAGATTTGGATAATACATTTGAAATGCGTAATCTAACAATTACACAGAAACAGGTATTGTATTTTTATTTCTATTTAGTTTATAATAAAGTTTATAATTTTAGTAATTTATTATATACATGTTTTATTGGAGAATATAGAGTGTTTTATATAAAAGTAAAATTTGGTTTATCAAATAGATATATTAAAATAGTTATTCTGTCTTGTTATGTCTATAACTTCAATACTTTACTATACATTTATGATGTAATATAGACATGCACTCATCATACGTTTATTGATATAGTGTAGAAAGAGACAACTTATAATAATATATGCCTAGCTATAGTCAGGTGCAGTTATTTAAGTTTAAATTTTTCAGTGTTTACGTTAAAATATTATAAAATCTTTTGTTCAGTATTTTTGTGTCGTTATTATCACTGTATAGTATGGTTATGATGCGCTACACGCTATATTTTACTAGATTATTCAATTATAGTTCAAAAAATTAAAATATTTCTGAATTATTAGATGAAGCAAATGAGTTAATATTTGAATTGTATAATATGTAACAAATATAAATAAATAACTTAAATAATTTGTTTAGTAATTTTGTGAATATTAAAAAATAGATACATCTTTCAAGAAACACAATAATATACCATAAATTAAAACTTAATATAGTTTATTATAGGAGAAGTATTGAATGTTTGCTTTATTTTTATTCAAAAACATAAATTGTCTTACTTTAGAGTTTACATTTTTAAGGGCGTAATGTAAACATCTATAGAATAAAATCAGACTATTATTCGATAGTTAGTAGTTAGATAAATAAATAATACCTTACAGGCAGCATTCATTTAAAATTACTATTGTATACTAAAAAGTTAAAGACGATGATATGAAATACAAACAAACAAAGACAATTGTATCTCAAATAAAGCAGCGTCCTTTACCAACCACATAGTGTTACAAAAATTAAACATTTGTTAAAAAAAAATATTTTTAATATTTTTATTTACTGTGTTTTATTTAAAATGTATATGTATTTAATTTTTTTGTCTGGATAAGAATGTTTGGTGAAAGTTGATTTCTGGTTGAATAAAAAGATTTTGTGCCACACTCTTATTGGGAACATGGCGTGATTGTATATACAGGTATATATATATATATCAGAATAAAAATTAATAATAATTTTAAAATAATATTTTTAGATACAAATTTTACATTTCATTAAATCAAAACCAAAAAAATATTAATTTGTAATAAAATATATAATTTAAAAATCTGGAAAATTTATTGAAGATTTGACAAAATGCAAATATTTTTAACAAAATTGTATAATTTTTAACAAAAATTAAAAATTTATTCTCAATATTTGATAGTTTTTATAAATTTAATAATTTTATACTAAATTTCAAAATTTTTAGCACATATGAATCGCCAAGAATTTTAAAACAAAATTTTCAGAATTGCATATGTAAAAGAATTTTTAGTATTGCAAAAATCAGCTCTTTTAGTATTCCCAAAAACAGAACTTGTAATAACATCCATTGTATACAAAATTCTTTAGACACAATGTATATAATTGAGTACTTTTATTTCTAAGACACACTGCATATTTATTATATAAAAAATATATTTTATATAAAATTCTTGAGACACATTGCATATATAATTTTGATGCACATTGCATATATAATTTTTTAGACACATCGTATATAACTGCAGTCGCACACTTATTTGGCATTTCGATAAAATAATACAGCTTGTAAAATGTTTTTAATATTCGTTTAAAAAATGTGATATGTATATGATATGTTCAAAAGAAAACAGATATTTCATAACCTACTCGTACATTTATTTCAATAATATAAATATATTAAAATAATGTGTGAAAAACCTATATAAAAATAAAAATATAAAACACATAGATTCGAAACGATTCAAATTTGAAATCCGGATCTTTAGATTCGGATCCTAAAACCGGATCCGAGACCCGAATTTTCGAATCTGAGATTCGGATCCGAGATCCGGATATCCGAATCTTAGATTCGGATCCGAGATCCGGATCTGAGATTCGGATCCGAGATTCGGATCCGAGATCCGGATATCCGAATCTGAGATTCGGATCCGAGATCCGGATATCCGAATCTGAGATCCGGATCCGAGATCCGGATATCCGAAAACCTAATTATCCGGATATCCGGATAATTTTGGATCCGGATCCAAAATTATCCGGATTCGGTTCCCAGCACTAATTTGGAGGCATGTCTAGGAGATAAGATAAAAAGATATTTTTGAAAAATAACTTAAAGTTCAGTTATTATTACCTTTATTTTATCTGATTTTTAAATGTACCTGTACTTAAACTTTGACTAATACAATATTACTAGTGTATGTAAAAGTTCAAATTACAATCTATAGGTCATTCAACGAGAAAAGATATAATCTGATAGATAATTTTATATAAATAAACTAAATTGAAATCTGAGAAAAATATTTATATTTTATTGTAATATAAAAATAAAGTACAAATTCTTTTACTGGAGTACAGATAAATGCGACATATTATTGTTATCGTATTTTTCGATAAATGACCTATATCTGTTGCCAGATGTAATGTCAAACGTGTTGTCATTAATAGCAGATGGGTATGACAATTGAACAATCAATTTATAACTAAAAATTATCCATTACTAAATATTTTTTAAAAATATTTTCATGTTAACATTATTTAATCACTAGACTATTAATGATAAGATAAATTTTGATAGAATAATACCATTAATATTTATAGTACTTAATTATTTATTAAGTACTTTTAGTACAAACAGTATATTATTTCAAAAATGACACAAAATTTTAATATGTAAATTGTAAAAAAAAACTCAATTAAAATGTCTATTAAATACATATTTTTTTGCTGAAATATAATAATAAAATAGATTTTCGTTTAATGATTATGTAATCATGGTTATTATTACACATGGATTTAATGCAGTAATGTATCCAAATGAGTAATAATTATTACATACGAGTAAGGCGAGTAAAATAATAATTTTTCTGTGACTAAATACAATTTTCTGATTGATTACAAACTTTTAAGTAATACATACATACATACACAATTATGCTATATACCCAAAAGGGTGTGGCACAAACTCTTTTCACTATCTTGATATTAATTTTCTCCCAACAAGCAACTCTAGCTTCATCCACACTCATGATACCACTCACAAATTCTCTTCTTTTCCTACTATTTGGAAACTTTCGCTCACGTAAAACACTTTCAATCATACTACTCCATCTACTCATCGGACATCCATGCAAACGTATACCTTCAAAATCAAATATTCCTTTAACATCTATACAAAACCAATCATTTATATAATGAACTTACAAAATTTTGGTTAGTTGGAAGATGTAGTAATTCATAATATCAAGAATAAACTATCAAAAAAAAACGTATATATCTATAAGAAATATATTATTTATTGAGTAGTCAAAAATGTTTAATCAGAAAAAAAAGATTTTTTTTTCAATAAATATTGTAAGTAAACATTAAATAATAAGACAATTGCGTTTTTGTGGGCGGGCATTTCGACGGATAAAAGGTTAAATATACGGGTTAAAGTCCGTACACACGCGTGTTTATCATAAAATGCGCATTTATTATCTTGCAAAGATTAAAATAACGTTTATTCTATAAACTTAAAGGAAAAAAAAACAATATTTTCAATAGTTTTCGATAAGTAGCATTATAACATTTTTATTTACTGTGTCATTTTGATCCACTTGTATAATCTACACTGTGAAAAATAAAAATTGCTAATTTTATATAAAAACTTGGGGCAACTAATTTACACCAATTCAATATATAAATTTACAAACGTTACAGGATTTTTTTACTTAACATGAATATGAAATACGTATATTTTATGTAAGTAATTATACTTACTTTTTCGCCGGTAAAAAAAAACATATGGTAAATTAATTATTTTACTTAAAATTACAATATTCAATAATTTTCACAGAAAATTTATGCAAACCATCGATTTTGCTAAAATAATATGTAATTTTTTTACTATTGATATTTATGTAAAATGGCAACTTTTTCACAGTATAGTTACCGAATAGTTTGTCTCTAATCATAAAATTACATTTGGAATATTTGACAATATTATAATTATTTTTGAAATATCATTTATGTCGGAACACAAAAAAAATTCAATTTCGTATTGTATCGAATGTCTAATGAACGTTTGGTTAAAAAGATTTATTTGAATGATTTTGACGGTATACGTTTGCGTGGACGTCCGATGAGTAGTAGGAGTGGTGTATGATTGAGAGGGTGGCTTGCGCGAGCGAAAGTTTTCAAGTAGTAGGAATAAAAGAGCATGTATGAGAGTGGAATTATAAATGTGGATGAAGCGAAAGTTGCTTGTTTGGATAGGAATGTTTGGGGGCGACTGATTTCGGGATGATGAAAAGAGTTTGTGCCACATCCTTTTGGGTACATGGCGTGATTGTGTATATATGTATGTATAATTGCCTTAGCCTTGGCTCTGCCTCGCAAGTATCTGGACTCAACACAATAAAAGATCTCTTTCTACTACTCGTAACATTAATATCGTATATTATAATTATACATGTAAGAAAAAAATTTGCATAACATAAATTTATAAAAATGTGATAAGTTTCTGTGAATTATTAGTATTACAGTTTAACTTTTTATACTGATAAAAATAAAATTATATGTTAGTACTTACAGAGATATTATCGCTTTATTTATATATTACATTTGTAGCCTTCACACGTGCAGAGTCTTAGATTAAATTATTTTTATTTTTTGGTTTTTTTTTACAAAAAATATATTATAAATCTTAAAAACTAATATTTAACTTATTCAGTGAAATATGTGAAATGAAGTCAGATAAATTTAATTATTCTTAACATAGTAAAAATTCTTTCAGAACTCATTATATAAAATAAAACGGCTTTAGGTTTAAGTTCTGTATTAATATTTATTAATAATCGACACACTCTACGTACTCAACGTACATCTTTATTAGAAAAACTGATACAAATGACATTTACAGTAAATAACAGAACGTAGGAACAAGTTACTAGGTTTTATAAATTTTTAATTAATGGAAGCCAAATTTTATTTAATCAGCGTCTTCACAGTGATTGATGTTATCTTTTTCTTTATAAATTTCTATTGTAAATTTGCATAAATAATTATTTATTTGTTTTTATATTTTTTCTTGTTTTTTTTTTTATATGTATTATTATAATTGTATAATAATTTTGTTGATATAACATGTATTATAAAACTCTTATTTGTTTTGTAATTGGAATTTTTCTGTTGGGCAAATAAATAAATAAATTTCAAAAATTATTTTATCAAAAAATAGTATTTTTAAATCTTATTATATTTTGAATTTTTGCATGTATTTTATAAAATAGTTAACAATTTATGAAGCATACAAAAATTATCAAAATTTATTATAGATAAATAAAATAAACTGTTTTTGTATTGTAATAATTTTTAACTTTTTATTATTTATTATTATTATATGTATTATCTATTTGACATTTAATTTTTTTTACAAATTTATGTTAAAATTCTTCGAAATTTCATCTCGAATAAATAAGGATGAGGCTATTTATACATACGGTATGTATACGCAATTGGATATTTATACATACTAAAAATTAAAAAAAACCTAAACCAACCTACTAACCTAACCTAATCTAACCTACCCTAAATAGCCAATTACGTAAAAATACTGTATGTATAAATAGCCAATTGCGTATACATACCGTATGTATAAATAGTCACTTTCAATAAATAAAGACTGTATCTGTGTACTGATATTTGCCTATCGAAAATTTAAAAATTGTACTTGTACATATGAATTGGTCATTTACTTTATCTGAAATTGTAATTTAAATAATAATTAGCGGGGAAGTCGTTGATGGACCAGCTATTGCTAGAATTCGATTATTAATAAATATTAATACAGAACTTGAATCTAAAACCGTGTTATTTTGAGTAAAATATTGTTTATTAGCTATAAATATTTATAAATATAGTAAATTTTAACGAGGTAGTGAATTATATTTATTTTTGATTATATACAGTTTTGATTAAACAATAAATGACGGTAGAATATACAAGTCATTCTTAAAATTGAAGTAATAATGGTTCAATAAATGTTAAATTAAAAATTATGATTCTTTTGTTTGGTTTCACTTATTTTGTATTATTATTTTATACATAGTCATGAGGCGAAGAATTCTTTTATAATTTTTAGCATATTTATAATTGCAAACTTTTTTAAAATTTGAAGAGATAGAAGAACGATTAAATAAACTTATTCACCTAACCTAGTACCAAATTCTATTACCTATTTATTTATACTGTATAAGGTTAAATAAAAAGGTTAGTACCATACTTTGTTAGATTTATCACTAATCTATAACGTATGCATATTATATAAAACATTAAAACAATAAAACATTTAATTCATAATATAAAATATATTTAATTCATTGAAACAAATGTTTATTTATGTTTTTTATTAATGACTAATATTGGAATTATAAGGTTAAATTAATTTCTTAGAAATAAAACTACATGTAAATCGTAAAATATGTAATTTTTTTTATATAAAATGATTCAAATACTGCAAATAATTTATTTATTACTCTATTTTTCATTTGCATACAATAAACTTTATATGAAATAACTTAGTAAAAAATCATTCATAATTCATTATTATAGAATAAAACGGCTTTAGGTTTAAGTTCTGAAAGATTTTTTTACTATATTATGTCATATATTATAAAGTTTATTGTATGCAAATGAAAAATAAAATTAGAAATTAATTATTTGCAATATTTGAATCATTTTATTTTTATATATGAGTGTAAATCAAATAAAAAATTTATTTTAAAAAAATTATGTTTTTCTTTATATTGAGAAACAAATAGTACAATTATTTATATAGAATTATTTAATTTTTATTATTTTAAAGATGTATATATGAAATTATATTTGCCGTTTTCTGTTTCAGTTTATTGAAGAATTTCGTTTGCGAAAGAGTAAAAGATGGCGGAAGCCCATTCGGCTGTTGCATTTTCATTTTCGATAACTCACGAAGGTTGGGATGTGAACTTTGACCGTGAAGTACTACATCTTGTTTGGCAGTCCGGGGTCAGGTCATGGAAGAAACGGCTTGCAAGGTTAAGGGTAAATACATATTTTTTTTAGTTTTTTTTTTATTATTTTTATTCCTCAAATTCAAATTTGACATTAACTTAAAAATTTGTTTTCTTATTTATTATAAATAATTTTACTTTGAAACATATATTTGCGTAGCTATTTTTGATTAAGGGGGGTATACCACTCTGAAATTTTCAAAAAATCTAATTTTTGTTTACATTTTTTGAAAGCTTATAGTGTGTAGAATATTTGCCTAAATTGGTGTTCCAAAATTAGAACTTTACAAAGTCGTGTCAGGGCAACCGATTGGGTATCTCAAATTTTAAACGCGTTTTATTCGAAACCATGTTTTTATAACTTATCCAGAAGATATCTTGGAAACTTGATTTTCTCTCTAAAAAAAAGAGAATTGAATTCTCTAGGATGTAGAGTAGAATATTTTGGATATCTACTTTTTCCGATTTTTTATGTGCTTTTAAAGTTGATTTTTTATATTAAAAAAAACACCTTTTTTACAAAATGCTGCCATTTCGGTAATTTTATAAATACATACATACATACATACACAATCACGCCATGTACCCAAAAGGGTGTGGCACAAACTCTTTTCATCATCCCGAAATCAGTCGCCTCCAAACATTCCTATCCAAACAAGCAACTTTCGCTTTATCCACATTCATAATTCCTCTCATTTCTAAATAATCCTACTCTACATTTTAAATTTTTTTGTTTACCAAAAATATTTTTCTATATTTGAGTGCTGCCTGGGAGTCTGGACAACAGACCAATGTTTTTTAAACACGAGTCCACGAATGAGCGAATTACAGCTAACCATTGCAACTAATTTGGTTGAAACTTTTCTAAATTGTAGACCAAATAAAGCTCTAAAACATATAAAAACCGCGGAACATATGCTTTATTCTGTCTACCCGAAAAAAATTCGCAAACTACCTATTTTCAGATTGCTCAAGATAGTGTCCTTCCTTAAAGAAATAAAAAAAAATGTGCAACTACAACATACGTCTGCATATAAATCTAGTTATTTATTTTATATGACTTAATTTACAATTTTTTTTTATTAATTTCATTTAAAATTTTCAAAATAAATTAATTCATAATTTAAATCTATTTTGAATTAATTTATGCTCATAAACTATAATTTTATTCTAAACAAAAAAAAATTGTTTATATATATTATTTACGAAATAAAAATGCAAATAATGTTTATGTGTACAATGCAAACTTATACAAAAACAACAATATAAACACATGGATTGTTTTTCAACATTTAAACTTTGTACTCTGTAAATACTAGTATTGAATTTTTTTTTTTCAACTCGTATATCTTTAGTGAAACGTTAATTAAGAGAAAGTTATTTGAATAATATATCCTTTAACTTATAAATACAGAGAAAGTAAAATAAAACTGCTTTAGGTTAAAGTTTTGTATTAATGTTTATTTATAATCGATGTTTCGACGAACTCAACGTTAATCTTCATCAGAAAAAATGATTACAAATGATATTTACTGTTAATAAACAGAACGTAGAAATAAGTTACTAGGTAATATGTAAG
This sequence comes from Clivina fossor, assembly GCA_963966155.1. Taxonomy (NCBI): domain Eukaryota; kingdom Metazoa; phylum Arthropoda; class Insecta; order Coleoptera; family Carabidae; genus Clivina; species Clivina fossor. The sequence continues at coordinate 23,646,817 of OZ014552.1, read as the reverse complement.
TAACAAGATTATAATATATTTTTTTTGTAAATTTGTATGATCTAGTTACTTATTTGTTATCTAGTAACTTGTTTCTATGTTCTGTTGAGTTCGTCGAAACATCGATTTATTAATAAATATCAATACAGAACTTAAACGTAATACCTTTTTATTTTATATAATTCTAACCTATGCTGGTTTTAGTAAATATGTTTCCCATATAAACTTTAAATCAATATTATTTTTAAATTTAAAAAAAATGGAGTTAAGTTAGTTTTATACTAAGTGGTGATTTGTATTAATTTATAAAATGCTGTATTTCATTTAAAAAAAATTGTATTAATAATTTGTAATATTATGTTAATACTAAAATAATTAGCGAGAAATTGCACATAGAAACAATAAAAATATATGTAAAAAAAATAATTTTCTAACCTTGAAATTGGACTAACTATTACATTTACGAAAATTATAGTGTCTGACAAAAATATAATAGTCACGTTTCATAATATAATAACTGTGATATATTTTTAACTATTATTTATATGAGCACAATTAGTTATGCTTACAAAAGTTTATTTAATTTGTGTTTTCTAATTGTTAAATATCTAATATATTGTATTTCAAAGTAGATATTTGGAAATTTATTTAATTTATCAAATTATAATTTGTAATTAAATCTGAATGTTTTCTGTTATGTGATATGATTATAATTATTACATATTGGAATTTCATATTTACTTTTTATGTATATTATATGAAATATATTATACAGGGTGATTTATGACGTCGGGGAAAAACTACACCGGATGATTTCTATGAGTAATCTAAATAAAAAACTTCAAATAAACATATGTCCGAAAATGCTTTCTAACGGAACTGTAGCCGTTAGAAGTTTATTACATGTAACTTCAATCGCGTTAGCCTTATTTGTTATATCAGGAAAAAAAAAACAAGTCATAAACTTCTGAATAATTGTAAAATAACTGATTGATTTTCTAACATTTTATTTAAACACTAGTAAACCAATTTACTAGTTTATAAATTTTTGTACACACATAAATAAATATTTAATAAACAATTTACAATAATTAAAAATCGAAGACAATTTTTGTCGGGACCCAGTAATATAAGTCATAACTAGTAAATTAGTTTACTAGTGTTTAAACAAAATGTTAGAAAATCAATCAGTAATTTTACAATTATTCAGAAATTTATACCTTGTTTTTTTTTTCTGATATAATAAATAAGGCTAACGCGATTGAAGTTACATGTAATAAACTTCTAACGGCTACAGTTCCGTTAGAAAGCATTTTCGGATATATGTTTATTTGAAGTTTTTTATTTAGATTTTAATTTAATTAAATAAAAAACTTTTTTTTTAATTTAAAGATCTGTCACATTTTACATATATTTATTATTTATTTATTTTTTAAACTATTTTTAAATCTTTATTATTTCATTTACAATAATACAAATAAGAAATATGTTTGTTTAAAACAAAATTATATAATATTTGTTTGTCGTATTTGTTTGTCAAAATATTTTAAACTGTAATGTAGAAATTACTTAACATTCTAATTATCAAAAAAAAAACATTAAAAAGTGATTTTCAAAATTGAAATTATTTGTAAATTTCACTAACATTAAAAACTATGACCCGAATTCTCATCTAACTTTTAAAAGTGAATTTTGTCAAAATTACTTTTGACGTTTACGTAAAATAACAAAAAAAAAACCCAGAAGGGGTAAAAAAAATTTGCGTTGGTAAATTGTAACTGAATTGTCATTCAATAAAATGCTTTCCACCTCTTTCAAAAATATTAATTTCGCTTTGAGCTATGCGCATTTGAAAATGACCGTTTTTTTAGCTCGCGAGAACTAGGCTACCCTCTTACTTAGTTTATTTGAATTTTATAATATTAGATATAAAAGTATATATCAAAAATAGGAAAAAAGAGATATTTTGAGTTGTTGCATTTCTTTGTGATTATGATTAGATAAATTTTCTGTTTTATCTTTTGTATTTTAAAAATCTGTCTGTATGTAATATATGTTTTGTTTTGTTTTTTTGTAACTTTATAGAACAGTATCCACAATGGCGTATACCCTGGACATCTATGGAGTCTGTGGTTCTTTATCAGTGTAACATCAGCAGTTCATTTCTCAGGATTTAAAGTGCCTTACGATTTAGTTAATAACATCATGCCATATTTACCTGGGTAAGACATCATTTTTCTCTAATTTCTAATGTCTCTTTTACACGGCAAAAATTTCCAGTAATAAAATATAAAAAATTGCGAACATATGTGGACTACAAGATATTATTCTAAAATTTACAGCAATTCTGTAATAAAATAAAAAAAATCGTTGCTTTTTTACAATATTGATCTTTATTAATTTTTGTTACTGCAACTGTTGTACAAAAACCAACTTTTTGCAATATTGTAATTTTTAAAATTAACAGTACTTTAATTGTAAAAAAAAACAACAATTTTCTATTTTGTAAATTTTTAAATAAATATTTTGTCCATATAATGTCCACAATTTTTTTATTGTGAGTCTAAAAGCAATAGTAGGTAACTTATTAAACTTGGTAAAAAAAAGTGTCAGATTTATTGATAATGTTTTCAAACAAGCCAAACCAGTAAATCTGCTTTTTTACCGTGTTAAACATATTAATTTTTCACCGATTAATAGTAAAAGTATGACTTTACAAATAATTGACAGTCCAAAGTATCAGTTTTATAGCCTATTGCTTTGTATAACTTTTACTCCTATAGTTTATGCTAAAAATAACATTGGATAAAACCGAATAAAAAAATGTATATTCACTGAAATTCGAAAATCTATTTGTTTTTATAAAATAAATAATTCGTAATTATTACTGTGCAAAAATAATTTATAAGCTAATTACAAAATTCAATAGAAAAATAATTTATTCATATTTGCTGTCAATATTCTCCATAGAATGAATATTAAAATATTCAAATTAATGAATTTTAATGCATTACGCATCAATAAATAATACTGTTACCCAGTATCTATTTTTTATTGTATTAAAAAATACTTAAATTTAAAATTTTATTGTATACCAAAATTCAATGAAATTTAAATTTGATTGAAACGATAAATTAAATCAAACTATGATATTTAATTTTGCATACAAAGAATTTTATTACATTTTTATTATTATTTTTCTATTGCATTTCAATATGAATAATAAATATAATTAGAATAACTTTATATTTATTTTAATATTATGTTTTCAATGTAAATATATTTATTAATATAGTAAGAAATCTTTCAGAACTCATTATATTAAAATAAAACGGCTTTATTTATATAAAAAAAAAAGATAACATCAATCAGTGTGAAATGGCATTGATTTAAATAAAATTTGGTTTCCTTTAATTAAAAATTTATAAATTTTATAATCTAGTTAACTTATTTCGTTACCTAGTAACTAGTTTCTATGTTCTGTTTATTTACTATTATTTCTTTTATTTTATTATTAATGAATATTTTTTATTTGTTTTCCAGAAACTCAACGTTATGGCAATTAGTAGGTTGTGCCCTAGTCACGCTCGCATTATGGTTGACGTTCGTCTTCTTCTTACGATACTCATTAAAATTACTGCTCATGTACAAAGGATGGATGTACGAGGAACGTGGCCGAAACTGTTCGATCTCTCGTCCAACCCAACTTTGGCTGTTATTAGTTCGCGTTCTAAGCGGATGGAACAAACCGAAACTGTATAGTTTTCAAGGATCGTTGCCGAGGTTACCGCTTCCAACCGTACATGATACTATGGAGAGGGTAAGATTTTTTTTTTACACAAGTTTTCAACTTTGCCCACTTTATAACATAAGTTGAGCACAAGATTTGGAAATGAGTCAAATATAACAGTCAACTAGTAATCTTCAGGCTTTCATGGCCGGTATTCATTGAATTTGCATCTAAAAGTTGGGGTAGTATACTCTAATATAATATAGGAAACGCTTTTACTTAAGTTCACTTGTTAGTTAGTCAAATTTTTTAATACAATTTTGACTCACTTTTACATATCCGATTGGCTTGAAACTTTGCATACATACATATAGTTCTGATGACAATACAATATGCACAAACTAAGCTTTTTAAATAGTTCAAAATTGCTCTTGTATAAAAAAGATATTTCGATAGATTTTTCAATGTTGGCATTGTGATAAAATCGACAATTGACTGAATTATATAACAGTATTCATTCTGTCTAAAACAATTATCAAAATAAGTGTTTCTAAAAACGGTACTAATTATGTAATTAAAATTTAAAATATACTAATTTGTTCAGAAGTAATTTAATCATCCAAAATAGTTGTATTATCTAAGACTAGATTTATATTTTTTGAATTTATGAACAATTTTTTAATTATTCTTTTTATGAAAATTTCCATAAAAATAAACTATAATTAGAACAAATTATAAATTAATAACTTAATTTGAATACAAATTTGTTATTAACAATACTTTTTAAATTAAAGAGAAAAAATAACACAAAAAGAACAATTGGTTAGATTTCATTGCAGTGAATCAAATAAAGAATGAATAAAAAAATTGTGTAATAAAATTTGATTTGATAATGGTAATAAAAGGTTATTTAACTAGTACTTTTATTGTATTTTTTATTAGAAGTAAATGACATGCATTTTATAAAAGTAGTTTTGACGCAAAACTTTAACATGTTTATATAAAATAAACCAGTTTTTACTTAGTTATAATTAAAATACATAAAGATTTTTGCTAATTTCTTTTACTTCATGCAAATTTATTGTGTCTGACTTGTTGACATAATTATTAAAATTCATTACAAAGATATTTTTTAATTCATTAACTCTCAATGTAAGTTTAATTTGTGAGATAAAAAATATATATTTTTAATTAAAAATATGTAACAATAAATGATATTTTAATTTGTAATAAAATGTTTTGTTATATTTAGAAGAAATATTTTTAATACATAGTACACAGTCTACGTATTTTTTTTTGTTACATTTACTTTTTGTTTATTATATTAATAAATAAAATGATTAAATTGTGTTTTGAATCAGTAAACAATTTTGTTTTTGTAGTTGTTTGAAAAAAGTCAAGGTATGTTCTGTAATTTTCCATTTAAATTATAATTATATTTAAATAAAATTTTTGGATTTTATAAATTAGGTATTATTTATTATATATTATTTAATATATGCAATAAACATGTCCATTAATTAATAAAAATATGTGTGAAAGTAGATATGAAAAACATGAAATAAATATTAGAATTTTGGAAATGTTTTTTGTTATTCCATAACAAATGATATAATAATTTTTGATCGTGAGTCATAATAGCATTAAAAATGGTAGATATAGACAAATTAAGAATTACACGTATGCCAAATATGAGTTGACGAAACTAGAGTAAAATATTGCTAAAGGTTGAAGTTACGAAACAAGAAATTAGCTGACGAATCATGAATTGACGAAACAAAAACAAATCTTCAAAATATCTCTAAAGTTTGTTCAAATGTTAAAATATATTTCAGATGTATATCAGCTGATAGTATAATAATTCTGGTGCATTTAAATTACAAAAATCTTTTTTTTTTTTCAATGAAATTGGTCAATAATCTTTAACTTTTTGTATTTCAGTATTTACGTAGTGTTCGGCCTTTAGTAGATGATGCCAATTATGGACGTATCGAAAAAATGGCACGCGAATTTGAAATAGGTATTGGTGTAAAGTTGCAACGTTACTTGCTGTTAAAGTCATGGTGGAGTTCCAATTACGTATCGGATTGGTGGGAAGAATATGTCTACCTTCGTGGTCGTTCACCACTTATGGTCAATTCAAATTTCTACGGCATTGATGCACTTTTAACTCGACCAACGAAAATTCAAGCGGCCAGGGCTGCATCGGTTATCTATACTTGTCTACATTATAGGTAAGGAAATATGATATTTCGAATAGATGCAATAATTTTTGCATTATTTTATATATGAGTAATTTTAAGAACATTTGTTTTTTTTTAATAGCTAATAGCACGTTTTACTCAAAATAAAAAATGAATAATTTTATTCATATAAGATTTATTGATTTCAAAAACATATATTTGTTTTTGATTTTCTTATTTACTTACTGTGAAAATAAATTATTTATAATTTTTACGTGACAGAACTTTTTTAAACTCTTACAAATAAAAGTTTAGTTCGAGTTTGATAATAATATACTCTGCTAAAAAAAATATAAAATAAAATAAGATTGTTTCTATAGAATTATATTTTTAAAGTAAAATAAAATTAAATAAAGTTTAAAATTAAAGCAAAATCAATTACAATTGACACTCTACCATTTCTTAAATGATTTAGTCATCCACAAAGAACTAATTGAAATTAGTTACAAATTGATAAAAATGTGTAGACCTCGCCCGGGATTCAAACTCGGGTCCTTCCCGACGAGGTCATTACATTTTTTCAATTTGTAACTAATTTAAATTAGTTCATTGTGGATGACTAAATCATTTAGAAACGTTAGATAGTCAACTGTAATTGTTTATAACGTCGTCACTGAGTGAAAAATACTTAAGATATTTAATATTGCAAAGATATATTTATTTATTTTTAAATAATGTCCCATAGGAGATTATTAGAAAGACAAGAAATCGAACCAATAATGGTGCAGGGAATTGTACCACTTTGCTCAAGCCAATACGAAAGAGTCTTTAATACAACACGACTTCCCGGTGTTGAAACAGATAAAATTGTACATTTTGACGATTCAAATCATGTTGTTGTTTATCATAAGGGACGATATTTTAAAGTTATTATCTATAGAGGAAGAATTTTAAAACCATGCGAAATTCAAGTGTAAGTTTTGCTTTAAATATGATCAAAAAAAAGGGTTTCGTATCTTATTTCAAACATTTTTTACTTTTTAGACAAATTGAACATATCTTAAACGATAAATCCGAGCCGGCTCTGGGCGAAGAAAAACTTGCCGCATTGACCGCAGGCGAACGTACCCATTGGGCAATTGCCCGAAAATCGTATTTCACAAAGGGCGTGAACAAAACATCGTTGGACGCAATCGAAAAAGCTGCATTTATTATCGCGCTAGACGATGCCGATTACGAATTCGATAAGGTACATTCCATTGTCGTTTAGAATTAACTTAACATATCGCTTGCATTTTTGTTTCAGATTCATTAACCTAAAACTTTTATTCTCCTTTCCAATTCCCGTTCAAAAAAAAAACATTTTTATTCCATTTACAAAACACAAATATATATATTGTGTAAATGATCGTGAGTATTTTGTAGACGAACGTTTCGGGAAAAAGATATCCGTTAAGTTTTGTTTGAAATTTGGAATAGAATGCGGATTTTTAAGATTAAGTTTTTTCGTTTTGTAGGATCATCCCGAGAAATTAGATAATTTTGGAAAGATTTTACTGCATGGCAAAGGATATGATAGATGGTTCGATAAAAGTTTTACTTTGTGCATTGGAAAAAATGGACGAGTACGTTTATTTTATATTATTATTATTATTTAACAAATATTAAATTTATTTATATTCTTTCAGCTTGGATTCAATGCTGAACATTCTTGGTGAGTTTTTGAATAATTTTTGAAACAATAAAAGAAATTGTTTAACTAATTATTTAAAAAAAAAATCAGCTTTTCATTTCTCCAATTATAATGTTTAATTGAACGTTGCACAATTTTATTTATTTTTTGTAATAATATAATTTAAAAATAAATTAATAAGACACTATTTTATACTTTGATAATTTTACTCTTTATAAAATAGTGTCTTATTAATTTACTTCAATATGAAATTTCACAAAGTAACGGCCGAAAGAATTAATTTTTTAATTTAAAAATATTCAATTTTAAACGATATTTAAAAATATATTGTTCATGCTTGTGTACTAAATTACTAATGAAATTATAAAGTTAAATACGTATTTTTATATTTGTTTTTCAAAATTAATTTTGTATTTCTGCCAATTACTTTTTAATTATAAAAACATGAACATTGAAAATTTTAGTTAAATGAATTTTATTAATTAGGTATATAAATATAATAGGTTTGTACCTTTGTGTCTAGTAATGAACCAAAAAAAATAAATAAAAAAAAACCTGTTTGACCCTTTTAGGGCGGATGCAGCTGTTTTATCACATCTATGGGAACTAGTAATCGTTGATGAAGATAATGTCGATCGGTAAAATAATATAATAATAACTGTTTTATCTTGTTAATGGCGATAACGTTGCTTCACTTCAAATTGAATTTTCATAGAATTTTTTTTTTTTCAAATAAAATTATTTTACATAATTTTGAAAGTATAAAATGGTACAATAAATACGCGAATATTATTTGAAAGAAATTTGAAGTGGAAAACAATGTAATTGTCATTAAATTGTTAAAATTTAAGGTTAGGTTAGGTACGGCATCCTGCACTTTTGCACGTGGTACGAGCTCTGTGTTATGGTATTTCTTTTCTGGCATATGTTTTTTTTATTTCTTTTTGTATATTTGTAATTTTCTTTTCTTCACTAATTTTGTTTTATTTTTTTTTTTAATTTTGGTTTTGGAACTAGGGCTGATGCACCTGTCATGGGTCATATGTGGGAATTCTGTATATGCGATGATGAATTAAAGGATCGGTAATTTTTTATTTATTTTTAATATAACAATAACTTTTCTGGATTTTAAGTATTATTATTTTAAATAACTGATTTTTTATTATATTTTCTGGTAATGTACTTTTTCATTTAATTTTTGGTGTGATTAACAAATTATTAATAATTAAAATTGTGTTTATATATTGCGAAGTATGTTAATTACAAAACTTTTGTAAATAACATTATTAAGTGACTAAAAATATTTAGTTTTTAATTCAAATGAAGTAACTAATTTTTGAATTATTCGTTTAGGGTATATTTTATAAAACTACAAATAATTACAGGTGTCTCCAAATGACTCACTTGAAGCAAGCTTTTTTTTATCTAGTAGAAATTAGAAAAAAACTCTTTTCTTGCATTTGCTAAAAGTATTAGCTTCTAAGCTTGCTATAGTTAACTTTGCTATAAAAATATTTTATTACATTTTAGTTAGAAGATATCGTAGATATTAAATGAATGTAGCTTTATATTTTTAATTGTTTTATAATTATTTTATTTTATGCTATCTGTCTTAATATTAGTTGCTTCAAGTTTATAATAATTTGTTGTAAATATTTATTGTTGTAGTACTTAATATGATAAAAAATTATGTAAAATTTGTTTAATATTTTCAGTAAAATTTTTCGACTAACAATATAACTATTAATTTTTTCGTAAATATTCTGCTTGGTAATTAATATCACGTTATGCTATTTTTAAAATTTAAAAATGACAAAAACATACATAAAACTAAATTTATTTGTCATTGTAGAATACACAGTTTGTAATAATATCCATTTTATCGTTAAATTTACAATCTCTTTCTGATTTTCTCGTTACTACTTTGTTTAAAACAGCAAAGTAGAATAAAATGATAACTATATTTACTTAATATCAACTTGTGACAGAGAATAAAAATCTGTCATTAAATTGTCAACTGACCAATCAATTAGGTGATAGTTGGTAATCTTATCAGATCAAAATGAGTTAAATATTATACAATATTCAAATTAAATAAAAAAAATTATAAACTAATTTCCATGCAGAATATTCAAAGAAATATTACAGAAATAATTTTATAACTACTATGGGTAAAAAAATATGACAAAGTTTCATTTTTGTTTTCAATATCCTTAAATAGATATGATGAAAAAGGAAATACAGTTGGTAATCCGCAAATAGTTCCTCCAACACCGATTCGTTTGCATTGGAAACTAGAAGATAATTGTCTACAAGCTATCGAAAAATCATTATCCGTTGCGCAAGGTTTAATAGCCGATGTTGATTTACGAATTTATTTACACGATCATTACGGAAAAGGTGTGTGTGTGTGTGTGTTTCAGTTTTAGGGCTGAAAACATAGATCTAGATAATAATAAATATATTTATAATTATGTGAAAAAGGTTTTATGAAGACATGTCGAGTGAGTCCGGATGCATATATCCAAATGGCGCTTCAGCTAGCTTATTATCGTGATGCGGGCAAGTTTAATTTGACTTACGAAGCATCGATGACACGTCTATTTCGTGAAGGTCGTACGGAAACTGTGCGACCATGTACGATAGAATCGGCCGCGTGGGTTAAAGCCATGGAAAATAAGAAATGCACCACCGAAGAAAGAATTAATTTGTTGCACAAAGCGTGTAAACAGCATCAGGTAGGAAATATTTTTTTTTCTGTCATCCCATTATTTTTTTTTACGATAATTAAGACCGCATAGTTTCAAATCTTCGCTGCGTCTCATTCCCGAAATGTGCACTTAATGCAAAAATAACTACTAAAGTGAATAATTTTTTTTTTTACATTTTTAATATTATTTATGTTAAGCTTACAACTTTTAAGAATTATGTAAAACAAATTTTTTAATCTACTTATATTTCCAATAAATGATTAAAATTTGACCATTATAATATTCTTAGTATATAACAGACTAAATGTGCACTTAATTACATAAATAACTACCAAAGTAAATAGTCTTTTTTTACATTTTCAGTATTATTTATGTTAAGCTTACGACTTTTAAGAATTTTGTAAAACAAATTTTTTAATCTAATTATATTTCCCATAAATTATTTAAATTTGACCATTATAATATTCTTAGTATATAATAGATTAGTTTTAATAGTTTTACAATAATTTCTTATACGTAATTTAACGTAAAATTAAAATTCGATATAAAAAAAGTATCTTTTTGTAATCATCTCAGATTGGTTATCAAGACGCAATGTGTGGTAAGGGTATCGATCGGCACTTGTTCTGTCTGTACGTCGTCTCCAAATATCTCGAGGTCGATTCACCGTTTCTCAAAGAAGTCCTAAGCGAACCGTGGCGATTGTCGACGTCACAAACACCTCATGGTCAAACCAATCGTATGGATTTAACCAAACATCCGAACTGCATTTCAGCCGGAGGCGGTTTCGGACCGGTCGCTGACGATGGTTACGGTGTGTCGTATATTATTGCCGGCGAAGATATTCTTTTCTTCCACATTTCTAACAAACGCAGCTCGAAACAGACGGTAAGATAGATTTCTCTTATAGTATTTTCAGGACATAAAGTTGTATTATCAAAAAAATCAGTCTTTTATTTATACATGATTTTAATATAACAGTTTTTTTTTTTTAACAATTTAGTAATAATTTATAATCTGTTACAGGATTGTCGTAGATTTGCCAAACAAATTGAAAAATCCCTTTCCGATATGAGAGAATTATTCCTTGAATATAAAAAATTAAACGGTAAGAAATAATAGTATTAAACTCGAAATGCTACATAAATGAATGAATTTTTAAGATTAGAATTCGTAGGAATATTTCGATTTTAGAAGGTGTTTAATCATTTGTTTGGTATTGGTTATTTTTTTTTCTTTTTGTTGGTTGTTATTAATTGTTAGTTTGTAAGATAAAACAAGAAAAAAGAAAAACTATTTCTTCGTCGACCAGAAAAAAAATGAATAGATCTTTTATTAGAATTAAAAATAAATAGTGATAATGATTATCATTAGCAAAAAGAAAATCTTCCAAATTTTAAGGTGGTCTACATTTGTGAAAATCTTCAATTATGATTTCAATTACATAAACTAATTAATTGTTACTTAAATCGAAGATTAAATGGACCTAATTAATTTTGCCACAATTTTTATAACTTTGTATATAAATTTAAATATATTTTAAAATGAAATTTAGACAATTTAGGAAATTTTTATGGAAAATTAGGACTATTTTAAGGTGAATTTTCTAAATGTTTTTCTTGTACATGACATTGCAATGCATTTGTATTTAATAATTATTTCTTAATCTTTAATATTTGCACTGAAATTTTGTTGTAAATATTTTTTACATAATTCGTAATTTAATGATTTATCAATTCAAAATATTAATTTATTATTTAAATACACATAATTTGGTTACTTCTTTTATGCGAATCGATAAAGAGGCTTGTGCAGATATTTAAAGATTTAAGAATCACTATTTTAATACACTTTGTTAATTTACAAATAAACCTTCAGTTATATTTTTTTTATGTGCGAAAGTCTAATATATTTCCCCCTCCCCTTGTTGAATGACTGTAGATTAATTTTTATCTAGATATCAAATGTTAACTTGTTTTTATCGTTTCTTTAAAATATTTTTTTAGATTAAATAAAATGCAAATATCAATGCAAATAATGATGTTTCAAAACCATCTTTCTGAACTTATAAAATACTTTTTATTTCTTGCACATATTTTATGTATAATTATATTAATTTATTTTGTACAGATTTGCAGATTTCTTTTTGAACAATTTATAAAACTGATCGTGTGGTTAATATTGTGTCTAATAAATAAGAATTTAAATTAAATAAATCTTTGTTTTATATAAAATTAAATATATTTTCAGGCTTTTCTAACAGTCAATATCAATAAAATATTATTTTCCCCGCTCTTGTAATTATCATAATCAAGTTTACAACTTGTAAACTAGGTTATGATAATTTCACGAGCGACTTGTAAATTACAAGTCTCTTGTGTCTCCAAACATCCGATAACATTTTATAATTTAGACAGTGATTTGTAAGATATTGACTTTTGCATATATTTTGATGATAGCAAAATTATAAATCGAAAATGAAAATCTGCAAATCTTTAAAAAGGTAAAAATAGAAATTTATATAAATTGCAATCTGTCATTAAACAGTATTTATATTTCCCAACCTTTTACAATCATGCAATAACTTTTATATTATTTAAAATGTAAAAAAAAGTAAAAGGTAATTTTAGCTCTTTCCTTATTTATTTATATTATGTATTTTTTACTTCTGTATACATCACTTATATCCTTTATTAATTATCGTACAAAAATTGTTATAATAGTAAATGTTATTTTATTTTTTCGTTGTAAATTATTGTTGATTTTTTTTGTGTGTGTATCTCATATTCTTTTGATTAACGAAAGAGCTAAAAATACATTTATGTTTTCAATATTTTTTTATATTGTCTAACAATTTATTAAGGATTATTGAAATAATATAAAAATATTTGTACAAGTTTTGTGCAAGTGTACTATAAATAAATTATACATATTTACAAATATTTCTTATTACAAATTCATCTGGATTACACTTACAGATATGTTCCTAAATGTTGGCATCTATTTTTTTTTTATATTTACATTTTTTCTTGCAAAAATAACATTTCTTAGCACCGAAAGAACAATCAACAATACATACTTAGTTATTTAATCAAATATTTCAAATTGAAAAAAATAAACAAGAGTTAGGTTATTTTTGAAATAAAAATATAACTTTATATAAGACTGTTTTGTTAATACGAGAAATTTTTAATTGTTTTTAAATATTTATTTTTATATATAAAAAAGTTATTAAAATATGCATGTACTGCAGATTGTACTAAAATGCATTTATATTTTTATAAAATGTAAATATTAAAATTAGTTGGAAATTAATAAAATTAAAATATAGAAAAAAATCGAAATACGTAAGTACATAATACAATTGAGATCTGAAATAAATTATAAGTAAATTGTGAATTATTTTATATAATAATTGTTTAAAAATAAGTTCGTTGTAAACTAATCCCAAATACACTACTCTACATATGAAAAACATATTATTAAAATAAGTTAGTTTAATCAAAAAATATTTAATCTAGTATTAAACTTTAATTTTGAAGATAATTATTTACTTAAAGCAGTATTTCAAATCTCAAAATTGATTTTAAAAAATATGGGCACATTCAACTAAATAAAAATAAAAACATAAAATTATAAACAACCAAAAAATTTATTGATAAAGTTTGTTTATATACAGAAAAATATTTATATATTTATTTCTCACTCTTGAGTCCTTGTTTTTTTTTCTTTTGTTGGTAACTTATTAATTTTCAAAAATATAATATTCTCTTATTATACAGGATGGTAACTTAAATTTTTTACTTAATCATATAACAGAAGAAAAAAGTAAGAAAATTGTCAATTCCATTAATAAAACACATGTAGCACCCTGTAAATAAGATAGATGAAATTTAATAACGTTACAAAATGCAGACAAATCAAATCAAAATTCGCCTCGAAATAATTCAAAACAATTTCGGATCACAATTCATCTTTACCCGCCAAGTTTCGTTTCGTAATAATTTCATCACTATTATCACTACCGCTATTTTTTTCTGTCCTTTCATCGCTAATTTCCGCAATTACACTATTTTTATTCCGTTCTTCACTAACCACTAAATCGTCATTATTTCCACGGCGTTCTAATTCTTTTATAATAGTCTTTTCTAATTCGTTAATCGACTCCAATAACGAATGTATTTTTTCCAGACGTATTTTCGAAGATGTACCCTTGAAATTGAGTAATTCTAAAAGCACCTCTTTATTTGGAACTAAATCGATGATTTCCTTCTCACTCGTTTCGGAAACTGGCGTTACTTTATTCTTACTCAATTCGGATGAGAGTTCCGTTAGGAACCATGTGGTTTGAGCAACTAAGTCATCGTTTTCAATATCGTAAATTTGATCACTTAACGTCCGATAATAGATACGTAAAACCGAAACGGGAATAATAAATTCTTTATTATTATTACCCATCATTGTGAACAATCCGACGCGTACGATACGCCACTGATTATACAGCGTTTCCGTTGTTACGATATTCTCGTTTTCAATCGGTGTTTGTACCACTTCGATCTGATCGGCGGTTATTGTTGCGGTTAAGTCTTGATACATTACCGTTTTGGTGAAGGTATGACCGGTGTGTTTGGTTAGAAAGTCTTGGACGGACACTTTTAATTTTTGAAACATCGATTCTTCATTATTCACCGATTGTATACCGACTTTATCCGTTTTAAATTCACCGATTGTCACTTCCATTAACGAATTATAGGTTAGGGCTAATAGTAATTTATTGGCATCTTGAGCGAAAAGGAAAACAACTGGAATTTTAATGTCGTCAGTTCCGTCACCGGACATTGCAAACATTGGACTTGTTGCGGAAGACGAACCGGGCGTATTATCGATTATAATACCGGCAATCGCGCCGGCTTTCTGAATTTTTCGCGCCTTTTCAACGAACATACAATCGCCTCGTTCGATGATAATGATTTTGCCTTTGATGCGTTCAATGTTTTCTAGTTCGGAACATACGCGGAATGGCTGGGCGAAAACAACTTGACCGACGACTTTTTGATCGCCCTGTAGTTCAGTGCCGAAATGACTAGGTCCGGCCCTGACTATCATTTTGCGTTCGATGTGAGTGGAATCGCGCATTATGAAAGAGACGGCTTGCGGTAGTGCGTTTGGTTGTTGCGATTGAACTTTCGATAATTCGACCATTTCTTGCATAAAGAGGAGACCTTCTTCGGCATCAGAAGGCGAACGGGCCTACATTCACAAAAAAATAATTATTAAATTATTGATAATTATGAATTTCTCAACTAGAATGTTACATATTAGTAGATGAAAAACAACTGATCAGGTTTTAATCGAAATTTTATTTATTACTCAACAAATAAAGATAATAAATATTTCGGGCTCAATGGACTCACCGATTCGTATATATTCGATAAATAATAAGCCTGATTAATTGTTTTTCTCCTCAATAATGTTATAAAAAAACGAGTGCAAATTATTTATATCTTTCAAAATAATTTCATATTTTTAACTTATCAATAGAGAATTTAATTGAAAAATCTTTTGTTATATAAATTTCAAATAGAATAATTTTTGTGCGGAGAAAGATATTAATAAAAATAAGTGATTTATTACATGCTGTTCATTTCTTGGTTTATTCAATTGATGTATTATTTGATAACTTCTATCTTCTGAACGGGGAGATGAATCTAGAACCTTTTCGAAAAAGTTATGTGAATCTTGTATTTTATGTCTTCTAATCTATATAATATTTTGCTAAAACACGCATGCTTTTTTCTTAACTTATTAATCTTAATAAACTTCTAGTGGGAAACACTTTTGTAAAGTTCATTAATTGGAAATTAATTTTGAAATAAATAAAACCTTTCTCTTTCATCAAATTATTTGTTATTAAAATTTTATTTTGTAATATTTGTTTTGCATTATTCGAGATACAATAAATATAAAAAAATTAGTTCAATTATGACTTACGCTAGAGAATGTATGCAACAACTGAATTCGTCCATCGTTCAACGCGATAATATTAATACCCATATCTTTAATAATCTTCAAATGATTCACATTGGACACTTGAAACTCAACCGCTGTCAATCTTCGTTTCGCCACACGCCTCGGACAAACGCCATCCACCATATTTTTAAGCGGCTTACGAACCGACTCGGGAAACAAATGCAAACTATTCGGACACGATCGTGAAAATTCAGACTCATCCAGATCTTCATCATCGACAAAAATCTGACTCGAATTTACCCTTGACGCCAAAGTCAACGGCAATAGATGTGCTTCGGTCGTGAATAGAAATTCATCCAAATCCAGAACAAGTTCTTCCGGATCGGCAAAGAGTAGAAATAGATATTTGAATGTTTCAGCCAAAACAAACGAATCCATTCGGTCTTCGTGTTTACCGGTTCGGACGTCATTTACGGCAGCGTAACCGCATGAAACACGCGCGTATTTCTGCAGTGACTTGAGAACGTTTTTACCGACTTGGAGGTAGTAGGGATCGTTGGTAGCCGTATAGAGAAAGTAAGTGGATTCGAGAAATTCGGGACGGAGCGGATGCTGACCCCAGTGCACTTGAAAATCGGTGGTGAATGCTTCCGGAATGAAATTGTGACGTTGCATTACTTGATAGAGCATTTCGTGAGTTTCTACCGCCGGTTTTATGTCGCCTGAAAAATATATTCATTTGATTTTGATATTTTTTCAGAAGACGAAATTCAATATTTAAAATGGAAATTTAAAAAAAAATTAACCATTCAAAGTAAAAGATATGGATTAATGTTGAAATATTATGTATCTTTTACTTACTTATGCAACTAAAGTATTACAAAAACTAAATAATAATCTTTATTAAATATCAAAATAAAATATAATCAGTTTATTTATGCTGTTATTTAATCTCTCTAATTGTCAAATGTTTGTATGTATTTATATATGTTTCTCCAGCATCTCCTCCTAAACCCCTGAACCGATTTTGATGGGAGTGGTGTCATTTTAAATGGTTCATTCCCTATTTGAGAATAGACAAGTTTCATCTTTCTACGATTTCATCTTGGTTCTCAAAAATTTGAAAAATTATGTTTATAATGCAAATGTCAAATGACAGCTGTGTGAAGTTATCTACACTACTGATAGAAGTGTTGCTTTTGAGTAATATATAATAGTGCAATTGATATTTTATATTATTATTAATTTGTTTATTTATTTATTTTTATTATGTTTATGTTTAATTACTATTTTCGACTTCAAATGTGACCCTTTAAAGGTCACGGGTTTCCTAGTTCAATTATTGTATTTAACTAAAAATTGCCAATATTAAACTGATAAATATTACAATATAATTTTGAAATATTATTAATACATAAACAGATAACACAGTAATTACTTTTAACAACAATGATCCGAACTAAAACAAACTTTCACTAGACTACAACTATCGATAAATTAACGAAACAAACCAAAAAAATCTAACCTTTCAAAACTTGCAATCCGGGCCAAAACGCCAACAAAGCATCCATATAATTCCTCGAATTCGTATGAGGTCTATGCATATGAACATCTAACAACATGGGCCCCTGACTAATATATTTCATAACCGCCGAATAATGTCTATTAAATCGCGTCAAATATTTATCATCACCGAGTAAAATATACGCTTTTAAACAATACTCGTAGTAGGAATCAATGCCGGCACCCACACCCGAATCTCTTCGTATCCAATCGCCCGAATGTACATTCAAAACGGTGCCCATTAGATCGGAACTACGATGTCGCATCTTCCACAATTCGTCCATTGCACGTTGTGCTTTCTCTTCGAAGATTGGTTCGCCGGTCAGACGACTCAGTGCGGCCATTTCGAGAATAATTGTACCAGCACATGCTGTACACGTTTCACGAAATGATTCCAGTTTGTCGTTTTTGATGCCGTGCTTCAAGTTAATCTGCGGACAAGGAAATGTTATTGGCAACTGAATAATTAAGAGACACGGGCGTTGTTACGTTATTAATTTTGTTACTAAAACAGTTTTATATTTGTCACATCGTGTAAAATAAAAATTTTACATAAAATTTTTAAAATAATAGTTAATACTTATTTTAATAGTCATTTAAATTATCTTTTATTTTTTTAATTTCTAGCAACGATAATAAATAATAACCGCGATAATCTACAAGGTCGTTACATGTATTTTACATTAGAAATTACTCGACTAAAATATAATTTCATTTAAATTATATTATATTATATAATAATATTATATTATATTATTATTATTATTATTTAATTGTCTGATTTATGATTAGATTTTAAAAAAATGTACGTATATTTGCGGGTAACAAATGTAGTGTACAAAACAGGTAATTTGGTTTTTACAAATATTATTTATATAATTAAATTATTGTAATTTTGTAATTTTTTTCCATTTTTTATTTCCTTTGAACTATATTTTATTAAGAATTTTTTTCTGTTATGTATGTGTGCTTTATTTTATTTATTTTTTGAAAATTACCGTATAAACAAAATTTATTTCTGTTGAATCATAAAGGGCTATTATTATTAATAATAAAGACTTGTAAACAAATTTTATTTCCTATAAAAAAATTTTCTTCAATACGAAACAAACTTAATAGACGCATTTTTATGGCTTGTAAGTGATTTTAATTATGTTTAAATAATTATAATATTTAATTCGACGATAGGAAATATTTTTATATTAAACAGTAATAATTGTGCATTAATCGTCATTAATTTATTATTTTTTATTACGAAGAAGAACTAATGAATATTAGTTACAATTTAAATAAAGAAAAATATATTCTTTATTTAAATTGTATATGTCGCAGCTGCTGAATAATCATGCATAGTTTGTATATCAAAATAAAAATAAACAACTTCTCATTACGATAACTTAAAATCGTTATGTGAGATGAAATGACAAGCGTTATCTTTGCTTAGGTGAAATCGGGGAATCCGTGCGGGGAATGTAATATACAAAATATTAAAAGACGAGAATGACTAGGAGGAGATTAGAATTGTACTTGAAGGTGAATGCACATGATTCCGTGTGAGGCCGTATCGCAGCTGCTGAATAATCATGCATAGTTTGTATATCAAAACAAAAATAAACAACTTCTCATTACAATAACTTAAAATCGTTATGTGTGGCATTTGCCACGATTTCCTAATTTCTATACCTATTTTGGTTTTAGAAGTTGTTATAGAGCTTCCAATCAATAATTAAAAAAAAATGTTTGATTTTAATATTAAAAATTCAGGGCTGAAAGGATTAGATATAACTTACCCTTGCGTATGGAATTCCAGTAGTTGTATTAAATGCTGGCAATAGTCTATAACCTAAATCTTTTGCCATATTCAACAATTCTCCTTTGTACCATGACATGATTCCCGCTCTTTGTTGTAAGTACTCTGCCAAAATATGAGCAGAGAGCAAACCCCTATAAACACACATTTTGGAAAAAGTTAAAAAAATTAAAATTTCATCAAATAGTCGATAATATTCTAAACTAACCCGAGCATTCGTATATTTGTTTCGAAAACGGACACAACAATATCGTTATCAAACGAGACGTCATTTATTACAAGTTTAACAGCATGTTCAAATTCTTCAAAATCGCCCAAAATTACCAGTGTGTCCAAGGTATCCACTAATGTTAACGAAAAACTGAAAATAATTCATTGTATTATGCAGAATGAAGGTATTTTGTCTACTGTTCATCTCAGTTTGGAAAAAGGATATCGAAAACTCAAGTGTTATTACGGAAAATATTTATTAATTTTTATAAAAAAAAAACTCAACGTTTCGTGCTAACCAGAGCACTTCATCAGGAGAAATTTTATCTTAAAAGAGTAGAAAGAAAGAAGGGTTTGTTACTGTAGCAACATATGTGGTTTGATTGTACAAATGTTTAAAAGGGTATTTTTGAAACATACATCTAGTTTTTCCTATATGAAATGTATGGCACGTGTTTTTTTTTTATAAAATTTAATAAATAATTTCCGTAATAAGACTGAGTTTCCGATATCCTTTTTTCCAAACAGAAAAGTGTAATTTCTGCTCAAATGTGCAGAAACCACACTATTGCAGAATGTAGTAGAAAATATTATTTTTTTCAGATAAAGAGGCGTCGAAATACATTTTAGTATCTATAAATGTCAAACCTAATAAATCTACTCACTTGCCCATTGCGTCATCAATGTCTCCACGACTTGGAACAAGGCCCCTGTAACGGCCAGCGCAACTTAAGGGCATTAATTCATCTGCCGGATAAGCATTTTCCATATAAGCTCTGTATGCGTGATAAAACATATCTCTGGCTTCCTCCCTAAAATAATTTCCATTTCAAATTTTATTTCCATCGTCAATTACATTAAAAACATTTCTGATGTAAGAAATTATATAATGTGTTTTCGGAAACAGCGTGTAACAGATTTAGGTCACTTTTACTAGCTTATAATTAAGTAATATGTACAAAAATATTAAATCAACATAAAATAATATGGTTTATTTGAGTTATAATTGTTTATGTGATTCGATATTGTTTGTAGATTTGTTATCAAGAAATAACAAAGACATCATTTAGTAATAGTGGTAGTAAAGATAGTGTGTGTATATATATTTGTAAGACTTACTTTAATTCTTGTCTTTCCTCTTTGGACATAGGTTTACTATCGGTACAATAACATGGTGTAAAGTAAGAGATAAATACAGCAATAATTATGACACTGTTAATTAAATATAATTGAAACCAAAACATTTTCGGATTGTTACGGCGAAGTAATATTGAATACGAAATTAACTATTGTCAAGAAAACCGGATGAAAACGCGAAAGTACAAAAACATATTGCGTGTCAAACGTTATCTGTCAAAATTATATTTACATGTACATGTATTGCTTACAGAGATGTATTAAGTAGATATTTCTTAAATTACGGATAATTTTTGGAACGATTGTTGAATATCTTGCAAACAAAAATCGCTATAACGATGTCGAAACTAATAATTTAAATATTTTTAAACTATTCTTTACTATTAAAATTCCATTTTTATAGGCGGAGTCATCTACCAATCACACACATACACCTCTAATAAAAAGAATAAGCATATTTGGGACAGCCATTGGAATGAAGAAGCTCAGGAACAGGAAAACAGCTGATAATGCGTTTTTTCGTCAGTATTATTCAATTTAATAATATTCTTTATTTTAAATATAGATTTTTATTTAGATTATTTGTTTTTACGTTAATAAAGATTATGAAGCAACATTTGTGTTTTTAATTGTTGATTAATGAATTGTATAGTAAAACAAACGTATTAGTAATTTCGTCTTTTTTTTCCAATTTCTTTCTTTGCTTGACAACAGCTGTTTTATGTCAATTTCCAACCAAGTCCACAAATGATGTTTATTTAAAAATACTTAAAAATATATACTAAATATTAATCGACATTTATCTAAAATGAGTTAATCTATATGAATATTTAATAATTCGATAAATGCGGCATTTCAATTTAGTGTACAACGAAAATGCCTAAGTGATGGGAGGTTATATGAAATCAACTAGAATTTTACTCAAATTGGCAACGTACGCAATGCATTTGTGGGCTTTTTCAGGGATAACTTTTGTAATTTGTTTTTTACTCTATTATTTATATGGTGGTCTACTTGCATTTTTTCTCCTTATTTTTGCGGCAACAGGTAAATTGACCTACTACAAGATTGGTGTCAAAAAATGTAAAATGAAATTTTTCTAGGTATACTTTATAATGCAGAAGACAAATTGTTATATCACCCAGAACTTCCTAGTCATTCCAGAGTATTTGTACCGATTCCGTCTATGTACGGACTACCGTACGAAAATGTTTACGTTCGCAGTTCAGATGGCACTCTATTGCACATGTTTTTCATTAAACAATCGCAAGAACGAATTCGTTTCTGTCCAACAATAGTTTTTCTGCATGGAAACGCTGGCAATATGGGTCATAGATTACAAAACGTGGCAGGATTATACAATAGTTTATCTTGCAATATTTTAATGTTAGAATATAGAGGTTACGGTCTGTCTGAAGGTAATCCAACTGAAGATGGACTTTATATGGATGCATGCACATGTTTGGATTATTTAAGTTCACGCAGCGATATAAATCATTCGGAAATTGTTATTTTCGGACGCTCCTTAGGTGAAATCCGCCGCTATTGTTTATTATAAGATTAGAATAGTGAGGATTATGATTATTTTTGTAGGTGGTGCTGTAGCAATTGATTTGGCTTGTCGACCCGAATATGCCACGAAAATTTGGTGCTTAATTGTTGAAAATACATTTACTAGTATTCCAGAAATGGCAAAAGTCTTGCTTACATGGAGAATGCTACAATATTTGCCTTTAATATTTTACAAAAATAAAGTAAGTATTAAATCAAAAATAATCTTTTTAAATAATAATATAGTGGTACCTCGGTATACGTCTGCTTTAGTATACGTCCAATTCGGAATACGCCCTGTTTGGGCGAAACAAATTTTGCTCAGTATACGACTTAATTCAATTATTATACCATCTATGAACAAGTAGCAGTATGATATCTACACTATTCACGCGAATTGGTATTGACTTCATTTGGTTTGAAACTATGCAATTTCTGGTGGGGAGAGTCGTTGGTTGGTGTATGTAATGCTCTTTCGGTGTACTTTGTTAAATTTCTTCTGATTTTAATTTTTAAGTAAAATATTATTACTATTTTTATCAATCATGAATTGCAAAAAGGCAAATGAAGATAGATTAGTTTGTTTTTTTTACATGAGAATTGATTAATCATTTTTACATTACTTCTTATGGGAAAGGTTGGTTTGGTATACGTCCTATTCGATATAAGTCTAAACATCAGGAACGGATTAAGATCGTATACCGAGGTTCCACTGGATCAAAAATAAATATACATCAATTGTATCTTTTATAAATGATAACAAACAATTGTTTTTTTTATCAACGGGTTACATGTATCAACAGATAATTGAGTTTGTACACTTAGGTAGTTTAATGACAATGAAAGTTAGTTCCAAAATAGAATGTAGATTATTATATTGGCTAATTAAAAAATAATCTGCTTTTATTGCGAATTAGTTACGACATCAAAATTATCGACAATATTGTCGTCTGAATAACTTCGAAGTTGACTGACTATTTGATTTTTGTCTACAGTTTTTATCAGTATATAAAGTGTCTGCGCTACAGAAACCAACATTATTCGTATCTGGTTTATCGGATACGTTAGTACCGCCACGAATGATGGCCGAATTGCATTCTAGATGCAGTAGTGAGCGCAAACAATTATTACAATTAGCTGCCGGCACACACAACGAAACCTGGACGGTACAAGGCTATTATCATTCGATTTGCGTATTTTTGCAAAATTGCAAGATGCAACAGCAGCAGCACATGTTGCCACAAACAGCACTGACCACCGAAAATCTAGCAACCAAATCACCTGTTTTACAAATGAAAAGCAAAGTCCATGATGTGTGATGATGTGAATGAAATTCGTCCTTCATATAGAATGAAACCAAAACTACTGTTACTAAAGTCATTCTTAATTAGTTAGTAATATTTATTATTATATTTCGGATTTTGAAACTTTTTTTTTTTATATATTAAAGTTTATATTTATTTTCCGTCTGTTTCGTCCACCGATATTTATGTGTATTTTTTTAAAAATTGAACTAAAAGTGTCTTACATATTTATCTTTAAAAATAGAAAAATTATGTTCAGATGAAATATCCTAGTATACATTCCATCCCAGTCCCGTGTAATAAATCGTGTTTCATTTGTATAAATTATTACATTTCCCAAATAAGTATGTCAATTGGAATATTTTGTTTCTTAAAATATTATGTGGAATATATTATTTTGAACATAATAATTTTTGTTGTATGTGATCTATATGTCAATATATTTACAGATTTTTAAATAAATTAAGATTGTATAATTTTATTAATAATAAAATTTTAAAAATAAAATTGTTTACTTGGTTTATTTTTACAAATATACAGTACTCTTCAATTATATAAATCATAAAAATAATAACATTTTCATATTCATTTTTTTGAAATCTGTCACTTGAGAATCCTACTTAGGAATTTAGAGTCGGAGATATGTAACACTTTTGTTATTTAATTTTTGTTGTTTTAATTTGAAAACTATTAATGCACACACAAATGTAATAAAGGAAATTATTATATTACATTGCAACATTAAGTAATCAGTTTACTATGTAATAGTATAATCACGGACTGTATATTTTATAATTAATTTAACATAATAATAATAGACTGATGATAGAACTAAAAGTTGGATTTGAAATCGAGATGAATATTCAATGAACTCTCTCTCTTGGAATCGAATAAAAAATATTCGGAGTTAGATCAATTTATACTTTATTTTATTTATAGATTTATTATATTATGCATGTTTTAAATAGAAACAATAGTAATTAATTATAAATATTAAAGAAAAATTAAACTTTCGAAATAACTGTTTGGGATTCACTGGTTTATAAAGTACAATTATGGATGCGATAACCTTGACAGACGTCAAAATTGTAACGTAACCACACAATCTTTCTTTCATTCACTAACCGTAAAACACGATTCACATGGCTGACGCAAGTGAGGCACAAATTTTGCAAAACGGGGGCGATCAACCCCCACAAAAAACCGCAAAACAACTCGAGAAAGAAGCGAAAAAACAAGCTAAACTCGATAAGTTAAAACAGAAATTAGAGAAGCAAAACACGGCACCGAAAAAAGAAAACGCTGAAGTATGTTGATGACATCGACCATATGTTTTTGACGTTTAGAAAGTGAAAATAAAATTTGTTACAGAAAAAAGAGAAGAAAAAGGAGAAAGATACCAAAGAAGTTGCTCTGTATACGATTGACACTAAATCAGGTGAGAAAAAAGATGTTACCTGTTCTATGCCCGATGCGTATAGTCCGAAATACGTTGAAGCCGCCTGGTATAGTTGGTGGGAAAAAGAAGGATTTTTCAAGCCAGAATATGGAGTAAGTACTTTGCATTTTTTATATAAAATTGTATTATACACACAATGTACAAAGTTGCATCATATAAAAACTAAATAATCTCCAATATGTAAATATTGTAAAACGGTTTACGCAACTGTCAAAGTGTATTTATTTATTTTAATTTATAAATTCCGTTTTTTATTAGCGAAAATCTGTATCAGAGCCAAATCCGAAAGGTACATTTATGATGGTAATTCCTCCGCCAAATGTGACAGGTTCGTTACATTTAGGTCATGCCTTGACAAATGCTATCGAAGACGCAATTACAAGATGGTAATTATAATGTACACTGTAAAAATTAGAGTTTCTTTTATTTTTTAAACTAACTTTATTCGTACAGGCATCGTATGACTGGAAAAACAGCATTATGGAATCCAGGCTGCGATCATGCCGGTATCGCAACTCAAGTTGTTGTTGAAAAGAAACTTTGGCGTGAAGAAGGTAAAACACGACATGATATTGGCCGCGAAAAATTTGTAGAAAAAGTTTGGAAATGGAAAAATGAGTGAGTATTCATATTTTTTTGTATTATTTGTAACATCAAAAATTAAAAAAAAAAAAAAGATTTGTATGTTGTAACATGCGTCATTTTTATTTTATATATTATTGTCAAAATCAGTGTTGCACTGATTTAAATCAATGATATAAATCACGATTTAAATTATCAGACATTAAAAATCAAGTCATAATGAAAATATTTATTGAACCATTTATAATCTTTATATTATAATTAAATAACAAACATAGTGCAACGATTTTTGATATTAATTAAATCTTTGGAAATTTACAAATGTTTCAGCATATATCTATACATTTTTTATCAGAATATCAAATTTAAGAGTTCAGCTCTTTATACAAAATAAAACTAATTTGGCGGCTTTTTTGGTGCTCAAACGATTCTGAATCTTTGAGTGCACCAATCGAAATGTCGAAAAGATTCTTTCCACGTTTACCGATGAAGCACTTGCTGTTAAATGTTTGAACTACAATTCTTTTTGCCGCTTCAGAAAGATTTTTTTTTACATCCTGCATGCTGTTCTATCATTCAATATTTTGTGTAAGATTAGTCATGATTTTTATTTGATTTAATTAAAAAAAAAATCGATTTTTTTTTATTTAAAAAAATTATGATTTTTATGCAACTCTGGTTAAAATTATAAATTAACTAGAAAACATTCAAGCAGAAATTAGATTCCACCGAACGTTTCTAGTCAGACAAGCAAAGCAGGATACCTCTCGTATTTACTCTTTTATTCTTACAATTTGATAACATTCGCTCAAGCAATACACCTTTCAATCATGTCATCTACTCATAGGAACATCTTGTAATTGCAACGTAGCTTTTTTTAAATTTCAATTTCGATGTAAATCTTCTATTCTAGAAAAGGTGATCGTATCTACCATCAGCTCCGTAAACTGGGTTCGTCGTTCGATTGGGATCGTGTCGCATTCACGATGGATCCGAAATTATCGCGTGCCGTTATCGAAGCGTTCGTACGTTTACACGAAACCGGTTACATCTACCGTAATATTCGGTTGGTGAACTGGTCGTGTACGTTAAAATCGGCAATTTCCGATATTGAAGTCGATAAAGTGGAATTGAGTGGTCGTACGTTTTTATCGATACCCGGCTATGAAGAGAAGATCGAATTTGGTGTTATTGTTAGTTTTGCCTATCAGGTTAGTATTTTTTTTTTAATTATAATTTATTTGCATCTTTGTGAAATAATACAACTTATGTAAAGAGACAGAAAGTTCTGAGAAAAATTTGTAAAAACTTTTTAATATTAACTATCCTTTGACAGACAATGTAATTCTCAATGTTTAGGTGGAAAATTCCGATGAAAAAATCATCGTTGCTACTACACGTGTGGAAACAATGCTGGGCGATACAGCTGTTGCTGTACATCCTGAAGACGCACGCTATAAACATCTTCATGGTAAATACGTTAAACATCCATTCTGCAACCGGCGATTACCGATCGTTTGTGATGAATTCGTCGAACGTGAATTTGGTACTGGTGCCGTCAAAATCACACCGGCTCACGATCCTAACGATTATGAAGTTGGCAAACGACATGATTTATCATTTATTACCATCTTCAATGATGAGGGCTATGTTATTGGTGATTATGGCAAATTTACGGTAAATAAATTAAAATAAAATAATTTTAATTTGTCGTTTTGACCTTGTGGCGCAGTTGCTGCGAAAGCAAAAGGTCCTGGGTTCAATCTCCGGCAAGATCAATGCATTTTTCTTCATTTAAAAATTAGCTAATGATTTAATTAGTTTATTAAAATAAATTTAGTAAAATAAAATAAATTTAAGCAAACAAAATTCTATAACTTAAAGTTATATATACATTTTTCAGGGAATGAAACGTTTCCAAGCGCGTAAAGAAATCACAATCGCGCTGAAACAATTGAATCTTTACATTGAAACCAAACCGAATCCGATGGTTGTGCCGATTTGCAGTCGATCAAAGGATGTAGTTGAACCGTTAATTAAACCGCAATGGTATGTCAAATGCGACAATATGGCAAAACGTGCCACCGATGCTGTTACCAATGGCGAATTGAAGATCATTCCCGAACAGCATACGAAGACATGGTATCATTGGATGGATGGTATTAGAGATTGGTGTATCTCGAGACAGTTATGGTGGGGACATCGGATACCCGCTTATTTCGTAAAGATTAACGATGCATCTGTACCCGCTGGAAATGTAAGTTGATTTATATAGGGTTGGTGCATAATTATCGGGCGTTTTTTTAAACAATACTTATTATGAAAAGCATTTTTAAATGATTATTCCGGAGCGTAGTCACCATCTACTTTATAACTGTTTCCCATTTTCTTAGAAGACGGCCGATTCTACAGGCAAATATTTTTATTAATAAAAGTAAACAAAACAGCAATTTTTAATAACACATAAACCGCCTACAAAAACGCCTGATAGTGATTAATATTTGTACATATTCCTAACAACTTTTTTACTTTCTTTATTGCTGCTTTATTTAAATTTTAAGGTCGTAAGTATTAATTTTGCATACATATCGAATCATGCTATGTACTCAAAAGTATTTGACAGAAACAAATCTGATTTATGTGAAATTTTCTATACAATATTATAACTATTTTAACAGAATTTTTTTTTTAATTTAACTATTATTTAATAATTAAGACTACTAAAATTTGTTAGAAATTTTAATTCAATTATTTAAAAAAACAAACAATTATAGTAATTGAATAATAATAATAATCTATATGAGTTATATATTGTACATAATACAGTTTTCAAATAATTTTTTAAAAGGAAACCGATAACGATTACTGGATATCAGGTCGGACGGAAGAAGAAGCAATGGCGAAAGCAGCTGAAAAATTCAAAGTTGACAAATCGAAAATTACTTTGAAACAAGATGAGGATGTATTAGATACATGGTTCTCATCGGGTCTATTTCCATTCTCCATATTTGGTTGGCCGGATGAAACCGAAGATTTGAAAGTTTTCTATCCGGGCACATTGTTAGAAACAGGTCATGATATTCTCTTCTTCTGGGTCGCTAGGATGGTTTTCTTTGGACAGACGTTACTTGGAAAACTACCATTTAAGTAAGTTTTATTTTATTATTATTATAAAATGAGAAGGATGTTTCGTTAACTTAGTGTAACATATCTGTTGAACTATACATTGCTTTTTTTTTCGTAGAGAAGTATATCTGCATCCAATTATTCGTGATGCTCACGGTCGAAAAATGTCAAAATCTCTCGGTAACGTAATCGATCCAATGGACGTAATCAACGGCATCTCTCTCGAAGATCTCCATCTCCAGTTATTCGATTCCAATCTGGATCCGAAGGAAATTGAACGCGCCAAAGAGGGTCAACGTGAAGATTATCCAAAGGGTATACCCGAATGCGGTACAGATGCCCTACGATTTGCTCTCTGTAACATGTGTCAAGGTCGCGATTTAAATCTCGATATTTTACGAGTGCAGGGTTATCGGCATTTCTGTAACAAGCTGTGGAATGCTGTGAAGTTTGCGCTGAATTATCTAGCTAATGGATTTAAAATGTCGGATATTGGCGGTGCGCTGGTGGGCAATGAAAGTCCAATAGATTTGTGGATTTTAAATCGTTTGACACGAATGATTGACGATTGTAATCGTGGTTTTGAAGCTTATGATTTTCCATTGGTGACAGGAGCGTGCTATAATTTCTGGTTGTACGATCTTTGCGATGTTTATTTGGTAAGTTAAATTTATATTCATAATTGAGCCGTTTTCTTTGAAAGTGGTGCAAGTCCATTTTATATTATATGGAAATATTTAAGGGTTTTTGGGAACTGTTTATAGATAGAAAGCTCATAGCAGATTGCATTCATTATTATCATTAACAAACTTTTTGTCAAAAATGAACTTACACTACTTTCAAAGAAAACGGATCAATTTATGACCCATGTACTCATCGGGCGTCCACGCACACGTATATATTCAATATATTATTTGATCAGGCATATATTATAAATTTGTTCAAGATTGTCAGATCATCTTAATTGATTTACATGAGACAAATATCAATTTATTTTTACAATATTATATATAAAAAGTATTTATTAAAATTATTTACTTATTTTCCAGGAATATTTAAAACCAGTGTTTCAATCTGAAGATACATTAGCAATAACAACAGCACAAATTACGTTATATCGTTGTCTTGATTTGGGCTTGAAATGCTTAGCACCGTTTATGCCTTTTATCACCGAAGAATTATATCAGCGACTGCCAAAATGTGATAGTGATAAAATACCCAGTATCTGTATTGCTTCGTATCCCAATGTTGAACAATACGCGTGGAAAGACGATAATGTCGAACAAGAAGTTGCATTTATTCAGAAAATCGCTAAAGCTATCCGTTCAGCGAGATCCGATTATAATTTACTGAATAAAATCAAAACTGAAGGTAAGTTTTTAAAAGCTTAAAACTTTTGAAATAAACACACTGTATATTCACTGTCTCATGATTTGTAGGTAAAATTACATATTTTTTTAGAGTGTTTGTATATAGAAATCTAATTATAAATTCGTAAATTTTCAGCATATCTATTCACCAAAGACGACTCCCTTCAAAAATACCTGCCTGCATTGTGTACACTATCGTATTGTTCAAAAATCGAATTCAATACAACTGCGCCAATGGGATGCGCTATTTTAACCATTTCCGATAAATGCGAAGTGCATTTAGTGTTAAAAGGTCTGATCGATCCGACGAAAGAATTAGAAAAGATTCTCAAGAAACAGGATCAACTCAGCGACACGAAAACAAAGTTGGAACAATCAATGTCGGCCGAAGATTATAACGCGAAAGTTCCGGAAAAAGTTCGCGAAACAAACGATCAGAAATTATCGCAAACCAATACGGAACTTGAACGGTTAGCGAAAGCAATTGAAACGTTAAAATTGATGAATTGATTTTAGTTGTATTTAGACTGACAGGTTTAAATCATTGAAAATAGTAATTCGATTTTTAAGGTGAATTGTTGTTTATTATAAGCTTCTTTTTTATATTTTATTTGTCAAAAATATTTAAATAAATTATGTGCGAATATTTCTTATTTGTAATATATTATCGTTTATGCGAAGTGTTTCTTTACATTCAAAGCATTCGCTTTAATTGTAAAACGCCCGATGATAAAGTAGCCTTTTTAGGATATTTATACAAATTTATGCACAGGTTCAATTTGGTTCATTTAAGCATATCGTTCAATTTAAAGATGGCGTCATCAGAAATGATGCAAGTCGGTGTCAGAATATATCTGACCATAGAATGAAGTGTACAAAGTATTTAAAAAAATCTAATAAAATAATTATATATAAATGTAATATATATATATAAAGCACAGATAATATATAGACATTTTTAACACAGCAAACCACAACGATAACATACATAGATTGAATATGTATAACCTTTACACGCATATATATTATATACAGCTTCTTTCAATGTTCACTTTGGTTGAACATTTTCATTGAACGGTAAAAATATACGGTTCAAAATAGATTTTTACCGTTCAATGAAAGTGTTCAACCAAAGTGAACATTGAAAAAAGTTGCATATAATATATGCGTGTTGAAAAAGTTATATTCAATGTTTGTTCAAAGTGGATTTTTTCGCTTTAATTACATGAATTGAATAACCTTCACTAGTGATCAATAAATAATATTTTTTTTAAGTTATCATAATCAAAATTAAATACAAAGTTATTTTCTTTGGGCATGAAAATTATAGAAATATTCTTGAAATCATAAGAGCACGATCTATGTACAATTAGATTTTTTTTTAGTAGTTTGCAAAATTATAATTTCGCAAAAAGTTATGGTTAAATATTTGACATATAACATTTTCTCTATCGATTCGTTTTTATATAGTTTTTGGTGCACTTGACCTTTTATTTATTCTACTACGGTAATTTAATTAATCGAAGAATTTTGTTTTTAAAGTAAGTGTTATGTAAGTTACATTTCTACCTACATTTTATTATTATTATTATTGTCAGTCTGTGTTGTTGCCTTTTGTTAACTAAAAGTATCGTGCTATATTATATATTGACTTTTCATAAATATTTGCGACATATTGCATTATTATTAAAACAGTACATTAAAATTTTCCGTGTAGTTTAATGAATTCCAGGATGATTAGAATTCGTTTTCGAGCCACAGGAGTATTATTTTTTTGTGTCGTGTAAATAAACTAAATTTTGGAATTTAAACTGTCGTGTATATAATGTGTTTCGTAATTTTATTAAAAAGACAGTATCTTAAGCACTTTCGGTACAGTTCTAAGAACTTAAGGAACTTTCCAGAATTAGTCTTCTGATCAGGACGTTGGATTCATTCGAGTCACAGTCAAACTGTAAGTTTTTGAATAGATTTCTATTTCTTTGCAATTTTATATTTCTTTCATTTTAATTTTATTTCATTTTCAAAAACTAAAAAAAATAGAGAACACAAATTTCAGTCACTTGAGAATAAAATTGATTGATATTAAATTAATGAAAATTTATTTCTATTTCTAAATTTCTTAAAATAATTTAAAACAAGTTTATAATTCAATTTAAAATATATATATATATATAGATAATAATTTAGATTTTCGTTAATAAGTGTTAATTTTTTCACAAAAATAAAGGGCTATTTTATTTTATAACATACATAAACTTTAATACAAATTTTTATTCAAAAAATGTAAAACTTAATTTAAAAAATTCAACTAACATATTTGCAAATTTTTAAAAAATTTTAAATTATAAAAATACACATCACATTTAAATATCCAATTTTCTAAAATTATTTATGGTATTTATTTATTACAACATTAAATTTATTTTTAATTCAATTATGTAATTTCAAACACCAGTTAATATCAATAAAAAATAAGTAAATAATTATATTTGCTAATATTTGTTTCTAGAGTGAACAAATTTCGTATAAACTTTTTAAAATGTCGAATAAATGAGGCATTATTATGTATTTATGAAATTGGTTTAAATTAATATTTGTATTTTTTATTTGGAGTTAGAGATCGTGAAGGATTTATTAACCCATTTAACAAGTTTTTTTTTTTAATATTAAAAATATCGATTTCAAGGAAAAGAAACAAAAAAAAATTATATTTATTTCAAAAAATCGTGTATTTTAAAAAACCTTAAATTTTTCATTTATTTACATCTTACACTTAAATAAACTTTTGAATAATTACAAATAAAAATACCTAATGCTTATACCTAATACATGGATTTTTTTATTATATACATTTATACACATCCTTATATATTTAAAATGGAATCGCCAGCTAACACAGAGGTATTGAAGTAAATGTAAATATAAACTTGTTTATAATAAAACCAGGGTGTTTAGCGGGCGGGAAAAGCGGGAATTCTACGGGAATTTAACAATGTACGGGAAATATTTTTGGTACGAGAAATTATAATCAATGAAAAAAATCGACAAATACCTATTCCATTAGATTTTCGGATTCCTCGATTTAAGCACGTGTCACAATCTACATTCATATAGAATTTAGTTTAACCGACATAGCATCGGTACCAACCTAATAAAGCCAGCACGATGTGAGAATATATCATATCGGAATCATATCGAACCGGTAGAATTTGTTCCTTCATGTTTAGAGCAGGCAAGTTTGGATTCTGAGCATTCAAAGCATTCGCTTTAACTGTAAAACGCCCGATGATAAAGTAGCATTTTCTAGGATATTTATACAAAATTTATATAATGGTTTCTAACCGAATTAATTTACAAAACATAGATTATAATCTTTAATAATTTGTTAATCAAAGTTAATTAATACACAAAATTATAAATATTAATTATGTTATGTAATTTTATGTGGCATAAAAATGTGCCATTGGGCGTTCTATAGTAAAAAAGCTGGTTATTCCTTTAAATTAATGTACGGGGATTTATTTAAAATTACGGGAATTCTGTTTAGAAAACCCGCTCCTGAAAACTTTCTTTAAAATTACAAAACATTGTGTTGTATTCTATTGTATTGTATCTATAATAAAGATTTTAATTGATCTGATAATGCAACAAAATTTTACGTCAAATTTACGAACTTGCTCGAACTTTCCGCTTCATTTTTAATCATTTCCGCATTTGTATGATATCGCCAAACATGTGTCTTTAAGTTCGCATTCTGATTGAAAGCTTTATCACATAATTTACATTGATAGGGTTTTTCTTGTGTATGAGTTAGCATATGCCGTTTTAAATGCGAACTATTTATAAATGACTTTTCGCATAAATAACACGTGTGTACGCGTTCTTTCGTATGCGAACACATATGCGTTTTTAGATTCGACGATGTCGCACACGTTTTATCACATATTTTGCACTTGAACAATTTATCATTCGTATGAGTTACTTTATGCACGGTTAAACTATAGTGATAGTTAAAAGCTCTATCACACAAATTACACTTATAACGTCGTTCATTTCTATGCACGGTATTAACGTGTCGTTTTAAACTCGGCGGATCGGAAAAGATTTTTCTACATACTTTGCAATTTAATTTAGCGTGTATTTCACTTAAATGCAGCTCCCACTTTTTAACATTTTCGAAACATGTTTTGCATATTTCACATATATAACGTTTTTCTAATGTTACGCCTTTTTCTTTATTAATTGACTGCACATTACTATTTTCCTGAATATCCTCAGAATTTGTCATAAAATCTTGTGAGATAAAACTCTCTTCGATATCAATTTTAAAATCACAATCTTCGTTTTCTTGTTTAATATATACCGATTCAAAATTTGCATCTTGTTTCCCATTTAACGAGAATTTACTGTCATTATTCTCATTTATCAGATTTGTTTCTGTTTCTAGTTCTGTTAAATACTGATTTAAAATACCTTGAGATATGGTGCACGTCTTTACGAACTTATATGCATCATTTAATTGACTAATACAAGATGAGCAAATACCATTTGGTAATTTACTGTTCGAATCCAGCTAAGAAAAATATTAATATTTAAAATGATAATACTAGTTTAATGTTCATTTAATACTTACCATCCCAGGGGCAATTGTCTGTAATTTATTAAGAAATAATACATTATTTGAATCCGTACTGAATATTGTTGTTGTTATATTTTTGTCACTTGTACATAATCGACAAAGTTGTTCTAGATCGCGCATTTTAGAAAGATTCTAAATAAAATTCAGTGTTTCATCTATTATTTTAAACTTTCTTTGAATGCAATTTATATAATATAAAAATGAACGAGATATCTAACCTAAATTAATTAACTCGTTCTATGTCGCCAAATGTCAAATAGTAAACTGCATACAATAGAATGACCAGATTTTGCTGTATTCACGTTAGTTGAAAAACTAGTGACTCTCAAAATGTGTGACAAGACAAAATGTGATTTTAAATTTGTCTTAACGGTCTATTAAACACAACTCCTACCAAACCTACCCTAACCTAACGGATTTCTTAACATAAAATAACATAAGGAATGATCACACTTCTTAACATGATATAAGTCTTAACGGACGAAATTGATAAAATTACTAATGAAACATTTTGAGGTTCACTGGTTTATAAACACGGCATGCGCATTTCGATGTTCACGCATGCGCAAATCTGGTTTTTTCAATATTTGTGAATACAGCAAAATCTGGCCATGTTATTGTAAAGATCAGCCTTAAAGGTAATGAAATGACCAAGGATGTTATATAATAAAAGCTTAATATATATAACATCCTTGGAAATGACCAACATGTATTGAAAGGCAGAGATGTAATATTACTAATTTAGTTTTATGTTTGTGAAAATAATTTTTAAAATAAATTTATCAACAATAAATACTTGGTCGACTATTAGTTTCAAGCTTAGATCATATCTACTTTATGATCTAAGGTTTCAAGAGACTACACACTAGAGGAATATTATTAAAATTCAAAATTAAAATTTATCATATATTATATTTTGCTGTACAACATAACAACATAACTTATAATTTTTTAATTGATAACGTTTCTTTTTTAACATAGTAAAAAATATTACAGAATTTATTATATTACAATAAAATAGCTTATATATTATATTTTGCTGTACAACATAACAACTTAACAACATAACTTATAATTTTTAAATTGATAACGTTTCTTTTTTAACATAGTAAAAAATATTACAGAATTTATTATATTACAATAAAATAGCTTTAGGTTCATAAAAGAATTCAAAGAAAATAAAATGCAAGAGTTATTACATTCCCATTACCCAGACCTCGAATTTAGCGCGAGTCAATTTTTTAACGGGGAATAATTAGTCAAAAAAATATCGCGTTATATTCGAGCCAAATACGATAATTGAAAATTTTTTAAATTCTTTTTTTCTTCTAAATTTTCGCCACCGTATTACTATTATGTGTGTGCGTCAATAAATGTTTTTTCAAACTCGGACCGTGATTATACGCCTTACCACAAATCGTACAACGATAAGGTTTTTCATTCGTATGAATTCGAATGTGAACCTTTAAACTGGAGCTATCATTGAACGATTTTTCGCACAGGGTACATGAATAAGGTCTCACGTTTGTGTGCAGGCGAATATGCGTTTTTAAATTCGAATTCTGAACGAAAGATTTCCCGCATATCTCGCACGCATAAGGCCGTACATTTGTGTGCGTGAAAATATGTCGTTTCAAATGCGACGTATTAACGAAACCTTTCTCACATATGTGACATTTATGAGGTTTGTCGAGCGTGTGAATGCGATTGTGGACTTTTAAATGTGAACTCGTTTGAAATGCCTTGCTGCACACCTCGCATCTAAATCGTTTCTCGCCCGTATGAATCATTCGGTGCCGATTTAA
This sequence comes from Clivina fossor, assembly GCA_963966155.1. NCBI lineage: Eukaryota > Metazoa > Arthropoda > Insecta > Coleoptera > Carabidae > Clivina > Clivina fossor. Next base: position 23,609,992 of record OZ014552.1, on the reverse strand, counting down.
ATTCGTTAATTGTTTGAAAGTTTTCTTGCATACTTCGCACGTATTTGGTCTCTTGTCTTTACCGGTTCGCTTACGTTTCGAGCATTGGTGATCCTTCAAATTCGAACATTTCGTTAGAATTTTTTCACATAGCTGACAGTAAAACTTTTTATGATTTTTATAGACGTGCAGCGCTAAATATTCGATACCATTAAAGCTTTCTTGGCATATTTCGCAGGTGTGATTTTTAATCAAAATAATTTGTTGTGCATTCGGATCGATATTCGATCGTGAAAGTATATTTGAACTCTCTGCTTCATCATAGATACATAAATTTGTAGGAAAATCTTCATCTACATTATCTTCCAAATTAGAATCGTAATCGGTTTCTTCATCAATTTTAATTTCTTCCTTAATATAAATCGCCTCCAAATTATTATTTTCTATGTTAATATCATTTTGTTTAGATTGTTTTTCACTATTTTCTTCTGCTGTATTTTCATTATAATTTATGTCAAATGTTTCATTTTGTAACATTTTTGAATGAATCTTAAAATATTCTTGAGACTTTATACATTTTTTAACAAATTTATAGGCAATGTTTAATTCGGTACTGCAACTTGTACATACACCAACTGGTAATTCTTTATCTATTTCTAGCTATAAAATATATTCGAATTAAACATAATAATTGATGTAAATTAAAAATACGTACAATTCCTGGCATGATAGTTTTCAATTTATTTAATATTAATAGGTTATCCAAATCTAAACTCATTATAGTTGATGACACATTTTTACTATTGGTACATAATCGACAATAGCGGTCAAGATAAGACATATTTTTAATAATTTGTAATAAGTTGTCCGAAAAATAAAAGATTCTGTTCAAAATCAAAATATGTAATTGGAGCAAACTTGTCAACTGTCAAATTGTCACCTGTTCCATAAAGTTGACCAATAAAGTTGAATAAAATTGTGCACTTTATAATCATAATTGGTAAATTTTATAAATAAATTATTTTAATAATGTGTAAATGATAATGGTAATTTATAATATATTTTATTTCTATATATTTCAATAAAATTTAAATTATGAAATACGTCATTTTATTGGTCGCATAATATGGGATTATGCAATACACCAGATTTGTAAGTCTTTGTAAGTAGGGAGATAAAGAATATTATTTTGAAGTATTGAAAGCACTGGTAGAACTTGCGTCAACGTACATAAAAATAAATAAAAATCACAAAAAACAAGAATTAATAGTTTAATTTTAACAAAAGATTTTTTCAACACCAAATCGATTATATATAGCAATTTTTTTTTAATTTAAATTTAACCAAAACTTTGGTTCATATTATTTTTGAATTTTTTTTTCCAAATTTGATTATAAATTAGTTTTCTCGGTCATACCACATCTGAGTTGATCGTTAATATAAAAATTTAACTATTGAAATATGTACAATAAACTTATACATATTTTAGAATAAATCACAAATATTATTTTTATATTTTATTTAAAAAAAACGAACTATATTAGTAAAATTTGCCAAACCATAAGTCAAAATAAGTAAAATTAAATTTTCATTTACATTTTTTTTTTTAGTGATTAAATTTTTGAGTTACTTTAAATGCGAACTCTCTTATATTTGTGTAGTATTCTTAAGAATGTTTATAATTTTTGTAGAATTAGCAAGTGACAAAGCTGTTTCGCCATATTTAGTTTTAGCATTTATATTAGCACCTTTTTTTAGTAATAAATAGCAAAGTTTAACATGATTCTGTTTAACTGCTATATGTAAAGCAGATTCACCTTCATTATTTGAACAATTTACATTTGCATTATATTCTAAGAGCAAATTTACTATATTTTTCAAATTGTTTTGAACAGATAAATATAACGCCGTATTCCCCAAATCATTTTTAGCATCTACATTAATACCTCTATTCAAAAGCAGTTTACAAATATTTTCGTAATAAATAGATACATGCAAAACGGAATTACCGTGTAAATTTTCACAATTTATATCAGCGTCATTTTCCAGCAATAAATTAACAATATTTTCATTTCCTGTATATATAGCTTCATAAAGTACAGTATTACCAATAACATTTTTGATATTTACGTTTGCTCCTTTTTCTAAAAACTGTTTTGCGTATTTAATATTATTATTTTTAACAGATAAATGTAAAACACTTTCGCCATTTTCATTTTTAGTATTTACATTAGCACTTTTTTGTAAAAGAATATTAATAATTTTGTCGTTTTGAATGAGCACAGCAATAATAAGTGCTGTAGTTTGGTAACAAAATTCATTATTGACATCAATTTGACATTCAAAATTAAGTAATTCTTGGACAATGGCTGCGTATCCTTTGGATACAGCAACATAAAATGCTCCATAATCATGTTTACCAGCTCCATTATCTAACAATATTTTAGCGATATCTAAATAGCCCCATTTTAGAGCAAGACACAATAAAGTGTCATCTTTAGCGATTTTATTATTTATATTCCAACCGTTATTTTGCGACATTAAAAGAACCGAAACAACATCTTTATCACCCAATTTCACAGCAGTGTGTATCGGCGGATAGCCGAATTTATTTTTTACATTTATTAAAAATTTAACATCGTTAAAGTTGCCCTGACGAATAGCATAAACAATTTTTCGATATACATCGTTAATATTTGTGTTTTGCTGAATATAATTTGTAGAATCATTTGCTGTCAGTTGTTTTTGATTCCCATTTTTGCCAAATATTTGATCGGCAAACCATTGTCCTAAACTGCCAAAGAATAATGTTAAAATTTGATTATATATGTAGAGAAGTCAGTGGCGGATTTAACGTTTAAGGGGTCGTATACTAGGGGTAATTTGAAAAAATAGACTACGTATTATAATTTTAAAATCGTTAAGAAAAACTTAATAAACAAAAAATGTTACAAAAGCTAACTAATGCCAAAAATAATCGAATTAAAAAAAAAAACTAAACAAATTACGAACACGGAATATGAAAATAATTTAAAAATACAATAATTATTGGAAGAAGAATTTGAACCCCAAATTATTTTTGGTCGTTTCAGTCAGGGTAAAAAAATAAATAAATATAAAATAAAATTTATTACAAATGAGTATAATTGTTTATTGTCGTGTGATGCCCCCTGACTTGCGGGGCCTCCACCACCTGTGCGGAAATCCGCCACTGAGCGAAGTATGTAGCTATAAAACATATACCTTGCTAACAACGCGTTAAATTTTAACCACATTTCATGTGTTGAATTTAATAACCAATATGATCCCATACCAGCCATATTTTTAATCAATTTTGTTTTTATATTGACCCTATAAATAAAAATAGTACATATTATTTTACTTAAAAATGTTTTAAATATGAAGAAAGTTTTAATTTTATTTTTCTCTTGAGTATTTAATAAAATAATATGAAAAATTACCTTATATAAGTTCATTAAATCTGAGTTACTTGTATAATATTTTTATTAATTCACTTTTTAATAATAAACAAAAACATTGTAACACGTTTCATTGTTTTTAAAATTTAATTTTTACATGATATAGTTTTCAAGTTTTAAAACACTCATTTAAAAAGATGTTTTATGTTTAATAAAGAAAATTTTCTTATGCACAATAAAAAAATCGGTTCTAATTTATGTAATACATCGTGGAATCAAACTTCTTTTTAAAATTGTATTTTAATTTTTGTATATGCAGTAAATGATTACATTAAAAGCTTACTCAATATTATTTTTGATATGATATAAATATAGAAAATATCAACGGATGCCAAAAAAGAAAAATCTAATTTGATTTTTGTTAACGAAATCGGATGGTCAAGGACAGAAATCTACAGTGTGATTTTTTTCAATGGGAAATTTTCATTTACTGATTTATATATTTATTTCATTAAATTGTATATAAGAAGGCGCAATCGTTTTAAATAAATAAAAAAAGAAAATAAATAAAGCAGTGTCACAGAGTACTTCAATTGTTTATATAGTCAAAACAAATGAGCAATGAAAATAATAGTAAAATAATAAAAATCGCACAAAAGTTAAGATAAATATTGAAAGATATATTTAAAAAAATCAATTATATATAATTGTACAAAGAATAGATTTCAATAACGGCTTTTTTTTTCACAATTTTACAACTTAAAAGCTGTGTGGTTGATATGCTTCATATTATAATTTGTAACTATTATGAACAGGAATTACGAATACATAAGAATTTTTTAGAATTTATTCATAATTTTATCCATTTACGATTATTTCCATAAAATGTGTATTTTGGTTGTATGATACATACAGATACAAATTAAATTTTATTTACATTTATATAAAATGCAGTCTAGAAATTGTTCAGACTTCATATTTATATAAACAATTTTTGTTTTTATGTAATGTATAATCTGGTTTCCTGAGAAAATAATTTTTTTCTTCTTTATTTACATATTACATGTACATATGATTGTATTTAAATTAAAACTATATAATATTTATATATCGTTGTTTTTATAATACATTTGACAGTTTAATAATTATTGCAATTTTTATAATAATTTATAGTTATGATTTTTGTTTTTTTTTTGTTCTGAACATCCAGAAAAATATAAAGACTCTTCTAAAATTGCTCATTTTTACCTTAATTTGTTATTGGCTTTAAATTAAATGATAAAATTAATGTTATCAATATAAATTTATAATCAATAAATATTTATATTAATTTAATATTCTTACTAGTAAATGCATAAATAAAAAGAAAGCTTTATAAAATAATTTACATAGCTATGTTTCTCAAGTAACTTTTTTAATAAATAAATTTGATTAGAAAATAGTATTATTTAGCTTTTTTTTTATATTCCACTCAGATCAGTAAATCTTGTAAATAAGCTGAGCTGAGTTTTGCTGAGTACGTTGTATAGATAAATAAAACAGTTTATTTGAAAGTGACGTTTAAAATCTAAGTTCCACATATGATATAACCTAAAATATTAGATGTATTTGGATTGTTTGCGTTGATAATTGGTTGCAACTCGTCGGATATCTATTGTTTGATTTGAAAATAAAATATTCAAATATAAATGTCAACGTATCAACACACGCTATCAAATCTGAAACTAGAAAATTTGAATTGCGCATGTGCGCTCACTTGAATCTCAGCTAAGCACTAGCTAAATATCAAACTCAGTATCGGTAAGGGGGGAAGCAATTTGCTCACTTCTAACCCAGTTACGAGACGATAAATAAAACAGCTATTATTTTAAGGTTACTGATATTTGCTGATCTGAGCTGATTTTTTCGGTAAAAAAAAACAGCTATTTGTATCGTATTTAATTCATAAAGAATCACTGTAAGAAATTTATATAATTTTACATGTTTTGGTACGGGAAATTATTATTAATTCCTATCAATTAATGTACGGGAATTTATTGAAAATGCACGGGACTTTTGTTTAGAAAACCCGCTAGACACCCTGATAAGAAATATAATATTACGTAAATTATCATAGTAAAGTTACAAGGTATTGTTATTTTTACTGATAAAACCTATGTAAATATATTTTTTACAGTGTAATTTAAAACAATTCTGGTAATTTAAAACAAACAATAAATCGAGGTTATGTTGAGCAATAATTTATTAAGACAGCCGAATATTAAGACGAATAAGAAAATATATATATATATATAACAACTATATAACAATAAAATTTGACAAATTTTTATTATAATAGCAATAACTATCCATGTTTCGTTCCGAATTCATGTAAAATATCGCAAGCCATATCAACGTTATTTCGCGTAATACCTAAAGCTCTAATAACAGCGTCCTTCGAATAACCTTCACTAACAAGTTTTTTAATGTAATCCATATTTAAATTCTCATAACTAACCGAGCCGTTATCTTTACTCATTAACGGATTCGGTCGATTCTTCGGTGGTAAATCAATTCTTATATTCTCATAGGGTGGTTCTTTCAGTACATAACCAATATCATGTTCCGCGCAATCCGATCGTATATTTGGTGTTGTATTCGACTTAACCGGATAGGTTAGATTCAAATTTGTTCCGGTGGTCGGTACACTCTGATGCCGTGTTTGTGATTTTGTATCTAAATTACAAACATTGTAACGTGAATCGATAATACCGTAGATGGTTTCTGGGGAACTAAGTTCGATGGGGACGTTTTCGTTTTCCAGATTGGTATCGCAAAATATCTCGTGCATACTGTTGCTTTTTGGTATCGGCGGTGGGATTTCGACGGTTTGTGTTGAGAGGTTTAGAACGGATTGGGCCTCGTTCAAACCGTTCTCATGCGGTGGTTTATTGCCGTTATTACGAATGGTTCGGTTCGGTTGCGAATGGTTTGTACTGCTGCTGACTGCTGCCGGCGCTGTTTCTAACGTTGGCGAACTTTTTCGCGGCGGTAATGGTGGTGGAACTGATGTTATTATTCCAGTTGTTGGTGTTACACTACGACGGACAAAACGTGGAGATGATCGCGGTGATATCATAGGACTGGCTGAAGTCTGGAAACAATTTAAGTTGATTTTTAATACGTTTCTTTTTTTTCTCTAATATTTTATTTGCAATATGAACTTTTTTATATACTTAATAGCAGGGTTTGATTTGATTTATTCGTTTAATACTACATATTTATTGTAACTAATTATTAGAAAAATTTGCTAATTTATGTACAATTAATAATTTAATAACAATTTTTATATATTTACAGAATTAACATATAAAAAAATTAATCAAATATTTAATTGTCAATATTTTCATTGTTTATTATTATTTCGATTTCCAAAAAATTTATATGTTGTTAATTGTAATAAAGATTAATCATATTTTTTTCAAATAAAATGTATGTGTGAATTAAGAGAAAATCGCATTTTTCAAGGAAAATGATGAAAATAATTTTTTTCTCTTAATTCACACATATATTTTATTTGAAAAAAGAAAATATGATTAATCTTTATTACAATTAACAGCATATATATTTTTTGGAAATCAAAATAATAATAAACAATTAAATATTGACAATTAAATATTTGATTAATTTTTTTTATATGTTAATTCTGTAAATATATAAAAATTGTTATTAAATTATTAATTGTAAATAAATTAGCTAATTTTTCTAATAATTAGTTACAATAAATATGTAGTATTAAACGAATAAATCAAATGTAAAATTATTCATTTTTGGATACCCACCACCTGTCTGAATATAGCCTTTTGTATGCCTTCAAATGCCCTTAAATCAAACATATTTTGCTAAAAAATCATTGATTTAAATCAAAAATTATTTTACGTCGGTTATCAGATATTAAAAATCAAGTCATAATGAAAATATTTATTGAACCATTTATAATCTTTATATTATAATTAAATAACCAAAACACAGTACAACGATTTTTGATATTAAATAAATCTTTAGAAATGAACAAATGTTTCAGCATAGATCTATACATTTTTTTATCAGAATATCAAACTAAAAAATTCAGCTGTTCATACAAAGAAAAAAAAAACTAATTTGGCGACTTTTTCAGTGTCCAAACGATTCCGAATTTTTGAGTGCACCAATCTCACCAGTTAGGTACTCATACGTAGGCTTCTTTACTTGCGTAGTTGTTAGATAATTTGTATTTTTGTATTTATATATTATTGATATATATTATATGATTGATTTTTATTTGATTTAAATCAAAAAAATAGATTTTTTTTTAAAAATCATGATTTTTTATGCAAGCCCTCTAGAACGTACAAAGCTCGATCTTTCTGATAATTTATTTATTTTTATTTTAAATATAGTCATTTTAGTTTAAATATAAAAAAGTTCAAGCTCGGGAATCAAACTCAGAATAACAGGTTTTGACAAGTTCTTTATCACTACACCACAAGCTGCGTTATTATAATATTATTTAGTTCAATCACAAATATTTATATCGTTCAAGATTTTATTTGAAAAATATACAAAGAGGAAAAATAAAATGACTTCAAGTAAAGTATCAACTTACCGATAATTCTGACCGTGGCGATAACGCTAATGCCTGCAAACTGCTGCCAGCACAATTCCACATTTCTCCATTATCCTAAAAAAATATATTTTTGATGTTAGTAGAATTGGAAAAGTTCTTATATTTTCTAAATTCTTTTTAAAACTAAATATTTACTTAAATTTATACTTACTGTACATAAAAGTTAAATTGCAAAAACATGCATTGCAGAAAGCCACACAAAAATTTTGCAAAAAAAAAAAAATTACTTACCATTCATTAAAAAAATATCCCAATTTAAAACACCAATTTAATTAAATACGTACAAAATATTCCAAATATACTTTGTAGGTATTTTTATAAAGAACTGTCAACATAATTGTGAAATTATTTCTTATTAATTAAATTTAGATATGCTGACAGTTCCGCATATAAAATTCTCTAATTGCATAAAATCTAAGAATAATATGAATTATGAGAAAATGAAAATGTTAAATAAATATTTTTACTAAAAATTTATTCAAAAAAATGTAATTAAAAAAAAAATAAACAACATAAAAATTAAAAATTATTTATTTAAAAATTATATCTATATTTATATAAAAATATATTAGCACAGCAATGTTTTTTCAAAATAGATTTTTTGTCAAAATTAAAAAAAAATATATATATTTAATACTGAAATAAATATTTAAAAGTACTTTTTTTAAGATTATAAATTTACATCAAGTGTCCATAAATTATTTGAAGCCATAAGTGATTAATTTTCTCTTTATAAAACAGTTAATGATAAAAATATATCAGTTAACAACATGAACAAAATTCTTTAAATTTATAATTGTACAAAAAAAAAGTAGAAAAGACGGCTTTAATTTTTTTAAAGTTTGCACAATTAGATTTCAAAACTATTACATTTTAATATTGAATAATTATTGCAAACTAATTTAAAAAAAAATTGAAATAAATAATTTATGTCTGATATTTTTTAGACACTTAATTTTAATTTAATGAATTAATTAGAAAGATGTGCGAATGCTTTATATATATATATATATATATAACGATTATAAAGATAATCTTCAAATTATATTCAATAATTTTAACACATTTTTTCTTTTTTCTTCATTATATGAAATGAATTTGTATTGCATAATTTATATAAAAATATTTTCTAATATTTATCACAAGAAAATCGCACATCTTTTAACATGATATGAAACAAAATAAAAAAATTAAATAAAAAAAAACTGAAAGAAGAAAACGTGCAATTCACAAAGCAATAATTTTTGCACGAAACACAAAAGTGTAAAAAAAGCGTCACATTTTTTTTTGTAAATTAAAAATAAATTCCATCACTATCTATTTGCCTCCTCAAATGTTTCAACTTTTAAAATATTTACTAATTATAGTGCTTCTAAGCAAATAAACCCCCTGGAACAATTAATATCTTCATTTGTTTAAACGCGTAATCAGCTGAATGAATTTTTAAATCTGAGTATTATTGCTGCGTCAGCAATGATCTCGGACACGCCCATCCAAGGTTTTTGCTCGCTTAGAAGCACTATATTTTGTAGTTTATGTAATTATACAATTTTTGACAAAAACTTTATTAAATGAAAAACATTATAAATATTGTTGTTTTTTTTTGTATTTTTGTGATACATAGATTCAAAGATTCAGATTAATATATCTTAAAGTTTGAAACATTTCTGTACACATTAGTTAGACTAAAATAATTTTATAATAATAATATGTGTTAAATTAAAATTTAATTGATATGTAATTATTTTAATCTAACTAAAAAAATAAAGCATCCCAAAAAACAATTTTTTATAATTTATAGTTGCTAACCTTATTTGATATTGTAAAAAAACAATAATAATTTATACAAAAAAATCACTGAGTTTTTATTTATATATTTATACATTATTTTTTTTATTTTTTGTAGAAATAAATAATAAATTTTAGGTTAACAACCTTTTATTTTTTTTTTATTTATATGTTAATTTATATGTAAATAATACGTACATAAATTGATTTATATCACTGTATTTGAATAAATTACAAAAATGGAAGTTTATTCGGTAAATTTTCTCTTCGTATATTTAATATTTCCATTATAAAATACACTTACAATTAATTCAAAATTAGTAGTATTAAATTTCAGTGAATTATATAACTATTAAAATAAAACTGCTGTAGGTTAGAGTTCTGTATAAATATTTTCATCAGAAAAAATGATACAAATGACATTTACAGTAAATAAACAGAACATAGAAATAAGTTATTAGCTAACAAAATAAATAACTAGATCATAAAATTTATAGATTTTTAATTAATGGAAGCCAAATTTTATTAAAATCAGTGCATATTTGCAGAGATTTGTAGGCAATGAGTTAAATAAAATTTGTATGATCTAGTTACTTATTTTGTTATCTTCCAACTTGTTTCTATGTTCTGTTTATTTATTGTAAATGTCATTTGTATCAGTTTTTCTGATGAAGACGGACGATGAGTTTCGTCGAAACATCGATTATAAATAAATATTTATACAGAATTTTAACCTGAAGCAGTTTTATTTTAATATGAGTTCTGAAAGATTTTTCACTATTTATAATTATTATTCAGAAATTTTAAAAATTCATAACGCAAGATACGTTTATTATTAACAAAAATTTCTATTAATCGTAAAATAATACTATTAAATTAAAACTTCCATTTTTATAAGTAAATATTAGCCACAGAAAAAACACAACAACCAAACAAATAGATGCGCGCGCAGCAATTGTGTATACAAAATAAAAATCAAATTAAAAAAAAAAATAAAAATAAAAATGAAAACGAAATGAATAAAGCCTGGCTTTTTTTTGATGCTCTCTAGTTCTATCTAAATTAATATATATAACAATTATATTCGTTCTGTGAAAATCATTCCGCGTAATCATTCGTGCATGAATCATTGTTACTATGAACAACAACAGTTGGTACCTCTAAATCAAAATCGTCATCGTCTACGTTGGCAGCACTGATCGGCGTACCGCCACCGCTCGTATTCATTATTTTCGCTTTGTTATGTGATCGTTTCGGATCAAATGGATCAACGACAATTTGTTCAGTTCCTTTTATCTCGGCACGACAGAAGGGACAACCCTGGCCTTCCGAGTCCTACAAATAAAAGAATTTTCCAGTAAGGCTAAAATCGATAGTTTTACATCAGAAATAATATTTTTTGCATGTTTTTACGAAAGTAACAGGTTCCTCCTAAACCTTGTTACTTTCGTAAAAACATGCAAAAAATATTATTTTTGATGTTTTTTCGATGTAAAACTATCAATTTTAGACTAAACTTATTTAATACGGAAAATTGATAATGGTTATGTAGTCAAAAGTTGGAAAAGGTGTTAAAAAAGAACTTTTTATTGAAGATTCAATCCGAACTTTCGTAGTAAAATTTTATCTACTTCATTCAGGGAGAGAACTAAAGTGATTTTTTTTTAAACAGTAATATGGAAACCATTTCAGAGAGAACAAGACAATTCCATAAATATGTGCTATTTTTTTCCATTCACACTGCTCATAATTTATTTTGTAATACAATATAAACTAGGGAATCCCGTGACCCTTAAAGGGTCACGTTTGAAGTCGAAAATAGTAATTAAACATAAACATAATAAAAATAAATAAATAAACAAATAATAATAATAAAATATCAATTGCACTATTAAATATTACTCAAAAGCAACACTTCTTTAAGTAGTGTATATAATTTCACCACACTGCTGTCATTTGACATTTGCAGGTTAGCATTGAATATAATTTTTCAAATTCTCAAATAGGGAATGCACAATTAAAATGACACCACTCCCATCAAAATTACAAACATTTGACAATTAGGGAGATTAATATAATTAACAATTTAATTAACTCGTTGGCTTAGTAGTTAATAAAAATATATAAAAGACTGAATTCCGTCAATCACTAATTTATTTATAATATTCAAATATTGTAATTATTTTAAAACGTTATTCTTATCGCAGAATGAAGTTCAAGACTCGAGCAATAGCCATTATTACATTCTCGTCGAATAATATATAATTATTTTATACTTAAGTATATTTAAAAATTATAAAATTAATAAATCAAAAATTGTGTGAACACTTTTTGCAACTGTATTAATAAAAAGTATTTTAAAAAATAAAAACAAAGAAAAATACAGTCTCTTACACTTACAATTTGCCATGCAGTTAAACACGGCGTACACAGCAAGTGTCCGCATGGTTCAATTCGTACATCTTTATCGTTTTCCGCACAGATTTTACACAATTGAAACGTACTGCCCATTTCACAATAAAGTTCGTATTGTTCTTGCGTTACCGCTATGTGATCTTCGGGCGTTGGTTGAACCGCCCAAGATAAATCAGGATTCACTGATCGCCCATCGGGATATAAATAACTAAGAGACAAACACACAAAGGAAAAAACAACAAATTCATTTAGTCAGATGATTTACTACCAGTATTATAATTTCAAAAAAAAATACAGATAAAAATCTTAAATTATTTAACCGAGTCAAGGGCCTTGTCATATTGTGTAATTCTACAGAAGTTGTAATATTACTGAATATTATCTAAATTATTCTGTAAAAATACTATTATAATTATAATTTTAGTGCTACACAAGTACTATGGAATAATACATAATATTATCTGTTGTAGCACAAATTTACATAAACTTTCGTGAAAATATACAAAAATATAAGTAAATCTGCTATTTTATTTTATGTAAATATTTTAATTCCATGATGGTTTTTTTTTTGAAATTTACAGAATAAGATGGTTCGGACATGTTGAGCGAATGTCTAATGAACGTTTGGTTAGAAAGATTTATTTGAATGATTTTGATGGTATACGTTTGCGTGGACATCCGATGAGTAGTTAGAGTGGTATGATTGAGAGGGTGGCTTGCGTGAGCGAAAGTTTACAAGTAGTAGGAATAAAAGAGCATGTATGAGAGTGGAATTATGAATGTGGATGAAGCAAAAGTTGCTTGTTTGAATAGGAATGTTTGGAGGTGACTGATTTCGGGATGATTTCTTTTGGATACATGGCGGGATTGTGTATGTATGTATGTATGTACAGAATAAATATAGTAAATTTGCATTACAGAGAAAATTATATGATTTTTACTATGAAAAAATATGTAAATTGACTTTTTTACAGTGTATTATGTCCGTACCATTTAATTTTTTTCCTATTTTGTTTATATTTAATAATCATTTTATTGAAAGCAAAGTAGATTTTATTCTAAATATGACTTGTTATTAAATTAAAATTCCATTAGAAATATTTTTTAAATTCATATTAGGTTTGTTCCAACTAACTTCTGAACTAGTTCGAAACTTGTAAAACACAAGTTATTGCGCATGCCACAGTCAGATTTGAACTCATTCCAAACTGATTTGATAATAGGTTGGAACAAACCTAATATTTCTCGAAAAAAAAAAAAATAATAATAATAACGCACTGAAGTTAGGAAAAATGTTAAACTTACAATCCTTCCCGATATCCGTCGAGTAGTGCCTGACACAAACTCTTATTCTGCGGTATCGTCTGTAAGATTTCGCCATCGGCTGTCACATAACCGATTGCCCATTGGCCCAGCCTGGTACAGCTCAAACGAAACACATAACTGCCCGCCTTATTAATGTACTTTTGTAGACGCGCCTTTACTTCATCGTACGTTAGAAACGCCACGTAACCGGGATGGGTGACAGCTAGAATTTGCCAGTTTCGTAATAGGGTTGCCCACGGTTGAAAGAGTCTGCAAAGAAAAAAAATCATTTCAAATATGACTAGCATGGAAAATTTTTATTTTTACTTATAACTGAGTAGTTATGATTTTAGATGACTTTTTTAAAACATATAATAAAATAAAACTATTTTAGGACAAAATTCTGTTGAATTATTTTATTAAACAAGATTAGAAGTATATGGGTAAACCCATATATAGACCACTTTGACATTATCACATAAATGATAAGAAATAGGAATAAAAAAATTTTCACCGAAAGTTGGTAACATTGTATTTTGCTAATATATAATATTATAGGCGCTAAGGGTATCTTCTATAAAAATTTTATTAAAATCGAATAAATAATGCGGACATAACAAATTTTTAGAAAATTATTAATTTTTTTTCGGAAAGTTGGCAATATCGTATTTTAATAGAATTATAATTTATGTGGGCACTAGGAGAAACTTTTCTGAAAATTTGATCAAAATCGGATAAATAATGTAGCCACAATGATTTCTTTTAAATTTTAGTAATTTTTTTCTCGATATGTTGGCAACACTGTATTTTGTTAAAATTGCATAATTTATGCGGGCAGCAGGAAAATCTTTATTGAAAATTTGATCAAAATCGATTAAATAACGTAGTCATAATAAATTTTTAAAAATTTTAGTAATTTTTTTCGCAGAAAGTTGGCAACACTGTACTTTGTTGAAATTATCTAATTTATATGGATACCATCTAGAGGCTATATGAAGGATTTCTACACATTTTTTTTTTTTTTTTGAAAATGTTACAGACACCGTTCCAAACGCTATACCAATTATTCTTGCAGTCAAAGTGGTAAAAAAAGATAAATTTAGACCTGATGAATATGCAAAATAATGAAACAGAATTTTATCCTAAAACAGTTTTATTTTCCTTTGAAAAATCATCTATATTAAGTGCGTTTATTTATATGAATCGTCAAAGTTATAGTTTTAAAGTTTATAAAAGATTTAAGATAAAACTTACCTTGTGAATACATCGAATTCAAAATTTGATATGTAATCGTTACACGTAAGGTCTATAGTTGATTTTAATGCCATTGCTTCTAGACCTGAACTAATGGAATGCACTAAACTCAGTTCTTGGCGAAATAATTTCCATGGAACTAACGTGCTAAAAAATTAGAGAAAAAAATCGTATGAATTTAAACAAAAACGCTCTCTCAAAAATATTCATCTATTATTTTAATTAGTAATTGATACACAAATTGATATAGTCTACGCCATGAGAATATGGCATTACGCAATAAGTGTACGTTTTTCGTACGACATACGTAACTATTTTCAGCTTTTTCTTAACATTCAGCTCATATATAATGTAAAATATGTTTCAGCTTTATTCGGGAAATATTTTTACAGTTCATTCATTTATCAATCATTGATATTAATAATAATCAATTTTACAAATAAGTTAAGACATCATTTTTCTCCTAGCTAACGGATATATTCTGTATTGTTTCCTTTAAAAGTAACGGTCCGTTAAAATGAAAATTCTGAGATTCCGTAAGAAATTTTGCTATATAGCAGCAAGATTTCTTACGGAATTTAAGAATTTTCATTTTAACGGACCGTTATTTTTAACGAAAAGATACAGAATACACCCGTTACGGGTGTATTATGCAAACGTACAATTGAACCGAAAACCGAAAAAAAAAAAACGTTATTTTTGAACGAAAACTGGAACTGAACCGGAAAAAATAATGTCGGTTTATTTCGGTTCAATACTTTATCATTTTTTGTTATTTTTATTTTTGTTTTATTATTATATAATTAAAATGTACATACGAATTATATAAGTTTCAAATAATAAATTATATTATTATCATAACTTCTAATTATTATACCGTTAATTTATTCATTATTCATATTATATTAATGTATACCGATTTATGTAGTATGCTTATTATAAAAGTAGGAATAAAATGTTGTAAATTATGGTAGAAAATAAGTTTTTAATACAAATAAAAACAATGAAAAAAATTGAAAAATAAATCACTCTGAACTGAACCGAAAACCGAAATAAAAACCGTTTTATTTTTGCCGGAACGCAAAACCGGAACCGGACCGATATATATTTAATTGAATCGGAACGAAAAATATAACGGTTCGAAGCCTTGTTTTTCAGTGAATCTATTTAGGACAGGATTTCAAAAAACGAGCTTTTTGAGGTCGGACCTTGACAAACATTCGTAAAATACATACATACATACATACACAATCACGCCATGTACCCAAAAGGGTGTGGCACAAACTCTTTTCATCATCCCGAAATCAGTCGCCTCCAAACATTCCTATTCAAACAAGCAACTTTCGCTTCATCCAAAATAAATACATATTTTTTGTCTCAAATGTTGCACAAGTATTCAATTGTATATTATAATTTTTTTCTATTTTATTCTGCATTGTATCTTATAACGTTGTATTTTTTCTTTAAATAAAATACATTTTATTGCAATTTTTATATATTATAGTTGAGGTGAACGCGTAATTGTGGTAGATAAAAACGTACTATTAAAGATAAATTTTAAATTTATATAATATTCAATTTAATTAATATAAATAAACAATTTTAGCCGTATTTTGTTTTATTTTATGTTAGGGAATTCGGAAATTCCACAAGAACGTTATCTATTTAGAACAATTTATTTTAATGATACTAATTAACATTAATGTTCTATATTATCTTTATAATATTCATTTAGTCAATATTTATAAACAAATTTTTTTTTTAAGAAAAATTATGTAGCACAAAATTATTTAAGTTGTTTTACAATAATATAACATTTATTTAGAAATAGGTAAAAAAATAATAACCGTTTTGTTTTGTATAAACAATATTATAATACTTTTAAACTGATAACAAATATAAATATTACTATATTTCCTAAATACACACAAATATAAAAACTTTTTATTTGATAAATATTTTTACTGATACCATTTTAATCATTATTATAATAATAATTTTGTTGAGATTCTAATTCTTAAAATACACTTAAAGCGATAAATGAAAAAAATAAAACAAAACAAATTAATGTTTACTATAATAAATTATATCTGAGCACGTTCTTAAAATATATTCAGAAGATATATTTATATTCTCGAAGTAAACACAAATTTTGTCAACAAGTTTTGAAAACACATTCATACATTATTTTGAAAAAAAAAAAAAAAGAAATTCACAAATAAAACAAAGTTTTGGTAATAAACTTAACATAAAAGATAGATTATTTATGTATACGAACGTAACGAAATTCGCTCAAAATTATTTTCTACGCATCCGGGATGCGTGATGTAAATGAAAAACGGACTTCCTGTGACGTCATATTTAGTCCTACTACAGCCTCTCTATATTGCCAATAATAACAATAAAACATGTGCTATTATTAAGAAAAATGTCATTTTCGTATTGTCAAAAATTGTTGACAACACACAAACTGAAATACATATTCCGAAAATAAACAAGAGAATTATACGCGATAACCGCTCGTAGTACAAGACGACAATAGAGACGAATTTAGTATGTTGCGAAATTGAGAAATCAATATTCCATTCATAAAATCAGTGGGCAAATATACACACACACACACACACACACGACTGAGAAATACGTTTCACAATTCATTCTTTTTAAATGTCATGTGCACGAATTTACGTAAGCAAAACCATAACATTGAACAATGAATGAAAAAATATATGTATGAAATTCAAATAGACTTGAACGCTATCCAACTTAGCAAAACACTTTTCCATACTATTTTAAATTCAATTCAAATGTTTCGACACATACGCGGAAAAACAATTTAACTTTTCAAATACATTTGTTGCTTGTTTAAATTTTATATTTCTTTTTTTAAATATTATTTAAAGTTAGGTTAACGCGAGGGGGAAAACACTTCTTCAAATTTTGTACACCAGATTTTACAAATTTCTCGTATGATTATTAAGATTGTAGTGATTTTCCGTTTATTTTACGACTTTAATACGAAATTTCCAGAATTTCAGTGATTTTAAGAGTATTTTAAATATATTTTACCATGATTTTAAAGGATTTTACCAAGATTTTAAGGGATTTTAATTCATTTGTACACTAGATTTTACAATTGGTTTCCCCCTAGATTAAAGATATAATTAATGATATTTTATGATAAATAAGTGAGAAATAAAATGAGTAAGAAAATAAAATTCAAAGGATTATTTGTTGTTAATTGCGCTTACCTATTTCCGAAATTATTTCTCCAAAATTCCGCAGCGTCTGCTTTGGTTATACGAAACTGATCACCGGCAAACACACCATTAGGAAAAATTGCTTTTAATTCACTAAGCATATGACTAAAGACTAAACTTAATTTAGTTAAATTACGTCTATAATGCGAGTTTTCATCGAACATCTTCTCTTTGCCTTCCTTAAATAGTTTAATCGCTTGTTTACACTTTCGCATTAAATTTATAATAAATATATTAAAATGTTCGATCGAATGAAGCTGAACGAGTTTATCTTCATATTTAGAATAAATTAGCCTTAATCTTTGATAAGTGTCAGGTAAAATATCTAAGATAAAGGGCGGAGAGTTTTTTAAGTTCATTTTTTGGTGTTGGCACAATTTTACAACTTTATCCATTAATTTCCATGTTTTATCTAAAGTTCTTTTATCAGTCATATATTTCGGCGTTGTCACATTGTCCGAAAATGCACCTTGCAATTTAGAAAATATCGTTGACAAATTTTTATGTTGTGCAGGACGATTTCTACCTGCCATTTTGATTTAGAATACCCGGAAAATCTATTATTTTTCGTTCACTAACACCACTACATTGATTATTTAACACTTAACATCACTTAGTATTGCACTCTGGTTTAATAAGTAGCCCATTTTTCAACTCGTATCAATGATTTTCTCATTTAATTGAGTAGTGACACACACAGTTGACATTTGTAGGACATGTAGCAAAACTTCTTCTTTTTGTTATTTAATAAGAGCGTTGCCTTCTTGCAACCTGATATTAGCTCTAAACTAAAGTAGATCTAAAATCATTTTTAGATCTAGAAAAATTAGATATGCATATTAGGCAACTGTCAAATATGTAGTTATAGAAATAGTATAATATTATCTCTGAACAGTATTTTAAATAAAATTAATGTTTAAAATAATGAAATCGAACATAAAAACTGTTTTAATCGATTTAAGTGGTACATTACATATTGACAATCAAGTTGTACCCGGTTCGATTGAAGCTTTAGAAAAGTATAAAATACACAATAATTTTAATGTTTTATATTAATTATACTATTTTAGATTACGCAAACACGATGTTAATATTAAATTCGTTACAAATACGACAAAAGAAAGTCGTAATTATTTACATAACCGGCTTACAACTCTAGGATTTAAATTGCAACCGGATGAAATTTTTAGCTCTCTAACTGCTGCTCGCCAATTAGTTATAGATAAAAATTTAAAACCAATGTTATTTCTTGCCAAAGAAGCAATGGAAGATTTCGAAGATCTAGTTACAGATGAAAAACCGAATGCAGTTGTTATTGGTTTGGCGCCAACCGAATTTCATTACGATAAATTGAATACAGCTTTTCGGTATACATAGCCCTATTTTGGCCCTTTTATGACTTTATTATTGAAATAAAATTGTAATTTACTAGATATTTGTTAGATGGTGCGCAACTTATCGGAATACATGCTGGAAAATATTATAAACGACCTGATGGCCTAGCTTTGGGCCCTGGGATGTTTGTAAAAGGATTAGAATACGCAACTGGTAATGAAGCTATTATTGTTGGTAAACCAACGCAAAAATTCTTTCTATCTGCTATTGGCGAACTAAATCCTGAAGAAACAGTCATGATAGGGGATGTAAGTTATATTATCATAATAAAAATTTATTAAATCTATTCATAATAACATTTTAGAGTAAAAACAAATAATTATTTGTAACATGTATATATATAATATATAATATAATATATAATAATTTTATAAATAATCGTAAAACGATTTTTTTTTTAATTTTAGGACGTAAATGATGATATATTAGGAGCTTTACAAGTTGGTATGAAAGGGATTTTAGTTCAAACGGGAAAATATCGACTTGGCGATGAAAATAAAATAAATCCAAATCCGACATTCGTTGAAACAAATTTTGCCGCTGCTGTTGATAGAATTATAAATGACATGTAAATTCAATCAATATTATACAAACTTTGTTATTGTTATAAGGTAAAATATATATTTAAAATAACAATTGTTGACTTATATTTTTTTTTTGTAAATTCACAATAAATAAATACTTTTTATATAAATGTATAAATATATAATAATGTATATATATATATCTTCAAGTTTAGAAAAAAATTCGATAAATGCAGTCTCAAAATCTTCATATATAAAATTGGTAGACAAAATTTTTACTTTATTTTTGATGACGTCTAGAAAAAATTATAATATTAGAATGTATCTCGATAAAATGAATAAATAAAAATTCATTTATAAACTAAAAATTACTTTAAAGCAGTATCTACAAGCATCTAAAATCTTTTGTTCTAAAAAGCGAAAAAATCGAATTACCTTACAAAAACAGGCAGATTGGATTTTTTCTCTTTATTCTTATTTTTTATTTCACTTTCATCCTTATTTCTATCATCACCGATTCTATTTGATTCAATATTATCAGCTGCTTTTAGCATAACCGGAATTTTACTAAATTCTTTTTGTTGAATATTTAAACTACGTCTTTTAGCTAAAGTCCGATTACTAGCTGACGTTGTACTTAACGTATCGATAAAACTGGAATGCCTTTTATTTTTCGTACTATTATTGTATATGGCAGTTGGTAACCCGGACTGTGAGAGACGTTTATTCTTGTCAAGCTTTTTTCTACGCATATTAACTTTCACATCGTCTGTCATATTTGTTGTAAAATTATCCGCAGAAAAATCAGCGTTGTTTAGTGATAAATCGGATAGTGAATCGGAAATATCACTCGATGAAGCCGAAATATTTATATTTGTTTCCGATAAATTTTCGTCGGTTTTATTTGTAGCATTTTCGGGTAAGTCATCGATATTTGTATTGGTTTCTTCTAGTGGCAATTCAACGCCAGCATCAATGTAAAAATGTTGTTTTAAAAATATCATTTCATCACTGAAATATTAGGTAATAAATTACGGAATATCAAATGTCATGATACGTTTATTAAGCGCAAATATAAAAAAGCATTTTTACAAATTAAAAAATAAGCGTACGATAATGAAATAAGCAAAAGCCAATTGTTTATTTAAAAATTGTTATAGAAGAAAATTTACCGTATTATTTGTTGTCGTGGTACGCTTGTAGAACGAGCTGCTGATGACGCAATATTGGTACGTGATCTAGAAGATTCCCTATCTTCACTTTGTGTTCTTGCTGGTGATCGTACTATAATTAAATGAAAAATACTTATAACATTAATATTAATTAAGAAAATACATAAATCAAACTTACGTTGTGTCGGTTTCTGTGTATTGTTGTTGATGGAATTTTTAGTTTTCGGTTCAGTTGTATAGGGTTGATTAAAAATCAATTTTCCCTTTGTAACATTGTCTTCTTCCAGCATTAATTTGCGCTGTATCGCTTCCGATTCTTCGTTAATTGTATTAAACATCGGCGACATCATTTCTTTTGTTTTCGTAACAAGATTTGCTAATACATCACGATCTTTTTCATTTTTTTCGAGAAATATAATCACTTGCTCGAATGATGTTAGTAGTTTTCGATCAACTGGTAAACGCAACATTTTACGAAGTTGTGGAAAAAAATTTACTACTGAATAGCGTATCGTTGATACTTTGTCCGCTAAAATTATTCAAAAAAAAAATGTCATAAACATCATACATAAAAACTTGGGTGATTTAATGAATATTCTATAATAACACCTACAACTCAATTTAAGCAGCGGTGCAAAGAAATTTTCCTTGAAATATCGATGGCTAAATAATTTAGCAGCGTGATTACACAACATTATAAAAACATGTCGTGTATAACAGCATTTATTTTCACCTAATTCGTGAATTAAATGATCCCTCAACCAATTGCGTTGCATTAATTTTGTATTCCATCGCAGAAAAAATAATAACGTACGTACAGATTGTGAACGTACTGGTTTGGTTCTCTGCAAATATTAATTTTATTCCATTAATTTAACAAAAAATAGATACATTGATTTAGTAATAATACAAACAGAAAGCTAAAATGCAAAATTAAAGAGCTTACCTTTCTGAATTAGCTCATTCCTTAAGAATGCATGCAAAACAACTTTTCAAATAATATAATTCAGACAAAATACATTATTAAGAAATAAGCGAAAATAAATATAATTATTACAAAAAATGTTTTTAATATAATCTTAGTATTTATTATTTTTTAGTGACAAAAAAAATATGTATATTTCGAAATTCATTAGCAATAAAAATATTAAAATATTTATAATAATAATTTATTATAGTAGATTATAATATCGTCAAAATTCGTCTAAAATTTCATGTTAATACAATAAATAAATTCTGAGATATTTAATACATTGAAATTAAGCCATAACTAAAAAGGCTTTCTTTCAGTCAGCAACAATTTTCGACACAAAGGCATTAGAAACAGCCATGTATGAAACAAGATTTGAATTCGGGTTATACTTATGGGTGACAACTTATAGCAAATGTTTCTTAAATAAAATACTTCTAATAACTTCGAAGTAATACTTACGCCCTGTAAAGCACATCGAACAATTTGCGGTGTAAATTCATTATGAATTTGATCGCTACGGAAAACCATAGGGAGTGCTTCTAATTGTTTAAGGAAGGTAGTTGTTAAACGCCAATTATAGCCTTTCATTAATTGCGCTAGACATTTTAACAATGCTTTACCAATTTCACTACTAACACTATCAGAACGTTCAATACTTAATGTACCATGATCTAGAAATAGCATCAATATCGTTGTGATATTTGGTACAAGCATATGTAATACTTCTTCAGCTTCGTCTTTCAATAAACGTACAAATTCTGTTTTCATTATGCTGTTTCTTGGTCCTAAAAGTTGGTTTTATTATTTTACTAATTTAATTACGTTAATGCAAGAACTAATTCGTAAGCTTAGTTTTATTTACATTATTTTAACTGAAAGTATTGCGTGTGTGTGTAAAAATCGGAGTGATATTTAATTCAGAATTTCGGATTGAATAAAATCTGTAGCCTAAAGATTTTTAATTGGATGTAATAGGTACCCGTTAATATTGTTATGTAACAAAATATGTTGTGGAATAGAGAGTTTTTTGTAGCTTTTATTGTATTGTATAGTATTCATTGAGTAAAAACTACACTGTGTACAGGCAAAACCGAACTGCGCGATTTTTACAACGATTTTATTGCACAGACAAAACTGAGCGTGTGGCCCAGTTTATATGCTAGTAAATGATGAATTTAAACTAATTAACTAAGTAGGGTAAATAGAATTATTTTCATTTTTCACTCACCCATAATTTTCGAAACTTCATGAAAATTTCCAGCGATAGTCAAGCGAACAATGTAACAGGAATCAAACGTGAGTTCTTTAAATATATCGTACAGTTTATTGACATTATTTGGACACATTGACAATGTAAAATCCATAACTTGAGGAAAATTATGAGCGCAATATTCACGCCCTTTCACATCCTAAAACAATTATCCATTGTAATTTTTTTGTAAATATATGAAAATAGTTGCAAACATATACTTACTTGTGATGTATCAACATTATAAATAGATAAGTCTTTTGTATCAAGACCACGTCTAGCTAATTGTTGGTAAAATTTAACAAGTTGATCAGCTTGATTTACGGCTAAACAATGATTTAACGACGTTAAAAGTAAACCCATATCTTTCGCTACAACTACAGAATAGGCCTCTTCTAATTTCGTATTTGAATCGCATAGATTCATTACTAATGGCACCATTGTTGTCATTTTCGTTTCTAAAATTTAATATAGGTATGTATAAAAAATATAATTAAATTAAACTGATATGTAGTATTTACCTTTATCTAAATAAGGTAATATTTGTACAACCGACGATACAGCAATAGCTCTTACATTTTGATTATCATCGGATGATAATTCAACTAGATTCGATAATAATAGATTTTTAACCATATTTGCACCTAATCCTTTTGCTATGGCGGGAATTTGTTCGCATATTGCTGCACGAACTGTATAATTAACATCTTGACATAAACTGTACACCAATGGTAATATATCTTTTTTAATACTACAAATCAAAAATGTAATTTATCAATAAAACAAAATAAAGTCAGAATAGGATACACAACTTACTCAATTGCTTTTATCTGTGTATGTAAAACAATCTTGCCTACAATTTTACAACAAGTAACTCTTGATGAAACTGGCTGAGAGCATTGTCCTTTTAGAGAAGTTAAAGGCAAAACCTATTGGCAAAAATCTAATCGTTAATTCAAATTATTCTATAAAATGTCTGGAAATTTAAATCGAGATATAATCATATTTACATATAAAAAGAAAATCAGATACAAAACCTATAAAACATATAATAAATCAAATAAAAGATGATACAAAAAAAAACTTAAAATAAAAATTGGAAAAAACTATCGGAAAATAGGACCGACTGGAAAAAGATTCTAAAGCAAATTAGTTATAGTGTTCAGAGATTATGCAATACCTCTAATCTACTTATGGTTAATTAAAAAGATTCAATTTAATATTTATACTGTAGACAGGAGTTAGTCGTGAATGGGTCTGGCAGCCTTTGTAAAGTCAGTGAGAAATAAAAAATCTAGTCTGAAATTCTAAATATCTAAACTATATGTAATTGAAAAGTTAAAAATTAGCACTAGTTGACTTTGAAAATTAAATGTCATTTTTTCGGTTTTTATAATATCACATTAATAAGTCTGAATAGTCTAATTAAATTTAACAAACTCGAAAAGTCTAGAAAAATCTAAAAAGTTTGACCAATTTTGAACTAATCGATATTAAACTTTCAAAAAATTCAATTTAAATCGACATATCGATTTTTGCCAGTCCTGGTTGTGAATAAATGGATTTACATTATTTCAATTCCTTAAGTGACAAACGCGAGTGATCCAGAAGTGATAATACACAGAACAAGAGTGTTACCGAGGAGGAAACCACTTCTGGTGCACAAAATAAATAAAAATCTCTTAAAATCTTTGTAAAAATCAATTAAATATTTTCTTAAAATTATGTAAAAACTCTCTACAATCTTAGAAATTACGTACAAAATTCGTAAAATCAACGAAAAATCACTACAATCTCAACAATCATACTTAAAATTTGTACATCCTGGTGTATAAAATTTGAAAAAGTGGTTTCTCCCTCGAGTATCAAGATCCTTTTAAGGTTGTGGAACTACCAATGTTGGCGAGGTAGTTTAAAAATATAAAATAAAACCTTTTCAGTGAATTTTAAATGTCTCATCATTTAACTTTAATATTGTCTTTATGATGAGATTAATAGAAATAAACAAAAACAATGAATGCACTAACCTCTGTTTGAACAATACGTAACGGCAAAATTAAAATAACTTGAAGCAAAGTTTCTAACCAAGCATTTGCAACGAGCGGATCTTTTGCATCTAATCCTTGTAAAACGGTTGCAATAATACTTGTATCCGTTTTAAAGCTGCCTTCTATTAAAATCTGAAACACATGACTAGCTGTTATGTTAAATTCAGATGACGAATGAGCCAATTCTTGTTGAATTTTCGGTAAGATTTTATTGAATGCCTGCGCTGAATCGATTTCAATTAAATGAGGCAAATTTTCAACAACACTTAATTTCTGTATATCATCACCTTTCCTACAATATAAAACTTAATTGTAATAATACAAATATTTGTTAAAGAACTTAATATATGCAATATATATACACTGGAATTGGATATATATCAAAAGTTTCAGCCTCATATTGTTGTTCGGACATTTTAGTCTCTAGTATTAATAGTTTTATCACATTATATTTTATGACTAATTGCAATTCTAATTAAGTACATTGCTTATTCTGGCTTATTCGATAAATGTTTATTTATATACTGTCAACTCCATTTTTGTTAGGTTAACATATGAGTGGTTCTCAAAAGTTTATCTGCTTCAAGATACACATTCCAATATTCAGTATGATTTTACAAAATACAATACTTACGCTAATAAATACAGAGCTTTATCTATAGGTTTATTTTCAATACTAACGTCCAATGAATGCCTTTTAACTTGTTCTGGACTCTGAAAATGCGCTAATTTATTTTTCTATCCTATTTTTTAAAAAAATATTCATACTTTTCCCCTTTTATCTAAACGATCTAATTGTAAATTACGTAGCTCTTCATCCATACCTTGTTTCATTAAAAATTATTTAAAATATGACATATCTGTAATTATTCCATAGTATACAATAAAATATTTACTACTAAACTTCTTTTGTTATATTATTCCTTAAATTAAAATATTTTTCTTATCAAATCACATTATAATGAAATCACAAAATACATTTTGTATAAAAATATAATTATAAATAAAATATACACATTTTGAATTATAATACACAGTAAATAAAATTAATATATTAAAATAATCTTTTCTATATAATTGATAAAATCGTTATTATCGCCGTTAAAAATAAATTCGGATGATAAATTAAATTAAATGTTAATACTTACCTTTTAATTTAATTAACTAATTTTAATAAAATATACTTTATAACAAAGTTGAAATCGATATTAATTAAAAAATATTTTAAAATTCAAGATCAAGCGACTTTAATTTTGACGTTGATAATATCTTAATAATAATAAAGCTTTATAGATCTTAAGCCCCATTCAGACTGCCGTTTTAGTTATTGCAGTAGTTATAGCAGTAGTTGTAAGCATAAGAAAATACATGTAAGCTTATGGAAATACAATGCGCATGCGTGGTTATTGCAGTAAGACATAGCAGTAGTTGTAAGCAGCCAAACATTTGAACAGGCCAAACTTTCTAGTTAAAATTTTACATAGTTGTAAGAATTGGCCAATCAGAGTTGAGTGAAAAGAGATAGCACTATTTTTTATTTAGAAACGTCAAACAAATGTCAAACAAACGTCAAATTCATAAAATATATTAAAATGGCGACTTTAGAAAGCAAAATTAATCAAATAATGTTTAATTATTATTAATATTATTATTATTATATTATTATTATGATTATTTAATTATTTTATTTATTTATTTTGTGTCAAATGTGTCATTGCAGTACGCATGCGTATGTAAAAATTTCACTAGCATCACAAGCCAGTGTGAATGGTCAAGTATGCTTACAACTATTACTACGGCAAAAGCAAAAACTACAACCGCAGTCTGAATGAGACTTTACACAAAAAAAAAATTAAAATATCGAACAGTTTCACATTTAGTTTTTTTTTTCAAAATTATTTAGATTCTAAAATCTTCAATACACTTTTCCATAAACAAAATTTGTCGTTTTCATCATCGTTATCTTCAATATCAAATTCGTTCGGTAAATTTATTATAGAACGTGATAAAATTTGGGTTCCAAATGATTGACCTGAAAATAATTTATGAAACGTAAAGAAATAATTCGAATTACAACACAATTATTATTAAATTTACCTTCATCAGTTTTGATAAGTAACAACGAATTTACCGGATAATGTAAATTTTTAAGTTGATAATAAAGTACAGGCAGCCTCTGGATCCATTCCCCATTTTGATTTAATGTTGGCAATTCGGATGATTTGAATTCGGATAATTGAAGCATTGGTTTCAAACGAAGTTGAGCAAGATTTTGTCTCGATACTTTTGTAATTGCTTTGCAATATATACTTATTAGATCAAGTCTAAACGCAACAAATAAAATAGTGATAATACAATACAAAATATCTAATGAGAAATATAAAAATTTCCCTTACCGTTCTTGGTACTGTAAATCTGCCAAACTTATATCACCTAATCGTAAAGCATCAATTACGTGCAACGATTTCTTCCGAATAATTTGTTCGTCTTCTTCACAATATTCTTTCACATATTCACCAAATAAAATTGTTCCTCTTATTAATTCTATGCCAGATACTTTATACCAACGATTTCTTTGAAATCTATAGACTTTATTACGTCCTAACCCTGCAAAACATTACACAAGTAAACTTTTAAATTATAAAAAAGTTATTGATTTTTTAAATTAGCAATTACAATATCATTCTGTGCGTATGTGAAAGAGTTTAACATGAACTAACTAACCTATATACACGTTACAGAAATTATTTTTTCTGTTCGAAGTAACAAATGCACAATGCCAATCTTCAGATTCTTCTAAAATTTCTTCAAATTCTTCTACATCTGTCAATTCTCTTATCATGGAATATATAAAACCTACATAACCAAACATTATGGACCACATAAATTTAGTTTTCTGCTTTATATTAAAGTAAATTAAACTTACTGGTGTCATGAATGGCAGAATTTAAAATCGTATCAATAGTCATATGAGGTAGTGGAATTTTTTGTTTATCTGGTAAACGCCAGTATGTAAGGCACTTGCTCCTTAATTCATCTTGTCGTGGTTCAAATAGGGCCGGATCACGGCAAAATAATGCCAATTTCATTAGACCCTGAATTTGTTTCTTTGCTAATCTTTTAACGTAAACAAAAACACATTATTTGTAAATGATACGAGCAAAAATTTCGTTCTTGTAAAACGGAATATAAAAAATCGAGGGCTTTATTCGACACAATGTAGAATTATATGTTGTAAAAAGGGGCTTTGGAATATTAAAAATATGTACATCACTTCCTCAAATTGTGTACACCAAATTGTATAAATTTTAAGTACGATTGTAGTGATTTTAAAGATTTTATACAAAAATTTTAAGATTGTAGAAATTTTATATGATTTCAAGACAATTTTTAATTAATTTTACCAATATTTATATAAGTAATCATGTTATAAATTCATAGATTGTAGCACAAACAATTTCCATTTAATCAATAATTATTCTAGATCAACTTAAATTTTAAAAAAGTGACTAAAGCAATTTTTTTTTTGTAAATAACTATAATAATGAACTTACCTATTGTTAGATTCTTTCATGTAGTGTAAAAATATGATATCAGAATGAATAATATGTTCAGGTACAATTTCATTAATATCTAAGTTTAACTGATTTTCAATGTCATTGGTTCGTATTTCAAATAAGATTTGTACAATTTGCTCCATATAGTCTCGTACAACAGCACATTCTTCATCTTTGCGATATTTCGAACAAATTAAGTATCGTTCGGAATTCGCCGGACGTGATGCATTCGGTTTTAAAATTGCGACTGAGAAAAAGAAACAAAATTTAATACAAATGAAAACTTATTTCGAATATTATGCCATACTTTTATGAAAACAACGATACATGAGGTATATTAATCCTACACTAAACGGTGTGAATAGATCGAATAATTTTACAACGAAATGACCATTTTGACGTAATATATTTAACGCGATTAAACACTGACAAATATAAATTTGTCGACTTAAAACTTCTTGAATATTTTCTTGGCCTTCCACTGAAAATCCCTGAAAAATTAGTTATTTCATATTTAAAAATTTAACATAAAAATTATATCAAAGTGTTCCTTATTTAGATAAAAATAATTTTTTTTAGTAACTTTCATTTTTATTTCAATATGAAGTTTCACAAAGTAACGGCCAAAAATGTTTATTTTTGTTCTTTTATTTATTTATTTATTAAAAAAAAAAAAAAAAACTTACCCCATCGCCCATAATAAAATGCACTCCACATCCCTCGGTAGAATCACGTACTTTCTGACAGAAATCCCGAATATTATCGGGATAATAAACGTCACCATCATCTCTTGTTCCGTATAATGCTTCAAATGTTTCGCTGGATGCGCACCACGATTCGTGCACTTTAAAATCGTGATCGCCGCGCAGTGTTAAACCGAAACCTTTAAATGCCCAACGTTTACGCCAGAAAATATACTCGGAAAATCCGCCTGGACCCGCACATATATCGGCAAAATAATATGGGTGATGGGATTGTTTATGTTCGGGCTGCAAAAGAAATTCAATTAAAGATAGACTATTCAACGAGTCAGTTTAATTATATCATTGAAACTAATATTTAAATTTTAAAAATATATATTTTTAACACGTTTTTATTAAGTCGCTTTCTTTCCTGTCAGTTTGTCTATTCGGGAGAAATTTTGGAATCGAGTTTAAACTAACTTTCCGATGAGCTAGAGACTTGAAACTTTAAACATAGCTCAGAAAAGGGTGTGTTCCACTATCATGTAATTAATTTTGTCCAAATATTCCTATCCAGATAAACAACTCGTACAGAAACTACAGAAAATACAGAACACACACAAAACTAAAAAGCAGAAAATAATTATTTAAATAAAAAAAATTTAATATACCACATTTTTAAAACGGACTAAAAAGTAAAAATAATTTCTCCTAGAAAAACGTAGGACGCATGCAATAGATAATAGTAAGAAGTGCGCCCCACGTTTTTCTAGGAAAAATTATTTTTTACTTTTTAGTTCGTTTTAAAAACGTGGTATATTAAATTTATTTATTTAAATAATTATTAATATTTATAAATAAGTATTTGAAATTTATATTCTTTAAACCAATGCTACATAAAAATATGTCGTAAATTTTTTTGATAAAAACAATTGTTATATTGAGCAAAGTCTATTATTATAACGATACCTGTCTGTCGACGTTAGTGAACATAAAATCAGTGGCAGCGTCAATATTAGCCATTTTTAATGCTGCTCGATTCATAAAAAATGCCGATTTCAATGTTTCAAATGGATTAGCTCGCGAACGTGCCTTGCATAGTTCAAGTGCGTCTAATTCATCAAAAACTTCCTGAAAATAATCATATTTTTTTAAATTATACATTCATTAAAAATATGATTTGACTGAGTCATGAGCGATAAATGAATTATATTTTAAAGTTATAAACTTACTTTAGCTTTTAAAACTTCTTGAAGTAAATTTACATCACAATATTTTGTTTCATCCAAAATGGTAGTTTTTCTCGGCCCGATTTTAATCCAATTGGACATTATTTCGTTTTTTTGTGCAACAAAAATTTTATCACTTTCGTCAATATCAGATGCAAGCCAGTATGCTTTTTCTTCGACTAAAAGATTCTAAAAATATTCGCTATAAATAAATACACTGTTATTTATCATTAAAAAAAGAAAAACCTACATCGGCGGCAAAATCATAAGTTAAATTAGCGTGTTGCAGACTTTTAATAAAGTGACCGAATCCTCTTCGACCTAAATTATATTCTAAATTAACCGGCTCGAGAATACCTTGACTATTACGTCCTAATCCGGTGCCACTTTGGAATCCCATCTTCGACTATAAAATTTTACAGTTAACTAATGAAATAATCAATCATTTATAAATCGAATTAATTACCATCATTTTTATAACTTTGTCATCTATGTAATTATACTCATTTTTCTGTATATTTGAGGTATCCAGATTGTTAACTTCCATTGAAAAATTTAAATTTTGCGCAAACATTGTATGAAAATTAGTTTGACATAACTCTAAAAATAAACCTTACAAATTTCTTTATATAATTTCATTGTTGGATTTTTGTTACCATTATTTGTTGAAAATTCCATTGTTACTTTTAAAATTTAGCAAAGTGACACTTAAACTTTTGTAGGTTAGATGTTATGTAACCAAATGTCAAAATGGAAATAGTTGGCAATTTAAAAAATCCCTAGATTTATTTACATATATTTTATACAGAGGCGTCTCATGAAAATTTTTATGTAACAACTTCTTAAATAAAACTCATGATAAAATTTCACAATTGTTATTGTTTCATAATAATACATAAATATATTATATCTCTACGTCTACAACATAAATATTTATGATTAAAAATCGATAATAAAAGTCACACAATATCTCAATAAATTTAATGTCTGTTAATTAACATATGTAAAAATTGATAGAAATTTTATTCGTGCAGTAGTAATAAATCGTTACAAATTTGGATAAAAATTATGTTATTAAAATATAAGCAAACTTTAATATAATATTAAAACAATAAAAAAAATCACAATAAAATATATATCGCGCATGCAACGACAATATGTCGTAATCCACAAAATATGCCAAAATCACTTTTTGTTATTTTCCAATAGAGGACATATTTATACAGTAGTACACAATACGACGTAGCCCACAAAAATTTATTTTTGGTATAAATTTGCTATTACTATTATCGCAATCCTAATGCTGATCAAACTCAAATAAAGAAGTTTTTTCTATCTCCTGTAAAATAATGGTTTTGTGGCTTACAACATATTGTTGTTGCATGGACGAATCAATATTTAATTATCACATAATATTAAAATTTTTTTGGTGTTAATCAAAATGGAAGTTTCTCATATCCATGTTGGCAGCATTGGACCAAGCTGGATGTGCAGCACCATCTATTTCACCAGCAAATCGATTAGATGATAACAGAGCATGATTTTCTCCCCCAATAGGTGCTTTACACGTAGCACATTTTGATATTTCCATTGCTCCTCCGCATTGATCAATTACATAAGGATGTCCATTTGGACATGTAAACCAACGCCCTTTTCCTAATCCTATTGCTTGAACAATTTGCTTCCTTTCAATTTCAGAAATTTTCATCGAATCATCAACTAGATTACGTAATTTCTCAATCGATTCTCCCAAATTTGCCGACTTGGCGCTGTCAAATCTTGTTGGAGAATTTAGATTTGTTTCGATAGCATTTTGTAGCGATTTGACATTGTCCATATGATCAATATAACCATAATTGTTATTATTTTTTATTGTACAAAACTGAACAAGTTTTTCGAAACGATTAATTTCTAATTCTATGTCGGTTATATTTTGTTTTGTTGCACGGAAATTTGGATTATTTACATAATTTAGTAAATTGTCAAAATGTTTCAAGCACTTGCTATATAGCGGTTGATTTGAATCAAGTTTTCCACTGACAAAAATGGAAATTGCTTGTTCGACAATTTCAATTTGCGCTGTATATGTTTCAATAAGTGTCTTGTGTAGTGGATTACGTTTGCCTTTTTTTATTTCTTTCAAATTTGATTGTAATTTTACTTCAAGTAATCTTATATTTTTCGATTCTGGAACATAGTTAAAAGATTTAACAAATGTTTCAAAATTTATGAGTAATGTTAAAAAATAATAATGAGCCAAATAATATGTAATATGTATTGTTAAGACATATTCTTAATATGTTCAAAACATTATGGCAAATATAATATTTAATGAAATAATTAAAAGTTAAATTTACAATATACAACAAAGATATCAAAAATATTTGATTACGTTTAAAAACATGTTGTACTTTTGTCTTTTTAAAACGTAATGATTATCTAACGAAATAATGATCAAAATTACGTTAAAGATGTTCTACATCGCTTTAATTTCAACGGTAATTTAATTAATTCTCAACCTAACTTTACGGTTGCTTATGTTGCTTGAAATTTTAAAAATTGTTATTATTGAGGTCATACATTATCAAAATTTCAATTCAATATTTAATCTTTTTATTTTTTCGAAATTACAAATAATTATAAATATATACCCACATAATTTACTTAATATATACATTTTTATAAACAAAATAATAAAGATATATGTAATGACTATATTATTATGTAAGTACTTAAATTAATAGGAAAAAAAAACTGTTAACGAGTAATTATTAAATAAAAGATCCGATATTAGTTCGAACATTATTTGTCAGAGGTGCATAACCTAGGCCACCGATTCCAGCTCCGCATTCATTACATTTTGATGTAGTAACAGCTCCCCCACAATCACCAATAACATATAAATGCCCATTTGGACATTTATACCAATGACCTACACCCATTCTCATGGCTTTTGCCACCATTTTTAATTCGCTCTCTTCAATTTTTAAAGTTTTATCAATTAACTCGCATAATGTACGTAAATTCTCTCGTATTTTAATATCAGTTTGATCACTATACTTATCAGCAGCAAATAAATTCTGACAAATATTTTCATGTATACGTTTAACAGCGTCTTTTTGTAAAGCGACCCGAAATTTCGTATGATGTTCGGCATTTAATAAATTAATAATTTTATCGAAACGCTTCGCTTCAAGAAAAAGATCGGCAGTTTCCTGTTTTGTAAAACGACATTTTTGATTTTGTAGGAAGCTTAAAATAAAATCGAAATAACCTAAACATTTCTGATTGATTTGTTCATCTTTTTGAAATGTTGCTTTGTTGTAAATATTGGCTAATTGTTCTAGAAAATTTGCTTCGGTTTCAATTCGATTTGCGATCATTATATGAATCGGATTTCTTCGATCATTTTTAGTTGTTGATTGTAATGTATTTTGTAAATCTTTTAAAATATCTCGTAAGTGCTTTGAATCTGAAACGAAATTTTTATAAAAATTTCCTTCATATTATTTGGCCCAATAATTTATAAAGTGCATGCAAATTAAAATACGAATTAGAAATAAGTTTAATTCATTCTATTATCAGCTCTCAATTATCAATTTGTTGTAAATTTGAACATGGAATAAACAATATTCGTTTATTTTCGTAATTTGACTAGATATATCAAAATGATGACAATACAACCTGTTCAATAATAAATCCGGTTTATTTATAATAATGACTTTATTGCCCAACAGTTATACCACCAATCATAGAATAAGTAGCCAATTACAGGAATTTAAAAAAAAAATGACAAATCAGTTCATATATTTTGGTAAAAACAAAATTTTTAATTTTTTCAAAGCTATCTACTATTTATATATGTTTTTTTAAATGCGATATTTTTACGCCATTAGTAACGTATTTTTCTCCTCTCTCTCTCTCTCTCTCTCTCTCTCTCAATACATAAGTTGTAATATTTCACGGAGATGCAGTGTTAACGTAAAAAAAGTGACTAGAAGTTTTTATATATTATAATATTATTTTCTTTCATTCGCGTGTAATACGTATTATAATTTTTGGCTGGACTTCAGAATAGCCTCCCGTTTTTAAAATCCAAATTTGCGCATGCGTGAACATCGGAATGCGCATGCCCCATGTGTAAAAACCAGTGAATCTCAAATAGTTTCATTAGTAATTTTGACAATTTTGTCCGTTAAAACTTATATCATGTTAAGAAGTGTGATTGTTCCTTATGTTATGTTATGTTAAGAAATCCGGTAGGTTAGGGTAGGTTAGGTAGGTAGGTTTCAGGTAGGAGTTTGTTGTTTTAAGACCGTTAAAACACATTTAAAATCATATTTTGTCTTGTCGAACAGTTTGACAGTCACTGGTTTTTCAACTCGCGTGCCTACCGCAAAAACGGGAGGCTGTTCTATAACTATACCTAATTTTTAAAATCTACAACTCTCACAACGATTTTGATGTCCGACTTAATTAATGTTCAAATTAATCATGTTTCCTTGGCTATAGTCGGAAAAATAAGCTAGATATAAAATATTAAAAATAAAAATACTCACTCAAATACAGCGAAAGATTCATCTTGGAAACTTGTGAAATTTTCATCTGTAAGAGAACTCTTTGTTCCTCGTTTTTATCAGGTTCCCCAAACTGCAGTTTCTTAACCTTGACAACATCTTCATAAGCAGCTTTAATGTAGTCGGAATAACGTTGAGTGGATGTTATGATTGTATTACAACGTGGACATCTTTTTACGTTGATTTCACGACCTTTTTCCACTACTTCCCCGAACCACTGATCCAAACTATCGCCTACGAAACTATGTCCGCATTCTTTTAATACGACAAAACGGGCATCCGGTTCGTCTTCATCACCGAAATACACTTCGAAAGCTTCATTTTCGGGATTACATTCACGGCAGATCGGTGGACAGGGTTCACCGCAATAACCAAGACATGGATGTGTACAGCGTAAGAGAACTAGGCATGGTTCGGTACATGGGGGCTTGCTGCACGGTTGACTGCACATTTTCGTGCAACGACCGTGTGGACATCTGTTGGAATAGTACTTTGTTTTATAAAGACTAAATTGCACGTAATTTGAAAATTAACTATCACACTTTTCTACTCAACACATACATCGTACTTTTTCTACAGCCTTTTTTTTACAAATTAGATTTAATTAGTTTACGGTAGTCGCGATATGTAAATATAGTTTTAAAACTTATATATTGCAAATAGTTGTCCGCTATTTGAGAAAAATAATTTTATTTTTAAGAAATAAAATTTGTTCAATGTTTTTCTGTAAAAATGCGTCTAAAACAAGCTAGCTATCATGGTGACTTAATATCAAGACAGGTTGAACAGTAACGTAGTTTATAAGAGTCTACATAATCTAGAGGAAGGGGAAAAATTGATGTCATTAACAATTTATATTGTCAATACTGTTTAATTTGATAATATTTAATTAGCTTTTCTATCAAAAGTGACATTACTATTGTAGTTTAGCAGTATACCAATATCTTTATAAGTTTGTACCAATGCATACCAATGGTGGACAGAATAACGGCTATGACTCAACCTGCCTTCGTATTAAATCACCTTGCTAGGTGTCTTTTCTTATAAACCATATATTTTAAATTAATAAAATAATAGCTTTGTTTTTTACATTCCACTCAGATCAGTAAATCTTGTAAATGAGCTGAGCTGAGCTGAGTTTTGCTGAGTGAGTTGTATTGATAAATAAAACAGTTTATTTGAAAGTGACATTTAAAATCTAAGTTCCACATATAATATAACTTAAAATATTAGATGTATTTGGATTGTTTGCGTTGATAATTTGTTGCAACTCGCCGGATATCTACTGTTTGACTTCACAATAAAATACTCAAATATAAATGTTAACCAGTATCAAACACGTTATCAAATCTTAAACTAGGAGAATTTGAATTGCGCATATGCGCTCACTTGAATCTCAGTGAAGCACTAGCTAAATATCAAACTCAGTATCGGCAAGGGGGGGGGAGCAATTCACTCATTTCGAACTCAGTTACGAGACGACAAATAAAACAGCTATTATTTCAAGGTTACTGATATTTGCTGATCTGAGCTGAGTTTTTCGGAAAAAAAAAACACAGCTAATATAGTATACACAATGGCTGATATTATAAGCACAATTTTTGGGTGTTATAGTTCATCTGTTTAGTTTAGCTCTTATGGCAGTTGCGTTGTCTTAAAACCGCTATTAGTTAAAATCAATTTGAAAACGAGCTCGTAATACGGGCTAACGTTTGTTTTTTACCTTCGTTCACAACGTTCTCTGCATGGAGCACACGGTTCGCCGCATTTCTTGCCACACTTCGAATGAGTACATTTGTATGTGCAGATCTTATTGCATGGTTGACATGCCTCACGACAGGGTATTTCACATGGATGGCCGCAAATAAGTGGTGCACCGCATTGTTCTTGACACGACATGTGTACACGACCTTGGGCACATTTACCACACGTACCCGCACAGGTATGCTTGCAATCGAGCAGAGTGTCACAGGGTTTGTCACAATGTTTTAGCAGCTTGTAGTCGGAGGGTTTCAAATCTAAAGGAAAAGCTCGCATTGTTTTACGTCACCAAAAATTATGATCTATTAGTATTCAAGTGATTATGAAGTTTAAAATCTTTAAAGTTTTGTTATTGCACAATAAATAACAAAATTAATTGCTTACAGGTTGATCACTAAACTCAAGTTATATCTCTTACATTAAATTACGGTAGGTTTCACAATTTAAAATGCAGTGACTCGACAATCATTCAGTAATAAACTTCATTTAGTTTTGATTTACAAATGACAAGTTATGCAATTGTATGCAATATTCATCTATTATTCATAGATGTCATTTTACTAAACTTAAATGTTCAAATAATCAGTCAAATATTGAATGAGTGTACTAACCTCTTGAAACTTTGTAACAAGGTATTAAAAATTGATGACCACACGCAGCAGGATGTGGATTTGGTACTAAATGTTCACAACGTATCGAACAATCTTCTTTACATTTTTTGGTACATATATGACCACATGGTAATAGTCTAGGACATTTACCATTACATTTCGATTTGTCAGCTGGTACTGAGCACTTTTCTTTTATTTTATGACCACAATCAGGTACCACTTTGTCAATCTATAACACAAAACTATCTATATAATAATTCGTTAAATTTATTTATTTCATTTATATATTACGTAATTATTAGTTTGTAACATATAATTATTTATGAACTTAAAATAGTAAGTAAATGAAATATACTTACAATAACGCTACAATCACCGCATATTTTCGAACAAGTACTTGAACATTTGTGTCCACATTTCAGTGTTTTTCTACACGGTTTTGTACATTCTCTTTCTTCAATATTCACCTGGCATTCAATAGCTTTATCCATATGTCCGCATGATCGTTTCTTTTCTACTTTCATTGTGCACGGTGCACAGTCTTCGTAACACTTATTTGGACAAACATGTTCATTTAAACTGCAATCTTTTCTGAATTTGCCACACGGTTTGAAGCATTTGCCCTAAAATACATAACATATCTCTTCTTTAGTAGAATTTCATATACAAGATGTGCGATTGGAAATTTGACATAGCAACATGGGAAATCAAATTACTAGTAGTAACATTTAGATATTAAAAAGTAACAATGATTAAAATACAATCAAATCATTTAATTATTTAAAAAATATATTTTAAATAAATTATTAGATATTATTAACACTGTTATGACTATATTTAAAAATATACAATTAGATGAGACTTGAATTTTTTTTCGGACGCAAAAATTCGTTCAATTTTGTTCAAGATCGGCCTAGTTATACCGATTTGAAGAATCGGTAATTTTTCTGATTTTTTGAGTGCCGCGTATATTTAAATATTGTAATTTTAAAATACCTAAATGTTCCTAATGTTAGTTTCTCGAAATTCAACTCGAGAAAGATGTATATCATAATATATTGTTGATTTCCTTGTTAATCACACACATGTCAACCTTCAAAATATAATAGATAATTTTCAATACCTTTAAGTGATCTGGATCGTCATTAACATGACAGTGACGATCGCAAGCATGTCCACAAGGTTTTCGAATTTCGCATAAATGCGGACAAGCAAATTTTTCAATGTCTTTATGACATGGCTTGTTAGCTTTGTGTCCACATTTTAATTCAACTTCAACTAAAGTTGGACATTCAAACAATTCGATCGTTTTACTCATGTGACAATCTATCATATGATTATGTTCACATTTTAATGTTATCGGCAATTTCACCTTACATGGTTTACATCTTTTATAACATAGATCTGGACATTGGTGTGCCAAATCACAAATTATTCTAGAAAATAAATCAATGTAAATCTTTTTGTTTTGCAGGGAAACAAAAACTTCCCGTTTCATAAACGCTGGTTAAATTTACTTTAAAAGTAAGTAAATGTATTTACTCTGTAGGTAAAAAGAGGGAATAAATTTAATCTACTAGTATTAAAAAATAGCTGTTATTATTATTAATAATAATAATCCGAAAGTAAATTGTTGGAATGACAATTGTTTTCAAGATTATTTAAGAAAAATTAAATTTACTTCTGAAGTAAATTTATTTATCGTTTATAAAACCGTTTATATTAGAAATACCGGTGAACTAAATTATTTGTAGAGTAAAATTCATTTACTTTCCGTATTATAAACAAAGAAAAAATTTAGTCTAGCAATAAATCTATTTAGTTGGAAAGTAAATTTAACTGGTTACTTATATGTTGAGAATGCTAGGCATAAAATACTCAAAATTTAACCTATATTTAATTTAAGTTACGTACTTATTACACTTCTCTTTGCAAGCGTATTGAATATGTTCTCGGTCGGTGACATGGCACAAACTTAAACAGATATGACCGCAATCCAATTGTTTGTCACACATACGAGTGCAGCCGCCTTCAGGTACTTTTAAGAAATCATCAGCTGTTCGTACCGATGTCAATTGGTCGCTATGAACTTGACATTCCAGTGTCAAATACGTATTTATTCCATTGTACGAATCTAGAACTTGCTTGATTTTCGGCCAAACATTATCGCTTTTTTCCAATATATTCATGTTGCCCATGATATATAAACCTAAATAAAAATTTATAAATAAATTATAGAGCTTGTTATTATTTAAAATGATATAAAAACATCAACTTTATAATGTGTTTTTTTTCGAATTTACCTTCTTTTGCACGCGACAAAGCAACGCAAACTCTATTATCAGTGCGAAGAAAACCTATATTTGATTCAGCATTACTTCGAACTAATGAAAGAAGAATAATTTTGTTTTCTTCGCCTTGAAAGTTATCCACAACTGTTATACGAACATCTTTCAGTTGTGGATATTGTTTTCGTTCCTAAAAAAAATATTATTTTAATTTTAAATAAAAATCTAATACAGTCTATTTTCTATTCTAATGTAATATAGGTATTAAAAGAGTGGGATTTTTATGTACGCTGAAAAATGGCAAATTAACGCCAGAATAGGACAATAAACCATTAATAGAAATTCGCGACCGTTATTTGATATGTAAATTAAAATAATGCAAGAAAACAATAAATAAGAAAACTTTTAATCGAGATTATAATATTTTGATGAACTAATTCAATCATTAGCCACTTTTTAAATTAATTTTTCTTCATTTAAAAATTGACTAATGATTTAATTAGGTCATCAAAATAAAATAATGGTGATTTAAACAAAAACAAAATACTATAACTTAATATAATACGCCATGTGTAATTAATAATTGTATATTATAAACGAATATAATTATTAAATTAAAAACGAACCTTCCACATACAGAACATCTGTCCCGAATAAGTCGCCAAAATAGTAATATCGCTCGGATCATAGCCTTGTAAAATCAAATGCCGGGCCAATTTAATTAAAAATCGCGCTTCGTGTACGTTCTGCCGACTTCCGCTATCGCCCACCATTTCTTCCGGTTCCGTGTGTGTAATAAAGAAAACATTCTTATCGATACCGTACACTCTCGGATACGATTCGACACTGACATGATTTTCTAATTTCGGATAAATCGCTGGTACAATCAGTTGGGCAATCTGTGGTCGCATACGATGCTGTACTTCCAATTGCTCACAATGAATGCCATTTTTAACCATTCGCTCGAAAAGCGAAATCTCTAAATTGAAATGCTTCGCTAAGCGATATTCAGCTGTTGTCGGACGCAACTGTTTATGATCGCCTAGGTTGCAAAATGGAAAATAAAAATTTATAAACAAAATAATTAATTTAAAACAAACTCAATACACTTTATGATAACGTTGAAGACTGGCATAATTTTAATTATTGACTAAGATACTTTAATTTCATAATTAAACGCTAATTTGCTACTGATAATACAGAGGTTTCAAATTTATTATTATTATATTTCTTTATAGTTACGAAAAAACTAAGCACAACGTTATTAATAGTTTACTATACATCATTATCTCTTAAAAGAATATTTTAAAGATTTTTTTTGATTTATGTATATTTTTTTTTCTTAAAGGTTTTAAATAAAATGCTTTATCAAAATTATTAATATTACTTACCTATTAAAATCAGATGTTTGCAGTCATTTGTTAGTGCAACAACAACATGCGTTTCCAATACTTCGGCTGCTTCTTCAACGATTACTAAAACATTAAATAAATAAAACTGTCTTCATGTAAATAAGATCTAAAACGTCTAATATTAAAAAATCTATTAAAACTAAATCCTTTGTGAACAGTTTAATTTAAAACAATCTGGAAAATTTTTTGTTTTTCCATATGTTATAGAATATAGAGGCTATGAAGAAGATTTAAAATAAATCGAAAGCTTGCCCTATTTGAAACTTAAATGAGTTTTATTTAAGAACTTTTCCACATTAAACTAAAGTTTATTGAAAATATGGTTCAAATTCTATTTATATAGTAAATCTTACCAATGGGACATTTCAATGCTTGTAGTAATGTTTGAAATCTAGCAGCACCAGTTGTAGTCATACCAACTACATCCATTTCACGCATTAATTGAACATCTTCAATTTGTTTTACTTCCTCGTATTCACGATATAATTTACGATATCTTGTATCTAGAACAGTTAATGCTTCATCTAACTGTCGTTTTAATAAATCTAACCAAGAAAAATATAATCCCCATCTTTCGTTTGGTGTTAACTGTTGTGGATTTTGATAGTTAACAATTCGTGGACGAGCAGAATAATTATTATTTCTATATTGTTCCATTCGATACTAAAATTAATTAGAAATATACAATTTTCGAATCAAAAAATAAATTACAGACTTACATTAAAATAATCTAAATGATCTATCGTTTTATCAAGTTCTGCTTCTTTAATTCCCTTTTCATCATATACCGAAAAATTATTTTCTTCTTCTGCTTCTTGTGCAAGTGTATTAATCTCTAGTTCTAATCGGGAAATATTATTTTGTAGATCAGTTTTTGAATATAAAATCAAATTGTGATGATGTAATGAGTCAATATTAATTAGTATATCATCAACATCATCAATTTCTCGATTTTCTTCTGTTTCAGCATCGAAAAATTCATCACCACTATCTGATAAATTTGCTTTATCGTCTTCGTTATCAGCTTGTGCTGCTTGTGCCTGAATTAAAAAAAAAATAAGAAATATTTTCATCGATCAATGGTGTTAAAGTTATCAAATTTATTTTATTGCAAAACTTATAAAATATGGATAATAAAATTGAACATGTTTGCAATTAAATTTTACTATATTAGTTACCTCTGCCATTCGCTTTCTTCGTCTTTCATTATAACGATCGTCAGATGTTCTGCCTCCTAGAAGCCATTCAATAATATCTTCATTTTTGGCTTTCTTAAACCAACTTTTATGCAAGTCTTGATCTACAGCATCAAAGTGACTGAAATTGAAAACTTTATTGCACGCAAAAATCGAATCCAATAATTTTTGATGCTTCTGTATATCAGATAAACAATTTCGTATTTCTATTCTTTTCCTCCACATCAATTCGCTACTGTCTCGATCACGACGACCCTTTATTCGCATTTCACGTATATTATGCTTCTTCAAATCGGGACTTTTTGATTGGCCACCAATTCTAACTAGTTTACTAGTATATTTTAATAGACCTTCTAAAAACTGATCTAAAGCGTGATTAGTGAAACAAATCACAAGAATTGGTCCCTTTTCTGCATTCCACAATGACTTATTTTGCAAAAGCACTTCGGATATTTTTAAACCAATATAAGTTTTTCCCGTTCCAGGAGGACCTTGTATCACACAGAATTCTTTAGTTAAAGCAGATTTAAAAGCTTGATATTGTGAGTTATCTAAGCCTAACTGGTTTTCCGAAGGCCATTCGTAGTCAAGTAATGGACAGAATTTAAATTCATTATAAGTTATAGTTGTTATATGTCCTAAATACGATGGCGGATTTACATCGGGAACAACATCAACTATATAACGTTTTAATGGAAATTTTTCCTCATCCATCATTTGTAAAGCTTTTAAAACGTGATGATAAGGTTCAAAATAAACACTACATTCAACCATTATATAAAACTTATCATAAGAAACATCCTCTAATATATCAACTGCAATTTGGCCTTGTGCCAAAAGTTCTGGATCTCTTTGCGAAACCGTACCAAACACAACCGTTCTGAAACTGTTTTCGGTGAAGCATAGCAACGAACCAAACATAAATCGTCTGGAATTTTCGAAAGTCTTCTTTTTTTGTCCCATTGCAGCAAACTGTACAATAAGAGATACACGATCCTGTACTGTATGCTTCTTGACAAATTGCACGTTTTTATAGATGCGAACGTTGAAAATACGTTTTCTTTCTTTAGAGCTCTGTTGAGCGATGTATTCACAAATTCCCTCTCGTAGTGGTGCAACAAAATCTTCACGAAGTAATCTAAATTGAACATCCAAATACTGTTCGACATCTTTGTATGATCCATCGATGATATTTTCTCGTAAAAATGGTTTTTCTCTTGATGTAATTTCATCGACAGTTGGATATAAACTTATCGTTCGGAAATTATTTGGTGGTTCTTGATCGTTCATAGATGAGTGTGCATTTTTTTCCTTGCGACGTTCGCGTTCATCAACACATTTGTGCAATTTTATTTGAAGTTCTTCAAACTTTTCTTTAATGTCCTCGGGTACAGCAACATGCTGTCCGTTTTCCATGTCTCTGATTGCCATACAGGTTCGTGCAATCAATTTGGGAAGTACTTCACAAGCGGTATGTGGAATTAGAACCAAAATGTTTTCGTAAAAAATTAAAATATCATTCCAGAATCGGTCTTTTTCGTTCCAGAAAAATTTATTACGTTGTTTGTCTCTTGCATCTTGTAATATCAAATCGGATAAGTAATGATTCAATTGGTCTGTGAAATGCTTTTGACAGAGAGTGGCCAAAGTTCTGCCCTTATTTTCTTGAAATTTCGATGCACATAACTGGCTAATAACTCTGAGAATCAGAACAATATAATCAGGAGATAAGTCTGTTTGAATAAGCTTATCCAAACCAACATCTTGGTTTGATAATGTAACAACTAATTGATCGGGTTCCATTTGTGTTAATGCCTCCAATTTTTGGAAACCCATGTGAGGAGTTCTGAATCGAGGTTTACCTCTTCCGCGATTATTATCAGGTCTTTCATTATTGTTGGACTGTGAAGTTGAACCATATCGGCCGCCATAATCATCTCTTCTAACATCATTTGGATTAAAAGTTGGTAAATTTTGAAGAGATCGATGATGTACTGGTCTTTGTTCAAACCAATCTA
Organism: Clivina fossor; assembly: GCA_963966155.1. Lineage (NCBI taxonomy): Eukaryota > Metazoa > Arthropoda > Insecta > Coleoptera > Carabidae > Clivina > Clivina fossor. Next base: position 23,565,234 of record OZ014552.1, on the reverse strand, counting down.
TTTCCGAAGGAGTACTAGCTCTTGAATGTGATCCTAGATTTGTAATTCAAGTTTATTATACATTCACTGTTGCAACAAATTAGTTTTTTTTTAAATTATTTATTCTTACCATATCTGTTTCTATTAATACCGCTTGGACCATCTCTTTGTCTTTGCCTATGATCATGATTACCACCTCGATGATTATGATTACCATTGCCTCTTCCAACTTGTCTATTACCTCTGTTAGCAGGATTGCCTCGATTACCACTACCGCGGTTACCTCTATTTCTTTGATTACGTCCTCTATTATCTCTATTTCTAATTATATCATCATCATCATCCATGTTTATGCTTATTTCTTCTTAAATTTTACCTATGTACAACGAAATTATTTACTATTATGTTATAAAAAATTGCCAGACAAAAAAATATCAGAAATTCAAGTTCAAAAGCACCGCAGTGAATAAAATGTATAAAGGTAATAATAATTGTATAATATTCTATATATAATTATGTACAGAAATATTGTATATTTAAATAAAGTCTTTTTAAAAATAAACTACTAAAAATGCATTTTCAAATATTTTTTTGACAGTGTTTAGAAACAATTTGCTATAAAAATAATTGAATTATAATTCCATACAAATTTTTATTAGTTATTTAAAATTTTCAATAAGCTTTAATTTAAAATATTTATCAAGAGCACGTAAATAATATGCTGATAAATAAACAATACATTCCTTATTTTTAAAATAATTATCTACTGATTAAATATTTTATATCTTTTTATCTATTTTTAAAATTTAAAAATATCTATTTGACACATACTAAAAAAATATATCTACGCCACTGTTCCTATAGTGACATTTTTGTAGCCTAACCCAAAAATGATCAAACTTTACGGTGTGAAATGTATTTCTTTCAAACTTTATATTATTTCATATTGAAAAAATAAAATATTATCATTTGATAATAACATTTAACAATAAACTACAATTATTTTCTAAAAAAATCTACACTAACCTTGAACTTGAAACCATAATAACAGGTATATATTTGGGCGTATTTAGCACGTTATAATTTTTATAGTTATGCAGCTGCATAAACTACATATAAATATTGAGTCATAAATTTCAATAACATATCACGTTTTTATTATCATAGTAATGTAACAGGATAGATGATTGACTAAATTGTATATTGACATAGACAGTTTCAACCAATAAAAATATTACAAATGATTCGAAACCGGTGTTTTTTTGTTATTGTTATGAATTGCATTACAAAAATATAAACAAAGTAATTATTTTATAAACGAAGTATTAATTTTAATTTTCGAATATTAAAAATGATATGAATCAATTACTTACCGTTTTCTTATTTTTCCCAATGATGTATAATTTTACTATAATCTTGTCTTCTTTGTTCGAATGTCTGCAACTGATTAAGATTAGAACACGTCAGCTCTCGTTCTAAAATAGCTTATTGTACAAAATTAGGGGCATCCCCTACATTCCTTATCACCCTTTCCCCCGAATTTAAACACGTTATTTATATGTATATAATTAATTTTATATTTGTAAAATTAATAGTAATTTAAATAACGCATAATTAAACACAACTAAATATAACGTAAGAATGCAATATACGTAATTTAATATTGCAATAATATTGATATCATTGGATATCATAATAGCATAAATGCAGTGTTACCAATATCATAAAGTAACATTGTTTTTGCTTCTAAGAAATAAGTAAATGTAAATAATAAAGTAATAAAATTTTACTTACAATAACATGTTTTTCTTGTGATATACAATATTGGAGTAATTTAGAATTCTTGATTTAAATAGTTTTAAAAACTTAATTTCGTTTTAGTAAATTTGTGACAATGATAAAGGTAAACAGAACAGTAATTCCCGGAAAAAATTATCGATTTACGAGACATTTCATAAATCTATTATCAAAATATTTACTTGAGATAAACCATGGAAATCATTAAAAGAAAATTTAGTTACAAATACTGATTATATATATTATTAGGCATTTATATATATTTTCGATTACAAAAATAAAAGATTATCATTTTAAACAAATAAATTTATTTTCTTTAAGTACAAAAAAATAATAATATTATATATTTTCAATTACAATATTAACTAAGTAAAATTTAACAAATAATACAAGATTTTGTAGTAAGATATAATAAGATTAGAAAGTAGTTTTTGGGCGTTTAGCAATCCATGCTTTAATTGCGGGTAAATTACGAACACTTTCGTTAAGTTTTTGTAAATTTGGATACTTTTCAATAATGTTAAATTTCGCCATGTGGTTCAAATAATCCAAAACAGATGAGAAATAAATATCAGCCCATGTAAGCTAAAAATAATAAATGTTAAATTAAAAAAAAAAATGTACAAAATTCAAGATGCATTCGAAATGCGTAATCAGTTACAAAAAATCAGTTACAAAAAAAGTTACTTAGCTATTATATGTAGCTAATTTTTTTCTCTATTTTATTGAATTTTTTTTTGAGCAAATTTTGAAAAAAAGTCTTATTTTGAAAAAACCCCAAGGGTACCCTCCTTGAGAAATTTTCAAAAATTCAGTTTTTCTACTAAATGATTCATCCTACAATAATGATTTCTTCACTCAATTATAGTACTTATTATAATATCATGTTTATTTTCCTACATCATAGTTTTTGAGAAAAAAAAAAAAATAAAAACCAAAAAATCAAAAAAAAAATTCTAGCGCCCAAACGGCACATGCCATCAAATTAAAACTAAAACCAAATTATATAACTTTTTATTTCCTATCGAAAAAGTATTCTAAGTATTTCTCCGAATTTTACTTCAGAAAGAAGTATTCTGCATATTATCGATATCCTATGTTATTGTCCTATAGCAACTTGGCGAACGAACACCCTGTATATATACCAGGTATATTATACCTATATTGATTGTTAATTTTTTATAAACTTTAAAAATTATTACAAAAAATAAATAAGATCTACAAATGCTAAAAACTACTTACAAATACAAAAATTGTAATATTGGGATATTACAATTTTTTTTGTCGAGCCTTTTTGACGTCGGCTTTGCATAGATCTCATATGATTATCTAAATATTTTTGACTTTAAGTTTTTTTAGAATTTCAAATTTTTTTTTTGTAGAATAGAAGTAGTTGTATTTATAATTTCAATTTGAATAATTCACAAGATTTTTTTCAAATTAAATATGGACAAAACTTAATCTTCCTATACATACCTCTCCAAGAACCAAATGTCCATTATTCTTCTTGGCAATTTCATCTAATTTGCCAAGCCAGTATGGCAAAGTTTCATTTATCAATGTTTTATAGTGTTTTTCTTTAACACCTTCATCGTCTGCATATGCAAATAAACTGATTCCTACAAAAATTGGAAATGAAATATACATTAATAAAAGTTCCCATTAAGAAAGAAAATCTGTTTACATAATGCATTTTTTACTCAACTTACTCAAACGTAAATCGTTAATATTATCAATCATAGCGTCAATTTCTATTGCTTGTAAATCGTTTTTACCATTCAAGTTGACCAATTTTGCCAAGTAACGACTAATTGCCATACTTTGATTGTAAACTTTACCATCGATTTCCATTATTGGAGCTTGACCAAATGGCATAGCTAAAAGAAAGAAAAAAACAATACTATATTAGAACATAAAAGGTCAGTTCGTCTAAATCATTCAGATAAATCTGCTATTGCTGAACATGCTTTAGGATATCATTATGATGTAAAATTTGAAGATACAGTAATAATTGCTAGACCAATCAATATTAGCAGCAGATTGATAAGAGAAGTAATAGAGATTTATAAAGAAAAGAATAACATGAATTGCTGTGAAGGTACTGAGTTAAATAAAATTTAGTTTCCATTAATTAAAAATTTATAATTTTTATGGTTACTTATATGTTACCTAGTAGCTTGTTACTACGTACTGTTATTTACTTTAATGTCATTGATAATAAAAAAATAAATAAAAGTTTGAGTCAGCCGCTTTTTAATAGTATCACAATATATTTGTCAAATTATTTAAAAAATGTTATACAATATTTTTTGATTTGCTTTAATTTTAAATTATACCAAACTTAGCAAATACGTATTTTTTTATGACAAATATGTTCTTTATAATAAAATGGCTTTAGGTTGTAGTTCTGTATTAATATTTATTAATAATCGACGTTTTGACGAACTCAACATACGTCTTCGTCAGGAAAACTGATAGAAATTACATTTACAGTAAATAAACAGAACATAGAAATAAGATACTAGGTAACAAAATAAGTAACTGGATCATGAAATTTATAAATTTTTAATTAAAGGAAGCCAAATTTTATTTAGATAAGTGCCACTTCACACTGATTGATGTTATTTTTTTTTATAAATTTCTATTGCTTCTCTTAACAATCTGCTGTTATTTTAATATTGATTGGTCTAGCAATTATTACAGTATCTTCTATGAAGATATTCTAACGCTTGTTGAGCAAAATAGCAGATTTATCTGGATGGTTAAAAAAATTCCTAATGTTATCTTTCGCTTAATTTAAAATTAAAACAAATAAAAAATATATTTATCTTTAAAATAAAACAGCTGTAGGTTGAAGTTCTATATTAATATTTATTAATAATCGACGTTTTGACGTACTTAACGTACATCTTCAACAGGAAAAATTTTATTTTTCCTGAAAAAGATGTACCTTCAGTACGTTGAAATGTCGATTATTAATAAATATTAATACAGAACTGCAACCTGAACCGTTTTATTTTAATATAAAGAATTCTAAAAGATTTTTTACTTTGTTTTATTTATGTTTAGATCGAACAAAGTTTTGTACACCGTATTTTTCATCTTTTAATTATTATTATTTTTAAACATCTAAATATTAATACGTACTTGGTTTTATACTTGGCCATTCATCATGTTCGAAACGATGTTCTTCAAATTCAATTCCACCATAAGATAATAGCCATCTCATTCCTTCGGCCAAAGCAGTAACATTGAAGTAGGTTATCTTGTATTTCGGAGCCATTGTTAGATTAGGAATCTGAATTATATAAACATAATAAAATATAACATGGTAAAAAATCTTTCAGAACACATTATACAGGGTCTTCTCTGTATCCTTTTCTGGGAGGTGACAGTACACCTCAATTAAACGATTAATTTGTTTTACACTCTAGAAGTCAAGCACATATACATTTAAACATATTTTTATGAAATTACAAAAATACATACAGTATATGTTAATCGCAATAAATTTTATAAAATTTAAAATAAAATAATTTTATTTATATGTAATGTTATATTTGTGTGTTTATTTCATATTTTAGTTGTTATATTTAAAAAAATAGATGATTTAAACATAATAGATGAAATATCTATTTTATTTTGAAATAAAACGGCCTTAGGATATAGATCTGTATTAATTTTTATTAATAATCAACATTTCGATGAACTCAACGTACATCATCATCAGGAAAAATTATTGAAATGAATAAATAAATAAATAAATACTCCTAATAAATAAAATAAATAAATAGAACCCATAGAAACAAGTCACTAGGAAACAAAATACAAATAACTAGATTATAAAATTTATAAATTTTTTAATTAAAGGAAGCAAAATTTTATTTAGATAAGTGCCACTTCACATTGATTGATGTTATCTTTTTCTTTATAAATTTCTATTGCAATAGAAAAATATTACTTTACCATAGTATTTATTATTTTGTTATCAAATAACTTATTTTTATGTTCTGTTTATTTACTGTAATATCATTTGAATAACTTTTCCTGATGATAATATAAGTAGAGTACGTCGAAACGTCGATAATTAATAAAAATAAATACAGAACTATATTCTAAAGCCGTTTTATTTTTAAAAACTTTAGGTTGAAGTTCTTTTACCTATATTACTTTTTAGCAATTTACAATTATTAATCTAAACTTGATTTGAAATTTTTATATTGTATGTTAATAATTAATAAATAATGTTATTGAAAATAAATTAAATAGACATATCTCTAAAATTGAGCCTTTTAATTTGACAAATATTTATTAATCTCACTTTGGTTTTTAGTTTAATAAATTACATATATACTTTACAGATATTTCACCTTATAAGTACAATCATTGAATAAATAATTGATTATATATTTTTTTAATCAATGGTACAACGTTGAACCTAAATTTAATTTGAACCGAATGCAATAGCTTTTTTTCTGTGTAGAATGATATATAACAGAAAAAAAAAACATTGCTCTATTCTAAACAAAAAGAAGAAAAAACATTGGCCCGTATTCTCACCCCATTTTTAAAAGTGATTTTTATCAACATTACTTTTGATGTTTACTTAAAATTACTTATTAAGCAATTTTAATCAGTTTAGTTGAGTTTTATAATATTGGATATAAAAAAATATATATCAAAAATAGAAATACTATTCATATTTGATAAAAGGTAGAAGTAAAAATTTATTTTAAAACAAAAAATAAAAGCACTTTTTATAAATAAATGAGGTGGAAATACGGACCATTTTAATTTAGAATTAAAATATTTAACAACATACCTTGTTTACTTTTAAAATATTAAGTGTTCTGAAGTTCTGAGAAAATTCAAATATGACTGTGTCGGATTCAACTTGGATATAAATAACAGAAATGTTGACATTTAGTGGTACTCAAACAATTATATACTACAATGCTATAAATATTAAAGTAATTATGATAAAAGCAGTTATCTTTTAAATTAAAACTTAAAAATAATAGTTTGATTAACACTGAAATGGTGGGGCGTCTTCAAGTGGTTTTATTGACATAAAAATATACAAAAAACAAATTTTAATCTCTATTTATTTTCTGTTAACTCATCTTACGAGTATTAATATACAGATCGTAGATAATATAGTTATAACATAATCTAAAACAAAATGTGCAAAATCATTTTGTTAATGCAAAATTAATTTGTTAATGTAAAATCAAATTTGTTAACGCAAAATTGTGCAATACATGGAATTGCATATTAATTAAATGCATAGTAAAAAATTAATTATTACTTTTTGATTGAAGCTAAACCAGGTTAATAATTTAAAGACGTTAATTTCTGCTGAAGCCATATTTAACTGAAAATTTTCAAAAATTATAATTTAAAAAATATACCGTTATTAAATGGCCCAGATTTTCATTTTTTTTTTAAATATGACTGAACAGATTTATTTGTAGATGCTTCTTATAATTATTCAGTATAACTTTTAAAATTTTTATTAATTAATTTATTGGCTTTATTTAAATATATTTATTTTTAATTAAAAATCTATAATTCTTATGATCTAGTTACATACTAGATTGTTACCTAGTAACTTGTTGCTATGTACTGTTACTTATTTTAGTGTCATTAGTTTAGCGTTCGGCTAAACGTCGTTTTTATGAAATAATTAAACAGAATTTGATCCTAAAACAGTTTTTATTTTAATACAATGTGTTCTGAAAAATATTTTACTATATATTTATTTTTATTTAAGTACAAAAACAATGAAATATCACAATATTTATAAACATTTTTATTAAAAAAATACACTAAATTTAAAAAACAGTGTTTGGACGTTTGGCAATCCATGTCTTGATGGCGGGCAAATTGCGCACTTTTTCATTAAGTTTTTGAAGATTTGGATATTTTTCAATGATGTTTATCTTCATCAAATAATTATAGTAATCCAAGACAGCTGAGAAGTAGATGTCTGCATATGTAAGCTGAAATTGATTAATTTGAGTGAGGGTGCTGCAGGCACTGGGTGAAACATATTTAATATTTCGTTTAAAAAGTATTAGAAAAATAACACACTTTATCGATTTATATTATTTAAATTTTAAATGAAAAAGAAGTGATTATTTCACTTTAGAGAAAGATCTTTTGTGAAATATATAAATTTTTTGAACTTTAACCGAGCGTGTTATTTTTAATCATTAAATGTAAGTTACTAATTTCATAATTCAATTTTTAAATACATACCTCGCCAAGAACCAAGTGTCCATTATTATTCTTGGCAGTTTCTTCTAATTTGCCAAGAAAGAATGGTAAAGTTTCATCTACTAATATTTTATGATATTTTGCTCTGATAGTTTCATCATTTTCATAACCATATTGACCAATTTCTACCAAAAAACGCATATTTTAATTTTGTTATTGAAAATTACATAGTTTTTTTCCAACTTACTTAAACGTAAATCGTAAATATTATCAACCATAGCGTCAATTTGCATTGCTTCTTCGTCGGTTTTACCAGCAAGCTTTACCAATTTTGCCACGTAGCGAGTAATTGCCAAGCTTTGGTTATAAACTTTGCCATCGACTTCCAAAAGTGGAAGCTGACCAAATGGTGTAGCTGAAAAAAAAGAAGAAATAGTAATAAAAATATTAGAAATAAGCACAGAACAGCTGTAATTAACAATTTTTTAATAGTCTGTTTATTAAAAATTTTTGTAAAATCGTTTTAGTTATTCTTACACCGAGTTAGAATAAATTTAAAATAAAACGGCTTTAGGTTATAGTTCTGTATTAATATTAATTAATAATCGACGTTTCAACGAACTTGACTTTAACGTACGTCTTCATCAGAAAAAAGATACAAATATCATTTGTATCTTTTTTTTCTGAAAGATTTTTCTCTATGTTAAATATCAATGTTACACACACAATTTTAATTGTCCAATTTCCTAAACGCATCTAAGTTTAAAAAACATTTATTTAACATTTATCAAGTAGATATTAATGTGGTCCAAATTCTAATTTTGTTTCGAAGTCTCACAAGCTCTGTATAACTGCCCTTACCATAGCTCATGATTGCAATGGTGCAAAACTTTGAATAAATGACAAATTTTCACACTCTGTACAAAATAAAACTGCTTTAGGATAAAGTTCTGTATTTATATTTATTTATAATTGACGTTTCGACGAACTCAACGTCCATCCGTTCGTCGAAACGTCGATTATAAATAAATATAAATACAGAACTTTAATCTAAAGTAGTTTTATTTTAATAAAATGAGTTCTGAAAGATTTTTTACTCCGCACAAAATTTGTAAATAATAGACACTTATATTTCCAAGTTCTAAATTAAAAAAAATACTTACTTGATTTGGGCCATTGTTCTCTGGCATAACGACAATCTTCAAATTCGATTCCGCCGTATTTGAATAACCACCGGATTGGTTCGCCCAAAGCAGTTAAGTCAAAATAAATAACCTTGTATTTTGGAGCCATTATTGCAAATCTAAATAAAATAAATTATGAAAATATCGATATTTCAAAGTTTCTCATCATTATGTAACAAATATCTTGTTTAAAAGATATTTATATATAATCTGAAACATGTTATGTAATATCAATAATATTTAGAGTTTAGTACAAATAAGATAAGTTTTATTTTTAAATATTTTTTACAATAATACTGAATCAGAAGTATTGACAATACTTTTTAATACACGTTAAAATCAACATCATTTTATGTATTTAACTCATTTTATTCATGAGTTTTTCAAGCTTGCTCAATGTCAAATATATTAAATGCATTAGTTATTGTTTCCGAATATAATGGCTCGTATTCATAGCCCCCTGTTGAGCACTGTTAGATAAAAGTGCGTATATTTTAAAGTATATGTTTTAAAAATATTAGAACTGTTTTTTTTTGCTTGTTTGGATAGGAATGTTTGGAGGCGACTGATTTCGGGATGATGAAAAGAGTTTGTGCCACATATTTAGCATTATTTATATTTTAAAATTTTAAGTATAATAAAAAGTAAATTATTAACTTATAATACTAGTTTATATTTGATACATAATAAAATCAAAAATTAATAAGTACTGAAATCTTGACTAGTTTTAAGTAAAAGTGCTCCAAAAGGAGATATGAATAGAATTATTATAGCAAACTTATATTATATAATAAAAAGATTTAATTATAAATATTTTTTATTATATTTAACATTTTAAAATATAAATAAAGCTATATAATAGCTCTAAATTTTTGGAAAAAAGGCTATAAATACGGACTATCATATTTAGTGATATTTAAAAAAAAAGTATTATTTGGTTTTAGAAATTAATATATAAATTATCAGTTAATAAATATTTATTTTAGCAGATATATATATATATATATATATATATATATATATATATATTATATATTATTTGCTTTTAGAAATGAATATATAAATTATCAGTTAATAAATATTTATTTTAGCAGATATATATATATATATATATATATATATATATATATATATATATATATATATATAGAATTAATATTTTTTATAATTAAAACTTTAAAGATGTATTGTTCGGCAAAACATTAAATTAAATTCAAATATAATTAAATGTTAAAGATATTTATGTGAAAATGTAGTACTTTATGAAATTGACATTAAAACTACATGTAAATAGACATACCTTATTTAATAATAATTGTTACGTGTCGAATTTACGGTAGAATCGAAATGTATCGTTTCTGAAATGTAGCTTGGTTATAAATCGCAAAAATATTGACATACAGTAGTATTCAAACAGTATATGCACTATAAATTTTAAATTAATAATGATAAGATTGATTATAATAGATATTAAAACATTTAAAATAGTTTAATAAACAAAGGTAGAGTTGCTATTAATAGTAATCTAATCAAATTTGTAATAAATTAAGTTCTAGAAGTTTTCATTAAAATTCATGTATATAATTAATAAAAAAAACCTTGTTTTTTAATAATTAGTACTTCTATCTGAAATGTGCAAAATCATTCATATATATCAACGTGTTATAAATAAAACAACAAATTAATTAAGATATTTTTTTGATTTAGTAAGAAAAATAATATTTATGTAATTCTAGCGTTGACAATGATACGAATATTTAAATAGATATATATTTGATTTGTTTAAAAAATGCAGATTTTTAGTAAAAAAATTAATTGTGTTGTGTATAATTTATATTAACGTTTTCCGAAAACAATGGCTGCATCTCTTCAATTCTTAATTTTTAACTTGCTATTTTGTATAAAAATTTTACGATAGAACATAAATAAACAAATATATATATATTTTTTTTAATTTAAGCTTAAGCTTAAGCTCAATTAAAATCGAATCAAACTTTACCTAAAAATCAAAGTTCCGAATTAAAGATTTTGAGATTGAAAACTAATTTTTATTAGAGTTTTTAATAACAAATGCGTAAACATATATGCATATTTTTTCATAATATAAATAAAAATATAATTAAATTTTACATAGGACTCTCTGTTAAGATTCTTTTTAGGACCGGTTATTAAAAAACATAACAGCCAAATAACATTATTGTTTGTTAACAGATCAATCAAAGAGGTGTTCTAAAGATAGTTGATATTAAATGTTAGTTTAAGAAGTAGATGAATGTTATTTGTAACTCGCTATTCTACAACTTCTATCGATTAATTATTCGTTGATTAAGTTGACTTTCAATTTTAATTATAAATATTGCTTGAAATAAAATATGGCAGAAATATACGTACGTAAATTTTACATGTTAATCAACAAAATATTTTAAAGTTAAATTTAAAAACAATTTTATTTTTGCTATGAAGTTAAAATATTCTTTTCAATGAAAAATAAATACTGTTATTTAATTAACGATAAATGGTAAAAATAAAAAGAATTTCAAGTTAGATAAATATATTTATTTATTAATTCTTAAAAAAACATTCGAATATTATATATTCATATAAAACATTTGTTTTAACAAATAAATGAACATTTTGTTATAAAAACATCTTATTTATAATACAAAAATATTGTTATATTTCATCAGGTTGTGGACGTTTGGCAATCCATGCTTTAATACCAGGCAAACTACGAACGTTTTCGTTAACTTTTTGCAGATTGGGATACTTTTCAGTAATATCGCATTTCATCAAAAAATTGAACAACTCCATGAAAGACGCGAAGTAGATATCAGCCCATGTAAGCTAAATATATATATATATATATATATTAGTTTAAAATACAAAAAAATATGTAGTCCAAATTTAATGTTTATTTTTTGTAGAAAGTTTATCAATTAAAATACATACCTCGCTATTAACAAAATATCCGTTATTTTTCTTTGCAATCGCGTCCAATTTACCAAGAATGTTTGGCATAAATTCATTTACCAATGTTTCACGACGTGATTCTTTGATAGCCTCATCTTTTTCAAAACCATACTGAGACATTCCTAGAAATTTAAAAATTAATTCGTTTGTATATAAAATAAATTAATGCTGTGAGATACATAAACATTTTTCTTTCAAGCATTCCATTTTAATGAAACTTATTTTGAAATAAAAAATTGTACTTAATAATTTATTTTTTTGTTAATCGAAAAGAAAACAACAGAGTTATTTGATTTTATAATAAAAATATTATATAAACTATAATAATAATACTTACTCAAACGTAAATCGCTTATGTTATCAACCATAGCGTCAATTTCCATTGCTTGTAAATCGTTTTTACCAGCAAGTTTTACCAATTTTGCCACGTAACGACAAATTGCCGAACTTTGATTGTAAATTTTGCCATCAATTTCTAGAATTGGAACTTGACCATATGGTATATCTGGACAAAAATAAATATTAATAAAAATTGGAAAAATAGTCGACCGTTAATATTTAATAAATAATTAGTAATTGACGAAGTTTGGTCTTTTATATATTTTTATTATCTACTAAACCAACGTTTTGACAATCACTATTGCCTTCTTTAAGGCTCTACAATGAATACAAATATGTACACCAATACCTCGCTTTGCGTCGTTTCGTTTTGCGTTTTTTCGGAGTTGCGTCGCTGCTGAATTAGTACTAATTTTCACTGTGCGTCGTTAGATTTTCGAAGTTGCGTTGTTTTGGGTTCGAGTCTTTAATTTTTTTTTTAATTTTTTGAAATTTTCTTTTTTTTCTAAAAGTTGGCACGACTTTGGACCAATTTTTTGTGAAAGAAAGCCGACTTACGACAACAGCCACTATGGACTCATCAGACAGTGATTAATTTTTATTTTGTTTTTATAAATTAATTGAATATTTTATTTTGTTTTAATTGAATTTGTTTTTTTTTTTTGTTTTTTGTATGTATGTAATAAAATTTTATATTATTTTTGTTTTTTAAATGTTTACTTTGTTCAATTTTCTTTTCAAAAAGTAGTATTTTAGTAACCTTGGAACCTATCTTCGATCTTTACATGGTTTGCTATAGAAAATTATAATTCACTTTGCGTCGTTTCAATTTGCGTCGTGTTTTTTTGGAACGTAACCACGACGCAAAGTGAGGTATTGGTGTATACAATAAATACATACAAATATTCATATAATAATAAATAGAACAAAAAACACTTACAACAAAATATTTTAGTTGATTTAACATGTAACGCAAATAAACATTATAAATTGTTTTATCTACTTATGTGACATTTATTATTATGACAATGATTTTTTTTACGTGCTTTTTATATAACACTGATAATAATTTGTATTTTAAAATTTACTGATCAAATAATGTATATTTGCGTTACATGTAAAATCAACTAAAATATTCTGCTGTTTTATTTATTATTAAGTATATGTATATTTGTATGTATTTACATGTATACATATTTGTATTCATTGTAAAGCCTTGAAGAAGGCAATAGTGATTGCCGAAATGTTGGCTTAGTAATTAATAAAAATATATAAAAGACTGACTTCCGTCAATTACTAATTATTTATTAATAAAAATATATTGAAAAAAAAATTATAATACTGTAGATAATACAATTAAATAAATAGTTATTTAACTAAACGTTAAAACAGAAATTAATATATTAAATATTAAAAATTAAATAAAAATAAATTTATGTAACTTTACTTACTTGCTTTTACAGTTGGCCATTGTTCTCTACTGAAACGAAAATCTTCAAATTCGATTCCGCCGTAAGAGAACAGCCATCGGATTGGTTCGGCCAAAGCAGGAAAATTGAAATAAGTAATCTTGTATTTAGGGGCCATGGTAACGTCACTACATACACAATTATTATCAATATTAGTTGCTTTACATATATCAAAACGAGAAAACAGTTTTTCTGTTACTTCCATGGACACAATACTAAATTAGTTATTTATGTTAAAAATGTAATAAATTGATATTTAGAAACTTTTATCTTCTTCTTACATAATATTTTTTATTTAATCAAAAAAATTCTATAGATTTACAATGGCTATAGCATAATATAGAATACTAGTATATACATACCTTGTTTGATAGAAAATTATTTATTAAAATATAAGATCGTTCCGTGCTTACGGCAGAAACAGAGTCAACAGAATGCGCTGGTTCGAAATTTTACCTTGGTTATATTATAATCATAAAATAATTGTCATACAGTGGTATTCAAACAAAATATGTACGATAGTGCAAGGACATTTAAATTAATATTGATAAGAATTATTACCTATCTATTATATCAAAATATTAAAAATAGTTTTACAAGCACAGAGAAGTGAGTTTCTATCAACGGGAATAATCTCATCAGATTTGTACTAAATTTAGTTCTAGAATTTTCTTTTAAAACTCATGCATATAACAAAAAAAAAAACGGTTTGTTTGCAAGTAGTAATTTAATCTGAAATGTGCAAAATCATTGTTTTAACGTAAGATTGTGTAATAAATAACGAATTACGATTTTTTGCTGATGTAGTACACTGTAAAAAAATTGCGAATTTATAAAATAATAACAGTAAAATTGTACTATAAAAATTTTGTAATTTTTAAATAATTGATCTAATAAGTATGTAAAATTGCTTATTTTTTGCAAATTACATCACATACTTAATGTAGAATTTCATATTGTTGATATAACTTCTTAAATTATGTAATATTACAGCTTGCATATTAATATCTGTAATAATTCATCAAAATAATGAGACTTAGTACATATTTTGCGTAATAATCTAATAAAATGTTTTAAGTGTAATTTATTCATTTCATCCTTTATGTAAAATTAGAAATGTATATAATTATACCAACAATAATATTATAGAACTAAACCAATTTAACCTATTTTTGGCAAATTCATGACAGCAAATTTACTGAAATTCTGTAAATATACTAACAGACTTTACTAAAAAAAAAAACTGTAATAATTTCTTAATCAATTATGTTAAAATTACAGCAGTTGAGTAATTATACCTCATAGTGTCTCATGGTTTGTAGGTAAAATTATATATATATTTTAGAGTGTATCAAAAATAATATCTATATAATTGTTGCGGTTGAAAAGTAATAAAATTAAATTGTATTATATTTTATATACTACTATCAAAGAGCTACTATATAATAAAATGCAGAGATTTAAATAAAATTACTTCGTGGTTGTTTACATGTGAACATTTTCTGAAAATATTACTGAAACTGTCCGATTTTTAATTGTAATAACAATGTAAACGATAAAAAATACACTTGAAATTCTTTTGTATGAAATTATCAAAACATATGTACTTGACCCATAATCCATTAGCTATATATTGTTCAATTAGCGATAAAAGGTAAAAATCAAAAAAATATTCAAGTTAGATAAATATATTTATTTTTCTTTGAGTATAAAAATTTTTAGTGTGTAGATATGAAAAATTATTCGAATATTATATATTCATACAAAACACGAACAAATTAAAGAACATTTTGTTATAAGAACATCTTATTTATAATAGAATAATATTGTTGTTTAACAGTCAGTTTTTGGACGTTTAGCAATCCATGCCTTAACAGCAGGCAAATCACGAACTTTCTCGTTAACTTTTTGCAGATTTGGATATTTTTCAATGATATCGAATTTCATCATAAAATTGAAGTAATCCAATAGAGATGCAAAGTAGATATCGGCCCATGTAAGCTAAAAAATATAAATATTTTTAGAATCAAACAAAATAAAACTATAGTCCACATTTAACTTCAGTTGCAGTTGCAGTTGCAGAAAACATATTAGTCTAATAACGTGATTAGTTGTTAATTGATTAATCAACTTTTTAAAGACAACTGAGAAGCTCAAAGGAAAACTAGGCTAAGTGACAAATTTAGACATTTTAAGTTGAAACCATTTCTTGAAACAAGAAGTTAAAATATATTAGAGGAAAAATTTCCTAAGATAGCTTTAGTAATTTAACAAGAAACTGAAATTTTAGCTTATATTCTCATGAATTTTAGAATGAGTTTTTTAAACTTTGGAATCTTTGAAATTGTCATATGGCCTATTTTTCCTCTGAGTCCCGCAACTGATTTGTTAACAATGATTAATGCAACAGGTTTTTAATCTTTTAATTAATATACTAAATTTGAACAGAAATGTTTCTTTTTTTTTAAATTACATATATTTTAATAAACATTGTTATTTTGAAACAAAATGAAGTTATCTGAAGTAAAATTAAAATACATACCTCTCCATTAACAAAATGTCCGTCATTTTTCTTAGCAATTTCCTCCAGTTTCTCAAGAATGGATGGCATAATTTCTTTTACCAATGGTCCACGACGTGTTTCTTTAATGGCTTCATCTTGTTCATAACTATATATAGCCATTTCTAAAACAAAAGAAAACATAAATTAATTACGTTATAGTATTTTGTTTTTGCTTAAATCGCCACTAATTTATTTTGATAAACTAATTAAGTTCATTAGTTAATTTTTCTTCATTTAAAAATTAACTAATGATTTAATTATATAGTTCATAAAAATAAATTAATGGCGATTTAAGCAAAAACAAAATACTATAACGTAATATAATACGCCATGTGTAATTAAGAATATCAAATTAATTAATTAATTTATAGACATATATATACAATATAATATTACTGCTATATGATACATCAACAATTTAATTTCAAGAAATAGATTTCAATAAAAACAAATATGTTTGTTAACCGGAAACAAACAATAAATAGTAATTTGACTAATTTGTATAAATGAAACTTATAGAAGTTATTTGTTATAATACTTACTCATACGTAAATCGTTTATATTATCAACCATGGCGTCAATTTCCATTGCTTGTAAATCATCTTTACCAGCAAGTTTTACCAATTTTGCAACGTAACGAGCAATTGCCATACTTTGATTGTAAACTTTGCCATCGATTTCCAGAACTGGCACTTGGCCAAGTGGCATAGCTGTAAAAAAATAAATATTAATTAAAAAATTCTTGTTAAAGTCACAAAAAATTTGTTAGTATTCTAGAAAAATTGTCAAAATAAATAAAGGAAATTAAATAAATGAAATATTACTGAATTTTTATTGTTAAAACAGAAATTAATAAATAGAATAGGCAAAAATTGTTTTAAAATAATTAATACTTAAATAAAATAAAATAAATGAAGAGAAGAAGAGTGACGAAGAGAATATTTAACTACTTCGAAAGAAACCCCAAGATCCAAATGACATGGATCAAGGAGGTCAGAAAAGACATGGAACAAATGGAAGCAGATGGAGAAGAGAAAAATTCAGAGAGAAGATCAGACGTGTCAAGGGTTTTCAAGAAAAGGCAAAAAAGAAGACAGGAGCAAAATGGATGGATGAAAGAAAGAAACAACATGGAGAAAGAATAAAAGAGTACTGGAAGAGAAGAAAGAAGGGAGAAAAACAATCATGACAAGTTATTACATATGGTCCATAGTCAGCCAAAATCGAAGAAGTACTTAAATAAAAATAAATGTACTTACTTGGTTTTATAGTTGGCCATTGTTCTCTCTCGAAACGGCTATCTTCAAATTCGATTCCACCGTAAGAGAACAGCCATCGAATTGGTTCGGCCAAAGCAGTAACATTGAAGTAGGTAATCTTGTATTTTGGGGCCATTGTAACGTCACTACATACATAAATATTATCAAAATTATTTACTTAATTTCTAGTTCCGTGCAGTATTACATTTTTTTTTTTGAAAAAATAAAAATGCTTGGTCGTTATGCTTTTATAATTTTCAATTTTGTGTAGATTAAAAATGACTAATGTAATGACCATGTTGCACAACATTAAATAACTATTTAAAAAAATAATTAGTAGTTTTGAATGAATACGTAATATTCTTTTGTATAAAAACATAGCAAATATTAATTTCATACCCATGGTATGTATATACGTAATATTGTATTATTGAACAAGTAAAGATGAATTTTATATTACGTTATTAGTTTAAGATGGTTTAAATTGAAATAAACTAAGAATTAAACACAAATTAGGCCTTTTTATTTGCTTTTTAAACATTTAAGAAATAATTTATAATAATGCTCTCTGATCCTTGTGTAATATTTGTAATAAAGGGAAAAGGCAGTAATGGATCTTGTATATAAAAATTTAAGAATAATTTTGAAATAATTTTCATATATTTTGGACGTTTCGGTTTCTTGTATCGAGAACCATCTTCAGCTATTTTTATTATAAAATAAGACAATAATTGTAATTACAATCTGAACAAATATAAAAAAATATAAAACATACCATATTTGATGTGTTTCGTTATTTCATAACCACGTGTGTCGTGATATTAAAAATTTAAGTTATATAATAAAACATGTTACTTTACAGTAGTTGCATAATAATATATAAAATTGGTTTTTCACAAAATAAATAACCAGATACTGAATACATGATGATTATAGTTTGATTATAGAATGGCATGACTTTCATGCCTTTCAAACTATAAAAATTTCAATACAACACTATGTTAAAAACTACATATTTCACATTTTTATAATCATCATGTATTCAGTATCTGGTTATTTATTTTGTGAAAAACCAATTTTATATATTATTATGCAACTACTGTAAAGTAACATGTTTTATTATATGACTTAAATTTTTAATATCAACACACATGTGGTTATGAAATAACGAAACACATCAAATATGGTATGTTTTATATTTTTTTATATTTGTTCAGATTGTAATTACAATTATTGTCTTATTTTATAATAAAAATAGCTGAAGATGGTTCTCGATACAAGAAACCGAAACGTCCAAAATATATGAAAATTATTTCAAAATTATTCTTAAATTTTTATATACAAGATCCATTACTGCCTTTTCCTTTTATTACACATTTAAGAAATACTTAAACAGTTTCTTTAAAACAAATAAATAAAAATTAATTTCGTAAATCTGACGACAAAACGAAGCAAAAGATCTTGTAAGACAAAATTGAAGCAAAAAAGATCTAATATTGACCTTTTTGTTTATAAAACTTTATTTTTAAATATATAAGAACTGTGTTGTTCAACACTTATTTTAATAAAATGTCAATTTCGTAAAATTGACAATAAAAAGGGCCTACCTCTACTTTGTTTCACGTTTTCAAACTTTTATGCAAAGCTAGAGTGGAATAATTTTAAATTTATTTTTCTATTTTTTCCTGGTATATCTCATTCTACATTGTTGCTAATTTTTAAATGAAACAAATTCATAACTATTATTTGTTTAATATTAGTACATAATATATATTTTCAATTGTATTTATAAATGTTTATTTTTAAATTTGTAAATAATACTTTAATCTAAAAGTGATTCAAGATTTTTATGATTTTATCAATTTAAATGTTATCTAAATGAAATAATAATTATAATTATTATTTAATATATAAGTAGATTGTTTCAAAATTAAATAACTCTTATCTATTACAAGTAACTAAATAAATGTTCTAGATTAAAATAAGAGCAAAAAAATAATTTATGAAAAACAAGTGTTTTATCTTAAAAAAAAAAAAAAAAATTAGCACACAAGCAGACGTATGGTAAGATAAATTATATTTATAAATTTTGAAGTATAAGATATTCAATATTTTATAAAAATATATCTTGTTGCAGAAAACATTGTTAACTTAATCAATAGTAATTATATTGTCATGTTTTCAGTTGACAACTAAACACGTTATTACTATTAGATTGACATGTGTTGTTTTTTTTAATAAGTTTTATACAAGCCGTCTCGTAATTTAAAAATAAATACTGCATTATTAACAATGCATAGATAAATTAATCATTTGATTAACATGAAACGTAAATATACCACATATATTTATAAAACATTTTTTACTGAAAATCTCTTAATAGTACAAGGTAGCGCAAAAGTCATTACTCGATTTCCTAAAACAGTAACTTCGTTTGTAAATAAAAAGAATTGGTTCTATTTGTTGATTAAATTTATTTAAGGGTATATATACCTTTCTCAACCTAAAAAAAATCGGCAAACTTTATAAAAAATTTTCTGCGAAACTATAAAAGATATCAAACCGCAGTTTTCTGGAGGTGAAAGAATAGACTTTGAACTTCTTTCAGAAATTTTAATTTTTACTTTTGTTGGAAATCGTCCGAGTTCTAACCCTTTCTTCGAAGCTCTGCAAAACCGGACGACTGTGCGATAACAATGATGAAACAAAAATTAAAAGGCACCTTTAAAGTATGATATATTATCTGGTTTTTGACCCGTTTTGTCCCGAATGAATATTTGTGGGAAAAAAACCAGATAATATATCATACTTTAAGGGTGCATTTTGATTTTTGTTTCAGATGAACAGGAAAGGAGTTATCATTTGTTACCGCACAGCGTTCGGTTTTGCAGAGCTTCGAAGAAAGGGTTAGAACTCGGACGATTTCCAACAAAAGTAAAAATAAAAATTCCTGAAAGAAGTTCAAAGTCTATTCTTTTACTCTCAGAAAACAGCGGTTTGATATCTTTTATAATTTCGGAGAAATTTTTTAATAAAATTGGTCAATTTTTTTAGGTCGATAAATGTATATACCCCCTTAAACGTACGGGAACATTTTCAAGTCTTTCACCAAAATTCGCTGTAAAGATCGTCTATTGATGCCTAATTGCGTGGCTCGTCGTCTGACCGATGTTTGAGGGTCTCTTGGGCATCTGTCGCCACAGCGGCGATATTTTCAGCCAAACGGCGCCCTCCAATCCCGTAGGTGCCACACGACCAGGGAATCGACGACGAAATTCACGTTGAGCCGATCGATTATTTGTCAAAAACATTGACACAATTATTCCGCGTTCTTAAGGTGTATAGCGATTCACGGTTCGTCTACGTACATTCTGAATATATTTATTTCACAAATTTCAAAGTCGCAAAAATTAAGAACATCATTAGATAGGATGATGAGTTTTGCGCAACCTTGTATTATTTATGAATATTTCAACCGGCAAAATGTCCCCCACATTCTACTCCAAATATAACATTGATGTTTACAACATATTAACTGTATACAAATCAAATTATAGCTAGAATGTGTTCAAGGTCAAATATATTGTCATTGACTATACATGAATACACATATATTCCTTTTTTATATGTGTGTTAGTCATTGCGTTTCCAAATATAACGAGTTTAGCTATTGTAGAAACTACATATTATATAATTAAAAAAAGCCGGTTAAATTGTTACAGTTATTTGACATATATTTTAAATTGAAATATATATTACTATTACTATAAACACATCATCAAATTGCCTATATTAATCAATTTTAAAACAAATGTTTCGTTTCCAAATACGAAACTTATAAATAATATTTAAGTTATTTGTAATCGAATAAAATAATTTAATAAATTGGTGTATAAATATACAGAAAGCATTATAAAATAATTTTAATAACGTACCTTGTTTAAGAAAAAGAACCGGTTACAAAAATATAAGATCGTTTGTTTCTGCTCTGCACCAACTGCGACTCGAGCCAACAGAATAAATGCAACGCCTCCCTAAATTTAACTTGCTTATAAATGAATTCTGTTTACCAGTCGTTCTCAAACAAAATATTAACGTTGTAATTTAGCGGGCCTTACACTATGAATGACTTTTTTAGTTAGTCTGTTGATTGACCGTGTAAGACCCTGTAAGTGTTAAATATTTCGATTATAAATTCAAATAATTTTTTTTAAATAACCAGTCAGCGATTGGTATCGTCGCATCTTCAATGAAAAAGTGGCATAAAAGCGAAAAGTTATTTTTTTTAGGAGAAGCATTTTAAAATTTTTATTTCTGTTAATTTTAAATATAAAAACTAATTATAGCTATTTATTTGAGTAATATTTTTGAAAACTATAACATTGTAAAGTTATACGTATTTTTTCACATACATTTACCAAACCAATTTTTTAAAATTTTGCATACATATTTATCTCCGATGACAATATCATATTTCACTTTTAAAAAAATTCATCAACAAGGAATATTTTGAATTTTTACAATTATTGACAGATATTAATGTCTTTTTGAAATGAATTTAATTGACAGAGCAGATGTCGATATCATTTCGAAATGTATTTTTCAAAATAGTAACAACTAGAAATACTTATAGATTTAAAACAGTTTTTTAAGTGACATGATTTCATAAAAAAATTGCATCACAAAATTTACTCCAGTTTTGAATAAAATTGTGACATTTAAATTTTTATAATAATATAAAATTTTGCACATCATTTGAATGATTAATGTAATTTTCTTTTATACTTAGGCCAACAAATGACCGATAATAAGGTTTATAGATAAGATAAGGCTTAATATAGTTTTCTTTTGTTATTTTACTTATTTTTTATTTTTAAAAAAGAAGTAAATTATAAAATAACAAGTCATGTTATATTAATATATTTATTTTTCTTTGAAAAATATTATTTATACAAAACAATTTAACAATTAAAACCACAAATTTTTGGACGTTTGGCAATCCAAGCTTTAATTCCGGGTATATTACGAACATTTTCATTAAGTTTCTGTAAATTTGGATACTTTTCAATGATGTCGAATTTCATCAGAAAATTGAAGTATTCCAACATTGATGAGAAGTAAATATCTGCCCATGTAAGCTAAGAAATAAACATATTTTAGATTAAAATTATCAAATTTTCACCATAAAACAATACTCTTAAGTTTCTAACAAATACACCTTATATGAACTTGAATTAAAATACGTACTTGACCATTAACAAAGTATCCGTTATTTTTCTTGGCAATTTCATTCAATTTACCAAGGATGGATGGCAAATAATCATTTACCAATGGTCCAAGACGTGATTTTTTGATTGCTTCATCTTTTTCATAACCATATAAAGCCATTTCTAAAAAAAAATTATTCATAAACTTATTTTAAATATATTATTATTGCAAATTATATAAACATTTTTCTTTCAAGAAATATAATATTTTATATTATATAAACTACTCTTATTAATTATAATACTTACTCAAACGTAAATCGTTAACATTGTCAACCATTGCGTCAATTTCCATTGCTTCTAAATCGTCTTTACCAGTAAGTTTTACCAATTTTGCCACGTAACGAGCAATTGCCACATGTTGATTATAACGTTTGCCATTTACTTCCAAAACTGGAACCTGGCCAAGTGGCATATCTGGAAGAAAATTAATACAAAACTAATATTACGTTTAAAAATTTATTTAAAAATATATTGAACATGTTTTTAGGCATATATATGGTTTGTTCCAACTTATCATCAAATCATGCGAATGTAGATTTCGCTAGCAACTTACTATATCACGCGCATGTTCCAAGTACAAACCTATTTCCTAGATCGTAGGAACAAACTTATAGCTATCTTCACTTCATACCTATCAATTTGGTAACAATTGGGGTGACCACCTTTCCGGTTTTCACACGGAGTCTCCGGTTTTTCAACTGAATCTCCGGTCTCCGGGTTATTTGTTGTAATCTCCGGATTAAACTGAATTTAGATCTAGTCATATGCGTTATTATTGTAAATAATTTAACTGTTGATCAACTATGGTTGAAGATATTTCAAAACTCAAAATTATCTGAGCTTTTCAAAATTGTTTCCACAGCATTTTCTGTGCCGGTTAGCAACGCTTTCGTTGTCAAATTAAAATGTTTTTATATTTAAAAATAGTAGTTTTAATGTATTAAATATAGTTTTAATAAAAAGGTGGACACCGTAGTAACAATCGAATAATTTTATGAATGCGGAAAAGTAAACTATAAGTTTATTCTAACCTAGCATCAAATAAGTTTGGAATAAATTTTGCAACTGTCTGAAGTATTTGTAACGTATAAACTAATTTGCACTTTATCATACTATACAGGTGTAAATTATGCAAATTAGTTCCATAGTTGGTATTTGGTAGAAATAAGCTTTATATCTATATTTTTTGATAATTAAACTATACTTACTCGGTTTTAAAGTTGGCCATTGGTCTTTAGGAAAACGACAATCTTCAAATTCGATGCCACCGTAAGAGAATAACCATCTGGTTGGTTCAGCTAAATTAGTAAGATTGAAATACGTAATCTTGTAGTTTGGTGCCATTGTATTGAAACTACATACAAAATATTATCAATATTATCATAGTAAAAAAATCTTTCAGAACTCATCATATAAAATTAGGTTGTAGTTCTGTATTAGTATTTATTAATAATGACGTTGAGTTCGTTGAAACGTCGATTATCAATAAATATTAATACAGAACTTAAATCTAAAGCCGTTTTATTTTATTATTAATAATGTTTACTTAATTTATATTTATTTGCAATTTTATTCTCTATGTCCTAATTTCTAGTGCTACTATTGCAATTTCGGAAACTATAAGAGATATAACTTTGGTTAAATGAAACTTTTTACATGGTCATGATATTTATACGGACATGTGATCAAATCACCATACTGACGAGCTACTAAAGAGCGAAACACGTGTCTATGGTTAATTGGCCAGTCATTAATGCATAGCTCAACAAGCCGATACAATGATTGGCTAACTTGTGAACGTTTTGGGAATAATCTCAACATTAAAATATTAAGAAATTTTGGTATATAAAGTACATATACAGGAAATTTACAAATAGTATTAAAATTATTTGAAATAGAACAAAATATTTTTAATAATTTGACATTAAAATATATAAAATAATTATGAAATCAAAAATTCAAACGTACCTTGTTTAATAAGAAAAAAGATTAGAAAAAATATAATAATATTTCTACTCTGTACCAAGTACACTAACCGTATATAATGAGATGCCCCTCTTAAATTTAGTTTTGTATATAAAATTTTCTGTTTGCTAATAGTATTTAAAAGATTTATAATGTAAGTAAATAATGGCAACTAAAACAAGGCTGTACTTTATATATATTTATATATAAAGGATTAAATTTTAATGGGCAGGTACCAGGTAGTCAAAAGGTTAGATGTTCGAATTAAACTCTCATTTAAGATTTTAGTATCAAGCTTTCGGTGGTAATTTTCCATCTTCTTCAGGACCTAATATTTATTGATTTATTATTATTAGTACAATAAGCAATTAATTACAAGTAATACTACATGTTATTACTCATATGCTCTGTTGGAAAATTGAAAAAACCAAACATAAAGAATGGTACAGCAATTATTATAAAATATATAATTCATTATGTCGATAATAATATATAATCAATAAATTAAAAATAACTTAGAACATGTGAGTAATAGTATGTAGTACTACTTGCTTATTGTACTGTTTGTATAATAAATCAATAAATTGTAGTGGAAAATAACCACCGAAAGCTTGACACAGAATCTTAAATTAAAATTCAATTCTTTTTAACACATTTTAGTCGTGATTTATATACCTATACACAGAGGCGTAGCAAGACCTTTGTGGGCCGGTGTGCCACTGGGATTAAGGGGCCCCTCTTTACTCCTTGTATTGTTTAAAATTTTAATGTTCTTTTGGCTCATTAATTTTTTAAATTTGTGTCTGTTTGTGCCTTATTCGAAAAAAATTTTCAAATAAAAGTTGTTTTATTTTTATAATAATCAAAATTAATTAAAATTATTTTTTGTTAAAATGCAATCTGTATTTTCAAAATTAATAAATTAAAGTGAAATGCCTAAAGAAACAAACTTGCCAGGAAATATATATGTATGTACCAAATAATGTTGGCTTAACCATAGACAAGAAATGTGTGAAGATTTTCGATTTAATAGTTCAGATAATAATTTTAGGATAAACGTTTTTAACGCTACATTAGATATTATAATTGCACAATTAAAAGATAGATTTTCAGGTTTTACGAAAATAAATAAATTATTTGGAGTAATTTGCCCAGAAAATTTAAAACAATTATCTGATGATAAAATAATTGATTTATGCCAACCTTTACTAGACAAATATACTGACGATTTAACCGCAGATTTTGAGACACAGATATTATCTTTTAGGAAAACCTTTAAAAAACAGTTACAAAATATTAATTCGGTATTTGAATTAGGAGAATTAATATTTACAGAATATTCTATTCTTAGTTCGGCATTTCCGAAACTTTGTACCGCTCTTATTTTGTTCTTAACATTCCCTGTATCAACTTTTAGCGCCGAAAAAACATTTTCAAAATTAAAACTTATTAAAACATATTTAAGAAACTCTATGGGGGAGTAGCGCTTATCAAATTTGGCGATTTTGAGCATTGGAAATGAAAAAACATGTAAATTAAATTTAAGTGAAATAATTAGCATTTTTGCTTCAATGAAAGCGAGAAAAGTTAAGTCTAGTTAAAGTTAATGAACTATGTTTGTAAACATAAACTTTAAATTTGATTTGTACTGTATGTTTTTGTGTTTGTAAACTTAAAAGAATCTATGAAAATGTATTTAACTTGCTTTAATAAACTAATTTATATAATAAATATATTTAATTCTATATATGAATGGTATTTTATTCCTCTTCTTTGTTTTTTATTTATTACATAAAAATTAAAATAAACAAAAAAATGGTAAGTATTAATGAAAATAAGGCCCTATTGGGCACTTTGGCTCGTGGGCCCCTCTCGCTCATGGGCCCGTGTGCACCGCACTCCTTGCACCCCCGGTTGCTACGCCTCTGCCTATACATATATACATATTTGCAAATATGCATATATGGAAATTCAGGGGGCTTCAAACTGGAGCTAAATTGAAACAATATTATTTCCATTCCAAAAAATTAATTTTGCAGTTTTAATATTATTTTGTTATTCAATTTAAATTTTTTATTTTAATTCATGTACTGGTTTATATAATAATAATAATAATATTTATTATAGCTTGCTCTAATAGAGAATACATTTAAATTCAATCAATTATAAAAAAATAAAACTTAAAAAGCTTAATAAAACATTATTGAAAGTTTTTTAAAAATATTGTAAAATAAAAACTGGCTTTGGCTAATTGAAACCGAAATAAAAACTGAAATAATGTATTGTAACTGAATCGTATCGAAAAAAAATTGCGATTTAAAGCCCTATGCAAATTATATTTCTACAACATAGTTTCATATTTATCTTTGATTTTTTAATGGGTTGATTACAAAGAAAAAATAATATTGAAATACTATTTTAATATACTAAAAAATATACAATATTTGTGCGAAATTATTAAATATTTTATGATGGTTTGAAAAACGCTGTTTTCTGTCTTGTGTCTAAATATTTTCTGATGTTTGGAATATTATGTACATTATCCCTAACTTTAATTAAATTCGGATATTTTTCGATCATATTAAATCCCACTCTATCGTTCTGATTATCGAGTATTGCGGCAAAATATATATCAGCTCGGCTTAGCTAAAATAAAAATTTCAAAATTATTACTTCAAAAATAAATTTATTGTTGCTATGAGACGAAATGAAAAGTATAAAATAAACCACTTGTAAATAATGACTGATGTTATCTCTACTTTATTTAAAAAAAAAAAGTTAGTAAATATGCTACACCGAAAATAAATGTATTAAATTAGTTACAATAACGTAAAATGTTTGTTGAAAATTTCAGATAAGTGGAGATATAAAATAAGATACATATATACAGACACAATCACGTCATGTACTCAAAAGGGTGTGGCATAAACTCTTTCCACTATCGCGAAATCAGTTTCCTCCAAACATCCCTATCCAGATAAGCAACTTTAGTTGTGTATATATGTATGTATTCATCAAATTTAAACTAATTTTATAAATTAAATATTTGTTATTATATTTAATATTTTAAAATATAAGTAAAGCTAAATACAGCTCTAGGATTGTTTTTTTTTTTATTAATAAATTAGTTAAAATATATGCACTTTTATCTAAAAGAACTAATGTGTCAGATTAATTTTTTTAAATGATTATTTTCTAGTTTTAAATAAATGCAAATATATTTACAAGTAAAGTAAAACTACTTACTTCTCCTTCTACAAAATAACCATTATTCTCTTTTGCAATCTGTTCAAATTTTTCCAGATAGAACGGCAACCATTCCTTTATCAGTGGTTCATATTTAGATTTTTTAGCATTCTCATCTTTTTCATACCAATATGCGGAAATCTCTATAAATAAAAAAACATATTATAATCTATTTTTATCACATGCAATTATACGAAATTCATACTTAAACGCATATCATTAATATTATCTACCATAGCATCGATCAATAAAGCGTGATAATCATCTTTGCCAGCTAAGTTTACCAATTTTGCTACATACCGAGCGATAGCATGACTTTGATTGACAAGTTTCTTGCCCTCAATTTCCAAGATTCGAAGTTGTCCAAGGGGCATAGCTGTCAAAATACAGAAAGATTTTCTAATTTATATTTTGTAATGTTTATTATTAAATTTGTACTTGGCTTAATACTCGGCCATTGTTCTCGTGGAAGTCGGTAATCGATAAATTCTATGCCTCCATAATGAAATAAATATCTTATGGGCTCGGCTGCGGCAGGTAGATCAAAATATGTCAGTTTAAACTTCGGTGCCATTTCTAATTTTTGTTATTACTTAAAAGTTTCTAGTTATTTTTTCTGTTTTGTTTTCTAAGTTGTTAAGTTGACAAGGTATTGAACAATAAATAGTCGATTTAAATCAGCTTAAACTAAAGATATATATACTGTGGAAAGTAACCTAATCTATTAGAATCTAATAGAAAAAAACATGGTCATTTGATGACCTTCATCCATCAAGGTCGTACGCTTATTACATTAATATTTGTTTTGAATATTTGAAATTTGCAAAATCATTGCGATACAACAAGATAATATCATTGAGTAAATAATGTTGTTATTATTTTATCAACGATAATATTTGATGACAGAAATTAATTGTCAATTATTGAGTGAACTTATCTTATACTTTATTGAAATATTTTTTTAATTTCAGTTTTCGAGGAAAATGTATAATTGATTTCGAATTGAAATAATTGTTAAAAATTGTGTTAAATAAAAAAAAAACTATTTTGAAAATTCCAAAAATTCGACATTATTTTTCCTCATTCAAATATCTAAGGAGTCATGACTTCACGATATTCAAATTTCAATATCGATAATTGATATTTAAAAAAAATATCGATATGTTATATATTCAATGAAAAATTTAATTTAAATCAATCAATATATCAATGTAACTTTATATTGATAGTTTAATTAAAATTGAAAAATAAAATTTTAATACTGTTTTAATTTTTACATTAAGAATAAATATTTTATTTAAAAATATAATCTGTAATATGTTTTTTTTAAAGAAATGCAGTAACTAAAATAACTGTTTTTTTTTTAATTTGCCTCATCCATATCTGGGAAGAATCTCAAATATTTTTACCTTAAATTAGAGTTTTATCTATCTTAAATTGATAATATCGATAGTTATTCCCAGCCTTAGTTATGCCATTACATTCGTAATCAACAAAACTAGAAAATGTTTAGATAAAATAAATAAAAAGCAGTCAGTTAAAATACTTTTATTAATATATCAAGAAATATACAATATTTATTCAAAATTGTTGATTATATAAAATTTATTTTAAAAATCTGTTTTTGGTCTTGTGTCCAAATATTTTTTGATACTTGGAATATTGTGAATATTATTCTTGAGTTTAACTAAATTCGGATATTTTTCGATTATATCAAATCCCACCATCATGTTCAAATACTCTAGTATTCCAACAAAATACATATCAGCCCAACTTAACTAGAAAGAAAAATATTATTAGGTAAAATTAAATATTAATTATAGTTTATTATTGTATTAATTTAATATTTTTTTATTTAGTCAGTTAAGATGGTTCGGGCATGTTGAGCGAATGTCTAATGAACATTTGGTTAAAAAGATTTATTTGAATGATTTTGATGGTATACGTTTGCGTGGACGTCCGATGAGTAGTTGGAGTGGTATGATTGAGAGGGTGGCTTGCGTGAGCGAAAGTTTCCAAGTAGTAGGAATAAAAGGGCATGTATGAAAGGAATTATGAATTTGGATGAAGCGAAAGTTGCTTGTTTGGATAGGAATGTTTCTGCCACACCTTTTTGGGTACATAGCGTGATTGTGTATGTATGTATTAAAACTATAAACCAATTAATTATAAATGATATCTTATAAGATATCTTCATATTTTAACAACAAATTTAATCGTTATCAAAGATAATTTTATTAATTTTATATCACTAATTAATAACTATTTTTCATTTAAATTTTGTTGTTATCTTAACTGCCGTTTTTTTGTCGGTAGTTTATCAAGGCAAGTGTAACTTACTTGTCCTTCAACTAAATACCCATTATTTTCCTTGGCAATTTTATCAAATCTTTCCAAAAAGTATGGTAATTGTTCCTTTATTAAAGGTTCATATTTAGAGTTTTTAGCATTTTCATCTTTTTCATACCAATATGCAGCTATTTCTACAAACAATAAATACTTATTACAAACATATTTCTCACACACATTACTAAAAATTACGTACTTAAACGCATATCGTTAATATTATCAACCATAGCATCGATCAATAAAGAATGGTATTCATCTTTGCCAGCTAATTTTACCAATTTTGCCACATAACGAGCAATAGAATTGCTTTGATTGATAGATTTCTTGCCTTCAATTTCTAAGATTGGAGCTTGCCCAAAAGGCATAGCTGTCGCAATAAAAATGTTTTTTTCATTAATATTTTGTATCATTTAGAATTCCCTACTTATGTCTAAATTAGTTTTATGTTTTAGTCGTAATGCTATTGGTTCTGAACTCAATTATCCACTAGCTTGAGAAATCACAAGAAAAATATTAATATCAATTTTTGGCTGCAATAAAATCAACAACAACTGATCAATCTAAAATTGTGCATCTGCGTATTTTTACATAAGTTAATAATTAGTTTGGTTCAGAACCACTAACAAGATAAATAAAGTTGTGCGAATAAAGTCTTTTAAATTTGTACTTACATGACTTAAGATTGGTCCATTCTTCAAAAGAAAAACGATTATCGATAAATTCAATGCCTCCGTAATGAAATAAAAACCTTATTGGTTCACCAAAAGCGGTCACGTTGAAATATGTCAATTTATATTGTGGTGCCATTTCGATATTTATTATTTAAATGTTTTACTGTTGTTTTCTCAAACTAAGCTATTGAAGTAAGTCTATCGTATTCAGTGGTTCGGCTACTGATGCACTGATGCCATAGAAAATTTAGTATTTCGATGCCGACAATTAAATTATCAATTTCAAGGATATACAAATATTTACAGTAACTCTCAAACATTTATTTTTAATTAAAGGTATTACTTTTTAAGTATCATTTACTACATAACTTTTTCCGATAATAGGAATTATAGAATTAAAAGGAAATAAATTTTAGTTAATACTATATATAATATCTTGAAAAATTGCTTATCATGATTTATACAACAATTATAACAAAAAAAAAACTTTTAAAAGTAGTAAACATATAAATTTTAAAATATTAATGATAGCAAGTATTCAAACCAACTAAAATGCTGCATTTTATTTCCGTCATTGTTTTTTATAAAACGTTAATAGCAATTATTTAAATAATTAAGTGTTTTTTTTGTTTGTTTTTTACATCGAAAATGATAGTCATTTTTTCTAGGAATATATTTTTTGAACAATCATTACATACATCCTTGTTTATGCATAATCTACAGTTACTTATTAATTTTATTTTGTTGCAATTATTTTTTGTTTTTCTGCATACTTTTTATTTTATTTCAAATCTGTAATATTGACAATTGTATATGGCGCGCAGACCAATATGGCGTTTATGAAAGTTGTGACGTGGGGTACGTTCCACTTAACGACCGCAACGCTCGTGCCCCACGACCACGAATTACCCATTCCACTAGCACGCAAACGCCACGGGCGAAAACATTAGTGGAACGGGTTTGCAAACTACATTTTAAAAAATAAAAAATTTAACAAACAAAAGATAATTAAAAAAAAAACTAATTTTGTACATGACATAATGTTAAAGTTAAAGTATATTTTAAATTTTAAAAACAAACTGCATTTTAAAAAATAAAAAATTTAACAAACAAAAGATAATTAAAAAAAAAAACTAATTTTGTACATGACATAATGTTAAAGTTAAAGTATATTTTAGATAGTGATAGTACAATAATTATAACTAATTACGTATTTTTTAATTTTTAAATTTACATTCAATTTAGTTATATTATTGCACTATCACTATCTAAAATATACTTTTACTTATATATACTTATTGATAATGTAAAATAAAATACCATTATCATTACCATTAGCTTAAAAAAAACGCGCGAAATGAAGTACGACCACTCTAACCCACCTACAAATAACGGTCGAAATGGGCTTAACAGCGGTCGTCGATATGACGTCAGCTATGACGTTTTCGATCACAACCGCAACGACCGCGGTCTTAAGTGGAACTTATTAAAGGGCGACGCGAGCGTTGCGGGCTTTAAGTGGAACGTACCCGTGACGTTGTGATTAACCCAACTTATATAATTATTTTACGAAATTATTTTACATAAAAATTACTCGTAATAATGTTTAATTTTATAGAACTTTGTCGTTTATGTACTAGTAATACAAATGTATCATTAACATTAAGTAGTTCAGATTCGGATGACATTTTAATATCTGATAAATTAGACGCTGTAATCCCAGGAATTGTAAATATAAATAACATTTATTAATTCAATTTCAATATAATGCAATAATTATAAATTTTAGATACAATACTGCAGTGAATTACCAGTTGGTATATGTACAAGATGCACTGCTCAATTAAATATTGCTTATAAATTTATCAATCAATGTTGCAAGTCTCAAGAAATATTAAATAATAATTTAAAACAATTACAAAGTAAAAGAGATATAAAAGCCGAAAGAATAAATGAATGTAACGTATTTGTAAATAATTGTGATGAAACAAATAATCCAACGAAATATAACAAAGAAGAAAAATCTAATTTTGAATCTATTTATATTAAACAAGAAAATGTTAGTGAATATAACTTATCCAGATTTTGTGAATCTAATTTGCAATACGATACAAACATAAAAGAAAATAAAATTGAAAATTATTATTTAAGTGAGAATTCGGGGGTTAATATAGATTTTCCAGAAAATAGTGCTTTTGCATCAGTTAGTGTGGAAAACGAAAACGAAATTAAAGTAGAAGAACATTTCTTAGCTGATTTAAAGAATGAGGTCAAACTTGATTTAGGATTAAAAACTAATTTGCCCAACCAAGAAAATTGTAGTTTGGTGATATCAAATGAATCAGGAAATTCCGATACTGTTTTAAATAATGATCAGGAATTCTTTGACGTGTGTTATACCTGCAAAATATGTGAAGAATCTTTTGCCGATATCGAGCAACTGGCACATCACACCCGTAGCGCTCATAAGAAGTATCTATGTAAAATATGTGAAAAAGTTTATTACGATAGTTCCAATTTAAAAGTACATTTTCGTACACACTCAAACGAGAGACCTTATAAATGTTACGTATGCGAAAAGTCTTTTAAAAACAACTCTCATTTGAAGAAGCACAGTCTCACCCACTCGAATGGTCGACCGTTTAAGTGTCACATATGCGATAAAGGTTTTAATAGCAAAACGGATTTGAAACGGCATCTTATGATTCATCAAGATGAACGTCCTCATAAGTGTCAGATATGTGAAAGAACTTTTAAACTAGAATCGAAATTAAAGGAACATAATCGTATTCATACATCGGACAAACCGTATAAATGTGAATTTTGCGATAAGACTTTTATTCGAAATTCCGATTTGGATATTCATGTGCGAACACACACGAAACAAAGGTCTTACGTATGTAAGATATGTGGTAAGACTTTTATACAGAATTCACATTTACACGCCCATCTTCGTACCCATTCCAATGAGAAACCGTTCGAGTGCGAAATGTGTGGAAAGCCTTTTAGCAAGAAATGTAATCTGGAAAGGCATATGCTGATTCATACACATGAACGGCCTTTTAAGTGTATTCTATGCGAAAAAACATTTACGAGAAAGGAATACTTGAAGGAACATTTTCGGACAGCGCACAAAGATTATGATATGTTGCAGATTGAAAATGCAAACTAATAGAAAAATTACAATTCCTGTACCTATAAGGATGTGGCACAAACTCTTTTCATTCAAGCAGAAATTGGTTCATCCACATTCATGATATCTTTTATACATGCTCATTTATTCTTATCAATCATATCTACTCATCGGACATTCACGTTTTACCTTCAATATCACTCATATATATTCTTTTAACCAAACGTTCAGTGGTCGAACCATCCTAACTGACTAACAACCAACTTTTGCAACAAAATATTAATACAATCAATTATAAAAATACAATTATTAAAAATGCAAATATTTTTTCTACGACTATTAAGAAGTCGTGCAGCGATAGTAGTAGTTTAAGGATAGTTTTTCAAAATTTTACCAAATTGGAAATAACTGAATATAAAGTTGCAAAATTTGGGTGTTCCAAAAAAGATGTCTTCTGTTAGTATAAGAATGTTTTATAAACTAATCAATTTATAAAAACAAATGTGGTTATAGAAAAACTACAATGTATTAATCGGGCTTCGAAGCAGATTCTGCAACTCGTGTGATTAAGACACAAGATGAAGCAATGATTAAAAATTGTCAATATTCAATATTTTTAGTAGTATTACATTAAAACTTTCTGTGTGATAAGACATTTTCAAAAAATGATTAAAAAATAAAAATAACGATAAAGTTATTATTTATTAAAACACATTTGGTTAGTTTCACAAATTTATGAAACTAACCAAGTGTGTTTTAATAAATAATAACCTGATTGTTATTTCTATTTCTTAATAATTTCTAGTAGTAATTAATTTATGAACTCTACAACCTACACGACCAGTATTAAAATATTTTTTGACTAATAATACTGACATTACAACCAATTAATATCAAAATATTCTCCAAGACTTAACTTCATTCCACTTCTTACATGTTTAATAATGCTGTCAACATCTTTTTGATACTGACAGTATTGTGGGTGTTTAATTTATTGATCCGGAGCTATTTTGTTAATTTATTAATTACAGGTTAGAAAAATTTGACTCGTATTTAGTACATACTTTTAAAAATCAGAAACAGGAAAATGGATTAGCACAAAAAAATATGGACATTACAAATATTTTAAAATAACACGTAATACTTTTTCTACATTTATTAATTTTAAATCCATAGAGCAAAGAAATAATAATAATTACAAAATATAAAAATAGAATATCAGTTACAACTTAAATTTGTTTTTCGGAAAGGATGATATACGCAAAATATTTATTTTTTTTACAATTTTTATTTAATATCTTTTTCTAAAGAACGAAAACAAAACAAAAAAAACAATTATAATGTTATTAAATTCCCTATTGGGTTCGTTATTGTTTTTAGCAATGACCTTTTTCGACTTTTCAGTCATCTTCAGATTTTCTGAGTTTGGTCGGTGAATGAATTTTCTGAAGATGACTGAAAATTCGAAACGCGTCATTGCTAAAAACAATAACGAACCTGATAGGGAATTGGAATTAATCATAATGCA
The DNA here is from genome assembly GCA_963966155.1 of Clivina fossor. NCBI lineage: Eukaryota > Metazoa > Arthropoda > Insecta > Coleoptera > Carabidae > Clivina > Clivina fossor. Next base: position 23,529,293 of record OZ014552.1, on the reverse strand, counting down.
GGTTTAGGACCCAAGAACAAAAGTTTATCTTTTGACATTAATATAAAAAAAAACAATTTTAAATTTACACATATTAGGTCGAGTTTATAGTCTTATAAGTTGAAAACATTAAAATGCATTAGACTGTTTATGCATTTGCCTTAGTCTTATGTCACCAGAAAAAGACCTCAAAAGTTCCTAATTTTCAACTTTAAGACTAAAAACGTTCATTTGTTTTACAACATTGTTTTATAAGTATATTGTTTTTATAAGTAATGTATGTGACATAGAAAAAATATTAAATAATCGACAAATGTTTTTTTTTAATTATTGATATAAAAATAGTTATCGATTTTTAAGTAAACATAACATAAAACAAAGAAACAATAATTCCAGTACGCGTTACAACTTAAATAAATGTAGTTTTTACAATTTTTATTCAATATCTTTTTTTGATGAACAAAAAAATTAAAAAATTTCAAATTTTCATGTATTACGGGAAAAGTTTTAATATAAACGGTTTAAAAATAATTATTGTTTATTACAACAAACGAAATAGAAAACTTATTAAATAATTAACAAATGTTTTTTTATTTTTAATTATTGATATAAAAAATAGCAATCGATATTTTAAGAATTAATTCTTTCGCTAACATAAAACAAAGAAATAATAATAATTGCATTATATAAAAATATAATACCGCAGTTGCAACTTAAATAAATGTTGATTTTTACCTTTTTTTATTTCTTTTATCTTTTTCTGATGAACAAAGAAAAAAAAAAGAAAACAATTTCAAATTTACATCCATTACGGGAAAAGTTTGAATATAATCGATTCAAAAATAATTATAATCGACAAATGTTTTTTTTTTAATTATTGATATAAAAAATAGTCATCGATATTTGAGAATTAATTCTTTTGCTAACATAAAACAAAAAAATAATAATAATTATATACAAATTAATATCAGTTGCAACTTAAATAAATATAGTTTTTACATATTTATTGAAATAAAAATAATACTGAAAAATTAAAACCGTTTTTCTAGTTTATTTCCAGAATACGTTTTTCTTCCATATGTACCAATCTATGTATATCAAATAGATTTTTCTTATTGAATTTTTTCCCACAATAGTTACAATCAAATCTTTTCTTTGAGTGGCTGTGAAGATGTTTTTTATATTGTGCTTTTACGATAAAAGATTTGTCGCAAATTTCGCAAGTATAACGATTCTCACGAAGATGATTACAATAATGACGAATAAATTTTTTTTTACCGTAAAATTTATCATTGCATACATTACAATTAAATAATTTGTGATCAGAGCGTTCCAGGAAATGCGTTTTTAGATCATCAATTTCGCTGGCTACATCTTTGTATATTGGTTCATCTGATTCGTCACTATCGTCATCTTCCAAAATATATTCTTTAGATTTTATTTTGAAATTACGCATTTTTGTTATTTGATTCAAAGATGTTTCTTTTTCTTTTGGAAAATTTTGAGAATGGATTTTATTGCAATTTGATTTTTTATGTCTTTTATTTTTTCGATTCGAAGAAGTTGATTTTTCTATCGTAAAAGTTGGTATATTCGCTTCTATTACATCTTTATCTTCTTCATTAGAAATTTCTGGAGAATTTGTATTTTCAGAAGTTTCCTGATTTAAAAAATGATCACCGACAGTTTCATCATTTATTATTTCTTGTTTCACATCGAGAAGAAGTGTTTGTATATTATCAAATAAAAATTCCGAAACATCATTTTCCTCCATTTTTATATTAGCATTATTGTATGATATATTTTCTTGCAATTCAGATTGCGCATTATTATTTCTTGCATCTAAGAAAGCTTTTTCTTCTTCTACCATTTGAATGTTTTCATTAGTCTTTTCTTCTACAATCTGAATGTCTTCATTAGCTCTTTCTTGCACCATTTGATTTTCTGCTTTACCAGTAATTGTATCTTTGCCATTTTTTAATACAGTTAAATACTGTGTTAATAGTTTTTGTGATCTAAGGGATTTCTCTATAAATTTATAAGAATCGTTTAACTGGCTAACACAATTGGAACATATACCATTTGGTAATCCATTATTGTATTTTTCCTGAAAAATTTTATTATTTACAGTTACTATCATAACAAATTTTAATGTTAATTTCGAATAACCAATTATTGCTTATACAAAAAAATATTAGTTGATTGCAGATCAAAGAGAACAAAATTGTTTGATCAATTTGATCGTTTGTCTTAAACAATCGGGCATTTAGACATATTGTTAATAATAATGGTAGTAGGTATAACAATCAGAGGCACACAGAGGGGAGGCAGTTTGCCCCAGGCCCCACTGAAGAAGGGGCCCCCTATCGAGTACAAAAAAGCGAGAGAGCTAGATTTTGATATTATAATCCAAGTGTTTGCTCGTGTTAAAGCACGGAAAATTCGTTTCTGATGTTTCTGACTGATTTTATGGAACTGTGTTTGTAAAAAAGAATGTAATTTATTATAAATTTAATTGTTACTATAAATATTTTCATTTTTATACCCAAAAAATTGTTTATCTACAAAATACTTTAAATTAACAAAGAGCCTCTCGTCCATTTTTTACCCCAGGCTCCTCAACCTTTTTGGGCGTCCCTGGGTATAATAATAATAACAATAATAATAATGAAATATATACTTACAATTTGTGGCATAACTACTTTTAATTTATGTGATAGTAATACATTATCTGAATCGGAACTACTTAATTTTACTAATATATTTTCGCTACTAATACACAATCGACAAAGTTTTGCAAAATAAACCATGATGTACAAAAATGATAAAAATTGCGCAAATGTTAGATCAATTTTGTAGGTTAGAATCGTTGGAATTCCGGTTTCAAACAAGTAAACAAGTCAAATCGTGTTCAAGTTCAACATGAAGATAACCAAAGATGAACGTAGAAGACGTAAAAGAACTATTGGTGGAATTTCGTTTTTAGTAGTTGGTAGAAGACACAGAAAACAACCCTAGAGTTTGGTCCTCTCTGACTAATGTAATATAAAATTGCATATGATGTTTTTATTTATGTTATTTTACTTTGTTATATGTATTACTATGTTATTTTACTTTGACCTCTCTTAATAAACATTATTATTATTATATTATTATTATTATTATTAATGTTTTAAAGATATACAAACTTTTCAATATTTGCAAATAAATTTTAATACAGGCATAAGAAATGTATTACTTTGATATTCTTTATTTATAAAACAATATTTTAGTACAAATAAAATATTTGTAAATTTATTTTTAATAAAATACAAACCTGTTAAATATAGAGAATTATTTTTAGTGTACATTGACCAATTGACGTAACTAACGTTTTATTTTATAATGGTAAAAATTATTTATGACAAAAAGTATACAGCTATTTAAAAAAAAACAGTTATTCATTTGGTCAACTATTTATTATATGAGACTTATTTATGTGTAATTAATCCTCAAGGTTAGTTTATTGAAAATTTAATTAGTAACTGATTAGTAACATACCTAACCTACAAGATAAACATTAATTATATTATAATAGTTATATAACGCAGTTGTAAAAAAAAAATTTCAGATTTATCCGGCGGGTTTTATACAATGTTTAATATTATCGAAGCATGTCGATTATGTGCTATGAAGAAAAATGTTTTATTTACTTTAAACAGTACAGATTCAAATAACATATCTGTGTCGCATAAGTTAGAAACTGTTATACCTGGAATTGTAAGTACAACTATTTTAATAATTGTTATCGTATTTAATTTAAATTTCCATTGTAGTTAGAATCCAGTAAAGAATTACCACCGGGAATATGTTCAACTTGTGCGAATAAATTAACTATTGCGTATAAATTTATAATAAATTGTTACCAAGCTCAGTCAGTTTTAAAACAACATTTAGTAAACAGTCGTAAACAAAACACAGAACGAATGAACGAAACTCAGTCAGAATTAACGACCGATGAAAATGAAGATGTTGTATTTGAAGTTGTAAATTGTGAATCTGTTCACATTAAAGAAGAAATGATTGAAGAAAATGACGATACCGAATCGAAAGAAAATGAAGAAACTAGGGCAGCTAATGATGAATCAATTCCGATCAAAGAAGAAAATGATAACGATGAAAATAATTACGAATTAGGTGAAGTTATTTCAGTAGATGATAAAAGCATTTTATACTCTTATTTAACATCTGAAGAAAATGCAAATACTGTAAATACAGACGACCAAGTAATCGAAAAATCTAACAATGTAAGATATATATGTAAAATATGTAAAGAACAATTTTTTCTAAATTCCCAATTAGACCAACATCTCCGCGAACATATTAACGAAAAAATTATTAAATGTACAGTTTGTAAAAGAATATTTCATAGTAATTCAGATTTGCAATTGCATATTTGCAGTTATAAATGCAGGGAATGTAGACAAAGTTTTGAAAAAAATGTAGATTTTTATAAGCATAAATGTCTAAATGTAATTAAGTTATATAAAACAACTCCTACAAATCTTAAAAATTTAAATAAACCTATTGCCATAACTTCAGATTTGTATAGGCAAATGGATGTAATATCAGATATAGAGAAATATTCTAATACAAATGAAAAGTCAGATTTTACAATAATTCCTTTACCTAATTCAGAATTAAACAAACCTATTAGTACCACTTCAGATTTAGACAAAAATGTTCCTATAAATTCAGATTTAGATAAAGCTACTGATAAAAATGCCAATTCAAATTCAGATAAAGAAATTCTTACTAATTCCGATTTGAAAACAAATATTGATAGAAATTCAGATTTAGATAAAGATGGTAATAATTCTGATTTAGACAAAGAAGTTGATATAAATTCAAACTCAGATCAAGAAAGTATTGCTAATTCAGATTTAGACGAGTTGATTATAGACTTAGATTCAGACAAAAGTAAATATGATTTAAATAAAGATTTAGACAAAGATATTGAAACAAATCCAAATTTAGACAAAGAAATAATAAAAACGAATTTAAACAAAAATTGTAATGCTAAACAAATTCATGTAAATTTAGATTTAGACAAAATAGTTAGTACGAACTGCGATTTAGCATCAGTGACAAATGAAAAGGATTACAAATGTAGGTATTGTAAAAGAATTTTTCATAACGCTTCAGTTTTAAAAGTACATCTTCGTGGTCATATTAAATGCGAATTATGCGACAAAAGTTTTAAACGAATTGTAAACTTATATTCGCATATGCGTATACATGCAACAAATAAACTATACGAAAAAGCACTAGAAAATATTTCCAATTTAAATAAAGATATTAACGAAAGTTCAGATTTATCCAAAATAAATGAAAATCGTAAGCATCTAAAATATATTTGTACAATATGCGAAGAAAAATTTTTGGACCAATCACATTTGGAGAGCCATATTCGTAAACATGCCAATGAAAGAAACTACAAATGTAAATATTGTGAGAGATTATTTCACAATCCATCTGGTCTGAAAATACATATTCGTAATCATACAAACGAAAAACCTTTTAAATGTGAGGTATGTACAAAAAGTTTCAAACAAAGTTCGAATTTATATACGCATATGCGAGCACACGGACATAATATAAATTCACAAATTATTATAAATTCAGATTTAAGCACGGAGATTATTATGAATGATAGTATCAATGAAAACTCAGATTTAGACAAGGATGTTAGATCCAATTCCGATTTGGACGAACAAATTACTTTATATTCAGATTTAGGCAAAGAAGTTATTACGAATTCTGATCTACACAAAGAACTTAATTTTACTATAGATTCAGATTTAGACAAAATTCAGAAATCAAATTTAGACACATTTATAAATGCACATGAAAATCATAAAAAATCGTATCACAAGTGTAAATATTGCGAAAAGTATTTTCGTAATGCGTCGTGGTTGAAAATACATGTTCGCAATCATACAAATGAAAAACCATATGAATGTGACGTATGTGGAAAAAAATTTAAGCAAAGCTCAAATTTATACACACACAAGCAAATACATCGAAGCAATAAATTACCGGAACTGATTAACATGAACGAAAAAGCTGTTACTAGTTTTAACTCAGACTTAGACAATCAAATTATAATTAAATCAGATTTAGACAAAAAATCAGATTTAGATCGAGCTACTACAAGTACAAATTCGGATTCCAACGATTTAGACGTATTTGTAAATTCCAATTTAAACAAAACAGAGTTAAATAGCGAACAGCATGTTCGTAAGCATACAAATAAGAAAATTTATACATGTAAATATTGCAAGAAAAATTGCGCTAATGCTTCGGTTTTGAAGGTGCACGTTCGTAATCATACAAACGAGAGACCTTATCATTGTGGTTTGTGCACGAAAACATTTAAACAAAGCTCGAATTTATACACGCATTTGCGTACACACACTCAGGAACGACCGCATAAATGTAATTTATGTGGAAATGCTTTTACAAATAGTTCCAACTTAAAGAAGCATATTGATTCGTGTATACGCCGTATGAATGTTGTTGAAGCAATGTTTAAATAGTTTCTGAAAAAAGTTGTTTTTAGAACTATGAATTTTATATCGATAATGTATTTTTTACTACTTTGACTGCAAGGAAAAGTAGTAAAGCGTTTGGTACGGTGTCTGTAACATTTTCAAAAAAAAATAAAATTGTATAGAAATCCTTCATATAGCCTGTAGATGACGAATCTGAGATTAGTTTATGTGGGTGTATGTGTGTGCGTCGTCAGCTCGCTCGGTCGTAAGTCAAAATTTTGTGGCCGCAACTCCTCCTAGACGGTTTAACCGATTTTAATGAAATTTTCAGGATAAATTTGTCTAGTACCCAAGATGGTCATGTGATTTTGTTTTTTTCCAGTGATGCCAACTTTCAGAGAAAAAAAATACTAAAGTTTTTAAAAATTCATATTGGCTACGTTATTTATCCGATTTTGATCAAATTTTCAGAAAAGATTTCTCTAATGCTCCCGTTAATTACATAATTTTATTAATATTTAGTGTTGCCAACTTTCCGAGAAAAAAATTACTAAAGTTTTAAAATTTTTATTATGGTTATGTTATTCAACCGATTTTACTCAAATTTTCACAAAAGATTCTTCTAGTATTCATATAATTTATGTAATTTTTACAAAATACAGTGTTGCCAACTTTCCGAGAAAAAAATTAGTAAAATTTAAAAAAAATTATTTTGACCATTTTATTTAACCGATTTTAATCAAATATTTATAAACGTTTTTTCTAGTGCCTAAATAAATTATGCAATTTTAACAAAATACAGTGTTGCTAACTTATCGAGAAAAAAAATCACAAAATTTTAAAAAAATTCATTGTGGCTACATTATTTATTCGATTTTGATCAAATTTTCAGAAAAGTATCTCCTATTGCCCACATAAATTATAATATTAAAATACAGTGTTGCCAACTTTCCGAGAAATGTCAAAGTAGTTATATATGGGTTTACCCATATACTTCTAATCTTGTTATTTATAAATTTTGGAAGATTTTTTTTACTGATATGAAACTAAAATTTAAAAAATTAGATTGTATTTACGATTCATTTTCTTATTTTTATATGGAAGTTAGATTTTGTTTTTATTTTTTGAAATCAAATTATTAATAAATCTAATTTGTTTTTACTCTTTTTTTTACTTTTTTAAGTAATTTAGATAATGTTTATTCGTAATTTTTTTTTGTGAATGTAAATGACAGAATATTAAAAAAATTTAACTCTGACATATATTAAATCTCGATTTATATATTTTATAAAACTTTATTATATTTACTATTAATTTTTGTAATACATTTAAAAATAAAGTGATCCAGTTTGGAATGCTTAATTAATTGTTTTTTCATACATTTTTTTTCTAAGTCTGATAAATTACTAATAATAAATTAAATTATATGTATTTTACTTTTATAATAAATCTATGGTATTAATATAAACCAAATATCATCGTTTTTTTAGATATTGTAGCATTTATTGATATACTATTTTTTTAACACACTAGATTAAATTTATTCTCTCTTTTTAATATGGAATAGTAAATTTATCTAGCGTTTATGAAACCGGACCTTAAAATAATAAAATTTTGTTATTGTGAATAAATAAATTAAACTTTATATACATTTTTTTTATCTTAATTACAATTTTATTATCACATACATAAATTGATTTATTTAAAAATATACATAAAATGACTGTAACTTAAATACCGTAGACTGTATAAATTATCCAAGTTTTTATCATAATTTACTGTTGTGTTTGTTGAGGAATTTAGAAATTATCGGAGCTACTCGTTCCGGATTTTCTAAATGCACTTCATGGGTACCCTTAACGTAATGTATTTCAAAATTTACATTTTTCTTGTATTCTTTCAATATTTTAGTATAAGCTAATTGGGTCAAACTAGTAGCATGAGACATAATAATTAAATGTGGACACCTAATTGGATAATTTTTAACAATTTTTACCAAACCATTGAGATCATACGGTGCGAAAATTAAATAATTCATATATGATGGAATATTATGTATATATTTGCCATTTTCAATCGATGTCAAATTTCTTTCGGTGAGAATTTCTGCCGTCTTTTTCGGTATGGGCGTTATACGTGATACAGCTGTTCTGTGTATAGCTTCTTCTTTCGTATAAATGCGTGGTTTATTATTAAATTTGATTAAGATTTTATGCATACTAGTAAATTTTCTCCGTAATTCTTTGATCGAATTTAACGGTGTGTGTGGATAGAAATAAAATGTGTCTAGTATGACTAATTTTTCGACACATTCTGGATAGAATTGTGTAAACATTGTTGCCAACATACCGCCTAAACTATGAGCGATAATTATCAATTTTCTTTTGAGATAGTCGTGTAAAAATTTGAAGATAATAACTAAATCGAGGGAATGTAGTACGAGAGATACTTGTAACGGACTGGATCGACCATGGCTAGGTAAATCTATGCAAATATAATAGTAACAATCTGGCAATAATGGAATTAATCTGTCGAAACTATTGGCATTATCGGACCAACCATGTGCCAATATAATTGGTGGATTGTTTTTGTTGCCCCATGCTTTTGCTGTAATTAAAATAAAATAATAAAATGCTTGTTATAATAATAGTAATAATACTATTTTTATTTCCATATAAATAAACCAATAACATTAAACTCTTGAACGGTAAAAAATTTAATAGGCGTACTAAAGATCTGCAGAAGGCTAATTTATTCTTTTGATTTTGTAAAATGAATTAGCAATCAAATGTATAATTGAATTGTATTACTATTAATGACCTATCATGTAAATTGTTTTGATGATTAATAAACATTATTATTATTATTAATACAAATGGTATGGAAAGTCAACAAAGAAAAAAATATATAGTCAATTAAAAAATACATAAAAAAATAAAGTGCATAAGACTTTACATTACAATTGAAGATTAGAACTTATCGCTGAGATAATCATCAAACTTATAACGATTTTTTTCAATGAAAAATTTCTTTAAATGAAATTTGAAATTAATTTTAGATTTTATGTTGCTATTATGCTTTGATACATGATTGTAAAAGATTAGACCAATGTGATTTGGGTTAAATCGAGGGGAAAACCACTTTTTCAAATTTTGTACACTAGATTTTAGAAATTTCCAGGATTTTTAGAATTTTACCAGAGATTTTAAAGAATATTTTAAGGGATTTTAATTAATTTGTACACCAGATTTCACAATTGGTTTCCTCCTCGGGTTAAATTTAGTTTTATTTAAATGTGTAATTGGGATAGTGAAGTTAGATTTATTTCTTGTATTATATTGGTGCAAATCGTTTTGAATTGATAAATTATTTTTTATATTACGAATGAACAACATAACAAAGTATAAATAAATACTTGGAAAATTTAGTATATATTCATTCTTAAAGATTACATTACAAGTTTGTAGTTTGCCAAGTAAAAATATATTATTAACGGCATAATTTAAAATTAATAATATTATATTACTACCTGCTATAAAACCCCATGGTACGGGAATTTTTATTTCTTCTATATCCATGTTGTTGATTTGAGCACTGTTTCTGTTTCTGTCGGACAAAATAACCCTAATTTTTTTAAGCTTTTTAATATTCGTTGCATGCTATTGAAGCATCGTAATTATTATAAACACAAAATTGTTTTCTCTCAAATATATTTAAATTTACTATCGCATAGGTAATTAGTAAAATAATGATAAGATTATCTTTATTCTAACCTCAAGAACGTAAAATGCATAGATTGTAAAATGTGTAATATATTTTGAGAAAAGTTTATTTTGCATTTTCATTTATTAGAGCCATCTATAAGCATAGTAGTTAATTGTATATTGTATATTAACAAAAATAAACAAACAAAGACAAAATAAATAATAAACAATAACTGTATTTGAAAAAACAAATACCAGAAAAAAATTATTTGCTTTTATCAATGCTTTTATTCAACTGCAACTTAAAATTTTGGTTAGTGATATGTGGATATCTATAAATTGAAAAAAATCTATTATTTTTAGAAAACTTTGTAATACGCTCATAGATGGCGATAACATACATTATATTAAATTTTATTATTTTTCTTTACTCAGTGGTAACATATATAAATTATTAATGCATTTATAATGTATTTGCCACTTATTTATACAATTTTATTATACAAATAATATTATTTGTGTATTAAGGTAAAATAGATTATTTACCGATTGTCCATATATTAAATATTTAATGAACTGATAAATACAAAATATTAGATATTTTGTTTCAAAATATTAAATAGAATGCCCACAATTTAGATAAAATATCATTACTGTATTATTTTTTGTACTGTACTATATTTTAAATATTATGAAAATTATATACTTTTAAATTACTGAATGTTAGCACAAACACAACTAAAAGTCGTGACGGTCAAATCACTTTTAAATATAAAATGTAATTTCAATATGAATATCATCAGTAATAATTTAATAATTCAGATTATTTTTAGATTAAATATTATTGAAGTCATATTTTTTTATTGAGAGTTTATTGAGTTAAATCATGTTTGCATATAAATTATAATCTTTTTTTGTAATCATAAGTTTCATATGTATTTCCAATAGCAAAATAGATGTGTGTATTAAATTTTTAAAGTTTTTTTTATTTAACTTATCATGTGTACTGCCAGAACATTTTCCATTTAATTTTTGCATTAAAAAATGAATTTAGAAGAGTATGTTTTCAAAAAATTTCATGCGCACGTCTTTTAACATGCTTCGCACGACGCTTCTTTTTCTTCTCTTTATCATAATTTATGTTTGTGTTTGTTGAGAAACTTAGAAATTATCGGAGCTACTCGTTCCGGATTTTCTAAATGGACTTCATGGTTACCTTTCACATAATGAATTTCAAAATTTACATTTTTCTTGTATTCTTTCAATATTTTATTATAAGCTAATTGTACCCAACTAGTAGCGGATGATAAAATAATTAAATGTGGACATCTAATTGGATAATTTTTAACCATTGTTACCAAGGCATCAAGGCTATATGGTGGAAAAGTTAGATAATTAATATGTGGCGGCGTAGTATAGATATATTTGCCATTGCCATCCGCTATTAAATTTCTTTCGATGAGGATTTCAGCCGCTATTTTTGATATGGGCGTTAAACGAGCTACAGCTGTTCTATGTATGGCTTCTTCTCTTGTATAAACGCGTGGTTTATTATTATATTTAGTTAAAACTTTATGCAAACTAGAAATTTTTTTCTGCCAGTCTTTGAACGATTCAATTGGATTGCACGGATAAAAATAAAATACGTCTAGAATGAGTAGTTTCTCAATGCATTCGGGATAAAATTGTGTGAACATTGTTGCAGTTACACCACCCAAACTATGACCGATAATGGTCAGTTTTGTTTGGAGATAGTCGTGTAGAAATTTATAGATAATAACGAAATCCATGGTGTGTGTTAAAAGAGATACTTGTAATGGACTGGATCGACCATGGCTAGGTAAATCAATGCAAATATAATAGTAACAATTTGGTAATAATGGTATTAATCTATCAAAACTGTTTGCATTATCTAACCAACCATGTGATAGTATAATTGGTGGATTGTTTTTGTTGCCCCATGCTTTTGCTGTAATTAAAATAAAATAAGATAAATCTATATTATTATTTAGATTAATAAATAACTAAAATTACCTGCTATAAAACCCCATGGTACAGGAATTTTTATTTCTTCTATATTCATGTTGTTCAATGTTGTTCATCTAATCATACAAAATAAAATAATATTTACTCGCAGGGTTGGACTGGCCCATCGGGGCGCCGTCATCATTATGGGCCGTGACAGGCGATTATCAAAAAATTAAAACCGATCTGCCGATTTAATACCTCGATATGTATTGAATGACGGTATATATAAAATGATGTTTATTGGTTAGATCCTAATAACTTTCCCAAAATCAAGAGTGGTAATATTTTCGATAAAACTTTTGAATTAATGACAAATTGAATTAACAGAAAATTAAACATAAATATGATGAAAATGAATATTTTATTTATAATAAATCCGATGACGAACAATGTAACAAACTGTAGTAATACTTGTAGAAATTGCATTGTTTGTCGTTTTTCAGTTTTACAAAAATTTAATCTCCACACACATTGATATACGCTAATTTATTCATTGCTTATAAATTAGTTCTAACATTATCTCCCATTCAAGTATCATGCAAACGAATTTTAAAAAAAATTAAAGTACATTTTAAACAGATTGCGAAATTGTTTAAGTCAGGATAATTTCGAGGCTTTCATGCTCATGTCATGCCACAAGGATATTTTGGAAAAACTAGAATTAGATAACGAAGATATCATTAAAAAAAATTTCAAAAAGAGTCATTTTTGAAATCGTCTTTTAACTTAGATTTAAATAAAGAATTATATTTAATTTTATATGTGTCATTTTTACAATGTCATTTTCATGTTTATTAGAATAAAATAAATAAATTAAAAAATAACGTATTTGAACAATTTTGGAATGTAAAGTGGGCCTCTTTCTTCGGGCCTAATTTTTTATCCAGTCCAACCCTGCCTACTCATATTCCATCAGTGACAGTCAAAAGTGCGATAAGATTGTATATATATATATATATATATATATATATATATATATATATATATATATATATATATATATAAATATAAAATTAATAAAATTAAGTATTTCCAAATGTTGAAATAAATTTACCCTTTTAAAATTAGCGAGAGAAATATTATCATTTATTCTGAAGATACATTTTTAGCCAATCACAAATTATTTTTTAGTTATCTTAAGAATAAATAAAATTGGAAACACAGGTCTTTAGGTATATAGTTGGTATAAAATTAACTAAATATTTAAAAATTTAATGAATTTCAAACATATTATTTGGATGATACAAAAAAAAATTGCAATTTCATTACGTGTATAAAAATAGTAGATAAGTAAAATAAACATATAATTGTTTTGAAAAATTTATGTTTATAAAGAATTTTTTGTTTTAATTCTATTACGTTTTCTAAACAATTTTTTTCTTTAGATATATAATTGCATTATTTTAATTGCGCTAATTATATATTGAAATAAAATATTAAAAAAAAATGTAAACATTTTTGCATAATCACGTAATACAATGCAATTAATCATGATATTTATAAATGAAATATGTGTTTAAGTGTCAGAGCAATTGATAAAAGTTTCAAGGTAAGAATCCATTAAATTTATTAATAAAATTGACATACGATGTTTCCAGGCGAACATTCATTTAACAATTTAAATAATATTAAGTTAGTATAGTCGTTCCTAATGATTGGATAAGATTTGAAATATCAGCAGCGGTTAAATTAATAAATATATCGTCACTGTAATTACAAAACTTTATTATGTAGTTCGCAAACATATTTTTGTATTATAATTAGGTCCAGTATTATAAATGCTACTGTAGTTAAATTTACGTCAAAAGTAAATGTATATTACTCCACAGATTTCCGGCTTAAAAAGAGAGAATAAATTTAATCTTGTAGTATTTAAAAATAGTTATTATTATTAATAATTATAATCTAATAGTAAATGATAGAAATAAAATTTATTTTTGTAGTTATTTAAGTAGAAAATAAATTTATTTGTGAAGTAAATTTAACCAGCGATTATAATACCGGGTTTTATACAAATAAAATAAAACAATTGAAAAAATAAAATACTACAGTGGTCAATTGTACAATAAATAATTATTATAAAAAAACATGAATAATTTTGTGTTTTATTTATAATATATTTTATCATACTTACAGATTAAATAAGTAATTGATAAATATGTATAAAGGTGTTACTAGGATAGATAAATGTATATTTATATATTTTTTAAGCAGCTTCATCAGATATATTAGTTAACAGATGTATTTACTTATCTATAATAAAAAACTAAAAAATAATACCTCATATTTTTTAGATACACTATAAAAATACTTCTGGTTTTATTTAAATATTATAAAATTTAAATATTTTTTAATTTACAACAAACTGTATAATAGTTAATAATTCGTCACAGTATATTTATGAATTATTTTGTATATATTATTTTAAATTGTTTATAATAATGTCTTAATTATTTGTAAATATTTATGAGATTTGTTCATGCTTTATTTTGTATATAATATTTTAAATTATTTATAATAATTACTTAGTTATTTATAAATATTTATCAGATTTGTTCATGCTTTATTTATTTAATAATATAAACTTTAAACTCAAAATGAATCGTTGAAGGTTACAATATATTACATAATTACATAGGTATTTTATTTAATTTTTCTCATTTTTACAATAGCATCCCACAAGTCCTGCATTAACAATTCTGGCACTTCTACAGCAGGAAAATGACCACCGTCTTCAATATCAACAGAATGTACCAAATTTAAAAACTTGTGACGTACTAAAGTATCTGGTATATATAGAATTTCATTTTTGAATCTGGTGCAAGCGGTTGGTACTGGTGTTGGTATTCTGTGATTATAATTATTGAAAATATTTTATACAGTACGATTAAAAACAAAACAAAGATTTCTACTTACACTGAAAGTTGATAATCATTATATCTTTTATTCATTGTTTCTGCGTATAGTCTCATAGATGTTGTAATAGATCCAGTTACCCAGTAAATCATAACGTTGTCTAGTAAAGTTTCGTAAGTGAATTTGTCCGTTAAGCCACCATCTTTCTCATATCTCCAATTTGGATTTGTCCATGTTGAGAATTTTTCCAAAATATATGCTGCTAAACCTGCTGGTGAATCAGTTAGGGCTACTCCTGTGAAAAAAAAAGAGCTTTTATAATTTCTTTCTTTCATCATAACAGAACTAGTAATTTTTATATTTGTTAGAATTGACCTGGTGGCAGATTAATGTTCCACACAAGCAACTTTAGCTTTATCCGCATTCATCTAATCTATCTCATATATGCCCTTTTATTTCTACTACTTGGAAAATTTCGCTCATACAAGACACTCTCTCAATCATACCACTTCAATATCTTCAAAATCATTCATGTAAAACTTATTTTAACTTATTTCTAGTAGAAGTTATAGCTTACCGATTGTATCGGGTTTGGTAGCTTGAATATGAGAATATCCAAATTCTTCTAAAATAAACGAGAAGAATTTGCTTAATGGATACAATTGGTGTTGGTGTTTTTCCGGTACAACTAAGCTAGGAAAAATGCTTCCTAACATTAATTTCATATAACTGCTTGGTGCCAAATCAACACACATTGCTGAATGAAATCCTAAAATATTTTCGGGAAATATTGTCGACATTGTACTGCCAATAGCTGAGCCCCAATCTTCACCATGAATGTAAAATTTCTTATAGCCTAACCTAAAGAAAATTATTGATCATGTTATCTTTTTCTTTATATATTTCTATTTCTATCTGCTGTTAATATTGATTGGTCTTGCAATAATTATAGACCCAGATCAATCTATATTAACAGCAGATTGAAAAGAGAAGCAATAGAAATTTATAAAGAAAAAGATAACATCAATCAATGTGCAAGCGCACTGATTTAGATAAAATTTGGCTTTCATTAATTAAAAATTTATAAAATTTTATTATCTAGTTACTGTAAATGTCTGTAATAAAAATATTAATACAGAACTTAAACCTAAAGCCATTTTATTTTGTATAATGAGTTTTTAATATTGCTTAAGAAAATGAAGATCAAAGAATTTTTAAATTTTAATTTCCAATAACATTAAAACAAAAAACTTATATGGACTTATTGTGAATAAATTTTACTAGGTGAATTGGAAATGATAAATTAATACAAATACAAATACCTAGCCATCAGTTCTTTGAAGATGACCCCAATTTCTCCAGGTCCCATTCCAGGTCTGGCAGCCGCTTGGGAAAATCCATATCCAGGAATTGTAGCTGCAACAATCTCCATTTGCATTCCATGTTTCGGTTCCTTGAGTAATTGAATCAAAGGATAAAACTCGCTTATCGATCCTGGCCATCCATTTAACAATAAAATGGGCAACTTCTCCACAGATGCACCAGATGTTTTGCCACTAGTTACATGCACAAAATGTATGTCTAATCCTTGAATTTGAGTTAAAAATTGTGGATATTTGTTGAGATGTTTTTCTCGTTCGGTCCAATTGTAGTTATTGTACCAGTATTGTATAATTTTCTCCAAAGTTATTGTGTTGAAGCCATATTCGAAATTGGTACCTTCTAAAGGTGGCGTTAGTGGTCTTGTGTTTTCAAGACGATGTTTTAAATCTGTGATAACCTGTGAAGAAAAATTGGAGATTGTAATTTTGCAGAAACTTACAGAAAATGGAATATTTGCATATAAAATGTAAATCTTTAACTAATAAATACAGCTCAATAAAAATGTTATTAAAATTTAGATTTTATGAAGTATTGACTAGGTGATTTTAGACGAACTATACATAAAATTTACATTAATTTTGATAAATATTATTAAGTATAACTACAAGTATAATTCTCATTATAATTATTTGAGATACATTCTTTAAGTATTCAGGTCACAAATTTTTTAAGAAAAAATTCAAACTTTGTGTTTTGAAATATATAAATTTTAGAAATTTTACTTATTTTTTAAAGAACAAATAAACTTGAAAATAGGCAAGTAGCCCATTTTAAAACTAAAGTTATACGTACAAGAGTAGGTTAAAATTATATACAGAATATTAAAGTTGATTAGAACAATAATTAAGAAATAATTACCGTTAATTATTGTTTATCGGCAAAAAGAACAAAAGTTTTGCACTATTTACATATTACTAACTACGAATAGAAAGACTTAGTTTCACCAATAAATAATTTATTCATTACTTTTGATAATTACTCTTTCATCAATTATTATAGAAATAATAAAGAAAAACATTTAGTTAATTTCATTAATTAGTTTATTTTTTTAAATAGCGATTAATTTAGGTTTTGTTTTTAAAGCAATATATATGCGTTTTAATTTACTGAATACATTATTTGTTGTTGGTGAAATTAGTTATTAAATCAGTAAAATTACTTCTCCATTATTTGAAACTTGTTTAGATTTTTAAACTATACATATATTGTGAAAAAAATTAGTAGATAAAATGTTTATGTATCAAAATAATTAAAAATTTTAGACAAGTAGATATCATTCAAATATTTTTTTTTTGTAGGAATCTACATTTATGATAAATTTTTATTGTTTTAAATACATATAGCTATATATACAAAACACCCAAATATTATTTATCCTTTCCATATATTGTTAGTAGATATAGCAGAATCCCAGTAAAAATTTAATAAATTCTTACTTACCGTAGGAAATTATTGTTACTATAATATTAATTTATCAACACAATTATAAAGTCAATATAAGTGTTTTTATTTAAACATAGGATGCTTGAAGATATATTTTATAATTTTTTTTAATAGTTGTAATGCATGCAGTTAAAAATAGAATATTTTAATAATAAATAATAAGGCTTTAGTTTTCAGTTTTGTGATACAATAACGTATATCAAAAACTAAGTCAAAATATACAAATAATGTAAAAAATCTGCAATATATTTTCAATATTTTTAATGTTATCTATAAATTTTTTCAAATTGTCTAATAAAAATTGTTTTTACTTATATAAATGTGGTATTAATATGAAAGTGGTAGTATGTTAAAAAGTATTGCAATGTCACTGTTTTGGCTGGTTATAGATGATTATGAATGGCTGTTGCCATTTTTTGGAAATTTATTAAAATATTCGAGACATTGTAATATACATAAATTGAAAACTAGAACTACAACATACTAACAAAGAAAAGAATAAAAAAGGAAATAAAAAAATAAAACTTTTGTTTAGAAAAGAAAATTAATTTATTTATGAAATAATTAACAAATGTCATGGAAAAACTTTTAAATTTACAAAATCTATTATAATTTATCCTGAATAACTAAATTTCACATTATTATTGTTGTTTCGGTAATATTCAATATTGGCAAATGCTGTCCATATTTCTTTGGCAAGGACTTCCGGTACTTCAAAGGCGGCAAAATGACCGCCGGTTTCTAGTTCATTTGTGTACACCAGGTGCACATATTTGTCTCTCAACAGTGAATCGGGCACATACGCTAGTTCGTGTTTGAACTTTGAACAAGCTGTTGGCACTTCTGTTGGTATACTGCAAAAAAAAAACTTGTTATTATTTGGACGTCGTTTTCAAAGGAATGTATACACTAGGTTGTAAAACTCATTTAAAATCAATATTTATATCTTTTTGTTCAAAAAAGTCTCGAAAGTAATTAAATGTTTTGATCGTAATTCTATTGGTTAGCTCGTGAAAACACAATAAAAATAATAATAATAATAACCAATAATAACTGAATTCGTGCATTTGGGTTATGTTATAAATTAGTAATTAGTTTGATTCAGAACCACTAGCTCTGCGCGATAACATAATACTAATTTCCTGATAAATAATCTAAATAAGCCTTTATTGATATGAAACAGGAAATATTATTTGAAATTACAAGGTGTAATTTCGAAATCGTCTACAAAGGATTGTCACTAAGTTATCGAACTTACTTAAAACATTTTTTATATTTTTTAGTTTAGTTAGTGACACGAAATAGAGAGAATATTGTGTAATTTTAATAGCATCTTCAAAGAATTGTATACTGTTTGAACTGTAATTTTTATTATTTCAATAATGGTATCGTCAATTAATACTATCACTTTCAAAGGATTGCGTGCGCTAGGTCAGTAAGCTGTTTAAAGTTTACTTCAACAATTACATACATACATACATACATACACAATCACGCCATATACCCAAAAGGGTGTGGCACAAACTCTTTTCATTATCCCGAAATCAGTCGCCTCCAAACACTCCTATCCAAACAAGCAACTTTCGCTTCATCTACATTCATAATTCCTCTCATACATGCTCTTCTATTCCTACTACTTGGAAACTTTCGCTCACGCAAAACACTCTCAATCATATCACTCCAACTACTCAACAATTAATTAACGCAAATGTCTGCTTACCTATCAAGATGCATGGAAAGAGTTCTTTTATTGAATGCTTCCGAGTACAATCGTACGGAAGTTGTAATGGAGTTTGTAACCCAATAGATCATAACATTATCTAAAAGATCTTCGAATTTGTATTTCTTTAATAATCCACCGTCTTTCTGTGCTCGCCAATCCTTGTCCGTCCACGTTGAGAACTTCTCCAGGATATAGGCGGCGAGACCAGCTGGTGAGTCTGTTAGACCGACACCTAGAGAACATGATCAAAGGGAGTATTAAAAATTTGTTTGTCTATAAGTCTGTAGTCATGTATAAAAATTAGAATTCTTGTAAAATAATTTAAAAAAATATCTTACCCAGGGTGTCGGGTTTGGTAGCCTGCAAATGCATGTACCCAAATTCTTCCATAATAAAACTAAACAAATTGCTTAGTGGATAAATTTTATCAGCTTTATCACTACTAACTACCAGTGAAGGTACCAGACTTCCAGCCAATATTTTCAAGAAACTTTGAGCCGTAAGCGTTCCACATAAATTCGAATGATGTCCCAAAATATTCTGCGGATAAATCGTTGCCAAATTATTAGCAATAATTGCACCCCAATCACCTCCTTGCACATAGAACTTCTCATAACCCAGTCGTTTCATCAATTGCTTGTAAATAACTCCAATTTCTGCTGGTCCTAATCCCGTCTTAGAAGCTCCTTGAGAGAAACCATATCCTGGCAGGGAAGGAACAATAACCTCGAAAACAAAATCTGCATTATCCTGTCGTTTTTCAGTCAGCAATGGAAGCAGTTCGTAGAATTCTCTGATGGATCCGGGCCAGCCGTGCAACAGGAGAAGTGGAAGAACGTTTTTGGTATTTTCAGCTTTTGGTTTCACGTGAATATAGTGTATGTCCAAACCTTGGATTTGTGTCTTAAATTGGGGAAATTTATTTAGGAAGGCTTCGCGTTGTCTCCACTTGTATTCTTTGCGCCAGAATTGCAGGACTTTTTTCAGCGTTTCCGAATTGAAACCGTATTGAAAGTCGACTCCTTCTAAAGATGGAGTTAGGTCTCTAGTAGCGTCTAGTCGACGGTTTAAGTCTTCCAGAACCTGGATGTTTTAAGAGTGGCAGTTTAGATATTTTATTTTTCAATAGTATGCATGTATTGTTAACATGTTTATCTATTCAAACTAATTATTAAGAACATTAAAATTAATCAAAACGCAGGTTCAGGACCAAAGAACAAAAGTTTATCTTTTGACATTAATAACAAACTAATTATGCTATCACTATACATTTTTAAATGATTATGTTTTTATGATTAATAAAGCTGATATTCCTAAATTATAAATCTTTTATTGCACAAACTTTTATATGCACATGTTTTAAATGTTTTAAAATGGCTTTTATTGTAAAAGGGTCCTCTGACATTTCCCTCTGATAAATAGTTTTTTTTCTATATGATATTTTGTTAAATGTATTATTTTAAATTAAAGCAAAGTTAAGTAACGATTTTGAAAATAATGATACATAATTTTGAAATATATACATCATAAAGTGTTTTTGATTAAAAGGACTTCTACAAACGAAATAATAAATTTGGAATATATTCCTTAATTATACAAATTAATAAAAAAAGGATTTAATTTAAAAACTATTATGGTTCCTATTCACAAGCTTCCTTAATTTTTTTTAAAGCTTTGTTTTAATTTTGAAAGGCTCAAAAATTTCATATTTATGTCGTTTTTTGGTAAACGAAGAAAGATAATAATAAATATTTAATATCTTCGACAGTAAATTATATTTTTTTTTTGAAGAAATTTAATAAAAAAAAAACAGATTAAAAAATGGACAGTCTAATGTTCTAAATTTATTATTTATAAATGCTCTTCTTTCATAAATGATATTTATATAATGTTATAATCAAAATTAATTACTGGGCTTTATACACATAAAAAACTATTTTTCTATGTCTCGTTTTTTAATTAACACGTCCGTAAATCTAATATTTAATTTTAATAATATTAATGAGCCTGTTTTTATTAACAATTTGATCTAAAAAAAAAATTCAAATATTTTTATTACTGAAATAAATATTTTTCTGTAGGTGACATAAATTTACAAAATTGATAAGCCTATGTGACACGTTCTAAAATTCTCCAGAACTTTGAACCGTTATATTTCTTGTTCCAGTTCAATTAAAAGAAAATATATCGGTTTGGTTTCGGTTTTCGTTCCGTCAAAAAATAACGTTCTTCAAAGTGATTAATTTTAAAAAAATTTTAAATGTTTTTATTTGTATTAAAAACTTATTTTCTACCATAATTTAAAACATTTTATTCCTACTATTAGTAAATTAAATGCTCTACCTGAAAAAAGTACATGTAAAATTACACAAACCGTATATGTAATATTACATAAATTGTTTTTCAGTGACCAGAGAAAAAATTTGTTGAAGTGCGCAGTAGTTCATTTTTTCAATTATTTATTTTTCAGGAAACTTCGCACTTTTCTGTAGATTAGAGAAAATTGCGTTGCAGAAGCTTTAGACAAAATTTAAATATGTTACAATTGTATATATATACATATATATTTAAAACAACTTCAGCAAAAGCAATTTATATAATATGCATGAGTAACAGTTTGTAGAATGCGACTGTTATTTATTTATTATAAAAGTAATTTAGTAATTATTATCAATTCTATGAAGGCTATACATGGAAAAGTTATCTAAATTCTAAAGAATGTTATATGAGAAGCTATGATATAAATACTATTTAATCAGTGCAGAGAAATAAAATAAAATAACAATTTCATTTAAGTCGAAATGTATGAATACGTTTAGGTTTTTCATTAACACGTAAATTGGTTGGAATAAAACAGTTACTTTAAATGAATAATTTAAATTTTTTTGGATATGTAAATAAACAAGAATATAGATAGAATATGCAATAAACTATAAAAAAAATATCTAATTACATTAGTTCAATATACTGAACATAATTGTCGAAACTCGCATTAGATATTTTATTTAATACGATTAGAAAGCTGAAAATATTTTTTTAGATAAAACAATTGAAGTGTTAAATTTTTTCTCTGTGTTCTTTTATGATTTTATAATTAATATATTTAAATGTTAGAAATCTATATTATTTTATATAAATAATATATTTTTCTTATTTAATCTAGTAGATAAATTTTCCTATCATTTTTTTTTTATATATTAAATAAGCGTACCTATATATTTTTTTGTAAATAAGAAAGTATCTTGAAATCTTTAAAGCAATTACAAAGATGACTAAAAAATTAAACCAAAATTTATCTTCACTTGAATTCTTGTATATGAAATATATGCGCAATCATGCTGTGTATCCATAGGGTGTGGCAAATATTCTCCATTATGCAGAAATTAGTTTCCGCCAAATATTTTCATACTTTTGCTTTTTCCACATTTATAATGTTTCTCATACATGAAATTATATATATATATATACTGTTAATGCAATATTAATTAAATTTTCAAAATTATTCTTAATTTCTTAATTTTCCAACTCATACCTTCCACAAACGACAAAAATTTAATGATCATAAGCTACATTTATATTGCGGTTTTAGCAGTAGTATATTTACTACTCTACTAATCTACTGCTACTGCTAAAATCACAGTCTGATTGTAGCTTAATAATCATTAAATTCGATCATTTGTCTAAAGTATAACTCTTCGACATAAATTTATATTTATAAAAGAATAACGAATAAAATTTCACAAAAATTTTGACAGCAAAATTTTTATTTTATGTAAAGATTATATTAACATGACACATTTTTCTTAAAAAGTAATAATTTTGGAAAGTGAGATCTTCAATTCCAAACTTTCATTTGCATATTTTGATTAAGAATAGAAAAGACAAAAACATTAATACCGGTTGTGAAAATGAAACAACATTGAATTTACTAACATTGCATGGGAGACAAACAACGGCAAAAAAAATTGAGTAAAAAAGTTTCAAAAAAAAGTAATTTCTGGTTTATGTGTTCGTCCAGTTATTTTAAAAACATTTGTTCATAAATGTAGCGTTATAAAAGCATTATATTTAATGTAAACACGTTTAAAATGAACTTGAATAAATAAATTGATGATGTTGTAAACATTTAAGAAAATGCGATAATAAAATAAATGTAAATTTTTAATTAAGCAATGTCATAAATTCTTCGGAGACGGGTTAACGAACTGCGCTATTGACAAGTATATATTTACGATTTCTATAAAAATAAAAATAGAGTAAATATAGTAAAAAATCTTTCAGAACTTATTACATCAAATAAAACACCTTTAGGTTCTAGTTCTGTATTAATATTTATTAATAATCGACGTTTCGACGAACGCAACGTCCGTCTTCATCAGGAAAACTAATAAAAATGACATTTACAGTAAATAACAAAAAAGAAATAAGTTACTTGGTAACTTGAAAAATTATTTCAATCAGTGCCTTTACAGTGAATGATGTTTAAATTTGGCTTCCATTAATTAAAAATTTATAAATTGTATAATAGAGTTACTTAATTTGTTACGTACTAACTTGTTTCTATGTTTTGTTTATTTACTATAAATGTTATTTGTATCATTTTTCCTGAAAAAGATGGACGTTGCGTTCGTGGAAACGTCGATTATTAATAAATATTAATACAGAACTATAACCTAATAATTTGAATAACATCAACTCTTGGAGCGCTGAAAACTGTTTATTTCTCAATAGTGTAAAGTCTTGTTCTTTTCTAGAAAATCTAACATCCTTCCTATATTTACTTTTAC
The DNA here is from genome assembly GCA_963966155.1 of Clivina fossor. Classification (NCBI taxonomy): domain Eukaryota; kingdom Metazoa; phylum Arthropoda; class Insecta; order Coleoptera; family Carabidae; genus Clivina; species Clivina fossor. Next base: position 23,504,857 of record OZ014552.1, on the reverse strand, counting down.
TCGTCCTTACTTTCTTTATTTCAATTTCATACTCTACAATCTCGCAGAATTATTTCATCATTGATTTTTCTTTTTAAGTTAATTAATAACTTCATCGATGACTCCGCATTACTCTCTCAACTACAATTTCTTCTTCCTTCCTCTACAAGAAGTACAAATACTTTTTATCTGCCTATTGCTCATTTTAATCTTCTAACAAAGTCTCTCATTTATCATATGTGTCATTTATTTTATAAGTTAAAATTATTAATAGATATTTTTCCATGTTCTCTTCGTATTTTTATTAATCATTTACACATTGTACACACTTAATGTTTTATAGATAAATTTATGTATTATATTTTATAAGTATATGTTTGTATTATTTGCGCCATTTACTTGGGCTGTTGCATGTTTGGTGTAACTATCTAACTAACTAACTAGCTAACTAAATAAATGAATAAATAAATAAATAAATACGGGTGACAAGTATCAGATTGACGCTTTATATTATGAATTAGGCTATTTATACATACGGTATGTATACGCAATTGGCTATTTATACATACTAAAAAAAAAAAACCTAAACCAACCTACTAACCTAACCTACCCTAAATAGCCAATTACGTAAAAATACTGTATGTATAAATAGCCAATTGCGTATACATACCGTATGTATAAATAACCACTTTCTTATATTTATTCAGCGTGTCAAACTTAGACAAAAATCTATAAATTACTTAATTAGGTCTATAAAAATTTTATTACATAATTATTTATTGACGACTCACATAACTAAAAATTAGCCACAATTCTATTGTAAATAAACTATTGTGTTTGCAATTTTTATAGACGATTTTCTTTGTTATTATATTTATAATAATAAAAAAAGTAAATTATATTTCCTGTAATTGTATCAATTATTACTCGGCATAATCGATTATTTATTAATAGTATATACTATAAATAAATTCCCAAGAATTTGCATCAATAAAAGTAAAATTTATAAAGAAAGAAATTTTCTTTGAAAGTGAAGATATGAAATGTACAAGTATGTTGTATATCTACTGTGAAAGTTTTCTTTAAATGCAACCGCTAATTATTTAGATAAATTTTTATCATTAACTCGTTAACTACATTTTTTCTATAAAAAATTGTATATAATTATTAAAGATTATAATATTATTACAGTACAGACAATCGTAGTACACTGGTAAACATGTATTTATACATTTTTAAATACAAGGTTCATATTTTCGAGGAAGTAAAAAAAATTTGAATATTAAAATCACATTTACAAAAAATACGAAATTATACGAAATATACTTAAATAACTTGTGGAGACAAAGAAAATAATGTATAAACACCATTTAAGGTCTTTGATCTTATATAAAAATGGAAAATAAATGAGGCGAAATAAAAAATATTTAAAAAAGGTGATTAATGAAAAATGAAGATTTGATAAATTATGATTGGATACGTTAGCCAATAATTTACATTAAAAAAGGGAGGAAAGAAGATCTTATTCTAAGCTTTTTCTTCACTGCACCAATTTTAAATTTATGCTATTCTGTTTTATAAGTACATCTATACCGATACTAAATTTTTGATATACCAGTTTGTCAACTGTTTTTGAATAGCCTCATTTATTTATTGGTCAGTTGATGAGTGAACGAGAGAGTTAACTTATAAAGCATTTAATGATATTTTATGCAACAAATTGCATAAATTATTGTTAATCAAATGAGTTAGATGGTCAATTGTCTTCGAACCGTCTCATTGATTAGTCAGTTAGCAAGTTTACAACAGAGTGTTTAACAATGCTTTGTACAATTGGAATTTGACGTATTAAATTTTACAACATGAATTTATTTATATATATATATATATATATATATATATATTTATTAGCATTATTAATAAATATTAATACAGAACTATAATTAAAAATTTATAAATTTTCTGATCTAGTTACTTATTTGTTACCTAGTAACTTGTTTCTATGTCCTGTTTATTTACTGTAAATCATTTTTATCATTTTTCCTGATGAAGATGTTTGTTGAGCTCGTCGAAACGTCGATTTATTAATAAATATTAATACAGAATTACAACCTAAAGTCATTTTATTTTAATATAATGAGTTCTGATTCTGAAAGATTTTTTGCTATATCTTATATAAAGTTATTTTTGCCATATATAAAATAATTTTTTATCTATTAGTATTATAGTTGTGTTTTTCAGTGGCACGAATCGTTAAACTTGAGTTAGAAATTAACATATAATGATATAATAATTTTTGTAAATTATTTTTTTGACCTTTACTTTGGTAACTTATTACAATATTAATGTGTATAATATATAAACAGAAATACATTATAAATGTAATCTGAACATCATTACATATTTATAAACTTTTATTCTATACATATATGACTTTAGAAAACAAGTCTTGAATTTAATAAATTACAAATGATCATCTAATTAATTTCTAAGCTAGATACACTCCAGTGATTCTAAACCGTTCGTTTTACAGAGTTCAAATTCGGTCAAATTAATTTTGATGAAAGATTGTTGGACTGGCTGAATTTGGAACGGCGATTTTTTGGTGAATGTGTTCCAATTTATGTTATAACTCTTTTTCTATCATTAATTTTTTTTTCTGGTTGCTTCTTTAAATTTGTCTACTTTCATTTTGATTTGAATGTAATAATAATTGTTGTAGCAGAAGTGGATCATAGATGGGCGTTTTACAAATAAGTTTAGTTGTTTTTTGTACAGAACTTACCCAAATATTTTTAATCGGAAGTTATAGAGAAGCAAATTTAGAATTAAAAGTTTGTAAAATATAAAGTATAGACTGTATTTTAAAAAATATATTTGAGAAATATTTGAGTTTTTTTTTCATGACATGAGTACGTATTTGTAATAAATTTATATTCATAATAAATGAACATTCAAATAACTTATTTTAAATAAATATAAATTACATTAATAAAATTATAATAATTTATTTCTAATAAATACATAAACCAGACAAACATAGCATAATAACAAAAATAGTAAAGAATTTTACAGAACTCATTACTTATATTAAAATAAAAACCTTTAGGTTTAAGTTCTGTATAATTTTTAATTAAAATTTGACGATTCGAAATAATAATAATAATAATTTATACAGGATGTTCGTTCGCCAGCTTGATATAGGACAATAACATGGGATACTGATAATATGCAGAATACGTCTTTCTGAAGTAAAATTCGGAGAAATACTTAGAATACTTTTCGATAGGGCATAAAAAGTTATATAATTTGGTTTTAGTTTTAATTTGCTAACAAGTGCCGTTTGGGTGCTAGAATTTTTTCTTGATTTTTTGGTTTTTATTTTTTTTCTCGAAAACTATAAGGTGTAGGAAAATAAGCATGATATAGAAAAATGCGGAATAATAAGTACTACAATTGAGTAAATAAATCATTATTCTAAGATGCATCGTTTAGCAGGAAAAAAATCAAAATTGAATTTTTAAAAATTTTTCAAGGGGGAACCTTGGAATTTTTTCAAAATAAATTTTTTTTAAAATTTGCTCAAAAAAATCTGAAAAAATTCAGTAAAATAGAGAAAAAAAATAGCTACATAACAGCTAAGTTATATTTTTTTCTAACTCTTCCGGTTTGGCAGGAAAAATTATTGAAAATTCTAAAAACATTTTAAAATTTTCAATAATTTTTCCTGCTAATTCAGTATGAGTAGTAGAAAAGTTGCTTAGTTATTACATAGCCAATTTTTTTCTTTATTTTACTGAATTTTACTTCAGAAAGAAGTATTTTGCATATTATCAGTATCCCATGTTATTGTCCTATATCAACCTGGCTAACGAATACCCTGTATATTAATAGCAGTAAGCTGTATAAGGATGTCCCAAAATTCACGCAAGATTTGAATTTTGCACCATTTGTGTGAATGTTTTGCCAACGGAAACCACACATAAAAAAGAAGATTATATAATTATTTTAGTTTTGAAACTATTAAGTGAGAAACATGTTCTTACAAATTCCGGTAGTTAATTTTAATTTTATAATTCTTTATAAAAAATATTATTAGTCGTATTATTTTTATTCGATTTTTTCAATATAGAAATTACTTATATTTACTATGACTGTGAATATCACTATGTATTTTATATTTATTTCTTAAGATATCGAATATCATTGTATTTATTGTTAATAAATCATTTATATTCAAACACCTCAATTTACTCAACATGTTCTTAATTGGTTCGTATTTATTGCATTTTAATTTAGCACGCATAGCCCCCTATTCTGAAGCAACTGCAGCTTATTATTAAAAATATAAAATACAATAAATTAATAATCACGCTAAATAAGTATTTCGGAAGTTAAGTTTCCATTTTCAATAGCGAATTATGGAACAAACTAAAATCCTAATCAGTGATCTAAAATTACACAACAGTCTTTAGATAATTTTTTAAATTAAAATAAAAACTATTTTAGGATAAAATTCTGTTAATTATTTATATAAAAATGACGTTTCAACGAAATTGAACGTTCTTCTTTATCAGGTCAAAAATTTATCAATGACATTAAAGTAAATAACAGTATATAGCAACAAGTTACTAGGTAACATATAAGAATTATAAATTTTTAATTAATGGAAGCCACATTTTTAATTAACTCAGTATCTTCACAGTGATTCATGTTATTCTTTTCTTTATAAATCTCTGTTGCTTCTCTTATTAATCTGTTGTTAATATTGATTGGTCTAGCAATTATTACTGTATTTTCAAATTTTACATCATGAAAATATTCTAAAGCATGTTTAACAATAGCAGATTTATCTGGATGTTTTAGACGAATTGATCTTTTTTGTTCTGTCAATCTTTATTTTTTTTTTATATTAATACAATGAGTTCAGAAAAATATTTTACTATGTTAATTTTTTAAATGTTCAATTGTTGTTAACAATTACATTTCAAGTAATTTCAATGTAGACGAAATAACTAATGTAATTAGAAAGATTATCTAATTCTATAGATACATCATCTAAAATTTAGCATCTAATTTGAATTGAATGAAATAACTATTTTAGTTTTTTCCGTACAGTGATCAAAGTTCTTTGATCACCGAGTCGGTTATATAAGTAACTGATACGTCCATATTCAATTAAAACACATTTGATTTATAATTATTTCTTTAAAAAATACTTAGAAAAACACGTTTTTTTCATATTTTAAATTAGTAAATTCTATCCACATACAAGAATTACAAATACGATATTATATGTTTTTTCAATGTCAAACAAGTTATTTATACAATTATAATGATTCTATAATTTAATAAAAAAACATGAAAAAGTTACATAAATATGATAAATGTGTTTATATTTCTTTAGTATATAAATTTAAAGTTTGATAAATTTATTAGATTATGTTGAGATTAAATTATACTAAAATAAAACGGTTTTAAATTTGCTACTGCTCAACATGCGTTAGAATATATAATAATTGCAAGACCCATCAAATATTAACAGCAGATTGATAAGAGAAACAATAGAAATTTATATAAAAATAAAGATAACATCAATCAGAGTAAAGCAGTGGCGTACCTAGGGTAAATGGCGCCTATGGCAAACACCGATCTTGCGCCCCTTTCTGACGATAGGTTGCTTACGTTTTATTTTCTAAAAAATTACTTTAAAATTGGGTAAAAAAGAGCACGCAAATAAAATCTATTAACTCTTTATTACAAATTTATCTTTCTTGTTTTAGATGATGCAAATTGTTTAATTATATTATTAAAGTCAATTTCTTCAGTCATTTCTCGTTCTACGCTCAGTAAAGCAAGATCATATAATCGACTTTGGCCCATCGGGGCTCTCAAATATCAATTTTAATTTGCTAAATGATCTTTTGCAACTTGCAATAGAAACCGCGATTGTCAGCAATATTTGCAGTGCTATACGCATATTGGAAAAAACGTTTTCATCTCCATACTGAACTATAACAGAGAATATGGACAAACAAACGAAAAACGAAAGAATGCGTTATTCCTTGAGCGTTTGAATTTTTATTTTTCCTATGCAGTCTTTTAATAGACATATTTATATCTATAAAAATATTTTCTATTTTCATTTTCGTATTTATACGTTAGGCGCTTTTTGCGCCCCCTTCAGTTGTCGCCCATGGCACGTGCCATGCCTGCCATACCCTAGTTACGCCACTGGAGTAAAGTGACACTGATTTTAAAAAAAAATTGGCTTCCTTTAATTAAAAATTTATAAAATTTTTCTTGTATTTTGTTACCTAGTAACTTTCTGTTATTTCATGTTATTTGTATCTTTTTTCCTGATGAAGACGTACGTTGAGTTCGTCAAAACCTCGATTATTAATAAATATTAATACAGAACTATAACCTAAAACTGTTTTATTTTAATATAATAAGTTCTGAAAGATTTTTTTACTGTGTTAAAATTGTACTACAATGGTGAAGGTGTAACAATATTAAACACTATTTAAGATAAAATTTTAGCATGAACTGAGATAGAGAAATCGGAACGCAATTTACTTTTTCATTCGTGAGTGAAAAAACGAAAACATATTTGAAGGTTAAGTTTATTCTAAATTTTACGCAAAAAAATCGGTTTTTAGTTAAATTTGAAAGTTAGATTGATAATAAAACAATTTCTGTTATTTTATTTTTTTTAATTTTCATTTTTATTGTTAAATTTATAATAAATACATTAGATTGTCATTTGTAAGTTCAATATTTCGGAATCTTGTATAAATGAAAACTAAAGTAAATAAATAAAAAAATTGACTGAATCTTGATTAGTTAATTTATAATAAATAAAAAATTTCCCGTTCAGTAACTAATTAATTTTTAATATTTAATATTAATTAATTAATATTAAATATTAATATTATTAATTAATATTTAGTATAATTTAAAATGTGATACAATTAGAAAAAGTGTTTTTTTTTTAATTTATCATTTTATGAATGAATTAGCAATAAGTTCGTTTTATTTTATTAATTTGTCTTTTGATAATATCAAAGTGGTCAATAATTTTTAATTGATAAAGTATTATTATTATTATTAATTAAAAAAATATATTTTACATACGTTGTTAAAGTTTTTTTCGATTTTTATATAAAACAAATAAATTTTATCACTTTTCAAGTAGAAGAATGAAAATTATCAAAAAAAAAAAAAAATTCAATTCATATAATATATGAACAATTCTAAAGTAACATATAAAAAAATCTTTTAAAACTCATTGTATTAATAAAAATTAATACAGAATTACAACCTAAGTTGTTTTATTTTAATTTTAAAGTATTAAATTCTACTTTTGTTATTTAACCTCAAATGTCAAATCAAAATTCTCCTAAAAATAATTTCAAATCTTGTTATTTATATGTTTAATTTGCATAAATTTAGTTTTAATGTAAATTATTCCATGTGTCTTCAATACTAGATTAAAAATGTACCGTTAACATTTTTTTACACGCCTATATGTTACAGAGTACGAGATCAGTCAAATTTTATCAAAATAAACTAATAAATAAACATAGGAATAACGGTCTTTCTAAGCAGAAGAAAGTTCATTAAAATTGGATCACCAAATTGTTTTATAATTAATAAAAAAAATGTATGAAAATTTTGATCATGTACAATTAAATGAAAAAGTAAAAATGAACTACTTTTTTTTTTAATTGTCTCAAAATATATTAAATTTATTTAAAATTTAATATTAAAAATTTAGTAACGCTATTGCTTTTAAAAAAATAGTAAAAAAAATTCTTTCAGAACTCATTATATTAAAATAAAACAACTTTAGAATTTAGTTCTGTATTACTTTTTATTAATAATCGACGTTTCGACGTACTCTACGTACATCATCATCAGAAAAAAAGATACAAATGATATAATTATACAGTAAATAAACAGAACATAGAAACAAGTTACTCTGTAACAAAATAAATAACTAGATTATAAAATTTATAAATTATTATGATACTTATAACTGAAAAATGACAAAAAATAAATTTTGCGCACGTATGTAAATAATTGCCTAAAAAAAGTTATAAGAAAAAATCGAATTTTGCAAAAAATTTTTTCCCGTTTTTAGTGATCTCCCAATTTTTTTTGATACTGATAAATCATCATTATAATGGTTGCAAAATGGAGAAATTTTTATATCTCTTATAGTTTTTGAGATTTCCATCATTGCAGTGAAAATAATGTATGTACTAAGTATTTAAAAATAAATCGACTATCGCATATTTGCTTTACAAATTTTAAATAATATTTGATTATTTATATAAATGATAAAAAAATATTTTATCTTTAAAAGAAATAAACATCAAATACAAATATTACTATTTTTACTTCGTATCAACATATAATTTTGTATATGTAACATTGGAATTTTTTCAATAACAATATCATAATCTTTTTCATATACCGTATTTGCCCGAATATAACGCGATATTTTTTGACTAATTATTTCCCATTAAAAAATTGACTTGCGCTAAATTCGAGGTCTAAGTAATTGAATGTAACAACTCTCGAATTTAATTTTCTTTGAATTCTTTTATGAAAAATGAATGGATCGCGTTAAATTCGGAATATTTTTTTATAAATATCTGTATGACAAATTTCGGTGTCGCGTTATATTCGGGCAAATACGATATTAATGTAATAAAAACCACAAAAAGTTTGTCTAATTTTTTTGGTTCTAAATAAAATCAGATTATGGGCATTTAATTTTAGTGAATTTTTTTTTGGTTTTGTATGAAAATTGCCGCGCTGTTTTAAAAGTCGAATTTTATTAGATTTATATTTCTAAACCGGAAAAACAAGACGGAGATTTTTTTGTTAGATTTTTAACCCAGCCAAAAGACCAAACCTGTATTTTTAGTTGAAGAACTGAAATTTGAGGTCAGTGACCGCGTTTTGACCCACCGTAACTATAAGCATTCATCAATAATATATATAATAAAATTACTAATTATTTTTCTACGAAAAATATATTTTTAACTGTCAAAAAATATTTTGAAAAATATTGTTACCTAAATATTTTTATTAATTAAATAACAAAAAATATTAATGTAATCAGATATTTTGGAAATGCGAAAAATATTTTTTGACTTACCTTATCGGGAATGCTAATTTTAAAAGGCCTTATTGATTTATCGTCCGGTTTAGGATTGCCGGGACCCCAATAGGCATTTTCATCAAATTTCGGAATTGGTGGCGGCGTTAAAATTTGCGAAATTTTGTAAGCGGACCATCCGATAAAACAGCATGTAACTATAAAAAAATACGCTTTTGCCGTGTTAGCCATTTGAAAAAGTTAAATTAGAAATTAAAAGTTCCTGAGAAATTAAATTAAAATAAAATGAAGACGAACTGCTTAGCACGCCGTCCTAAACTATACTGAAATTTCAAGGCCATAGACGAAAGCTTTTATGGCAATGCTCAATTTTTTTCTCTCGTCTGCTAAGCCGTTGTTTTGACATAAATACTGATTTTCTATGACTTGCATTAATTTTCATTTATATTTTTGTCTAATCTCAGTTATTTGCATTAGTAATTATTAATGTTTATGTAATATTTGTTCCTTATAAACATTTGAAGTACATCTTTTATAAATCATGGACACTAATTGATATATACTTATCTTGTTTAGATATACTTTTTTTTTAGACTTTAGCTTCTGTTTACAGATAATAATAAATATTGTATTCTATTTATATATTGAGTAATTATTGTAGTTTGGCTATGTTTTTAATAATAAAATTCAAAAATTATTACAAAATATATTACTTACCGTTAGACTATATCATGCTTTAGAATACTTAAAATATTGGACAGAAAAATTCTAAAATATATTTTTATTAATATGTTATTTAATATATAATAATTATTTTTTAACATAATAATCTATGTTATAAATTCTAAATAATATTAATTGTATTTTCATGCAAATAAAATATCCATAATTCGTAAGTCTGTATCAAGCTTTAGAAAGTGATTGGCGTGTGCAGATAATTTCACATTTGTTAGTGACAATCGGTGACAGTCATAGAATAAGTAATATATATAAGGTGACAGTTGTCAAAAATTCATGTTTCATGCATTGTGTGTACTGTATGTTATGTTAATTTGATATGTTTTAAGTGTTTTTATTTAAATATTTAAACCTAGAAAGAGGTAAATTTTATACAATTATTGTAATAAATTTCTGTAAAATGTAATATTAACTGATACTTTATAATATGCAGAAACTTATAACCTATACATATTTGCGTCTTAATATAATGTCAAATTTATAATTTTAGATGGATAATATTACAAATTTAAGCCAAAAAGACGTTGTAAGTAATGAAACTAATTTGTCAACACCAGTTATGGAACTTCAGCCACCTTTATCGCCAGTTTTAAGCACTAAAAAACGAAGATCTAGAATAAAATTAACAAATAGATTTTCTCAAAGCAGCACATTATCTCAGGATAGTTGTACGGATACGGACAGTGAAATATCTTCTTCTAACGAAACTGATATTAATTTAAATAACAATAAACGTAAAATAAATGACAATCAGTGTACGAAAACAAGTGAAACTGTTGAAGAAAGATTAAGAAAATGTAAAGAACTACAGAAAAACAAAAAGTTTTCTTATAAAATTGCTACAAGTACATCGAAATTTGTAAAATTAGAAAATAATGTGTCTGATTTTGATTTTAAAGTACCTGAAAATAGTGTTTTAAATAAACCATCTTGTTCAAAACAAATGAATATTGGTTTTCAAACTGGAAGTGGTCAAAAAATTCGGTTGTCAGATAAAGCATTGCAAAGGGCTACCAAATTATTCGATGATATATTAGAATGTCCAATGAATTCGGAAATTTTAGAAATAAAATCTAGTCGAATTAAAGAAAATATTTCAGACAATAAAATAAATTTGGAACAAAGAAATTGTAGTGTAAAATCGTCTAAATTAAATGAAAATTCTCAATCTCAAAATATAGTAAATTCTAATTCCAAATCGGTTGAAGAAAAAAGTAAAAATTCTGGTTATACAAAAATTAAGGAATCTGTAGAAAACAAACATTTAAATTTCACTCAATTGAATGAAACACAAATGTGTTGGGCTTTGGACAATGCAGAAAGTTTGGTAGAATGTTTAAATTCACAATTTTTTTCTCCAGAAAGATCTCAATATACAGATCTTCCAAATCTAGAAATAGGTATAGACAGTAGCCAAAGAAATCTGCCTCAGAATTTTAAATCTTCAATTTTAGGAAACTTTTCCACAGATTTTGACACTAGTCAAATAATAGTTTCTGAAAGATTTAAATCTTCAAATTTAATGTATCGAGAAACAGACAATGCTGGAAATCAGAAAGATATTACTAAAAATTCTACAGCAAGCCTTGAAACAACTGTTGATGAATTTTCGACTCAAGAAACTGATTTGTTATTTGGTAATTTAACAATTGGTTTAAACGGAACTTTATCTACCCGACAAGATAATAATTATGTTAAGTTTGATGATATTTTTAAAGAAATAATTGAGGATAATTTTTTCGGATTTAGTAACGATGATAAAGTCAAATCAGTTAATAAATCAAATTGTTTGAAAAAGAAAGTTGATACATTTGAAGCAAGGTTATATTTTGTTATGGTAAATAGTGATGTATTAGATCATAAAAATAATCCACCCAAATATTGTCTACGAACTAGATATAAGAAAAATAATAATAAGGTTGTCAAAAAAATTAATTCTAATAGAAGAATAGGAAATAAAAGTAATAAAAAGTTATATAATTTAAGACAAAAATCAAATAAGACGAAAACATCGTTGCGAAATAAAACTATAAAAATTTCGAAAAATATTACTTTATTTGATGAAGATAGTTTAAAAGAAAATATTGTACCTGCAATTAAAAACACTGTTTTATTTCCTGAAAATTCTTCAAGTATAATCAATAATTTATTTGAAGAAGACAATACCAAAAAATTCGAAGAAAAAAGTCTATTCGTAAATCGAGAAAACATTAGTTTAAAAACTGCAAAAAATAGCACTAATTTTGGCTTTTCAACTGCATCAGGGAAAACAGTTATAATAAAAGAAGATTCGTTAAATAAAGTCAGGAATATATTTGATGAATATGATAATACTAATAATAATGTTACTCCGAAAAATAAAAAAAATTGTTTTTCACTTGCTTCAGGGAACAAAGCAAAAAAATTGTTGGAAAATTATAGTGATATTCATGAAGATCTATTACAAAATGAGATACCGAAAAATAATTTTAAATTAGGATTTTCTTCTGCATCAGGAAAGAATATACAAATATCTGATGAATCTTTGAAGAGGGTAAAAAATATTTTTGAAGATTGTGATAGTGTAAATGATGATCTTTTAAAAAATACAACTTTAAAAAATCCTCAATTAGGTTTCTCTTCTGCATCTGGAAAGAAGGTGAAAATATCTGAAACTGCATTAAAAAAAGCTAGGAATATTTTGGAAGAATCAAATAATATTGAAGATGATTGTTCAAAAAATGTTACACCGAAAAATACAAAATTTGGATTTTCTTCTGCTTCAGGAAAGAATATACAAATATCTGATGAATCTTTGAAGATAGTGAAAAATATTTTTGAAGACTGTGATAGTAATAAAAATACAACTCCAAAAAATCTTCAATTAGGTTTTTCTTCTGCATCTGGGAAGAAGGTGAAAATATCTGAAACTGCATTGAAAAAAGCTAGGAATATTTTGGAAGAATCAAATAATATTGAAGATGATTGTTCAAAAAATGTTACACCGAAAAATACAAAATTTGGATTTTCTTCTGCTTCAGGAAAGAATATACAAATATCTGATGAATCTTTGAAGAGAGTAAAAGATATTTTTGAAGATTGTGATAGTGATAAAAATACAACTCCAAAAAATCCTCAATTAGGTTTTTCTTCTGCTTCTGGAAAAAAGGTGCAAATATCTGAAGCTGCTTTGAAGAAAGCTAGGAATATTTTAGAAGAATCAAATAATATTGAAGATGTTCGTTCAAAAAATGTTACACCAAAAAATACAAAATTTGGATTTTCTTCAGCTTCAGGAAAAAATATACAAATATCTGAAGAATCTTTGAAGGGAGTAAAAAATATTTTTGAAGATTGTGATAGTGATAAAAATACAACTCCAAAAAATCCTCAATTAGGTTTTTCTTCTGCTTCTGGAAAAAAGGTGCAAATATCTGAAGCTGCCTTGAAAAAAGCTAGGAATATTTTAGAAGAATCAAATAATATTGAAGATGTTTGTTCAAAAAATGTTACACCAAAAAATACAAAATTTGGATTTTCTTCAGCTTCAGGAAAAAATATACAAATATCTGAAGAATCTTTGAAGAGAGTAAAAAATATTTTTGAAGATTGCGATAGTGATAAAAATACAACTCCAAAAAATCCTCAATTAGGTTTTGCTTCTGCTTCTGGAAAAAAGGTGCAAATATCTGAAGCTGCCTTGAAGAAAGCTAGGAATATTTTAGAAGAATCAAATAATATTGAAGATGTTTGTTCAAAAAATGTTACACCAAAAAATACAAAATTTGGATTTTCTTCTGCTTCAGGAAAAAATATACAAATATCTGATGAATCTTTGAAGAGAGTAAAAAATATTTTTGAAGATTGTGATAGTGATAAAAATACAACTCCAAAAAATCCTCAATTAGGTTTTTCTTCTGCATCTGGGAAGAAGGTGCAAATATCTGAAACTGCATTGAAAAAAGCTAGGAATATTTTAGAAGAATCAAATAATATTGAAGATGTTTGTTCAAAAAATATTACACCAAAAAATACAAAATTTGGATTTGCTTCTGCATCGGGAAATAAGATACAAATATCTGAAGAATCTTTGAAGAGATCAAGAAACATATTTGATAATTTAGACGAATTAGAATCTACTCCGAAAAGCACTAACCGTGAATCTAAAATATATGAAAATACACCAAAAACAGAAAATAAATTTCCAAATTCTGATGATACAATTGAAGATCTTTTTGTGTCTGTTTCTGAAAGTGATAGTCAAGATACTGAAAAAAGTGACAATTTAAATAAAAAATATTTATCGCCTGCATCTTCACAGAATTCTGCTTCTACTTCAGTTTTACTTAATAGATCTTTAAATAGAAGTTTAAAGAAACGTAGCTTAGGTGTATCATCATGTAGACAAATTAATATTTCCGAAAATACAGTAAAGAAAGCTAGGTTGATTTTTGATGAACTTGATACGCCAAAGAAGAAAGAATATTCTTCGAATATCACAAATTTGGATACACCAAAAAGTAGTTCTTTATATGTAACACCACACAAAAGTACTGTTTTTCAAACTGAATCTCCAATTCCCTTAAATATTTCGAAAAATACATCTTTATTGTTAAATAAAAGTATTCAAAATATGAGTGTATCTCATTCAAATTTATCTATGAAAGAATCAAATGAAATTTTATCAACTTCAATTATAAGTCCGAAGAAAATAGACATAAATGAAGATATTTCTTTATCGTTTGTTTTTCAAAATCGAACTGAAGGTAATCCGAAAAAATGGATTACAAATTTGGAGAGAGAATATGAAATTTTAAAATTAAAAATGTCCGTTATTGAAACTAGAACAAATTATTTAGAGAAACAAGAAGAAATTATTGCTTCATCTTCTTCTGATTATAGAAGGTGATTATTTTTTTATTACGTGTTTATAAAGTATAAGATCTGCTTTTAATAATTCAATATATAATAAATAAAAATATTTTTTAGGCCAAGTCCAGGGACTTTATTCATGAAAAAATCTCAAAATAAAAACCGAATGTCGCTAAAAAGTTTCGTAAATAATCGCAGACCAAACATGACTGAACAAAAATATTTAAAACTTGGTAATGATGCATCAATTTTACTAATTACACCTGACAATGCTACCAAATTTCATTTCAACGTTCCATGGTTGCCAACGGCTGCTAAAACCTATCCGGCAGTACTAGCAACTGAAGACGGTGCTATGATAGTTCCTAATCAACAAAATTTAGTTGGTATTGCTGAAATTGAACATGGTTTTTTGGTCATGAAAGGAGTTGATCCTAGTTTAGTTCCAAAACGATGGATTGAAAATCATTATAAGTGGATTGTTTGGAAGTTGGCAGCATTGTACAGAAATTTTCCTGATTTTTTCGCTGAGGTTTTGAGTGTTGAGAACATTGTCGCTCAACTTAAATATAGGTCCGTTGATTTTCGTTTTAGAAGAAAATATTTCTAGAAACTAATAAACAATTTATTATTTTTTTTCTTTTAGGTATGACAGAGAAATAGATTGTGCTCAAAGATCTTGTTTGAGAAAAATATTAGAGTGTGATGATTGTGCATCAAAACTTATGATTTTATGCGTTGCTTCTATATTTAAAGTAAGTTTGAAATTGTTTTATTTAATATTAGTTTTACTATTTCAACTAATAGGAGAAATTTTATAGTGTATGGTATAGTGTCTGAAATACTGTTAAAAATTAATAAAATTGAGATACCTTCTAGATTATTATGTTTATCGTTCATCAAATTTTATGGACCGATTTTGATGAAATTTTGTTGGTATCTAAAATAAATTTTTAAAATTATATTTTGAACATAAATGACTTAACTTTAGTTTCGACTGTGTTGCTAAGCTAATGTATTTGATTTTAATTAAATTTTCAGGATATAAACTGCATTTAGAGATAGAAATTTTTATTCTAAGTACTTACAAGTATGCCTTTTTCGTCACGGATAGGCATATTTGTAAGTACTGGTAAAATTTTCAATCTCTGAATGCACCTATATTATTTATTACTAAAATTATTGTAAAATTTTATCTTTTTTACAATTTTTAAATTAATTTGTTTTCAATAATAATTGAGTATTTTATGTTAGCTTTACTTTTTAATTTATTTGATAGCTTTCAGATGGAAATTACGATTTAGAATTAACAGATGGATGGTATAGCGTTCGAACAAATTTAGATATTCCATTAAATTCTCTTGTTAATCGAAATATAATTAGAGTTGGAACTAAATTAATTACAAATGGAGCAGAATTATTAAATTGTCAGGGTTGTCATCCTTTAGAGGTTCGAGTTTTATTTAATTTTCTTATTCTTAAGTTGCATAAATTTCTATCAATAATAACACAACATAATTTTAGACTCCAGAAAGTGTGCGATTACGAATTCACTGTAATTCGACTCGTAGAGCTATCTGGTGGTCGAAACTAGGTTACCAGCTTTACTCTACTCCTTTATCAATTAGTCTACGAACTATAAACAATATTGGCGGTAATATTGGATTGACAGCAGCTTACGTGGCACGTGTTTATCCGATTAGTTTTATGGAAAGACAGGATGAGAAAACTGTTTGGCGTAATGAAAAATCTGAACGACGCAGAGCGAATCAATGGGAAACGAAACAAATGCGAATCGTCGAGGTCTTACAAAGTAAAGTACAACAGGAATTGGAGAAAGAATGGACTGAAGAAAGACGACAAAATTGTAAAAAGATGAAAGAGAAATTGAAGAATATCGAAGGAATAAGCTGTGGAAAGATTTTGTATGAGTTTATGGAGGAAAGCAATGATCCTGATAGTATTAAAGTAAGTTTTAAGGATTCTACTACCACCCCGTGCTCCAGTCCTGATAAATAAATTTTTGTTTAGGAATTATTAACATCGGAACAAATTAAATCGGTACAAAGCTATCAAGGAAACTTGTCACGTGAACGACAAGATGAAGTTATGAAACGTTATCAAGAAAAATTGTCACGTGAAAATATTAAACCACGTAATGTTTCATCAGTATTAAAAATTTTAATTGTTGACACAAATAGCTTGTACCATCATCGGTCATTAACAATATGGCGACCAAATGATAGTCATCTACAAGAAATTAAAGAAGGCGTCGTTTTGAAAATTTTTAATCTTGCTGTCAAGTAATAATATTTTAGAATTTTTATTATTTTACAGATTTTTTTGTCATTTAGACTGTATTTAATTTTTAATATTTTTATATTTTAAATACAATAAATGGATTTTATTATCTTATTTTAGGCCAAACGGAAGTTTATCTTCAACAGCAAAAACACAATTTGAAGTCGATCATGATTTTGATACCGAAAAGTTCGAAAATTTAAATCGAAAAGTTACGAAAATATCAGAAATATGTAACAATGATTTTAGACCTCAGTTTAGGGAATTTGATACAGTTGGAATTATTGTGCATGTGGAACTAAACGAAGTCAATCAAACTGTGTGGCTTGCGGATGAGAATTTAAGGTTTAAACGTTTTTTTTTTTCATTATTATTTTTATAAATTCATTTTATTAATAGGTGTGTATTGATAAAAGTCCGAGAAAATCCAGAAACGTGTAACTTACTTGAAGGATTATCTGCCGGTAAAATAATATCAATAACAAATTTAATACCACAAAAATTTTCTAAATCGTATAGTGAAGCAACTGCAAATCATTATACAATGATTTCTTGCTTTCCTCAACAATTTTATCTTCAAGATTATATGAAAGAATTTATTGAAAGTCTTCCAAATGTTTGTATATATATTTTTATAATTAATTTTTTATTTATGTAATACATTTTTATTTTAGGATATTGAGAAATACTTAGATGAATGTAAAGGAATTGTTGATAATTTTATTATTAAAATTAATACAAATTTACAAACTTCAAATTCGCTTTTAATGGAAATGAAGTATTACGATAAACAGTTGGAAAATAATAAAAAAACGAGAAAAGAAGATTTCGATAATAAAGAAGGATTAACATTAAGTGATGAAGAAATGTCTTTAATTAATACGCAAGAAATCTAATTTTATTTTATTTTCGTAAATGAGTTTTTATTTATTTTTTTTATGTCCAGTGAGAAAACTATTATTTTGTACAGATTAGATAGAGAAAGAATTTGTTATATTTTTTATTGTAAAATTTGAAGAAAAAGTATATTTTTTAAGTATATTTATTGTTATATTATTCAAAGCACCATTTTTAATTTACTAAGATATACTGATATTAATTTCTGTTAACATTTTTTTCAGAACAAATAAAATGATTTTTTAGAAACATTACAAAAAATGTTCCCTAATGTTGATTTAATGGTAATTTATATAAGTTCTTTAATTTAATTATCTGATTGCACGATTTTTTTAACACACATATTGATTATAAGATTAAAAATGTGAAATATTTGTTTATATTTTATTAATTCACATATATTGGCTTAGTTAGCAAACAATTGTTTTTGTAAATTTCAATATCCATGCACCAAGCGGGATTTGAACCTGGGCCCGCAAGGATACGAGCAGTTTCAGGCACACGTCTTAAATCGCTTAACCACACAGGTCAGTTACAATTAAAATAAATTTTATGTAATTAACTGTTTTTAGTAAGTACGCATTCGTGCTAATAAAATTTAATTGTTATTTTCTGCAACCAATTTTACAGATGAGTATAAGGGGTTGCCTATATAAAAATATAGACAAATTTGTATACTAAACTTTAATATTATTTGCAAAAATTAGCTATTAAATATGTATTATGAAAGTTATAGATTTGCAGAACCGATTAAAATTACTGAAAAAAAAAATTTACTAATAAATAATTTATTTTTGAGATACACAGAGAAGTAGTTTGTTTGTTAAACTGCTGCAGTGATCAAATTTGGCTTAATTTAAAATTTAATATTATCTATATAGCTTAGAACATTAAATATTGGTATTTTTTTAAAGTATTATTGTTTATAAATATTAATTTTAAAAAATGTAGAAAAATTATATTAGTTTTTTATATTAATAAAATATACAGATATCAAAAACGCGTATTATTTCCAAAAGACGTCAAATTTGCCAATGTTTATTTATTGGTGTTATAATATCTATTCTGGGGTTTATAAAATAATAAATTTTTTTAATAAATATTTATTATTTTGTTTCAATTTTTTAATAGAAACAAATTACTAGTGTAACAAAATAAGTAACTAGATCATAAAATTTTATAAATTCATAATTAAATGAAGTCAAATTTTATTTAAATCAGTGCCTTGTTACTTATTTTGTTATCTTAGTAACTTGTTTCTATGTTCTGTTTATTTACTGTAAATGTCGTTTGTATCATTTTTTCTGATGAAGATGTACGTTGAGTACGTCGAAACATCGATTATTAATAAATATATAGAACTATAACGAAAGCCGTTTAATTTTAATGAGTATTTTTATTTATTATTATTATTTAATTTTAACAAAACAGAAATACAAACATACACAATCGTGCCATGTACCAAAAAGAGAATGGCACAAACTCTTTCCACTAAGATAAGCAACTCTAGCTTCATCCACATTCGTGATACGTCTCATACATGCTCTTCTATTCTTTCTACTTGAAAACTTTCGCTCACTCAAAAGACTCTCAATATATTTACTCATTGGACGTCTATGCGAACATATACCTTCTAAATCATTCTCATATATTCTTTAAAAATTAAAAAAATATATAATAATTAGTATTTTTTACGTTTAATTACGTATATATAACAAATTTCATATAAATATATCATAAATCAACATTAAATATTATAGAACAGTAATAAACAATAAATATAAATAATATATTTTATTGCGAGTTTTGTCAAAAAAGTCAACTTCGCTAACTTTTAACTCTGATCAAATCCTTGTCTCTGATTCGTTGGTATTTTCCCCACTAAACCAGGTAAACTCATTGAAATGTATCAGTTCAAAACTAGATTTCTGTGCGCGCAGTTGTGTTCCAATCAATTTCAGTTCTAAACACGTTAAAAATCGTTTTACAAAAATGTGACGTTATATCGATTAATTAGGAAAACTGACCAGTGATTTAGTTACTAAATAATTTTAGTGTTTTAGTGACTGTACATTTGACAGGTATCAAGTGATACAGTGCACAAATAAATCCAATCAGTAATTCAATTATAGTTTAATAACTAATTAGCAACAATGGCATCATCGTTAAATGATAAAATACAGTTCGATTTTAACGCTGATTTCGGTGACAGTAATTATAAAAGTTGTTTCGCCCGGTCTTGTGTTGTGAATTCGCAGTTTCATACAAAGTCGTTAGACCTAAGACAGCTGCAAAAATTCAATAAAGATTTTGAATTTGGCCCGAACACTAACGAGATTTGTACAGATGGGGATGCTGTGAATAATTCCATTGCAAACGGTGATATTTTACGACGAAAGGTAAGACTTTCAGAGACACTGAATTAAAATTTGTCCAAAATACTAATTGAAAACACAAGCTTGATCTTGATTTTAAAAAGTTACAATATTATTTAATCTTTAAAAGGTTAAAATCACAAAAAAGTGAATACACATTTCAATACATTTTAATTTGGCAATTAAATTTTTAGGATTAATGATTAAAATCGTGCTTTGAAAAATTACAATACAAAAGACGTTTATTTAAAAATTAAATGTGGGTTATAACATTTTTGAGATCATATTTTATTTATAATTCACGGAATAATAAAACAATTTCATATAAATAAATTTTGGAAAAGTTCTTTTAACAAATAATTGTTATTTTAAAATGATGATTGTGTAAATAATTACTAAACCAAGATTATTAATGTTTTAAAATACTTTACGTACGTTTAAAATATGTGGTGATTTATTGCAAAATTATTAGATTATAAGCAAATATGTGAAATATTATTATATGGAATATATAGAAATATGTTGTCACAATATACATATATTTAAAGTTAATTACATTTTTTTTTCATATAAAATGTAAATATAATGTCTGTAATTATATTATTTTGATGTGGCAGTATTTTGTCCTTAAAGTTGTAAGGACTTTGCTAATAACATAGTTTATTATAATAATAAAAAACACAACATTATTAATTATTTATTAAAGTAATTGACATATTCTAAAATATATGAATTATTTGTTTTGTGTGATTGCAAATTCTATGTATTAAAACTTATTAAACTATTTGAAATAAACTCTTAAAAATAATAAATTAACTATAGTAGGCACACTGAATAAAATTAATATTCAAAATATTAAAATATTAGGTTGGTGCATAATTATTAGGCGATTTTTAAACAATATTAATTATGAAAAAATATTTTTATTCAAAAAATAAACAAAATGGCAATTTTTATCAACAAATAAAAACTACAAAAACGTTTTGCACCAACCTAATAAATTTATAATTGTCTAAATGTTATTAAATTAAAATTATAATATCTTTGAAAAGAATGATGTAATATAATCATTATAACAACGAATAAGTAAACCAAAATAAAATAAATAATAGTAATAGGAACATAAAATATTTTTAATGCTCTAGGGAGGTAAACTAGTTATATTTGCTTTACTAAATTATAGATTGTACACTGATCGTAATATATTTTAATTAATTATTATAATTACATGTAAGCAAAATGTTAAGAGTAACTATAAGATTTAAATTGCTAAAATTAACCGATTTGATCAAACTGAGATTATGAACTTAAAAAAAATATTTGTTTATTTATTAATTATATGTCACATAACTTTGAAAACATTGAAATAATTAAATATTTCGTATAATTAAAAGCGATTACGTTACATAAATAAACTTGAGTATATGCTTTAATTTATATAGCTATAAGTAAATGTTTGTAGGATAGTAAATAAACTACGATGAAAGCTCAACTTAAAACCAAGCTTAATCGGTTTAAATTTACATAGTTTCAAGGTTATATAGACCGTATTTCATAATTTTTTGTCAGTGATTCGCAAACTGTTTTATTTTCAATTTTTCAGATAATATGATATGCAATTAACAGCAATTTAGTATTACCAGCTTCAGATTTTTAGATAGTATAATATTAAATAATTTTGACGTTGAATATTGTTTCTAAACAGTTGGTGACACTGATTATTTCGAGAATTTAAAATTTTAATATTTTTCCTATAAAAGATAAGCTATGCTCTTCATTACTCATGCCAGTGGGTTTTTGAATTATTACTCAATATTTTGGTCTATATTACGAGCTCAATAAGAGCTGCTATAAAAGCAGGAGTAAACAAATGAAGTAATACACCCAAAAAAATCGAGCTTGTAATACCAGCCTTTGTGTTTAATCAAAAAAAGTTTATTACTCAACAGTTTGTAAGTAAACATTTGAAATACCTCCAAATAATAATTGTCCTTGCATTTTTTTATAATATTACCATTTTGAAATGTTATATCTCAAGTAATTAGTGAAAATAAATGTCAATCACAAATATTTATTCATAATTTATTTCAAATAGTTATTCATAAATTATTAAGCTAAACATAATAACAAGAAAAAATTGTGCAACCACCCTATTTTTCTTCATTTTTTCTAAATTAATAATTTTATAAGCTGATTCGTTGAATGAAATTATTATATAGTACACTGATATATTTGTAAAAAGTTTGAGAATCACCGTTGTGACATAATATTGCAATGTGAAAACATAAAAACGTTTGAAATAGATTTAAGACATGTAGGTATATGTGTATTTCTATTATTATTCATTACTTCTAATTATTACTCAATGTTGGAAATTATTGGCGGCTGATTGTAAATTATGTCTGTTACGGATCTGTTTTTATTATCATTCTTAATGCTATATGCATCGTTTATTATGTCAGTTGTAAATTTTAAATATAATTTTTTTAAAAATTTATTTATTAACGTGTTATGCAAGTGCCTATGAATAAGAAAAGGATGTATATATCAATTTAATATCGAAAACATTTGCAATGAAAAGTAATTATTGGTCAATTATGACATAATTATTAATATAATATCCTTTTGTTTTTTTTTATTTTCTTTGGTCAATTTATTTCACATGTACAGAATGTTTTTAAAATCTCTGTAACTCACCCGTAAGCGAATTCGATAATGATGATTTGAAATGTTTGTTTGTTAGTATAAAGTTTTGTCCAATGTCAAAATTTATTCCACAACATTTGATTTAGTCAATAGACACCGAATAGACAGCCACACCATAGAAATTCGACTTTTGACTCATTAGTTAAGAAGAGTTGGACAAAATAAAATAAGTATTGGACAAAACTGGGCATAACTTGGGAAAAATTATGCAATTTTTTTTTCGAAATTCTAACATGGGGTGCCAACTTCGGTGTCGTGCCACTTGCGTAGTGCCACTTGCGTACAAATAAGGTTCGGGTCAAACCGAGGTAGTGAAGCTAGTTAGGCCGAGTGCCAGATGCGTACAGCGGTTTGGGAAGGGTCGAGTTGTGCTTATGGTCAAAATATAATATTTATAATACGCTATAATATCATAGCACATAATTTTTACAAATAATCAAGTTAGTATTTAATTTTAAAATTGACCAAGTTTATATTTATTGGTTTAAATTTGATTTGTGTAGATTAATATTTAATAAATTCACATATATTCAGATATATTCTTACAGGAATTTCCATACTCTACCCTACCCTTTTTGCATCCAAAAAAATACGGTACATATTTAGGATTATCATTTTTAATTAAATTTTGTGTTTCAGGCAATATATTCCAATATAGTTCATGACTTTCTGTCAATTTTTATCTATTTTGATTGCAGCTATCGTACAATATAATTTCTAAGAAAATATCTAGTTTTAAATATTACCGTTCACTGTTAGATTTAAACATAGTCTTTTTAAGAATGAGTGTACTTTAGCATAGCATAACTTAATATGCCGTAGTTTTATGGGTAACTTTCACAGAAGAATTGTTTAATAATTTTTGTTTTTAAACAGTACAAATTTAACTTAATCGCTGTTATTTTATTTCAACTTTTTAAAATTTATTTATAAGCAACTGCAACTTGCGGCATTAATATTTTATACTAATGTAGCTAAAAGAGAAACTTGGATTTTCATTTTATATACGTATTTCGTAAGTTTTTTTATTATTTATAATTCGCGTATTATAATATTATTTTATCATATATATATATACATATGATACACTGTTATTATAATTATTATTATTTCACATTTACATGTAGTTTGTAGTACATTGAATTTTTTTTTTGGTTTGTTTGTGTGCGTTTTATAATTACATATTTTAGTTTAGTTTTTATGCAATTTTTACGGAAATCTATATACAGATTGTTTAATTGTAAAAGAGAACTGTTTAATATTTATATATAAACTAAATATTATATTTAGTTTTTGTAGTTTTTAAGATAGCTTGAGTGTTTTGTCGAGAAATTATTATCTTGGAAAGTAATATTTTGTCTTGTTTTATATTTTAAATCAAAATCTATTAATTTTTTTTTTATAGACTACACATGTAAAAAAATCAGTGTAAATTTACGTAACAATCATAGATGATGATATACGAAGAGTATATCGAAACGTTGATTTTAAATAAAATATATACAGAACTTAACCCGAAAGCTTTTTTATTTTAATATAATGAGTTCTGAAATTTTTTTTCTATATTATATTGTATATTATATTTGTAAATAAAAAATTTTTCAAGCAAGATTTTACGTATATTTTGGTGGCATATTTATTTTTTATTACTTTTAAATTACCAGTAGCAATTTTTCATTTTCATAGAGTCTGTAATTGATTTAAGTTGAAAATAACATTTTATTATATTTCCCTAAAATTAAATACAATGAACTTGTCAATAAATATAAAAGAATTATGAAGAAAACTTAATTTAATCAAAATTTAATTTTTC
This sequence comes from Clivina fossor, assembly GCA_963966155.1. Lineage (NCBI taxonomy): Eukaryota > Metazoa > Arthropoda > Insecta > Coleoptera > Carabidae > Clivina > Clivina fossor. Next base: position 23,480,064 of record OZ014552.1, on the reverse strand, counting down.
AGAAAATAATGCAGAAAATTTTGTCTAATTGTACTTGTATCTTTTATAGTTTTTGAGATTTACAAGTACACGTTTAACAGCTTAAATAGGACAAAGTTTTATATTTTTGAAATTACTTATTTTATCTTTAATCATTGCTATATAATTTAAACATTCTGTATAGTACAAATTATACACTTTCACAGCACTCTTAATTATGACTCATTTTTTAATAAACTGTATACATAATTGTAAATCTTTAAAACGATTATTAATTTCATATCTATAATTGAAAAAACTATGACATATCTCTGTATCTTATTCACCTGTTACTTTGTTTAACATTGTTTACAATTACCGCTTTTATTTTGTTATTTATCCTTGTTACCTTGACAACTCACTGAACTAATAAACAATTACGAATCAACGCTTGCAGTATACGAGTAGTTTAATTTGTTTAAATTGCTGAGATGCCCATAAATTTATTAATATGTTAGAAGTCTATGGGAAAGTATTAAATTGCCGAACGATTAAAAAAATATTTATTGTGAATTTTGAAATTTTTTTTACTTGTATTCCAGTTTCTATATTTGGTTAATTCAAGGCATGAGAAAGTTATTTTTGTTTGCTAAAGAATTTCAAACAGGAAAAAAATGTAATGTGTTACTGTATTTAAAATTAATTTAAATGGAAAAAACGATTAGTTAGAATATTATAGTTTTTAGTTTTTTTCTAGAAGAAAACCACTTGTGCAATTGTGGTAAAATTAATTAAATTAAAAATTTATTAGTTAATAATTTATTGTTTGATATTGCCAAAGTATTTATTAATAATAAATTATATAGTTCTTAAAAACAATTCATAATAAAACATAAAAATATTGAAAAAAATCATGTTTGGCATTTTAAAAACAAATTTCAATCAATGTGGAGGGGCACTGATTTAAATAAAATTTGTTTTCTATTAATTAAAATTTTTTATGATATAGTTAATTATTTGTTACCTAGTAATTTGTCTCTATTTTCTGTTATTTATTGTAAATGTCGTTTGTATCAGTTTTCCTGATGAAGACGGACGTTGAGTTTATCGAAACGTCGATTATCAATAAATAATAATACAGAACTTTAATCTAAAGTCATTTTTGTTGTTTTCAAATATATGCAGTTATTGAAAAACAAAAATTTAGTTGGAAAGAAGGAACTCCGCAAAAATATAAAATTTAACAAAATATTTTTATTATAGTTTATTTTATTAATATTAAATAGGAGTATATTATTCAATAATATTAATTTGTATGTTTAGCTTTGCCTGTAATAATGTATGTGAAATAAAAATAATTTGACAATAGTCAAAAGATAACAGTATATCCATTATGAAGTGCAATATTAATCTTAAAAGAGTGTCATAAAAATAAATTTAGTAAAATCAACTTTTAGCTTTAAAATCTTATTACGAACAGGTAAAAATATTATGGCTAAGTACTGAGAAATGTATTATTTCTTTAACATAAAACTAGTTATTTTCTATTGAAGTTACGGTGAGATTTGTTCTGTTGACAATAGCTACTTATTTACAAATCGCTTGAAAAATGTAATAATTTGAAAAGTGTTAATAACATAAGAGATTTCTTATCTATAATTGTAAATTTTGTTACATTACTAAACAGGGTTGGACTGAGTGCAATTATCTACCTTATGATTTGATAATAACTTGGTTTACAGCTGACGATGGCCAGAGTATGCTTGAATAATCCTTTTTTTTTTTACAAAATCATCAGTGTTTTTTGAAGAATAGGTTAGGTAAAGGGGTTAGTTTGTATTTTTATGGGTACAAAAAAAAAAAAGAAATATTTTTAAAAATAACTTAGTAGAAAACCTTTCAGAACTCATTATATTAAAATAAAACGGCTTTAGGTTGTAGTTCTGTATTAATTTTTATTAATAAGCGACGTTTCGACTAACTCAACGTAAGTCTCAAATCGACTTCTTTGGAAGCACCCAAAACCTTACAACCAGCATTAACTTTCCTTTCAATCTTACGATTAAAGTGACCATTTTTAGACAATAAACTACCTAAATATACAAATTTATCTACTTGCTCTAAACTTGCACTACCAACAAATACATTACATTCAGTCGTCAAGTTATTTTTTTTCAAATACTTAATACTTTGCACTTATCAATATTTCCAAGTAGTAGGAATAGAAGAGCGTGTATGAGAAGTTTCAATAAATATGGATGAAGCTAAAGTTATTTGTCTAGATAGGAATGTTTGGAGGAAACTAATTTCGGGATAATGGAAAAAATTTGTTCCACACCTTTTTGGATACATGACGTGATTGTATATGTATGTATGTATTTGTTGATCATATAACTGATCATATAGTGCACTTTTTTAAAAAAAATTTAAAAATCTTTCAGAATTCATTATATTAAAATAAATAAGTTGTAATTCTGTATTAATAATTATTAATAATCGACGTTTCTCAGAATTTATTAAAGAATTTGTGAACAACATTTTTGCTAACGGTCGATTTCACAACAAATATTTTAACTAAAGTCGACTTTAAAACTGCAAAGAAGCATCGATTTTAAATTCTGCCGGCATAAGTATGATTTCTTTCAATAAAACTATTCTTTTTTCTCAATTTTTTTCAAACATCTAATGACAAAATTATTTGTTGTTGCAATACAATACATCGATATTAAATTCTGTTGGCATAAGTATGATTATTTTTAATAAAACTATTCTTTTTGCCAAGTTTTTCAAACATCTAATGGCAAAATAAAGTCAATTTCAGTTAAAATGTATATTATAAAACTAGCTGTAAGATTTCTAAAGGTGCAGATTTTAATTATCGAAATTTGAAGATATAAAAACGGTAGAAGAACAATATGGTTCCGTAAGTATGTAAATTAGTACTATGTATGTATCTGATATATGTAAAATAAAATTATCTATGCGTCTGGTGTAGACCATCCATCGGTTTGTTTGTATGTATGATGACCACTAGTGCTAGGTAGTGGCACAGGAAGTGAATGTTGACGCCGTCAGATTTGTCGGAGCGCAGTTCCGGTTTTCGTACTATTAGGGTAGGGTGAGCTACTCGATTATTACTCATTTACCTGTACGATTGGTTATTTATTTCACTATGTCTACTTCACATTTATTATGTATTTTGTTTTTTTTTTCCTATTTAATGTTTGTTGTCTATTTCCTTTTTTGATTACTATTGTCTACTTGGAACATATATACGAATATGAGTAACGAATTTACGAATAAAAGATTGTGTATATAGAAAATAAATATAGAGTTGTGCAAAAGTTTGGAACTAGTTTAAAATTTTAAGAAAATATCCTATCTACTCTATTATAATTTAAAAATTTGATGTTTTGACACACTAGACTTGCATCATCAGGTAAATAAATATAAATGACATAAATAATAAATAAACAAAACATTGAAACAAGTAGGTAACAAAAGACAAGTGTCTAGATTATTAAAAATATACATCCACATTTATAATTCCTCTCATACATGCTCTTTTATTTCTACTACTTGGAAACTTACGCTCGCGCAAAACACTTTCAATCATACCAGTCCAACTACTCATCGGACGTCCACGCAAACGTATATACCATTAAAATCCAACACCAACTTTTGCTACAACATTTTTTTCAATTTCACACTCATCATACACTAATCTATTTCGTACCCGATCTCTCCTATTTAGACCACATACCCCACGTAAAAATCTCATTTCCACAGCAGTGATTTTCCGTTTATGCTTTTGCAACCAAACCCAACATTCACTACCATACATCAACGTAGGCACCAAAACTGCATTATATATACTCAAACGAGCTTCTTTGGAAACATTTACATTTCTAGCAAAAGTTCCCAAAGCACCCAAAACCTTACAACCAGCATTTACTCTCCTTTCAATTTCACGATCAAAACGGCCATCTCTAGACAACAAACTACCGAAATATTACTCTTATAAATTATTAATATAATGACAGGCAGCCGTAGGTCATTGGTAGTGTATTGGACTAGGATCCCAAAAGGTCTCTGGTTTGAACTCGCAAAATGCAGGGTAAATTTCAAAAAATCATACCTTCGCTTCCTTGAAATAAAGAGAAATTTACGTCGAATTATTTGAATTTTTACGCTCTTTTGGTAAATTGAGTAAATTTTTTTTGTATACCATACATGTTGTCAAAGTTTGACATTTTTTTAAAGTCAAAACATGTTTTTTTCTGCGGGGTGTGGTGGGGAGCGGAATGGTTCAATGTTTCAACGTCTTGCATGATCTTTAAAGATGAGACTTTAAATTTTTTCTAACGCAAAATTTTATTTAATTTCATTCAAAATCGGCCGAGTTATACCGATTTGAAGAGTCGGTAATTTTTCAGATTTTTTGAGTAGCGCATTTTATAAAAGTAAAAACTCAGGAACTACTGCATTATTCCAAAATGAAAACCACATTTCATATTTATTGCAATATAATTTAAGTTTTTTGATGCGAATGCACCATAATAATTTCAAGTGTCAGACAAAATAATCATCAAATAAAAATTTCTCTTTTCGTAACAAATAATTTATATTTTTAATATCTTGTTGTGACTGCATAGACTACATCTCATCTGTCTGCACCTACATTCTAAAACAAAAATATTAATTACAATGCAAAGAAGAAAAGCTATGTGAATTCAAACTATAAAGACAATTAATTTCTTTTGCCTCGCTTTGAAACAGAAAAACAATTGGTACTTCTCAACATCATCGTAAGGTACGCGCGGGAATTAATAGTAGGCCATGGAATAAAAACAATATGGCTGCCACGAAAAAAAAAAGAAGAAAGAAAAAAACAAAAGACATACTTTGCATAAAATATATTAATTAAGATAGATTTTTATTTAGTTTGTAATTATAAACATAATAATAAAGTTTTATTTTACACACGTTATTATATTTCTGTGTATTTTTTAAGAAATCTTTTTATCTAGTGGATAAACTAACAGTTAAGGTCGTTCATAAATGTAGTGAAAGTTGATAATTGTATTATTATTATTATTATATTTTTTTTTGTAGAAAATATAGGAAAAAAATATATACATATGAGATATTGCAAATATATGTATGAATAAATGAATATAAAATTTAAAAATATTTCTTTTATTTGAAATATATTGCAACCTTCACACATGAAAAACATTAGTATACGTTTTTCAAAAGGATATGGAAGTTAATTCATTATACTTTTTAATTAATAAGTTTTGATTTTTGCCAATGAGTTTATTTTCATCTCTACTTTATTTTCAACTAAATTGAAGTTAATATTAATATTTTGCCATTGTAGTTTAATATATAAGTTTATGACTGTATTCTATTCACATTTCTAAGATTTGTGCGTCACAGAATAATTTGTCTTTTTCTATCAATAGAAGAATTTTATTTACTAGAAAAAGATAAAATATTCTGTAACCCTACAGGTTTTGTAATTGTGATCAGAATTAATTTAAACTTAATATAATCTTAATCTGAACAAAAATATGTTAAGTCCATTGCATAAAATTAAGATTTATTAAATTATAAAGACTTTAAATTAATGACTTTATAATCGTAATTTAGGTTTAAATTTTGTGTTATTTTTTATTTTCATTCGACGTTTCGAAATATCATCAGAAAAAAATATACAATATAATTTTAAGATAGATAGGTGCAGTATATTGAAACGTCGAATTTTAATTAAAAAATTATACAGAACTTAAACCTAAAGCTTTTTTATTTTAATATTAGTTTTGAAAGACTTTTTGCTATGTTAAATATTGTATAATTATTGTACATATCTCACGTCTCTTACATGGATTTATTTATTTGAAAAACAGAAAAAATATTTCCTTTTTAAGGTAAACCTCATTTTGTACACAATCTTAATTAATTAATTAATTAAATTTATATATATATATATATATATATATATATATATATACACAGTGTGTCTACTTAAGTTGGAACCATATGGAAAACTTTTTTATTATTAGTTTTATGAAAGAATTTATTCTTGACAAAAAGTTGTGCATGGTCCAAAACTTAAAATGCAATCATCAGATATTAATTTTTTTAAGCCGTATACGAAGTTTGTCAAAAAATATAAATTTTACTCGAAAGTAAAGTACCTTTATTTTTTACAATACAGAAGAATGTTATAAAGTAAAGTTATTTTGAATTATAAGTTATATTCAAATATGCAATTACAGCCATTTAGCATAAAAATTAAGGTTTGGTGATTTGTTACGTTTTACATTATAAATTATTTGTAGTTATAAATTTCAATTTCAATGAATGCATAATAATTATTTATTTTAGATATAGGAAAATCTATACAAAGAATATTTAGTAAACAAACATCTATTTATACAGTAACAAAAATAATTAACTTTTAATTTAATCTACTAAAGCTTCGACATATCCACCTTCTTTTTGTAAACATTTATTTGTTTTTTTCTCAAACCTTAATGGCTGTAATTGCATATTTGAATATAACTTATAATTCAAAATAATTTTACTTTATAACATTCTTCTGTATTGTAAAAAATAAAGGTTTTACTCTTTAGTAAAATTGATATTTTTTGACAAACCTCGTATACGGCTTAAAAAAATTGATATCTGATAATTGCATTTTAAGTTTTGGACCATGCACAACTTTTTATCAAGAATAAATTTTTTCGCAAAACCAATAATAAAAAAGTATTCCATATGGTTCCAACTTAAGTAGACACAGTGCATATATATATATATATATATATATATATATATATATATATATATATATATAAAATGTATAAAATTTTGATGGGAAGGTAGTGAAAAAGTTAAGTGTTCGAATCAAACTCTCATTAAAGATTGTGTGTCAAGCTTTCGGTGTTATTTTCCACCTTTTTTAGGACCTAAATTTATTAATGAACTAAACTAATTGTACAGTGAGAATAATTACAATAAAATAATATTAAAAAATTATTATAACTTACATGTGCTTCTTTGCTTCTTAGAAAATTCGGAAACAAATACATAATAATAAAATTTGCAGAATATATAAATCATAAAGTCGATAAATAATTATTACTTTTAATTATTTATCGACTTCGTGATTAAAATCTTAAGAAAGGATTTTTTCCATAAAATAAAAACATTTTTTAAAAATTTTCATGCAATTTATATAGTATTAAAATGCATTAGATTAAGAACGAAATTTATAGTGCATAAAAAATGCAACTATAATTATTATTGTTAAATCATATAAAACAATTTTTTTAATAATTTTTTTCAATAAATACTAAATATTAAATAAAAATTACAACATATCTCAGAGACATTTTTGAATAATACAGGGCGGTTAAGGGATTTAACATGTAAAATTAGTTTTATACAAATTTCTTACTATCTTGTTTATTTTACGGCAAATAGTTACAGAGTCAAGTTGTTTAGAGTTAAATGATGCATTTACATTTTACATTTTTATTAACCTTTTGATTTAGTCGCAACTTTAAAAATAAAAAGGAAAATTTCTGTTCAATTGAAGCAACTTTTGTTTTTCATGAATTATTTATTTAACTCCACCACCCACGTACAAATATAATTATAGAAATATAATAAAAAATAATATTGAAATATAATATGAAATAATGAAGTAAATTAAAAGTGTTACGGTCCTGGAATGCAGTGTTCGCCTTGTTCACTGCACCGAACGAGTAAATTAAGAAGAAAAAAAAAATTGTATAAACACTTTGTATAAATTCTAGTCGACAAGAAGTAATAGTATACTTTCTAAAATCTGCTATAACTATTATAGATAACCCGTTTTATAATATTATATTATAAATATAGAATATTATTCCACAAATTATAGAATACATGTTGATTCATTTACATATAATTCACATAAATTTACGGAAATATTTAAAAGAAATATATATTGGTATATAATATTTTAGCTTTTTGCGTTTCTGTTTATAGTTATAAGGAGAGTTAATACTGGTTGTAAGGTTTTGGGTACTTTAGGTAATTTTGCAAGTTCGTTTAAGTATATACAATACTATTTTGGTGCCTATTTTGATGTATGGTGGTGAATGTTGGGTTTGACTGCAAAAACATAAAAGGAAAATGATTGCTGTGGAAGTGAGATTGGGGATCAAAAATTTATAATTACACCATTGATTGGACATCGTTCCTATTACTAAAAAATACCACATCTCCGTGAAATAATACGTAAAAATACAATACTTGTTTACTATAATGATGTAAAAATATCGCATTAAAAAAATATGAAAAGTAGTTTTGAAAAAATGAATAATGTTTTTTTCGCTGAAATAATTCAATATTTCAGCGAAAAATATCAAAATTAAATGAAAATGATGAAAATATCTCTCGTACAGCATTTTCGCACTAAAATCTATTTATTCAATCGTTTGGGTATACACTTAGCTACAGTTTAATATGCGCTAATATAATATTCGCCACTTTCTACCAAACGAAATGTCTAATATCATTTTAAATAGTCTGTATTTCCACCTCTTTTCTTGAAAAAATGCTTTTAATTTTTGCTTTAAAGTAAATTTTTACTTCTACCTGTTATCAAATATGAATAAGTATTTATATTTTTGTTATATTTTTATAACTAATATTATAAAATCCAAATGAACTAATTAAAATTGCTTAATAAGTAATTTTATGTAAACGTCAAAAGTAATTTTGACAAAAAATCACTTTTAAAATTGGGGTGAGAATACGGGCCTTTGTCCATTTTTATTGCACCCTTTAAATCCTTTAAGGCATTTCTTTCTATAACTTGTATAATTTTATTGTCTTTAATTCACAATTAATTTTTACGGACATTAAAATTTATGTATTTAAATAAAAATATAAATGAAATAAATTTATTTTATCAATGTTGAACGTGTGAATAAATATTTTATTCTCTCCGTTTCTAATAAATTTCTATCTTATTTAATAAAATTTATGTACATACACTAAAAGGTAACTTTTAATTGCATTTACATCTGGTATTTTTTTTGCTATAATTATAATAATATTCAAAACTAGTTTTAAATTTGCGAATCCGATATATAATTGTCAAATATTTCCTGTTATAAAAAAAGAAAGTTTTTAAATATTGCAGATTAGATTCAATTACATTCATTTTTTAGTAGGACTTTTAACTATGTAAATAATCTGTAAATTATCTTAACTTTAATAGTATTATTTCAAAATATGTTTATACTGGATGATTCAGATCCTATTGACATAAAGAATATATATTAGTGGTTTTAAAACTGTTTTAGTGGTTGGCACTCTATTGAATCTCAAAATACTTTCTTGCACTCTCTTTGTAAAATTAGCATATATCTACTTATAAATTTCTACAACAACTTAGTTAATTTGAAAATTATTTACAGTTTTAACAGAGAAATGAAAACAAATGCGAAATTGTGCATACTTTTTCAGGGAAAATTTAAATGATAAGAAACTCTTGAAACAATTGAGTGACTAGTTTTATGTTTCATGCATTTAACAAACCAGTAAAAAAATAACTACCCCCTCCCCTCCCCCATCCTCTACATTTAACATCTAATTTTATTTTTAGTTCTACTTCCTGGTAAATAAATGTTGCTGACAAGTCGTGAGAATAGATTAGATTACGATTATATACTCAGCAAATTTAGTTTAGACAAACTATATATACGGAAAAGAATATATGACAATGACTGCTGTTTTAAGTCTATAATAATTGGTAGAGAAGACATTGCAAAGACATCATATGTACATATTTGAAATAAACAAATATTAAATGAAATTAATTCTGAAAACTGGCGTCTAACGGGCAAGGCGCTCGATCGGAAATCGAGAGATTATGGGTTCGATTCCTGCCAGATGACGGAATTATGAATTATTGGAAAAATAATAATATACAGAAACGTCTGTAGTTTGTCAGAATTAATTTAGGGAAAGCTAATTTCGGAATACTGGAAAAGTTTGTGCCACACTCCTTTGGGTATACGGCGTGATTGTGTATGTAATTTTGTATGTTCGATAAAAACAAAGTAATTTGTATTTAGATAAATTAATGATAATAATAGAAAATTCAAACGAATTTGAACTAAGATCTAAATTATATAGTTTTCAACGTAGTCTTAAATGACAAAATATGTTAAATATATAGGTATACGTAAAATTATAGAACTATAGAAGATGGTATGTTTCAGAAACTATGACAGTAAAACAATGCAAATTACTCGCGGTAATTTTGTTTACGAAAAAAATGTGACAATGACTTTCTGAAGAAATCTACTTTTCAATTTCAATGTTTCTCTTCTTTATATTCTTAATAGCAATAATGTGTAGGTACATTCACTTAAAAATATTTTGTCTATATTCAAAATGTACCTATTATCGAAAGGTCCAAAGATCCAAAAAAAGAAATAAATACGAAACTTATAACTTTTGTTGTTGAGGCAAACTTTTTTTTATATCACATTATAAGCAGGATACGTTTTTAAAGTAAATTATAAATTAAAAAAAAATTTTGTAGTTGAAATCAAATTGTTATTTTAAACAAAGTTGGAATAAATATATTTAAAACTGGATAAATCAACGAACACAAATAAATTAATATACAACAAAATACAATAAAATCTAATGTTAGATGAATACATCAACCGTAATTATCTATTTTTGCATCAAATGTTTTATTAAAAAATATAATTAGAAGGCTGAAAAATCATCGTTTTTTTTAGAGGAAACAACTAAAATAATAGATAGATTATTTAAAGAATTTTTCTTTATATTTTGATGATATATTTCCATTAAAAAAGTCGGTAAAACACAAAAGAAATACAATTTTTGATTAGCGTTATTATTTATAAAATAAAAACTAACTACATATTATAATAATAATACTATAAAAAACTATATAATTTTATTCTCTAACAAATAATTGTGTAAAACTGTAATTTTTATATAAATTCCTTTTGGGTACAATAAACTTGTACATACTTTAAAGTAGAAAGAACGTATGTTTTTTTTGCCGGTGCAAATTTGAACGAAAGCAAAATTAAAAAAAAAACAAAGTTTACTTCGGTCATTGTCAAGGTTACTCACATTTCCATACTTGTATACAACGCATACATTCTCATTATATAGACAAAATATTTTAAGGACTCGTGTATTTGATATTTATAAACGTATACTACATTGTTTTACGTGAATTTAATTTCTTATATTGATTGTGAGTTGGAATTTTCGTACTGTGTATTGTTTCTTATGACTAACAAATTTATTTTTATCCGCGAGAGAGTTAATATACAGTTTTTTCGCGCTTGGGTTTTTTTTTGCAATATTAAAATATGCGAATATTTTACAAGTGTGTTTTTTTGTTTAAAGCAATTTGTCATTTGAAGTACCATGCAATATGCTAATTTGCCGTGACTGTATACAAGAAATAATGTACAGAGAGTTCCAAATAGGTTTGTCCACTATTTTTATCACTTTGAAAAGGAAAAGGGGTATAGTGTTTGGTATGGTGTCTGTAACAGTGTTTAAAATTAAAACAAAATATATAGAAATCGTTCATATAGCCTGTAGATGATTAATCTGAACTTAGTTTATGAGGGTGTATGTGTGTGCCTTGTCAGCTCGCTCGCTCGGTCGTCAGTCAAAATTTTGTGATAGCAATTCTTCCTAGATGGTTTAACCGATTTTGATGAAATTTTCAGGATAGGTTTATTTGATGCTTAAAATGATCATGTGTTTTGATTTTTTTTCTGGTGATGCCAACTTTCCGAGAAAAAATTACTAAAGTTTGTAAAAATTTATTATGGCTACATTATTTATCCGATTTTAATAGAATTTTTACAAAAAATTCTTTTAGTGTCAACATAAATTATACAATTTACTATTATACAGTGTTGCTAACTTTTCGAGGGAAAATTTACTAAAAATTTTAAAATTTAATTCTGGCCTCACTATTTATCCGAGATTAATGAAATTTTCACACATTTTCAATAGTGTCCATATACATTATATAATTTTACAATGTTGCCAATTTAAAAAAAATTTATTATGACTACATTATTTATGAGATTTTAATCAAGTTATCACAAATGATTCTTTTAGTATCCACATAAATTATATAACGTTACCAACTTTTTAAGAAAAAAAATTAATAAAATTTTTAAAATTTAATTTTGGCTTAAGTACTATTTATTAGAGATTAATCAAATTTTTATGATTTTTATTAAATTATATAATTTTTAGTGTCTTACGTTGTTGCCAATTTTCTGAGAAACAAATACTAAAATTTTTAAATTTTTATTTCGGTTTCATTGTTTATTCAATTAATTAAAGATTAATTAATTAATTAATTAATTACCTACTTGATTAAAAAAATTTACTAATTTTTGATATATATTTTTGATGAACCTTTGAAAATAATCTATTTATTCTAAAAACGTTTTCCATCATCTTAAACTAAGTCGATCTATCAAATATCCCGTATATCAATGGATTCGACTGAACACTATAGCATGTTCCCTATATGCTTTGTTTGAAGACAGACTGTATATTTTTTTCGTAAACTTTAAACAAGAACGATAAATAAATTTTATATATGTACACAAGTCACGTAGAATCTGCAAAATTTTTTGAAGTTTTACATGTCCACGTTTGCATTAAAGAACCGAATAGCAACACAAAAGCATTGCAATGAAGAAGAAGAAGAAGAAGGTCTTTTTTGATGTCAAGGTAAACTGACAATACTCGTTTACTTAAACTACAATTCCACAATATAACCCAAACGTATGTACAAAACCATATATTTTTATGATATCAACGTTGAATCATATAAAAGAAAATCTTAATTGCTGTACTAAGAATTTTATTATACTTTTATGTGAGAAATTTTGAAATATTTTGCAAAAGTTTTACAAGAACAGAGCTGAAAGTTTTTGGTTAGAAAATATATAACTGTAATATAAGTGAAAAATGATGCTGTAAAAAGTTGATGTTTCTGTTACATGACTAATGATTCTGATGATTAAGTATATTGCAGCAGGAAAAATTTGGAGTAGGTATTCGAAATTACAAAATTTTAACTTTTATAATTTTGAGGAATTACAATATTTGGTGTAGGAAAAATATTTTTCTTTTACTTCAGCTATAAAAAAACAATCATTGAAACATAGTAATAATTTATAAATTTTGTAATCTAGTTACTAATTTTGTTACGTACACTGTAAAAAAAATCTCGGATATCACACGCAGGGGAATATCTTCTAAAAGAATAATACAATATTTGTTCCTGAAGATAAAATTTTTTAGTTTGAAATATTGAATAGAACTATAATTAAAAGTGTATCTGAGATAATAACAGATTCAAAAACTATTGACATAATCTATTATATAGAATTACTGTGATTTTCCTCTTGTCTTAAGTGCGTAGAGAAATTCTTAACTATATAGAAATTAATACGATAGATTTTAACCAAAGTAAATAATATAGCATTACCATAAATGACATTTGTTAAATGTGATTTCTTTCAATTATAAGTTTGTTAAGTTCAAAAATGTATATAGATTTTCTATTTACGAGTATTTTAATTAGTATTCACTAATTAGTAATAGTTTTATTAGCATTATATTGTTTGAAAAGTGTTGTTTCTCATTAATATTTTTATTTTGTATATTATGACTTGATTAATTGTTCTATTCTGACTACATGTGTAAGATCTGTAGTGTTATAGAATATTTTGTCTTATTCTATTAAAAGACTAATTCCATTTTACTACATTTTACATTTTATTACATATGTCTGTATGTAATTTTTTTTTTTTAATTTTTTCAGTAAATTTTTATAATTAATGAAGTAAAGTTATTTTACATATAATTTTATAGTAATTTTTACTATAAAAATTTATGTAAATTTACAAAAAAATTTACAGTGTGTATTAATTTCAATATTTTTTTACTTTTTCAACGAGGGAGAATACAATTTGGTGTATAAATTAATCAAAATCCTTTAAAATTTTAGTAAAAAATTTATCAAATAATGATAAAATCAATTAAAGATTTTCTTAAAATCTCTACAATCTTAGAATTTTTGTACAATCTCAATAATCATACTTAAAATTTGCACAATCTCGTGTACAAAATGTGAAGAAATGGTTTCTTTTTCGCATATTAATAAAAATAAAATCTAATATGTGCAAATAATGCTTTTTATTGAATCTTCTAATATTTTGACTTTCTAGCAAAGGTATTCAAATAAAAATACTAGGCCATAAAAGTACTTAGTAATTGAGTAATTGATATTCTATGAATCAATAACGGATATCGAGAGATTGTAGTACAAATGTACAGCTACAAGCAACTTGGTAAATTCGAAAAAAAAAAGACAATACATGGAATTGAAAACAATGAGCTGATATACACAAAGCTATTCTTTAAATTGTTGATTTTTTTATTAACTATTCTTTCTTACCGCGTATGTGTTTTTTTTTGTTTCTTTCTTCGTTTCAATTGAATAGACGTGCAATCAGTTAACAATGTTGAAAAAAATATCATATGTAGTTTTACGTTTTTGATTGACAACTTACAACTATTGTCATTTCGTATGCATATTAATTAGGCCTTCATGTGTGTTATGTAATTGTTTCTTTTTTGTGTTTTCTATTTTTACTACTATTGTATATATGTATTACTAATTGTAAAAACCAGAATTGGTAAACATCTTGAAATAGTGCCAGTTGCGTACGTGCCACACTCTTCCCAAAAGGACTTCATCCTGTAATCATTTTGGAAATATGTAAATTAAAACACTCGGTTAAATTTTCACAATAACAATAAAAAATCCTTTATTGGCCAATTTCGGCTGTTAAGCCATTATCAGAAGGTAATACTACAAAAAGTTTAGCAAAATTTGTTCTTATATATCTAAATACAACAAGTAAAATTAACAAAAAGGTATGGTAGTTTATGTAATTATTATTACAAATTTAACATCACGAATTTAAGCATAATTTATCATAATATACTTAGTTGGTAAACGATATGAATTTATTAAATATTAATCTAGACAGTAGACACAAATCAAATTTAAACCAATAAATATAAACTTGGTCAATTTTAAAATTAAATACTGACTTGATTATTTGTAAAAATTATGTGCGATGACCCTTATTTGTACGCAAATGGCACTAAATAATGATTGTACGCAACTGGTACGTACGCAACTGGCACGACACCAACATCTCATATGTATACATATATATACAATCACGTCATGTATTCAAAAGGCTGTAGCATAAACTCTTTCCACTATCTCGAAATCAGTTTCCTCCAAACATTCCTATCTAGACAAGCAACTTTAGCTTCATCCACATTCATCTAAATCTATCTCATACATGCTCTTCTATTCTTACTACTTGGAAACTTTTGCTCACGCAAGCCACTCTCTCAATCATACCACTCAAACTACTCATCGGACGTCCACTGGCAAACGTATACCTTCAAGACATTCAAATATATTCTTCAAATCAAACGTTCATAAGACTCAAGATGACCAAATCGCATCTTAACTAACTAACACTAACTTTCGCAAAAACATTTTTACGTATAAGTAAAATAAAATTGATTTTAAATAATATATTTTTTTAAAAATTAAATTATTGTTAATCCAATCCTGTTTAAAGCTTCACGTGCATAATTTAGTATCCAATTATCCTAAGGATATCAAAGCTATCGATCAATTTATTAATAAAGAAACGAGTTTAATCTGTATATGTTATAAACGGACATATTACAAATAACTTTTCAGTATGAAGAAGCACAAAACAAAAAAAAAATACGAAGAGAATGAATCGCGCGTCGTATTATAAAAATCACAGAAGCTATCTTAGCCAGTTTTTTTTTGTTTCACCGGAAACAAGGTTGGTACACCTGTGTGTATGTGTGTGCGAGATCCGGTGTAGTGACTTCTTATTGCGTTCAGTTGAAACACCTGCATTTTAACATTATATATATATATATACTTATGTGAGTACAAGTTGAGAACAAAATCATTCAAGCAATGCACGATAAATATTTCAAAAGTTTTTATTTATTTTTGTTTTTTTTTTCGAGTAAATTTTTCATTGAGTATATTTATAGCTGAACAATGATTTAATATGAAAAAAAATTATATGAGCTGTGTATTTTATTATTATTAGAAACAATTATAAGTCAGTGGTAGCGTGTGTCTGACTCGGGCTTCAAAGGTCTCTGGTTTGCGTTCTGTATTAATTAATATTTATTAATAATCGACGTTTCGACGAACTCAATGATTGATTATTAATAAATATTATTTTATTTTATATAATGAGTTTTAAATGTTTTTTTACCACTTTGACTGCAAGGAAAAGTGATATAGTGTTTGGTACGGTGTCTGTAATATTTTCAAAAAAAAAAAAAAATTGTATAGAAATCCTTCATATAGCTTCTAGATGACGAATCCGAACTTAGTTTATGTGGGTGTATTGATGTGCGTCGTCAGCTCGCTCGCTCACTCGCTCGGTCGTAAGTCAAAATTTTGTGTCCGCAACTCCTCCTAGACGGTTTAACCGATTTTAATGAAATTTTCAGGATAAATTTGTCTAGCTCCCAAAATGGTCATGTGTTTTTATTTTTTTCCAGTGATGCCAACTTTTCGAGAAAAAAATTACTAAAGTTTTTAAAAATTCATATTGGTTAAGTTATTTATCCGATTTTGATAAAATTTTCAGAAAAAATTTTCCTAATGCTCCCATTAACTATATAATTTTATTAATATCCAGTGTTGCCAACTTTTCGAAAAAAAATTACTAAATTTTTAAAAAATTTATTATGGCCATGTTATTTAACCGATTTTACTCAAATTTTCACAAAAGATTCTTTTAGTATTCATATAATTTATGTAATTTTAACAAAATACAGTGTTGCCAACTTTGCGAGAAAAAAATTACTAAAATTTAAAAAAAATTATTATGACCACTTTATTTAACCGATTTTAATCAAATTTTCATAAAAGATTCTCCTAGTGCCTAAATAAATTATACAATTTTAACAAAATACAGTGTTGCTAACTTATCGAGAAAAAAATCACAAAATTTTAAAAAAAATTATTGTGGCTACATTATTTATTCGATTTTGATCAAATTTTCAGAAAAGTTTTTCCTAGTGCCCACATAAATTATAATATTATTAAAATATAGTGTTGCCAACTTTCCGAGAAATGTCAAAGTGGTCTATATATGGGTTTACCCATATACCTACTTCTAATCTTGTTTTATTATGTATGCAATATTTAGAATTGAGATCTATGTACATTTGTACAATAGATTGTGAAGCGATATTTGGTTCTTGAAAAATCTTTAGTTCAACTGACGTTTGAGAAACCATTTCTAATATCATTTGCAATCGTAATGTAATAGAGATTTTTTATCAATTCAATAGCGAGATAAAACCGATCGTAAATTAAGAAAAAAAATCAAATAAGTAATAAAGTATTTTGAACAATAGACTAAGTTTATATATGTATATATGTAAAATTTTGCTTCTGTATACTGGTATTGCTTAATCGAATTTTTTTTTATTCATTATTAACGTTCATATGCTGTTATGTAGGGAAATTACATTTGATATATTATTATTTTGGTTCTTGCCAAGGACGTTAGTATTGTGTTAAACCAGTGCTACTTAAACGGTTTTAAAAAATATCGGTTGATACTACAAGGTCGGATTTTAGGTGTTTTAGTTTACTGATTTCTGGGTCTATTTGGATCACATTTATAAGTCCAGTTTATAGAATCTTTTGTCGTTTTCTAATTAATGAAATTCTTCTTTTGTTAAAAAAACAAATATTTTGTAACGCTACAGGCCTTCCAGATGCAAACCGAATAAGCCCATAGTTTTGGTTACAATCAATATTTACATTGTCTTAAAACCGATATTAGTTAAAACCGATCTTCTAGTACTAATCATTGTATTTAATATACACTGTGTCCCCCAATTGAGTTCACTATAGAGATTCCGCCCTGCTTTGTCTGAAACAATTTTAAGCATATTTTTAGTTTTATTTTATATTCAAGTAAAGTGCCTTTTTGGTCAATAATACGGCATAATGTTCTTGAGAAAAGTTGTTCAGAATATGAAATTATGGCTCTGTGCAAAATTTCAAAAAGATCAGCTAACATTCATTAAATCCGCTTTTTGTGTTACTGAACGAACATAAAATAAAATGATAATAAAATACTATCTTAGAAACTTATGTTTTTTTAACTGATTTTTTTGAAATTTTTGTATATTTTAATTTGCACAGTTTTGCATACCGTGATATTATTTGGCACAAGTTATTTATTTATTTATTATTTAGTAAATCAAAGGCCTAAGCCAATTACAGATTTACAATAATTTATTACAAAATTTTATAATTATTATAAATATAGCAAAATAACACGTTTTTCAAAAACAAGATACAAAATATAAACAGAAATTACTTATATAAAATACATGATTTAATAATATAAAGTTTAATATCAGCTTAGTTGTTGATATTGGTTGTTTGACAATAAATCCATAATTTTTCTTTTAAATGTATTAAATTCCATATTAAAAATATCAGTTTCACTATAGTCGCACTGTGCGACCTATTCCTGTACTTCAACTTTTTTAAGGATTATATAAATTTTAAAAAAGTAGTTTGATATTCACTCTATTTTTATAACGGAATTAGGAAAAAAAACATTATCTTCATATCTTTTTCTGCTAAACTTCAAAACGAATTCATCAACCTTTGTTAATCATCAAAAAAAAAAACAAAAAACAAAAGAACAAATTTATTTCTCACGATTCTGTACGTAAACTATAGAGTCTGTAAATATACAGTTAATCTTTTGTGTATTGTTTCATCAAAGTATTGAATCTCTGATTCATTTACGAAAAAATGCAAAACAAATATTTTTTTTCTTTCTAATTTCCTTGGTGGTGTGTGTTATGTTCCGAAAAACATTCATAACCGACAGTGGAACATTATGATTTTTTTTTGATAACGGGAATTAATAAAACGTTTGTCTGCTAAAAACTGTCATTATTTTGTCAGATTTTGTAAATTATGAGGTAGAATTAACCAAAATTAAGATTTAAATTGTGTTTTTTGCTTTAGATATGTTTACAATGATTATAGTGCTCTATGAGAAACGGTTTGAATGTATAATTGAAGTAGAATTAACTGATCTGGCTTACAAATTGCTCACTATATCTCAATTACAATAATATTTAATACACTCTAAATTCTTTTAGCGAAATTACAAAAAAATAGTGTTAAAA
Organism: Clivina fossor; assembly: GCA_963966155.1. NCBI lineage: Eukaryota > Metazoa > Arthropoda > Insecta > Coleoptera > Carabidae > Clivina > Clivina fossor. The sequence continues at coordinate 23,460,690 of OZ014552.1, read as the reverse complement.
TTTTACTATAAAAAAATCTGTAATTTTATTTTATCATAAATATTCTGTATTTCTACCTCAAAATTATGTAATTTTTATATAATTCATAATAATCACATAAAGTAAGCAAAAATGTTCTAATAAGTATGTAATATTGCTTACTTTCTGCAAATTGAATCACATATTATACTTAATGTAGAATTACATATTGTTGATATAACTTCTTAAATTATGTAAAATTACAGCTTGTATATTAATATCTGTAATAATTTATCAAAACAATGAGACTTAGTACATATTTTGTGTAATAATACTAATAAAACATTGTGTCATTTTTTCCTGATGAAAATGTAGGCTGAGTACATCGTAACGTCGATTACTAATAAATATTAACACAGAACTACAACCTAAAGCCGTTTTATTTTAATATAATGAGTATTGAAAGATTTTTACTAAGATAAAATAAAAATTACATCTAGAAAGAATCCAAAAACATTTTGACTTTCTTTTATAAAATGTATAAGCTGCAAAAATTAAATATTACATTTATTAATGCAAAATTTCAAAACAATTTTTAAGCAACAATAAATTTATTGTTAAACGGTTATAATTTAATTTTTTTAAGAACTTTTGTTATTGTTTTTTTTTTTAAATCAAAAATTTTCTGCGCAGGCGTAATCGTGATTAGATAACAGAATTAAAATGAAAGTTTAATAAGTTTTATGTGAAAAAAATATTATTTTTTTTCTCATAAAACTATTGATCAATATATTGCAAGCGTTTGTTTTTTCTTTTTATTGATTTTATGCTCTGTTATTTTGATTTTATTTAATGTTTAAATTCAAAAATAAATACAAACATTATCTATAGTTATAATTAGAGTAAATATATGTTACTTAACTGTAACTAATGACCGTTTAAGTTAAAAAAAATTAAATTTATGTAAGTGAATAAATAAATACCAAGAAATTATTGATTTTCTGCTTGTGTAAGATTTGTTAATTTTTAATCGAAATTTGGCAAACCAATATTAGGAATATATGTATGTATATACAGTGTCCGTGAAAAACAGGGATGGGCTGCCGTCAGTGATTCATATAGTAACTAATTATTGTATAGTAATGTACATTATTCTACTAGTAACATAATTATCTTTTTTTTTAAAAAAAAATTTAAAACTTACAATTAGTTATGTAATTCGGATAAAATTAAATAACTATTTTATTTTCTTCTGTGGAATTTACAGAAAATAGAATACTGTACATAAAATTATACTTTACAATTTTAAAAGATTATCGTTTTAGATACGAACCACGAAAATAACTCATAATTTCCGAAACACTGAAATATCAGGACATGCAAAAGAATCTAATGTATTTCGAATTTAAAAATAGTGAAATAATTTCAAATAGAGAAAATCAACTGAAAGTTATTCAGACTGCCGTTAATTTCACATTTTTCTTTTCGGAAAACAAAAACCGCTTTAATCTTATAGTTTCATTTTTTTAGTTTCATGGTTGTTATTTTTAGCTCGTATTCATGAACGTATACTAACTAAAGACGCGTGCTGCTAAAAGCCACTACTATGTGCATCTTAATGTGACGAAGAGTTCACTGACAATGTTAGAACAAGCTAGCGATATGTTTTTGTATACAGTGGTTGTTTCATGTTGAAGAAAGATAGGAATATATCTGTTTATGTATGGATTTAATTATGGATAAAAAATTTTCAAGAATTATTGTAAATGTAATCATTTTACATACCATATGGTTTGTGTTACAAAGAAATGTTTCTGTATTTCTCAGAATTCCTTGCAGTTTTGATTTCATATTGGCAATAATATTAATGAAATAAAACAACTTTAAGTTTTAATTCTGTATTAATATTTATTAATAATTTACGTTTTGACAAAGTCAAGGTACGTGTTCATCAGGAAAAACGATACAAATGACATTTATGAATGACAATAAACAGAACGTGGTAACAAGTTACTAGGTAATAAAAAAAGTAACTAGATCATGAAATTTATAAATTTTTAATTAAATGAAGACAAATTTTATTTAAATCAGTGCCACTTCACACTGATTGATTTTATCTTTTTCTTTATAAATTTCTATTGCTTCTTTTATCAACCTGCTGTTAATATTGATTGATCTTCCAATAATTATAATATCTTCAAATTTTATTTTTATGATCTAGTTACTTATTTTATTAACTAATAACTTGTTTCTATGTTCTGTTTATTTACTATAAATGCCATTTGTATTTTTTTCCTGATGAGACGTACGTTGAGTACGTAAAATACGTCGTTTATTAATAAATATTAATACAGAACTAGAACCTAAAGCTGTTTTATTTTATTATAATAAGTTCTGGAAGATTTTTTACAATGTTAATAATATTAATATTTGGGTTTATATATGATAAAAACTTAAGCAGAAAAAAAATTAAATTGGATTAGATGCTAAATTACAGATGATATGTCTATTTAATTACATACATACATACATACACAATCACGCCATGTACTCAAAAGGGTGTGGCACAAACTCTTTTTATCATCCTGAAATTAGTAGCCTCCAAACATTCCTTATCCAAACAAGCAACTTTTGCTTCATTCACATTCATAATTCCTCTCATACATGCTCTTTTATTCCTACTACTTGGTAACTTTCGCTCACGCAAAATACTCTAAATCTATTCATCACTCCATCTATTCATCAAACATATACCATCAAAATCATTCAAATAAATCTTTTTAACCAAACGTTCATTAGACATTCGCTCAACATGTCCAAACCATCTAAACTGACTAACACTAACTTTTGCGTCAACATTTTTTCAATTTCACACTCATCATACACTAATCTATTTCGTACCCGATCTCTTCTATTTACACCACATACCCCACGTAAAAATCTCATTTCCACAGCAGTCATTTTCTGTTTATGCTTTTGCAACCAAACCCAACATTCACTACCATACATCAACGTTGGCACCAAAACTGCATTGTATATACTCAAACGGGGTAGCTTCTTTGGAAACATTTACATTCCTAGCAAAAGTTCCCAAAGCACCCAAAACCTTACAACCAGCATTTACTCTCCCTTCAATTTCACATTCAAAACGGCCATCTCTAGACAACAAACTACCCCAATACGGCCGTGTGTAAAGTTTGTATTTTACACACTACAGACACTGAAAAATCGACGTTTAACAAACGTTGTTATAATGCGATGCGTAAAGTAACCAGCGTTGCCAATACAGTGGGTAATCGGTTTACGAACATAATCCGTTCCAAAATTATTTTCGTAAACCAAAATATTCGTTAACCGATCATTCTCATAATATTGCCAGATTTTCTAATATTTTTATTTTTATTTTAATTTATTTTTTACTACTTTGACTGCAAGGAAAAAGTAGTATAGCGTTTGGTACGGTGTCTGTAACATTTTCAAAAAAAAAAAAAAATTGTATAGAAATCCTTCATATAGCCTCTAGATGACGAATCTGAACTTAGTTTATGTGGGTGTATGGATGTGCGTCGTCAGCTCGCTCGCTCGCTCGCTCACTCGGTCGTCAGACAAAATTTTGTGATCGCAACTCCTCCTAGACGGTTCAACCGATTATAATGAAATTTTCAGGATAAATTTGCCTAGTGCCCAAGATGGTCATGTGGTTTTGGTTTTTTCCAGTGATGCCAACTTTCCGAGAAAAAAATTACTAAAATTTTAAAAAATTCATTGTGGCTACATTATTTATCCGATTTTGATCAAATTTTCAGAAAAGATTTCCCTAATGCTCCTATTAATTACATAATTTTATTAATATTCAGTGTTGCCAACTTTCCGAGAAAAAAATTACTAAAGTTTTAAAATTTTTATAATGGCCATGTTATTCAACCGATTTTACTCAAATTTTCACAAAAGATTCTCCTAGTATTCATATAATTTATGTAATTTTAACAAAATACAGTGTTGCCAACTTTCCGAGAAAAAAATTATTAAAATTTTTAAAAATTTATTATGACCATTTTATTTAACCGATTTTAATCAAATTTTGATAAAAGTTTTTTTAGTGCCTCAATAAATTATGCAATTTTAACAAAATACAGTGTTGCCAACTTATCGAGAAAAAAATCACAAAATTTTTAAAAAATTCATTGTGGCTATATTATTTATTCGATTTTGATCAAATTTTCAGAAAAGTATCTCCTAATGCCCACATAAATTATAATATTATTAAAATACAGTGTTGCCAACTTTCCGAGAAATGTCAAAGTAGTCTATATATGGGTTTATCCATATACTTCTAATCTTGTTTTATAAAGGGTTCCGAAAAATTCGTTATCCGAATATATGTTTGTTGTCCGGACACAAAAATCTTTGGTGAAAGTGTTTGTTGTCCGAATTGTTTTCAGTCCGAACTGTTTATTAACCGATCACCTACTGTATTAGATCAATATACCAAATATATTTGTATACTCTTGCATTAGATGTTTCATCTAATGTGTTTGGAAGGCTATAAAGTGAATGAAACAAAATTATATATCTGTACATTTACAAATAACAATGTTCATATGATTAACAAAATAGCTAGCTTATAAATAATACTATTATATGTTTTTCTACATATTTGACGTATTATACCGGATGTTATGAAAGTATTAGAGAAGTTAGTCGCATGCTATTTACAACGGTATATGTATATAAATTTGCTATATTATGTCGTAATTAGATTTGAAATTTATTATTACTTATATATACAGTAACAAATTTTATTTGCATACATGCTTAATTAGAAGTCTATTTTATTAAATCTAAGAATATTAATTTTATGTTAATTATTATAATAAAAGTAATATAATTATATGTAGGTACAGTACGATGGTTTAAATAAGAGATTTAAAGAAGAATTTCTAAAAATATTTGAATCAACATTTTTTTTGAAAAAAATATATTACTTTAAATAATCTGATTATCATAAAAATTACAGATATTATCAGTGTTGAATTTAACGTTTAAGGGCCCCGAGGCGTAAACAATTCCGGGACCCCAGTCATATACTGGGGGTCGCCTTTTTTGAAAAAATAAACTACATATTATAAATTTAAAATTGTTTTTAATGTGAACAAAAAATTATATTTATCCAAAGTTAAATTCATATAACATAGTAATAAATACCAAAAAATTAATGTAGGGTAATACAATTACATATTATAATAATAAAAAAAAGTAATATTATAGTAACATCATATTTATTTATTTCAAAGTTATTTACCACCATTAAGAGAGACTCCCAATGGCAAAAAAAAACTTAATAAACAAAAAATGTTACAAAAGCTAGCTAACGCCAAAAAGAAATATTTTTTTTTGAAAAAAACTAAACAAATTACGAACACGGAATATGAAAATAATTTATAAATATAACTATTGGAAGAAGAATCCGAGCCCCAAATTATTTTTGGTCGTTTCAGACAGTGTAAAAAAATAAAAAAAAATAAAATTTATTACATACGAGTATAATTGTTTATTGTCATGTGGGGCCCCTTGGTTTGCGGGGCCCCAGGCGATCGCCTCCACCGCCTGTGTACAAATCCGCCACTGAGTAGAGCTTTAAAAGCTTTTCTTACTTTTTTTATTCTTTGTTCTACATCCCTATTGGATATAATTATGCTACCAAGGTAGCAAAATTAAGTTGCTTCGTTTATAGTTTCATTGTCTACAATGAAAGGGAAGGCTAAAACTGGACCTCACTTTAGTTGCCACATTGTCAGTTAAATCAGTTAAATGTTAAATGGTTATTGTGGACTTTCAGAATAATATTGAAAATGGGGCAGTTTAGCGTGATTGAAGTTGCGTGTAAAATTATTTTTTCTCAAATGTATATAAAATAATAACAGAAACTGTCATTAAAATTTTTGATAATTGTATCATTTATTTGTTATTAAAATTTTTTGTAAGGACATTACTGACGTCACAAGCTTATTTTGCGCAAGCGCAGAAGAGTTGGTGAAATATAATTTTGAAAACGTATGTCGTAGTAAATGTTGATTTTTGTTGATTCGGTTACGCCCAGCCAATAGCTTGTATCGGTAACCATGGCAATACATGTGCTTCTGATTCAGATATCGACATAAGTTTTGCGATGACATTACTGACGTCATCACGACATATTTTTGCATTTTTTAGGAAATCTGGGCATCTTCGAGAAAAATGATAAATTAAACATCACTTTTTAAGCCATGTCCAACCAAATAAAGAAATTAAAAAAATACGCTAAACTTCCCCATTATCAATTCAATTTATGTTTTCAAAAATATGTTTATTTTATAGCCTTTACATTTTAAATGTTTATTTTTAACAGTTACCGATTACATTTTGTTTTTTAATTGCTAGATAATCGTTAGTTAAGGGAGGAGGGGTTTTTAAAAAAATCCGGCAATATATTAAAAACTTACAAATCCTTTTTTTAAATATAAATAACGGAACCAATTATTAATAAGCAGGAATAATAACAATAAATTATGTTTCACAATTTTAATATTATCTCGGAAGATACATATACTCATCGTATACTTATAATACTTAGTTTGTATCATTAGTGTCTAAGGTGAATTCGTTTCGGTGTATTCTCGGAGAATCACTGCTGCCAACTGTCAAATGCAGAGACCTAAAACGTAAACGAATAATAAGAAGAAAACTACGTCATTTCCGGTGCTTTGGTTTTTAGCAGACTCTATACTATACACAGCCGAGATAATTGAACAGCGCTATATACATTTTTCTTACTTTATTTATGTCTGTTGAAAAATTACATTTGGTAATTTTTTCATCTTAATTGTAAAAGAATTATCTTTCTTCTGAATCATCTGGTTTAATTTGCGCTTTGTATTCTTGTGATTTATAATTTGTATGGCATTTACTGTGCGTGCTTAAAAAAAGGTTTTAAGTTAAAAAAAAAAAATGGGAAATTCTAAAATATTAGTTTCCGTTTGGTTTTAATTATTTAATATAAATGAGATATTGAAGAAAATTAGTTTAAAATTGGTACAAATTTTTGGCACGTATTTCTAATTAACTTTTAAAATAATTAAGTATAATTATTTACTTAAAATAAATAAAAAGGCGTATACTAGTTCCTGTACTAAGTAGAATTTGGGGGCTATAAGTTTGAAATAATAATTAATCATTATCAATGATGTGGGTCAAGCAAAGAGCAAGGGATTTATAATTTATAATGGATTCCAACTTACTTTGAAACAACAAAAATAAATAAAATAACATGTAATGATGGTTATTATTCATGAGGATAAAGTAATTTATTCAAATGGGTAGGTAATAATAAATTAAAATATGATTTTAATAAGATTTAAATAATTTTCTTTAAACCACAAACAACAATTAAAAAAAGCTATATACGTATTTTGAAAGCTAAGCTTTCATCATTAGTAGCAAAAGATAAAGCTAAAGTCCTAATTAGTGATCTAAGATTACATAATAATTCACAAAAAATATAGTAAAATTTCTGTGATTATTAATGTAAATTTACAGTAATTTTTTACAGTATACTCAAACAGGCAAGGTCTCACGTTCAAAGCGACTATTTTAAGACAATAAACTACCCAAATACACAAACTGAAAAACATGAATTATCAAGAAATGCATATGTAATAAATATATTATTTAACAGGAATAGCAAAGAAATGATTTATTTAATATTTCTTTACACAAATAATTTTATTATCTCATAGAAACTACGTCGTGATTCATCAGTTAATTAAAAGTAAATTTTTTCATAAATTAATTATTTTAATTAATTAATAATTAAGCCATAGATTACACACGCAAGTGTGAAATTGCAGACAATTGAAAATCATTTAATTTCTATATAAAATGAATATTTAAAAAGTTTTATTGTAGATACAGTTTCTTTAATAAATAAAATGCATCACCTTTTATATAAACATGAGAATACTAACTTGAAATTTGTCACACGGTTTAAATTTTATAATTCTTATTTTTTTTTTCTTCATTCTGTTGTTATTTTTTTACATTGTTCGGATCAACTTTCATTAGTAATTTTGTTTTATTATTATTTTTACTTCACTTGACTTTTGTTACAATACGCACATACTGAGTTGAACAAAAGTTTGGAATCGGCTAAATTATATAAAATACTAGTGAAGCCATGTCATTATTAGTTAGTTCAGGCCATATTTTTATTATACGATAGTCGGCCAAATATTTAATTTTAATACCGAATATTCAGTTGTAAAAAATAAGTATGGTATTATACTTTTTTTATTGTTTTACTTATATATATATATATATATATATATATATATATATATATATATATATATAAGCAACCTTTACTCAAAATTATCTTATAAAGTACAAGAAATATGTCATCTTACGTTTAGCTATAATTATATATTAAAATAAAACGGCTTTAGGTTGTAGTTTTGCATTAATTTTTATTAATTGTGGACGTTTTGACAAACTCAACGTACATCTTTATTTTTTCTAGTGAAGGATTGATACATACATACATACATACATACACAATCACGCCATGTACCCAAAAGGGTGTGGCACAAACTCTTTTCATCATCCCGAAATTAGTCGCCTCCAAACACTCCTATCCAAACAAGCAACTTTCGCTTCATCCACATTTATAATTCCTCTCGTACATGCTCTTCTATTCCTACTACTTGGAAACTTTCTCTCACGCAAAACACTCTCAATCATATCACTCCAACTACTCATCGGACGTCCAAGCAAACGTAAACCATCAAAATCATTCAAATAAATCTTTTTAACTAAACGTTCATTAGACATTCGCTCAACATGTCCGAACCATCTTAACTGATTAACACCAACTTTTGCTACAACATTTCTTTCAATTTCACACTCATCATACACTAATCTATTTCGTACCCGATCTCTCCTATTTACACCACATACGCCACGTAAGATAAGAGAAGCAATTGAAATTTATAATAAAATAGACAACATCAATCACTATGAAGGCATTGAGTTATATAAAATTTGGCTTCCATTAATAAAATTCAAAATAAAATTTTAATAGTTTACTTTGTAAGATGGCAACACTGTGTAAAAATAAAATTTTGCGCAATAACTAACTTTTTAGTTATTAAATTAATTTTAAGTTTTGATGTTAGTCAAAATATTTTTTTAAGTAGACAACGTTGTGTAAAAAATAAAATCATATGATCATTTCGGCCAATTATTTTTGAGATATGAAGCCAGTTTGAAACTTTTGCTCAACCCTGTATAATTTGTTTAAAATTTAACTATGTCATATAGTGGCTTGCGTGATGTTCATATAGGTTTTTTGAATGTATGAATGTAACTAATATGCTATTGTGGGGGGAATATATTGTATGTATGTATATTGTATGTTTATTGTACGGTTAATCAAATTGTCACACTGTGTGGACATTCTAAGGTACTTGGTAAATAGAAATTCGTGTGAAACTTCCTAGAAGATATCCGTGTTAGGACAGTTAGACTGTGATTTAGTTGGATGTTTTTATTAATTATTTTTTATTTTGGTTTATATAATGAAATATGATATTGCTGATACATATATTTTATGAATAGCAAAGGATAAAAATGTTTATGTTTAATATAGAAGATGTAATTTTTATTTTCGTCAGGTATATTGGTTTTTTATAAGATGTTATGCTTGAAGATCTCAAGAATTATAAAAGATACAATTATGATTAAATTAGACTAATTTTTTTATCATTTTTTATCATATGATACATTTAATTCTTTTGTGTCAGCGCGGTAGCTGATCGTGTATTTTTACCCTTAGTGGCCTAAATTAATTTTTTTTGGAAAATAAATATTTTAGTGTTATATTAATGTTTATTTGACAATAATTAATACAAATAAAGGTAATTTAAAAAAAAAAAAATTGCCGACGTGTCCTGCAGAACATGGTCTTCTGAGGATATCAATGGGCAAATACGTAACAACTATATTCTATGATCGGGAGCCCAGTATTCCTTGAAATAAATACAGTTGAAATGCTGGTGAGTTTAAATAAATTTTAGGTATGAAATAGAAAATTCTTTTCTATACTGCTACACAAAAGTTTATATGAGTTTAAGTTTCCTGGATACACTTTACTAACTTTTGATTTTTTTTTATAAATATAATAATTGATATTTATCTAAAATAAAAAAGCTTTAGGATTAAGTTCTGTATATATTTTATTTAATAATCTATGTTTCAATATACTTTACATATATCTTCATCAGGAAAAATAATACAAATGACATAAATAATAAACAAACAAACATAGAAACAAGTTACTAGGTAACAAAGTTTTATATATATATATATATATATATATATATATATAATATACAATATGTCTCACTAAGTTGGAACCATATGGAAAACTTTTATTATTAATTTTTGGAAAAAAAGTTATTCTTTATAAAAAGGTTCTGCTCGTTCGAAAATCTAAAATACAATCATCAGATATTATACGCGGTTTGTGAAAAAATATGAATTTTACTCAAGAGTAAAGTACCTTTATATTTGACAATATCGAAAACTGTTATTAAAAAAGTTGATCAAAACTAAAAACTACGTTCAAATATGCAATTACATCCATTTACATTGAAAAAATAATTCTTTCTGTTTATGTCTACAATAAAAATGCAAATTTAACTGTAGTAATCTAGAAAAAAATAACAAAACCTGATTTTTTTCAATGTAAATGGATGTAATTGAATATTTGAACGTAGTTTTTAGTTCTGATCAACTTTTTTAATAACAGTTTTCGATATTGTTAAATATATAACTTTTTTTTCTGAAATTAATAATAAAAATGTTTTCCATATGGTTTCAACTTAGTGAGACACATTGTATAAGTTACAAATAATTAATTAAAGGAAGACAAATTTTATTTAATATTTTTTTCAAAATTTAAAAAGTTGAACATTTTATATTATTATTTTTAAACAACTACCTAAATAATAACTTAGCAAGATATATTATCTAAAATATAAATTTAAGAACGTATTTTTTTGTTGACTGATTGTATAATTATTCATCTCAAATTTTGTTCATTAACAACACGAAAGTAAAACTTCGTTAACAAAAAACTTATAAACAGTTAGCGCAAAATACGCAACACAAATTTAGAACAAATCTAAATGGATATAGTAAAATTTTAGGTCATAAAGTCAACCTCTAGCAAGGTCATTTGTTTGTGAACAAACATAAACACTATGTTACTGCGATACATAATATGGTGAAGGTAACATAATATTTTATCCCTATAGGAACTGGTTACAAGCACAGCAACTTAACATTGTCATCATGTGTGTTATATATATATATATATATATATATATATATATATATATATATATATATATATATATCATAATATGAAATATTATAACTTCCGTGTGTTGAAAAGTATAGTGGTGTACAATTGATTCACAAGTAGAACGGTTTTGTTATTTAGTCGGCCATTACAATTCTCTAGACTACATTCATTTGTTTTGATGTTAAACGCATATTATCATCAGATGATTATAAATAATATGTATCTTATTTTTAAGAGGATGTACTTTATATATTATTAATGCAACAGTACATTCTTTGCACATAGTAATTTTATTAGTGTTGTAATTACTGGACAATAAATCTCATAGTTTGAAGAGATGTTGAATATTTTTTATTAGCTGTATTAATTTAATATGTAGGCGTACAAAATTTGTCAAGTAATTATAATATTGGAATGTTTTTGTTTTCTAATAATAAATAATATTTAGCAGGTCGTACAAATAATATTATAGAATTGGAGATAATATTCAAAGATTTATGTCTTACTACACTGTAAAAAAAAGTTGCTATTTTACATGAAAACCATAGTAAAAAAATTACATATTATTATTATTATGGTTTATTAACGATGGTTTACATAAATTTTCTGTAAAAATAATATAATTTTGTAATTTTAAGTTACCATATTATATATGTCTTTTTATCATCGAAACAGCAAGTAGACTTACATGAAATATATGTATTTCTGCAAACGTCTCTGGACGTGAGTAACGAATAACATTACTTATTAAGAAATGCATATATTGAATAGAGCATTTAACAGAAATAGAAAATAAATTCTTCTTTGGTAATTCAGCTCAGTATAGGTATCCAGGGCCGGATTATGGCCTAGACAAAAAAGACAAATGTCTAGGGCCCGCATACAAAGGGCCCGGTCTGCAGTCGGTCAAATTTCATTTTTATGTATTTTTACGCAATAAAGTTCTATTATTTTTGCCCGGAGAAAAAAAATGTCTAGGGCCCCACAAAAGGTTAATCCGGCCCTGTAGGTATCATATAAAAGACGCAAAAATGAAACAATTAGATTTACGAAATACGTAGTTTTTCTGAGAAAAAGAACCACATCTGATTAAAGTCAATTATTAATTAGACATGTACCGAGCGAGCAATTTGTCACAATTTGCCAATTTATATCAAAAAAAAGAGGAAAAAATAGACGTTTCCACTTAGTCTAGTTGAAATAGCGTAAACTTCGAATTAACTAGAGATATAATCATTACAATTAAATAAATCTAGTTAATTTTATAGTCTATGTCAAATACATTTTTTTTTTGGTATGACTTTTGTATACGGTTTTTTTTAGCAAAGGTCACTATATGTATTACCAAATTTTTTATATACATACATACACAATCATACATACCAAAACACCCAAAAGGATGTGGAATAAACTTTTTCTATTACCCCGAAATTAATTTTCTTGAAACATTCCTATCCAGACAAGCAACTCTAGCTTCATCCACATTTATGATAATTGGAGATACATACTTTTTTATTTCTACTACTTGGAAACTTTCGTTCACAAAAGCCACTCTCTCAATCATACCTACCACACTGAGAAAAATAGATATTTAACAAATTGGATAATAATAAGTAGATATTTATTTGAAATATACGAGTATGTTTACTGTATTCACAAATTTATACATTTTTAAAATCTACTCACATATATATTTTAATACTATATTAAGAATTAAGACTGTAATACTATATACAAATTGATGGTATTAAATTTTTGTTTTTATTATATTTATAGTTAATTTTTAAATATACTTATTTTGTTATTTTTAATATCTTGTGTTTGTGTCACCTTTTTAAATATAAATAGCGTTACGGTAACTATCCATTTTTCTCAGTGCACTACATTTACTCATCGGACATCTTTGCACACGTATACCTTCAAAATCATTCACATATATTCAACAAATTTATAATCTGACTCATATATTAAACTCTAATACCGTCTTCATTTAATTGCATTAATCTTTACAAACACGTGGTGTAATTTGAGACAAACTATATATAATCTTAGATGATTGTCAAATGAGAAAAACGGAAGATAGACAATACCAAAAAATCGTGAAATTAATGGTAACTGAGTCATGAAAGCAAACAGCGTAACATTTAAAATGACCATAAACCGTAAACTACAAAATTTTCTTTATATATACTTACAACTATATTATAACAATCTTGCATCATGTAACAGTACATATATAAAATATATGTATATTTTATTTTATTTAAATTTTCTGTGGTGTTGTATTTATGAAAAATCTTTACTTTAACACAAGAACAGTAGATAAAAATATATGATACGTTTACTTTGTTAATTTAATCCGTATGAATTAAAATGTTTTTACTGACAATATACTTCTTAGTTAAAATACAGTAGAATTTACATAGAGATTCATTGTCTGATCTGATAAAAAAAGTGATAATTTTTATTAAACTTTAGTTTTAAATAATCTTTAATGAAGAAAATATATTTACGTTTCTAGCAAAAGTATCCAAAGCACCCAATACCTTACAACGAGCATTAACTCTTTTTTCAACCTCAAGATCAAAGCGTCCATCCTTATACATAAACTACCCAAATACACAAATTTATCTACCTGTTCTAAACGTACTCCATCAACAGATTCACTAGTCAAGTCACCCTTCTCAAAATATATTTTATTTTGTTATTGTCTCTCTCTCTCTTTATCAAAAAAAATATCAAATATTTGTGATTAAAAAAATAATTATCAGAGTTAATGATGCTATACTTTTTAATTTACAAAAAAATTTAAAATATTTCCAAAACACTATTTTTGCGAATAGATTTGTGTGTTTCAAGGTTAAATTTTATCAAAAAAAATTGTAATTTAATATTGACGAATAAAAGTATCGTACAATATCAAACTTTTTTCAGTGACATTTTTAAAACATGTGTAGGTATCAAATTTCTATTGTGTTCTGAAAAAAAAAAAAAAAAATCTTAAATTTATTTTCATTTTTGTTATCGAATTATTGTATGAATAATGGGCTTAAACTGAAAGTAATCGTGAAAAATAGGTGAGTTAAATTAAAATTTAAAAATTGAAAGTGTGGGATATACATATGAAACAAAAGCATTATTATTTTAAATTATATTTGTAATTGTATTTCGGATTAAATTAATATAAATTATTATTAAAATATTTTTTAATTGTAGTAGAATTGCTTGTTGTCAGGAAATTTAAAGATATTTGAATGTTTTAAGAGAAACTTTTAGATTCAATTGGGCAGATGATTAGTGGTTTCACTGTAAGTGTAAATTGTTTGTAAGATATTGATACTTAAAAGTGTAAATTTACAATTATTTGACAGTTATACAAGCTGATATAAGAGTTTTTGTATAAACTAAGCTTTAATGATAACAAGATTAGAAGTATATGGGTAAACCCATATATAGACTACTTTGATATTTTTCGGGAAGTTGGCAACACTGTATTTTAATAATATTATAATTTATGTGGGCACTAGGAGATACTTTTCTGAAAATTTAATCAAAATCGAATAAATAATGTAGCCACAATGAATTTTTTTAAAATTTTATGATTTTTTTTTTCGATAAGTTGGCAACACTGTATTTTGTTAAAATTGCATAAATTATTTAGGCAGTAGGAAAATCTTTTATGCAAATTTGATTAAAATCGGTTAAATAAAATGGTCAAAATTATTTTTAAAAATTTTACTAATTTTTTTCTCGGAAAGTTGGCAACGCTGTATTTTGTTAAAATTACATAAATTATATGAATACTAGGAGAATCTTTTGTGAAAATTTGAGTAAAATCGGTTGAATAACATGGCCATAATAAAATTTTTAAAACTTTAGTAATTTTTTTCTCGGAAAGTTGGCAACACTGAATATTAATAAAATTATGTAATTAATGGGAGCATTAGGGAAATCTGTTCTGAAAATTTGATCAAAATCGAATAAATAACGTAGCCAATATGAATTTTTAAAAACTTTAGTAATCTTTTTCTCGGAAAGTTGGCATCACTGGAAAAAAACAAAATCACATGACCATCTTGGGCACTACAAAAATTTATCCTGAAAATTTCATTAAAATCGGTTGAACCGTCTAGGAGGAGTTGCGGCCACAAAATTTTGACTTACGACCGAGCGAGCGAGCGAGTGAGCGAGCGAGCTGACGACGCACATCCATACACCCACATAAACTAAGTTCAGATTCGTCATCTACAGGCTATATGAAGGATTTCTATACAATTTTTTTTTTTTTTTGAAAATGTTACAGACACCGTACCAAACGCTATACTACTTTTCCTTGCAGTCAAAGTAGTAATAATTACCTACGATTTTTGTAATTAATGAGTTGAAAACTCTAGGTTACGAGGCAAAATTTATTTTAGACAAAATTCGTAAAAAATTATGCACACAGACGTATCTACGATTTAGTCCAATTCAACATTCTTAATTTTTTTAGTGAAAGGTGTTAGACAAATTACTGACAATAATATTATTGACAAGATATCCTTTAGTTAATAGCATTAATTTGACAATTTCTTAATTTATTGTTTAAAATTATAATATAATTTAAATAAAATCAAAATTAGGATTTTTATAATTAGCTATTTTATGTTAATGTTGTATTTACAGAAGTTTTTATTATAATATTATACAATTATTTAGTGACATATGTTGTTTATTTTAAAATATATTTGAATTTTATAGTTTTTAGTTAATTATTTTTGAGTAATTACTAGTAATTAGTTGATATTTGTGGGTTGAAATTAAGGAAGAGAACTGAAGTTACGTTAATTTTATTTTTATTTAGCTATTTGACTCAATGTCGAGGTAATTTTACAGTATTTTAATTATTTTAACATATTTTTAGCCAAAAAAAAATTTTTCAACTGATACAATACAAAATAAAAAAGTTTTTATGTATAATTTTTAATTAAAAAAACATGTTTTTATATATTCTGCGTATATCATCATCAGGAAAATATATAGAAATGAAATAAATAATAAACAAACAAAACATAGGAATAAGTTACTAGGTCAAAGTAATTAGATTAATAAAATATAAATCAATCAATCTGTAACTCTGCTAAAAGTTCGAATTTCGGAAAATACATTATTCTATACACTATATAAGCATTCTGATAAAAATCTACATGTGAACAGAATAGAAGTATTAATGCGTTTATTATTATAATTTAATTTAATTACAATCAGAGTTTATATGAAAATACAGTTAATAATTTATTTAAAAAAAAAACAAGTAACTGAAGAAATATTTTAAATTATTTTTCCGAATTGCAAAATATTATTGAATTATAATGAATTAGTCATAATTGAGAAATCACGTGTATTTTTCAACGTGTTTCAGATTAAATATCAGTAAACCACTGAAACTTAATATTATTAATTTAAATATATATTTACTTGCCTGTATATATATATATATACGTTTTAAATATATACGTTCTTTTTCAAAGATATAAACATATTTGGTTTGGTATTGTCAAGTACAAACTATTATATGAACAATATCAAATAATTTACTTTCGAAATATTTATTATAATAGTTTTAATAGTTTGTGGGTTTCAAAATTAATTATTTGGTAAATTATATTTATTTCTATTAATCTATTTCTGGGTTTATTGTGTCAATATGAAGGTAAGGTATTTTTTAATTTATTTTTTATTATAGTTTTTTTTTTTTATATATTATTCATAATATTTGGCCTTAAACATTTTGTTTTAAATCTGCTTTGTAATGAAAATTTTGTACAAGGATTGGGTCATAATTTTTAATAAAAATATTTTAAAAATTAACTTTTATATTATTACGAAATTTTGTAATTATGGTCAGTGTTTCATTAAAAATATAATTTTAAAACTTTGATTTATCAAGTCATTTAAGATATTTTGAAATTTTCTTTACTACGGCACATTTTTTAAAAGATTTTGTTTTACTGTTACTATTGAAAAAATAATGTAATTACAGCATAGTAAATTTCAAAAGATACTACTTAATAATATTAATTAATAGGAAAACAGAAAAACTAATTAAACATTTGAATCTAATTATTAAATCATTTTCAATTTTACTAAATTGAGTATTATAAAAAAAAATTAAAAAGTTGCCAAATTTTACTTAGAACAATTGCAGAAAAAATTATATTTCCTAGTTTCATTTTACGGTGAAATAAAATAAAAAATATTTAAAACTATTTGAGTTATATTTGTAGTTTTGCGTATAATACAGAAAGCATAAAAAAAAGAAAGTGAAATAATAGATTTGATTAACAACTGAATTCCAGCGTGAAACAATCTTGAAATTGCTTCCTTTTCTTCCATTTTAAACGTTTCAATTCTTCTGTATTTTCCTTTTTTAGTTAGACTATTTAGTTGGTACTACCAGCTTGATTTTAAAATCGGTTTTAACTAATACCGGTTTTAAAACAACGTATAACTGTATCATAAGAGCAGAATTAAACAAATGAAGTAAAACATCCAAAAACCGAGCTTATGATACGAGCCAATGTTTTAAAATCGGTGATTTTATTTGAACAATAAATTTATTGAAAATTATGTATTACAATCTTTAATTAAATTGGATGTATATGCGTTTAATTTATGTATAATTTATGTAAAATAATACAAGTTTACCCTGACATAAATGTACATATGTTATACGTGAATTATATACAACGTAATTGTAATAAATTTGAAATATACTTGTTGCACATTTTTTGACTCGATTTAATGTTATTCATTTTTATTGTGTTATGTACCAAATATGGCAATCTTCTTTTGTGACACAATAAGTATTTTACAGTGGCGTAGCGAGGGGAGGGCAAGGGGGTCTATCACGCCCCGGGCGCCACTTGCAAAGGGGCGCCAAATGGTCTCCAAAACAAAGAGGATTTTCCGGAAAATTAAAATTAAAAAAAAAATTTTTTGTCATAATAGAATTATTTTGAATCGTTCTGTAAAAATATCGTGAAATTTAAGATTATTTTGTTATTCTTCGAGCAAACCTAAAAATGCAAAGACAATTTTTTTGTCTTTGTCGGCATTCATTCGGTTCCACAACCCTGCTGTGGGTAGACCAGACCCTTTTTGTAGCGTTTAGTCGGCCAGCTAGGTATCTGCTATTGTAAGTCACCAATAAAAGTAACACATCTGGAAACAATTTCCTCTGTTTTTGCGCATTTTATGTATTTCTTTATTAACTATAGTTAACTACTGCTAGAGATCTTCAAAAAAATTCTGTTATTTAAATAGTAGTCGCAAACAGAAGACTGCGTCAGATTCAATTATAAATATTCAAAAATATACATTTTGTCCCAAAGTTTTATTGCTTTGGGAAATGTTTATTTATTTCCGCTTGTTCTCTGGTATTCTTTAAGTCTGGGCACCCCACCCTCTCCTCAATGGAAAATTAACCAATTAGATTATCTTGCTGGAGTAATAATTTATTTCTATACGTGCCGATATGCTTATACTACGGAAACGCAGAAAAATGCTACTGCGATTGTAAAATGTTATACATATACTTAACAATAAAATAAAATTGGAAATTGATCTATTTATTCAGCAGTTAGTGTTTAAGCTTATCTATAGTTTAGTGGGCGCTAAACATAATAGTGACATAATTAGTGACATTAGTGACATCAGTGACATTAGTGACATATGTGCAATATAATATTCGCCACTTTCTACCTTAATATTAATATTTAAAAAAATATTTAAATAAAAACAAATATTTTTAATATAACAGGTTTTTAAAACGAACTAAAAAGTAAAAAAATAATTTCTCTCCTAAAAAAACGTGGGGCGCATGCAATAGATAATAGTAAATAATATTCTCGCAAAGCGAGAATGGAGCTAGTCGAATGTGGTTTGATTTTATAAGCTAGTTTTTCGATTAACCAAAATACAAGATTAGAAGTATATGGGTAAACCCATATATAGACCACTTTGACATTATCACATAAATGATAAGATAGAGGGATAAAAATTTTTTTTATTGAAAGTTGGCAACATTGTATTTTGCTAATATATAATATTATAGGCGCTAAGGGTATCTTCTGTAAAAATTTCATTAAAATCGGATAAATAATGCGGGCATAACAAATTTTTAGAAAATTATATTTTTTTTTTTCGGAAAGTTGGCAACATCGTAGTTTAATAAAATTATAATTTATGTGGGCACTAGGAGAAACTTTTCTGAAAATTTGATTAAAATCGGATAAATAATGTAGCCACAATAAATTTTTAATATTTTAGTAATTTTTTTCTTAATATGTTGGCAACACTGTATTTTGTTAAAATTGCATAATTTATGCGGGCACCAGGAGAATCTTTAGTGAAAATTTGATTAAAATTGGTTTAGTAACGTGGTCATAATAAATTTTTAAAAATTTTAGTAATTTTTTCTCAGAAAGTTGGCAGCACTGTACTTTGTTGAAATTATCTAATTTATATGGATACCAGAAAAATCTTTTGTGAAAATTTGAACAAAATCGATTAAACAACATGGCCGTAATAAATTTTTAAAAATTTTAGTAATTTTTTTCTCAGAAAGTTGGCAGCACTGTACTTTGTTGAAATTATCTAATTTATATGGATACCAGAAAAATCTTTTGTGAAAATTTGAACAAAATCGATTAAACAACATGGTCGTAATAAATTTTTAAAAATTTTAGTAATTTTTTTCTCGGAAAGTTGGCAACACTGCGGTCTGAAAATTGAACTTAATTTTTTATTTGGTATGAACTATCTAATTGCCAAGTTTCAGCTTTCTACGAGCTCTCCTTTATACTTATAATTAACACTCGTATTAAAAATTTTAGTAATTTTTTTCTCGGAAAGTTGGCAACACTGCGGTCTGAAAATTGAACTTAATTTTTTGTTTGGTATGAACTATCTAATTGCCAAGTTTCAGCTTTCTACGAGCTCTCCTTTATACTTATAATTAACACTCGTATTAAAAATTTTAGTAATTTTTTTCTCGGAAAGTTGGCAACACTGCGGTCTGAAAATTGAACTTAATTTTTTATTTGGTATGAACTATCTAATTGCCAAGTTTCAGCTTTCTACGAGCTCTCCTTTATACTTATAATTAACACTCGTATTAAAAATTTTAGTAATTTTTTTCTTGGAAAGTTGGCAACACTGCGGTCTGAAAATTGAACTTAATTTTTTGTTTGGTATGAACTATCTAATTGCCAAGTTTCAGCTTTCTACGAGCTCTCCTTTATACTTATAATTAACACTCGTATTAAAAATTTTAGTAATTTTTTTCTCGGAAAGTTGGCAACACTGCGGTCTGAAAATTGAACTTAATTTTTTATTTGGTATGAACTATCTAATTGCCAAGTTTCAGCTTTCTACGAGCTCTCCTTTATACTTATAATTAACACTCATATTTATCGTATTTTTTGGACACGGCCGGCCAGCCGGCAAGCCAGCCAGCCAGCCGGCAAGCCACCCAGCCAGCCAGCCAGCCGTATTGACGATTTTATAAGCTAGTCTTTTCGACTAGCTAAAAGTGCGCCCCACTAGGAGAAAAATTATTTTTTTACTTTTTAGTCCGTTTTAAAAACGTGCTATATTAAAAATATTTTTTTTATTTAAATATTTTACTGCGTATTTTTAAAGTGCATATCAAATTATTCGTAACTGCCAAATATCAAATTTTTATTATAATTTTTTTATAAGAAATGAGTGTAGGTTTAATTAGAAATGTTCAAAACGAGTTTCAATCCCGTTTAGGGTACTGTCAGATAGTGAATGGACAGCATTTTGAGCATTTATTGAAATATTTAAACTATTAATGTGATAGATGTTTCTTATTATTTGTCAACTAAAAATAATTTTCTCTTTAATTTTTTGTAAATGACAAGGAATAAAAATTAAAAATTTGGCAGTTACGAATAACTTGATATGTACTTTAAAAATACGCAATAAAAAACAGGGTCGCCATTTAAACAAATTAATGATCACGTTGTATCTCAAATTTGGGACACATTGTATACTAATTTTTTTTTTATGAACAATGTCTCAACTTAAAATACTAATCGACGTGTCCGAACATTTTTCAAAATAAAAATAGATCTGTGATTTACTAAATTTATTCCAAATTAGCACTGTATGCATACATAATTAATGCCGCCAATTCAAAATAATCGATAGCTCTAATACCACAAAAAAAAAATTAACGTAAAAATTTTTTTCTTTGTGTTTTGCCTAAATATTTTCTACGATTCAAGTTCCCTGTATCACAGATCTAACAAATAACATATCTAAACATATGTTTATCTGTGCCTGTATTAATACATAATATGTACTGAAATCCTGTTGACGATGATATTCTAAATATTATATTACTATATGTTATTCGGGGGGGCGGGGGGCGCCAAAAAGGTATCATGCCCCGGGCGCCAGTTATGCTCGCTACGCCACTGGTATTTTATACTCTGTCTTACAATTAATTTTAAGTATTTAATAATTTTTTTTCGACGTCTGTTTAAAAAACTGTATTTTATTTAATCATTCTTTGTTAATGCAATATCTGTTTATGGTAATATTGAAAAATAAATTATGAAAATAAATACACAGGACAGTCGGACGAACGACACATTTTTTCGTTTACGTTAATCGAATTAACATCTAACAATCATCTCTGATTAATACTGCAATTTGTTATGTAAAGTTTTGTAAATAAATTGACACTATATAAATCTGAGCAACTTTTTATTTAAGCAGCCACTTGGTACTCGATACATTAAATTTATAAAATTGAAATAAATTTAATATATATATATATATATTGAACGATGTAGTTTTTAATTACACTATAAAAATAAAAAATAATTTGAGATAATGCAGCAATTTCGTGCCCAATTCAAACTATGATGGTTTCAACATTAGGTATACACGTGTTAGTAAATTTTTTTCAAACGACTGTTTGTTGTTTTTTTTTTTTAAGTAATTCTATAATCGTAATTTAAGTAGTCTTAAGTAACAGCGTAGTAATTTTTTTTTTTCGATGTGTACATAATACTCACAGTACGAACATAAAGTACCCAAGGTATTGTTATACGTAGATAGTAATAAAACTGAAATTTACAACTGAAAATCCGTATTTCCTTTAATTATTTTTACAACACAGGCTTGCTTTGATTTTGCAACTGGTAGAAAATTAAAGAACCATTTTCATATCATTTACGATCTCAAGATTATATTGTAATTTTATACTTTAATTTACTTTTATATATTGTTACAAGTTAATGTGATAAAACGGTAATAAATCACAAAAAGGCATAAACTTTACATTAATTTATTTATATTTACATTTTAATCTATAAAAGTGGACATATACCCTTTTGTTAAAACATATTGAAAATTACTTACAGCGTTTTGCAATTAAATGAAATTGAAAAACTAAAATATATTATCTGTGAACTTTTAAACCTTTCCTATGCAAAGACGTATATATCCGGTTTGTGTCATTTTCCACATGAATTAATACAAATTAACTATTTTGAAAAAACAGAACAGTTTAGAATAAAACAAACTTCTATGGGTTTTTAAAGTGTATTTGAAAAATGTCTGAAACGTAAACTAATACATATGAGTAATATGTAAAAGATTTCTGTACGAATTCTTTTTTACTTTTGTTTTGGTGTGTGTAAACGGGGCTTTGGAATCGGTTCTGGATGATCAACAAACCGAAACGGAGAGCATCCGCCCTCTTAAATGATAGGCCATAATTTGTAGGGCCCCTCTTTTTTGTACAAGTGTACAAATTAACTTTATATTTTGGTCTAGTGGTGTCATTTTTGAATCATTTTGACTAGATTAATTTTTTATAGGGTTTTCTAGAAAGAATATTTTGGTATAATTTACAATACAACTTGCAAATCTAATTCTTCAGTAAGTTAAACATAAGTTTATAGTTCGAAAACACATTTTTACTTTGAGGTAAAAGTAAAAATCTTGGATCACAAGCAAAAATTTTCTCATTATGAGAATTAAACTTTTAATTAAGTAAAAAATTTTCAAAACTTATAATATTAAAATATAAAAGCTTTAGGATTTAGTTCTGCATATATTTTATTTAAATATCGAAGTTTTGATATACTCTAGGTATATCTTCATCAGGAAAAATAATAATAATTATAACATAGTAAAAAATCTTTTAGAACTCATTATAATAAAATAAAATGGTTTTAGGATTTAATTCTATAGTAATTTTATTTAAAATTCATTGTTTCGACGTACTCTACGAACATCATCATTAGGAAAATAATATGATAATGTATCGAAAGGTTGATTTTTAATTAAAATTTATTCAGAACTATATGCTAAAGCCTTTTCATTTTAATAATAATAATTTTTCCTGAACGCCGATATTTATATAAAATATATACAGAACTTAATCTTAAAGCAATTTTATTTTAGATAAGTATTCATATTATTCATTATATAATAATAATAATATAAGTAATATTCATTATATTACATTCATATAATTCATATTATCTATTAAAAATCAGAAAATACAAAATTTTTGCATATTTTTCAAACAGTTTAATAGAATTTTTCAAAATGAATGAATTTTTCTTTTAAACTTTTTTTAAATTAATTTATTCCAGCTATAATAAACTGTAAATGCAAAAAAATCTAATCTTCAAACTGACAACTTGATAGTGAATAACCTATTCAACTGCCAATTAATTTTAATAAAACACAAAAATCCACTTAATTTGAAACATAATTTACATAGTTAAAAAAAACAGCCACTAAATTTATTTTTTCTTAGATATGGTTTTCGCACAGTAAATCTCCATAAAACAACTGAATGCAAATTAAACAATTAAATTAACAATGTCAGTTAATTACAGGTGTTTTACAGAATACTTATGTTACCGATGTACACTTTAAACATACAGCATTTGTCGTCTTTATCGATTCGTGTCTAAAGTTTTTTATTGTTTGGCTTTTATCTTAAGATTTAAATATACTTATTGTACTCAAAAGATTTTTTTTTAAATACTTTTGTATTATTTACAAATTAATGTTAATTTTTGTTTGTTAAGAACAGAAGTTATAATAGAAATATGATGTTGTGTTAAAGTTGAAAATAATGAAGTAATTATTAAAGATTTCAATCTTAATATAAATTGTTAGTAATTTATAATATAATTAGGAAAATTTTTTTATTAACTTGTGAATGATTGTCAGTAAATTATTTTGAGATTTTTAGCTTGATATTTTTCGTAAACAAATTAATTAAAATATCAAAATGGATTCTATAGTAAATTTAATTAATTATAACAGTGATTAACAGTGATTAAAGTCTAATTTAAGCCGGCAAAAAAGCATCGTTTTCAAATTTTACCACTATTATTATTATTGCTGTCAATAAGGCGATGCTTCTTTATTAATTTTTCAACCGTGTTATAGCAAAATTATTTGTAAAAAAAAATACTAATGTTACATAAATAACTATTTTTTAAATATATATTATATCATGGGTCAATCTTAATTATTTTATATTTATTTGTTAAAAATGCAAATTTTGTGTTAACCAAAAATTCTACTCTACTTCTTAAGATATGAACCGGTAAATTTAATTTACCGATAATCATCAGCTAACAACTAAAATACATAACCCCAAGAACTAGTTTTTTTTTCCTCTAAAATTAGTGTCTGGTCAAAAAATTCAGAACGTGTTAAATTGTAGAAAACCTGACCTTCGTCAGTAGAACAAGTCAGTTAAAATTATTAGTAGTTATTTTTTTTTCTTTTTTTAACTACAATTATTTTGAGATAATTTCTAGTTATGTATGTTGGGTATATATATATATATATATATATATATATATATATATATATATATATATATATATATAGCAGTTAGTGTAACAATTTTCAACTACGCAGAAGTTCAGTTTAACTAGTTAAGTAATAAATTTATACTGCGAATAACTGTACCGTTCATCTCTCTCTAATCATTACAGCCTTCTCTTCTCGCGAAAATATCTGACACGGAAGATCTAGTGACCCGTGCAAGCCAGGCGTGGATTTAGAGAAAATTTTACTCTCTCTGTGTATTTTTCTATCAATTATTATTTTATTATTTGAAATATATAATAATAATAATATATAATAATAATTATTATTATTATAATATATATTAGCTACAGAATAGCTAAGTAACTTTTTTCACTAACTCATATTGATTTAGCAGGAAAAATTATTGAAAATTCTAAAAAACATTTAAAAAAAATTCTAGCGCCCAAACGGTACATGCTAGCAAATTAAAACTAAAACCAAATTATATAACTTTTTATTCCTTATCGAAAAGTATTCTAAGTATTTCTTCGAATTTTACGTCAGAAAGTAGTATTCTGCATATTATCGAAATCCCATGTTATTGCCCTATATCAACCAAGCGAACGAACATCCTGTATATATATATATATATATATATATATATATATATATATATATATTATTTATGATCTAGTGACTTATTTGTTACCTAGTAACTTGTTTCTATAATCTGTTATTTACTGAAATGTCATTTGAATCAGTTTGTCCTGATGAAAACAAGGGCTGAGTTTCGTCGAAACGTCGATTAAAAATTAATTTTAATACAGAACTTAAACCTATATATCCATATAAAAAAGTATTTAAAGCAAAAATAACTTAATTCTTTAAGAATTCACGGCAGTGAGTTTTTGAAAATTTACCCAGATTTATATGACAGTATTTTGACAGTACCATTAAGTACCATTTTGCTAAACGATTACAGCACCGCTATCGGCAATTTCAGATGCCAATATCTGTCCTGAAAAAGGCAATAGTGATTGCTGAAGCATTGGCATCATAAACAGTATATATTTCCACTTCGCCAAACGATCACAGCGCCATCATCGGCAATTTTAGATGCTAATATTGTATAAAAATTTCGTCTATATAAAAATATAAATCTTTATAATATTTCTTAGAATTTTTTTCTGCCAATTACATCTGACTGTATTACAAAGAATTACAGGTTAGATTTTAAGTAATTTTTTTGTAATTTTGCACTAACACAATGATATAGGCTGATATTACACATGAGACCACTGATAGTATATACTTAAGTATGTAGACATATATAAGTATAAGTAAGTATATAAAGTTTACGGTTGTGAACAGGTGTACAACGACCTTTATAAGACAGACACACAAGCACAGCTCACACGATATGTAATTAAGATTTTATCAAAACGAACATACTTGCGTATACACGGTAAAAAAATAAACTATGATAAAACAAAGATAGATGAATGCAAAAGTATATATTTGCCAGTGTTTGTTTATGTGTTGGACAGAGATAGAATATTTATATTACATTTTGATGAACCAAGTATAAGTATGAATCATTTTTAATTGACTTTTTATTTCTACGTAATTTATTATTTTAAAAAAATTGGAGAATTACTTTTTTGTTAAATTGCGAAATTTGGCAATAATTGTGTAATATATTTTATTCTAGTTTAATAAAATTTTGACTTTACATTAAAAAAATCTACTGGCCACTGTGTGAATAGAAAAATTTGTATAACAACTATTGTAGTCATGGTAACTAAATATGCCATCTATTTATACAATTATATGAAAACTGTGTTCGCTTATAACTTAAGATTATCGAAACAGATTTTGATGAGAGTTGAGTCGTTTTCAAGAAGTTTTACTACGGGACATTGCAATTTACTACGGGACATTTAAATAATGAAAATTAATCAAAAACTATATTTGCTTATAAACATACACGGAACAAATTTTTATGGAAGTTTTATTAATAATTAAATCGTTTTTTGAGAAAGATTTTACTGTAAGGCGTGAGTCGCAGGCGAACGTTGTAAGCGATAAAAATTGACCAGAATTATGTTATTTAGCATATAAACTTAACTATCAATAAAATGTTTATATAATTTTCAGATTATTGGATCAGCAGTTTAGCTAAATTTATGATTGAGAAAATTGTTGTTGATTATTTTAAATAATTGTTTATTTAATTCGTTTTTAATAATATTAGAAATAATAAAAATAGTCTGTTTTATACTTTTCAACATAAAATTGTACTTATTACATTAATAATAATAATAATAATATAGTTTATTTATTAGCATTAGCTAAATAGGTACATTAATCTTACAAACTTACAAACTATATTACATGTACACAATCTAAAAACTATTTCTAACAATATATTTGGTCATTATTACTACTTTGGTAACTAAAGGTAACTTTATTGCAATGTAATAGATATTAAAAAATAAACATTTAGCAAACTAGATAAAGGAGATTTAATATAAAATTTGAAATAATAACATTAAACATATAAAATATAAATATAATCTCTAAAATAGTGACGTAGACAAACTGATTTAATGACCGATCTAAACATTCTTAGATAATTCAATTGCAAGTAAAGAATCTTGAAATTACCGTAATGTAAATTTTGCGGTCTGACATTTAAACTTTTAGATATATCAAACAAAAGATGCTTTTAACTTTGTAATCTGTATAGGTTTAACAATTTGAAGAATAGAAAGGCGTTGTTATTATTTAAATCCCATTACTATATTATTACAGATAGAAGGCTATGCCTCATGGCATACTAAGATTTCTGTTCCGTAATACTTAATATGTAATATAATAAAGACGTGAAAATGGTAATAGGATCTTTTATAAACGTATCAACAAATAAGTAAAGCGATGCAGGAAGCGAATAGGGAATTATAATGAAAACAAATAATAAATAAAACTTTAAAACGGTCGAAAAAAACAAAAAACAAATGGAAAAACAAAAGCCGACTGACTGTCAGTTATTTGGTTAAAAACAAAAAACGAACGGTATTTGTGCTATCTTTTTTTATTCATCTCAAAATACATTCACTGAACTTGTGCATAATACGGAGCTACTATTGGACAGGGTTGGACTAGTTATTTTCTTATTATAACGATTATAATATATCTGTCGTGTTTCAATCTAGATAATTAATTAACAAAATTAGTTACATTTAATAAAATTTTAGAGAAACTAATATTTTGAGGAACATTTAATAAGGAATAACTATAAAATTTATTATTAAAAGAAACATTTGGTTAGTTTCGCAATATTTATATTACTTGACAATCGTTTCAATCTTTCGACTATCTACAAGAGTTACATATAAAAATTCTTAAAATAACTTTTAATGATAACTTTAATAGATATTTTTATTCTTTATTATTTTTTTTAAAATGTTCCGTCAAGTGTCAACCATCGAAAGTGTAAATGTTATTGATAATAATTATAATATAACATTTTAATTTTATATTATAAAGTGCCCGACGTTGGTTGAACTTTATACGCTTAATTGTATTATCTTAATTTTACTTCTATATAAATAAAACTATTTTTAAGGTTTAGAAAATTTTGAAGTGCACACTAAAAGTTTTAACTTCATAATTATTAAGTTGGTGCATAGTTATCACGCGTTTTTTAAACAATATTTGTTATGAAAAAATATTTTTATTAAAAAAGTAAACAAAATAGCAATTTTTATTAACAAATAATCCGCCTACAAAAACGCCTGATAATTATGCACCAAACATAATATTTCTACATGTAATATTTTTATTAAACTAGTTTTTTTATTTATTATATTGCAACTCTATCAAATTGTTTATAGATTGTGTATGATAATTTTGTGTAGATTATGTGTTAATATAAGATCTTATCTATATGTATGCTAAATTTCAAATTCTTCAGTTTATTAGTTTTTGAGTTATAAACTATCAAACAGACATACACATAGGCAGATAGAAAAATAAATAAATATACAGACAGACATTACTTTATACAGATTATAAAATTGTTATACGTAAAAACAAATGAAAATTTTGTATAAATTTTACTATAAAATATTTTCCGCATAAAAATGCTTTTACATTTTTACAAAAACAAAAAACAGGAAGTTATTTTTACTTAACAATTACTGATCTAAATTATTTAATTAGTCAATACATATCCTGTTTATATAATCGGCAAAATTGACCTTGAATAGAAAATTTGCAAGTTTCAATTGTTTAAAATTTAAACTGTAAAATACTATAAATAATTTAATGACTGTATTTCTCAAACTTATCATTTTAAAAAACAAAGATTTACCAAAATATTTTGTTATAGGAACCAGTAGTACCGGTTCAAACAGTTGTGCCACAATCATCCTTGGAGGATACGTCTCGAAGAATGTCATGTTGTAGTTCCCATAGTTCTAGTGGAGGTCGAAACTCTAGGAGAGGTTCGGATCTACCTGTTGCGAATCTTGCGTTGCAGAGTCAGGTTGATACTTTGGAATGGCAATTAAAACAGGTAAGTTATTTTTCAATATCACAATTTTACGTATATCTCGTAAAACTTATAGCTTTACGAGATATTTTTTTCTTTTTCTATCAAATGAAAAATTTTATTTACTAGGAAAACAAAATAATTTGTAACGCCACGAGTCTTACGCGATGTACACTGAATTGTAGCATTAATTTAGTATTTTTTAGATTTAATTGTTATGAATTGATATAAGTAGTTTTTTTTAAATAATCAGGAATTATTTTTTTAAGATCATTGCTAGAATTTGATAAAAAATACATAGATACATGCATAAAATACCCAAAAGAGTGAAGCACAAACTCGAAATTAGTTTCCTCCAAACTTTAGACAAGTAACTTTAGGCTTATCCACATTCATGGTACCTAGAAATACATGCTCTTCTATTCCTATTACTTGGAAACATTTTCCCACGCAAAATACTCAATCATATCACTTCATCTACTCGTCGGACGTCCATGCCAACGATTACTTTCAATATTATTTACATATATTCTTTTAACCAAATGTTTATTAGACATTTACTTAAAAAAATGTATGGATAACTGTGTTTTATTGAAAAAAATATTTTATTGAAGAACACAGTTTATAAAATATATGAAAACGTAGGATAGACATGATTTATTATTAGATTTATGAACAGAGAATTTTAATAATCATTTTTTTTTTAAGTCGTATGTAATATTTATAAATTAACATTTTTTTTCAATTTTTTTATTGATTAGGCGGAAGCAAGCCGGCAAATGTACAGAGCCGTAATGCAGCAAGTTGTAAACTTCTTAGAAAGGGCTCATCGATCCCTGGATCTTCTCTCGGAAAAGCAACGTGTGGTGCAACGATCTAGGAGCGAATACCATGTTGCTGAAGCAAGTTGTGCTTCAAATTTGAACAGTACTACAAATTCAATCAGTAGTAATGATGCTGCACTAATTTCACAGCAAAATATTTTAAGTAACAGCAGTGCGGATGGATATGCAACATTTAGGGATTTTACTTGGTAAGTTTAAAATGCTTTTGATAACACTTTTCTGTTTATTTGTATAGTTTTATAAGTTAAAAGAATGTGGATTTCAATTTGGTAAAAATATTGGATTGTAAATGTACCTACATCAAAATTTTGAAAAATAATTTTTACATTAAAATGTACATTTCGCATTAATATTATATATTTAAAATTACTTGCGAATATTATGGGCCAGTTGTATAGAGCGTTGTTAATTAGTGAGTTGACTAGGCAACTAAATTGTTAACTGTTTTTAAAGAATTTTTGGTTTGCTTAGTTAACAAGAAAGTTAATTTACAAAGAATTTATGAATGCTTTATGCAACCGATTTTATATTTAACAAGAAGAGAATTACAATTAATTTTAATTTATGTTCAAGGCGTCGTCCGAAACGTCAACAAACCTCCCCGGACGAAATACCTCCGGAAAAACTATCCCAAGAAGCCTTCAGACTTTTACGCACTGCTCAATCTCTTCTAAACACTCGTGAGCCGGACTTAGCGCACGTATCACAAGATTTAGACCAAGAATTTATCGCACAACTTGCTAAAGAATTTCCTAGTCGTCCCCAAAGAGCGACCAGCTTTTCAATAAACCCTCAATTAATTAATCCGGCCGATAGAGACATTAGAATTTCAACAGCTTTTAATCGAAAGCTAAGCTTGCAAAGAACTCCTAATGAGAATAATAAAAAAGATCTTTTAAAGCGAAGTATAGATAACGAATTTTGTTTTACTAATGGATCTTCATTTAGTACCAGTGATGATAAAGGAAGATGTGAACTTTTGGAGAAGAGACATAGCATAAGTAGTAAAAAAGATGTTGTAAAAAGAAGCATAGATAATGATTACTGTTTGTCTAATGGATCTTCATTTAGTTCCACTAATGATAAAGGTAGATTAGATCTTCTTGAAAAAAGAAATAGCATATCTAGTAAAAAAGATCTCTTAAAAAGAACTTTGGATAATGATTATTGTTTATCTACTGGTTCTTCATTTAGTTCCAATGAAGATAAAGGTAGATTCGATCTTTTGGATAGCAAGAGAAATAGTATCACATCAATTTCTTCAAAGAAGAATGCAGATAAATTATTTGAAGTAATATCATCAAATAAATCAGCTTCTCCTACGAAAACTGGTAGCGTTTCATCGGCAGAAGATGAAAGTGGATTTTCTTCAATGAATAGCTTTCAGGAAGTTGGACTACCGCTGGTAAATAGTACTTTACTTGAAAATGAGCTGAAGCATGGTGATGTATCGGTAAATAGCTCGGATTCAAATATAACGCAGATTAATTTGGAAGTATTGAAAAGTTCGGAGAAAATTACGGATAAGTCAAAATTAATTTGGAATCGGAGTGATCTTGGCTTGCCTTTGAATCATCGACGATGGAGTTCGACTCCCGTTGAGGTTCAAAATGATCCACTAAAGGTATTGTGGGTTTAATTTATTTTAGAGTTTTTCTGGCATAAATATATTATTTTATTTGAAGAAATATATTGTTTGCTAATTTGAAAAATATATCTTTTATAAATGTTTTTTTTTTTGGAAATTCAGGGTGATTATAAAGTTTTTGTGCAGTTTTAAATATTTATTGAAATAAAATATTGCTTATAACATTATTTGAAGTAATTATTTGGAAAAGCAAATGTGGTACTTCAAATGAAAAATTAAGAATTTGATTAATGTTTTTTTTTGAATATACAGGTTATTATAAAGTTTTTACGTATTTTTAAATATTTGTTATTAAAAAATATTACGTACAAAATTGTTTGGAAGGATGTCTGTTTGAAAAATATTGTTTATTATTGGTGTCTTTTGAAAGTACAGATTATTATAAAGTAAAATATTTATTTGTAAGAAAAAAAGATATTAAAGAAAAAAATTAATACAATTATGTATTAAATACTAATATATTTAATTTATTTCTTTAAATAAAATAATATAAATTTTGGTTTATTATATAATAAACATACCTACAAATATACTTTGATCGAATTTTAATAGTTTTGATTTTTTTAGTTTATGAATAAGAGAATCATAGAATTTTATAAAAGTATTTTTAAAGCATTTTTTTAAACTATAAAGTATTATATTTATTTATTATATATTATACAATTTTTAAATAATACTCCTAATTTTTATTATTTTTTTCCAATAAACAAAAAAGTCAAAACAATTATAAACAAAGTATAATTGCAATTTTATAATAATATTTTTGTGATAAATTTCAAAATATTTATGTATATTTTTTCAGCTTAAAATGTATATTTTGATATATTAATTAGTATGTATTTATTATTAATTTTATTCATATTATAATAATTATTTAATATTGAGATAGTTCAATATCTCTTGCAACATTTGTTTTTAAATATTTTTTTTGGGAATTGTAAATATGTCTTGCAAATTTTGAAAATATTATGTATATATTGTGCAAAAATTAAGTACAAACATTTAAATAATAATTAATTGTCTGCTGAAAAGTTAATATAACTTTCTTATAGCTTTTTAAATAAAAAATTCTGCTTTTATATTTATGTAATATGTGCCTTAGATAAATGTAATGTATGTATAAGCTTGGTTAAAATTTTTGTAAAATTGAAAAATATTAAAAAATAAAAACAATTTTGGTATATAATCATATTTTTTTTTAATTTATTTAAAATGGTAAGTATATAACAAAATACAATAATAAAATACACATTTAAGCCCTATTCAGAGATTGAAAGTTTTACCATTGAATAAATACTTATGGTAAAATTTTCAATCTCTGAATGCAACTTTATTCATAATATAATAATAATAATAATAATACTTGTCAAATTATATATATTTTTTAGTCCGGTTTAATCTTTTTTGTGTTCCTTTTCATGTTCTGTTGGTGCTTGCTTCGGATTTTCATTGCTTATTGGTGACACAGATATATCACTGAAAATTAAAATTGTTTAATTTAATAAATAACAATAAATTTCATAATTTACTAATATAATATTAAAATAAAATGCTTTAATTTCTTCAGTTAATTGTTAAATATAAATTGCTATAAATTACAACAATAAATATTTTTGTTTATAGAAATTTAGGTTGGCATCATTTTGTTAACTTGTCAGTTAATTAAATTTTACTTTTATTCGTGTTTATTTAATGAATATTGTGTTTTTAGATTAATTATGTAATGATATTAGAAGAGTAAACTCATGTTAATAATATATTCTTTGTTATTATAAAATTATAAAGATATAAGGTTAGGTTTAATATTGTTTGTTGTGTGGTGCGTAGTATGCGAGGGTTTGCTAATTATTTTAATATTAAAATTAATTTGACATTAATTTAAATGTATTAATTTAACTTAAAAAACTAGCTAGATAATGTTTGAGTAATTTTTTCAAATTCTAAATACTGTGTATTTATTTCTAACCAGCTTATATATTATATAATGTTTTATATTAATGTTTTTAATAGATAAATTTATTGTTTTAATTCGATAAAACTTTACTTAACGGTTATGTGATCTATTGTTAAAAGTTAATTTTGCACATTTTATGAATGTAAGTCACAAAATTTTAGTGCGGAAATGATATTTACAATATTAAAACTAATTTGGATAATTCTTCACCTTGCTTTAATTTTACTAAACATTAACAAATTAACCTTTTTACCTAACCAATCCTGCAGCGAGCGCCACTATAAATATGTCACCTGCAAGCAATTCGTCGTATGTATAAGCTATGTTAAAAAGGAGTTTTCAAGATAACTTTTAACATTATAAATATTATTTTCGCACTAAAATTTTGCGATTTATAATCATTAAATATGCAAAATTAACGGTATGTAAAGTTTGAAGAAAATCGATTACATAACTGTAAAGTATAGCCAATAATTCTACTAAAATAAGTGTATGAAATAAGTATTTTTAATTTTAGTTGGATGTTAAATTTTGTGTGACTTTATTTATTTTACAACATGGTGATTTTTATGGTGTTATTTAATAATTAAAGTGTGCGATTTGTGATCAATTCTACTGGAATGGTCAATATAATTAAATATAATAATAATTAAACTATAATTGAAATTTAAACTCAACCGCATTTCAAGTTTAGTTTATTTGAAAAACTAAAAATTAATTTAAACTACAGACTTAGTATTAATTGGTTTGTTCATTTAATAATATTGAACGAAGGAACGTATATTTGAATCTTACCTTTTATTTTTTTCGTTGGCATTTGCTTTAGTATCCCGTTCTAATCTTGCACCTGCAATTGCTGAAGGATTCTGGCTCCGTTTTGGATTCTGATCCTGTCTTGGATTCTGGTCTTGTTTTGAATTCTGGTCTTGTTTCAAATTTTGATCTTGTTTTGTATCCCTTTTGTATTTTGTACTAGCAATTGCTGGATTCTGGTACTGCCTTTGAGCCTGATCTTGTTTCGGATTTTGATCTTGTCTGTGATCTTGGTCTTGTTTCGGATTTTGATTTTGATCTTGTTTTGTATCCCGTTTGTATTTTGTACTTGCAATTGCTGGATTCTGGTGCTGTCTTTGATCTTGATCTTGTCTGGAATTTTGATCTTGTCTTGGATTTTCTTCTTTCGGATTTTGATTTTGATTTTGTTTTGTATCTCGTTTGTATTTTGTACTTGCAATTGCTGGATTCTGGTACTGTCTTTGATCTTGATCTTGTCTGGCATTTTGATCTTGTTTATGAATCTGACCTTGTTTTGGATTCTCGTCTTGTTTTGGATTTTGGTCCTGTTTTAAATTCTGATCCTGTTTTGTATCTCGTTCAACTCTTGTACCGGTATATATTGGAGACTGAACTGTTTCATGTTTCTTTCCTTGATCCTGATCTTCATCTTCTTCAGATGTATCTATCCCCACTGGAATATTAGCGTCTTGAAAACCTCCGGGTTTTTCAGTACGTGTTTCTTTCTGTGTTTGGCTATGACGTTTTTGTCTGGTACTAGAATTTGTGCTTGCTTCTGATAGTAATGTTTTCTAATAAATAAATGTCGAAATTAATTATTTTTCTAATATTTCAATAGTTAAATTAAACTAAAAATAGTACGACATATATCATGCATTTTAATTAAATATAATTAATAACATTTAATTATAAAATTACGGTTATTTTATATAATAATATTTAAAAGTAATGTACAGTGTTGTGACATGCTTCATGTGTTTTAATTCATTAATTTTAATAAAAAAATTCACTGACAGTAAAATGTGACAACGGTCTGCCTCTCAATATATACGGATTTTTAATAGTGACTCTTTTATGTGCATTATCCGAATTTTTATCTATGTTTCTAACTTTTCGTTCAGTGGAAATTGAATGTATTGTTTGAGGTTTAATTTCGTCTGGAGTACGGACCTGGATAAGGTGAGTCTTTTTTTTAAATACCTATATGTGTTCTAAGATATACTTATATTTAAATTATAAATCGTTTCAATTTTGATACGATAATGTTTGTTTTATTTTGCGCCATATATTATACAAATTGCAGTACAAGATGGTTTTGATTGTTATATGTATAAGTGTTAGCTACTGACACAGAATTAGGTTATTAATCAATGTTATATTTTTATGAATACATTAGCGAAATGTTCGTTTTGTAAATAAAACATTAAAAATGGATTTATTTTTGCTTTGTCATACGTTTGCATTTTTATATAAATTTATAATTTTTAATATTTTGGATATTTTATTTATAAAATGGTTTTCTGCTTTTCAGTTATATTAGATAAAATGTCTGATGTAAAAATGTATATTAATTAAATGTAATTAGATATTTTTTTCTAGTTTGTCATATGATTATACAGGGAGTTCAACGACGAATTTATGCTAAAATTTATCTACTAAAAATCTTATCAAATTTTTCAACATGAGACATGTGAAATAAACTCACACTTTTTTTTAACGTAAAACTCTTTAAAGTAGTAAAAAATGACCTACGTGAAAACAGCAACACTGAGCTAGCAACACTCTCTTTTAATGACTATTACTGTTAAAACAGTTAAATTGCGATAACTCCTACAAATTTGGTTGTAGGTTCCCATTTTTTTTTTGCATATACACACATAAATATATTATAAATAATTTGAAATTATCAAAAATAATTGATTGTTTTTGTTGTTTGAAATATCAATTTTGTCGTGAATTTTACAGTTTTTATCGTTTGAAATACCAATTTTATCGTGCAATTATATATTCCTTTTCTTAAATTATAAATATTTAAAATAAAGTTTGGAAAAATAGCTACAACGATTTAAAATAAATATTTTAAATTTTTAGTCGATATTAAATTAATATTAAATATTTAAAAATTGTATATACAATATTTATATTAAGTAATATATTTATATTTTCATGATTTTAATTTATATTATTGAAAAAATTGTATATACAATATTTATATTAAGTAATATATTTATATTTTCATGATTTTAATTAATATTATTGAAAATAAAACAATTTTATTTTATACTTAATTAATATGTACATTCCTGTTCAATTTCGTTTGATTGTCTCTAAAAATAAAATAACAGCCAATTACATTTTTATTTCAAGGAAAAATTTGTCTTATATCATCTTTCTTTAAGGCAATTATTTCATTATTAACAGTTATTATATTAAACAGTCGAAATGTTTAACCAATCGCAGGTTAACGTTTCATTGCAGGTAAAACTACGCATTGATACATGTTTAGTTTGTGATATGTCGTTGTTTCTATAACATTTTTTGTGAATTTCGGGTATTTTTGCAAAATATAATATTTAAAATTTAGTATTTACTTGAAATATAAACTGAATAAGTGCAAGAATATTTATTTACAAGGAATATTTTGAAAATTTATTATGGAACTTGAAACAGATAGATAATTTTTTGGAACGTTTTACTTTAGTTTGTAATATATTGTTAATATCTGACATTTTTTTAAAATTTCGTGTGTTTTTAGTGAATATAATATTTTTAAATTAGTGTTCACCACAACTATAAACGAAATAAATGCAAGATTTTACTTACAAAGAATAATTTTGGATTTATTACGGAAATTCAAACAGGTAAACAATTTTTTTAAAATTAATATAACCAAATTAATTTACTGATATACAGTAACGTATTCAGAAAAATATTTCATTTTGAATAAGCGCAAAAAACGTTGAATAAGCGCATCAAAATATTAGGGTAGGTTAGTTTAGTTATGTTATTCAATATAATCATAATGCGCTTATTTAACATTTTTATGCGCTTATTAAATGTACAATAAAAAGGAAATATGCACTTTTTCAAATAATTAGTAGTTAAGAAATTATTTATTACTAATCAAAACAAACTAATTTTCAAATAAAGCCACAAAAAATAAACAATATTTACATGGTCATCTTGTTTGTCCCCTTCTACAATAGGCACTGGATTGGTTTTATCTTCTTTTTTAACATCAGTATCTTCTGCATTATGATCATGATTATGATCTGGTGATCTAGATTTTCTTGCATGATCTTGATGATCTTCGGAATAGTTTGTAATTTTCTCTCGATCTTCTTTACTTAAAACAGCTGCCAGAGGAGTTTCGGAATGATCAGATTCTGTTTCTTTCTCTGTAGATGTCGTCGGAGCACTGTACAGCACTCCTAAGACAGTTGTCAACAAAAATAACTGGAGTATCTGTAAGATTTCATTTTTATCTGGTTAATACATGAATATAAGATTTGATTTATATTAGTTACTTAATATATTTTTTAAAAATTAGGAACATTTTTATACTTTGTTAAAGAAACAATCACCCGTACACTTTCAAAAAAATCGATTTTTTTTGCATATATTGTACAGAATCATATGTTGTAACAGTTTTCCGAAATTCGAATTTTTTCCGGAGTTATAGCGACCTTCAGAGTGAAAGCACTGAGTTAACAAAAATTTGACTTCTATTAATTAAAAATCTATAAATTGTATGATCTAGTTACTTATTTGTTACTTAGTAATTTGTTTTTATGTTCTGTTATTTACTGCAATATCATTTATCCTGATGAAGACGGATGTTGAGTTTCGTTGAAACGTCGATTTTAAATAAATATTAAAATAGAACTTTAATCTAAAGCAGTTTTATTCTTGTATATCATTTTTTCTTGATGATGATATACGTAGAGTATATCGAAACGTCGATTTTTAAATAACATATATACAGAACTTAATCCTAAAGCTTTTTTATTTTAATATAATGAGTTCTGAAAGATTTTTGTACTATATTTATTTTTTTTTCAATTAATTCAAGTAATAAACAGTCAAGATTTCTCTATCACTTTAAAATTAAAAATTTAAAAATATGAATTACAGTATCGCTACTGTTTTAGTATTAATTAATTTAATAAAATGTAGTACGTACTGT
Source organism: Clivina fossor (assembly GCA_963966155.1). Taxonomy (NCBI): domain Eukaryota; kingdom Metazoa; phylum Arthropoda; class Insecta; order Coleoptera; family Carabidae; genus Clivina; species Clivina fossor. Next base: position 23,421,482 of record OZ014552.1, on the reverse strand, counting down.
GTTTATGATAAAAACAGAATATAACAACATTTTCGCACAATATATAAACAAATTTAAGAATTATTTATGTATAAAAATTATCAGTATATCGTATCAATTTCTCACAAGTATCTTCTCTAAAAAAATCTAACTTTATAATGTGTTTCAATACTTACAAATCGATTCATACTGAACTAGAACTTATTAGGAAATGATAATTTTTTCAAGTGCGATGAAACATTTTATACTTTTTTCGATTCGGAAAAAAAACGTCATGTATATACGCTAATTATTTATGCTTTGAACACAAATATACAGAGCTGTATTATAGTATATTAATTAAAGTAAAATTAAAATGTAATCTTACTGCGGCAAAAAATTAATAAAATAAAATAATGATTTAAATAAAATCTGGCTTCTATTAAGGGGTTACATATGTGTAAATAAACCAAAACTTTGAAAATTGATTCAATGAAAAGTTATCATTAGATTAAAATACGTTGTTTGTTTTAATTGAAAATATTAAGTCTTGGAGAACAAATTATGAGGTCGACAACTGCCAAAGTTATTGTGGTCATTACAAAAACGGTCATATTGCATTTCGGGAGGTTCGTTGCGGTGGACAGCAGAACTGGCTTATTTGTTAACCAATTTGCATACGATATTTTCACATATTTTTCCATGTATTCTCTAACTTGTCCCGATCCAGATTTTTTTTAAATTAATGTTCTCGTTGTTTATTTAATTGTTAAATTTCTAAAAACACAGGTATAAAACGACTTTTTTGTTCCTAATTACTTAAAAAAAATCTGTATCGAGACAAGTTAGAGACTACATGGAAGAATATGTGAAAAAAATCGTCTGCAAATCGGTTAACAAATAAGCAAGTTCTGCTGTCTACCGCGACAAATCTTCCGGAAAGCATATGTCCGTTTTTATAATGACTACTATGACTTCGGTAGCTGTCGGCTTCACAATTTTTTCTGCAAGACGATATTTTCAATAAAAAATGACAATTTTTTATTAAATCAATTGTCAAAGTTTTGGTTCATTTACACTTATGTAACACTATAATTAATCAATTATAAATTTTTAAATCTAATTACTTTGTCACTATTAAACTTGTTTTGTTTCTATGTTTATCTATGTCATTTGCATATATTTCTCTTAATGATGGTATATGTGTAGTATATCGAAACGTTGAGTATTAATTAAAAATTTAACAGAACCAAATCTGAAAGCTTTCTTATTTTAACATAATAAATTCTGAAAGATTTTTCACTATGTTGTACACCAGATTATACAAGTTCTTCTCCTTTTGTTAAATTTACTTCTGAGATTATCGTTATAGATTATATATTCTATTAAAAACCTGTAAATACGTCTCTGAATGATTGTGGTTTCTGGTCATAAACATATCTCATAATACAATCTGGTAATCTTCAAGGTTGAGCAAAATTTTTACCCCCTACAATTACGTAGTTCGCATATACATTTAGCGCCTCTCCAACTATGTGTCATCCGAGAATCTTTTTTTATTCAAAACATCTACATTTGTGGCTCTTTATGTAACTTGATTTATTTATTGTCTGTTGTTAAATAGGTTTTTTTTTTGGTTTAATTTATGATACTTAAAATACAATTAAAGATATGGATTGCTAGCTGCGTAAATGAAGGTGTTAAAAATTGCGTTAATTTGATATTTAGTTCATACAAACATTGAAAACAATTTGGTGTTATTTGTTTTTGTTATTATTACAGTCTGTATTGAATTTATTACTAATCTGTTTGTTTACTAATATGTTATTATTAATAGTATTGAATGTAAATAAATTTATAACAGGTAAATGTTAAGATTATTTGTAAATATGTTTAAAGTTCATTCAAGATTTCTATTTTTAAATTAATATTCTTACTTTTTACTAAGATTTATAATTTGTAAACATTAGATTGACATTTCTAAACGTACTTAAGTTTGACATATTATATCAATTCTTGTAACCATATTTTTGATTGTTAATCGTAATTTAATCCAGAGAAGACCTGATTTAATCTTGGGTGTAAGTTTGGTCGTGTAACATTACAATATAAATTTTAACAACTTTAACAATTTTTTTTTATAATTTCTCACTTTATTCAAACATAAAAAAATTCGGGTCTCTTACTTTTAACTTTAGTTTAACATGTAAAAAATCTAAATTTACTGTAGGTTGGTTTAAAAGATTAGTATATATTTATTTAAAAAAGGTTAATACACTTGATTATTTTTGTTGCAATCGTTGCTAGATAGATTGGGTTAAACGATTTATTTGTGAAATTTTTAAATATATATATATATATATATATATATATATATATATATATATAATGAAATTAATATTTTATTTTAAATTAGATAATAATAATTACTGTATTAAAAATTGCATATAATATAAATTGGCGTACTATGCTATTTAGTCAGTAAATAAGTATATAATGTATTTGATCAATTATTCAATATATAGGTTTATTATATATCATTGTAGTAATGAATGCTAGAGTTTTTTCATTATTCAAAACCGGAAATAATATCATACAAATTTTAATAAAAGTTATAAGTTTGAATTAATATTTTTAATTTTGTGTATGAATAGTCGTACTACTTTATTGACAAAATTTGTGTTTTTAGTTATTCTAATTATAGTAAAAAAATCGAATATATATTTTTTTAGAACATTTACAACACTACTAAATATTTTTGGGAAAATATTACTACAGAATTAAATCCTAAAGCATTTTTATTTTAATAGTTTTTATTTTAAGTTCACTTGTTAGTTAGTTAAAATCAAATATCATACAAAATTTAATTATGAACTATTTCCACATATACAATAGACTTGAAGCTTTGCATATATACTTAGTTTCCAATGACAACACAATATGAAGAGATTAAGATTGTAAAAGCTTTAAATAAATATTTTAACTTATTTATCAAAAACAAATTAGGAAATTTTCTAAAACTAAAAAACTTAAATAAATTAATATAATAGAAAGTAATAAATAAGTTGTTGTAAACAGGAAAAAAATAATAATGTTAATTATATGCTAATTTTACAGCTAATTAAAAATAAGACTGTTACTTAACTTATGCCATACTAATTTTTAATTGTTTGTCACTTCGCTTCTTTTTTTTTATTATTCTAAGTAATGTTGTTGTTGTATTTATTTGTATTTATTATACAGGGTGTAACAGAATAACTATTCCTAATTTTAACTGGAGTATCCTGGGCTCAGAATATGAAGATTTAATGCAAATCACTGAGATAAAATGTGGCTCCTTACTGAGCTACAGGGTGTTTTATATAAAAATTTTAAAACGATTTTTGCCCAGTACTTTAAAACTATTTGACGTATCCTTATCATACTTGGCAGGAAATGTAGGTACCGTACACCATACTAAATTATGTTAAATAAAAGTTTCTGGCTACTGCCAGTGGCGTACAACAGGGGCAAGTGAGAGGTTGATCCTTCCTAAATTCTACGCCACTGGCGGAATTGTTATTTTAGCACAATTTTTCAATTCTCCAATACTTGCTGAGTAAAAAACATACTCTTCCTTTGTAACGATAAAGTCACTGTTTTTCGAGATATTTAAAGTTAAACATAAGCTGCACCCTTGGGATTTTTTCAAAATTTGCTAAAAAAATCTGAAAAAATTCAGTAAAATAGAGAAAAAAATTAGCTACATAATATCTAAGTAACTTTTTCTCTAACTCATTCTGGTTTGGCTGGAAAAATTATTGAAAATTAATATTTTTTGCATTTTATTTTTTTTATTTTCAATAATTTTTCCAGCTAAATCAGAATGAGTTAGAGAAAAAAGTTACTTAGTTATTATGTAGCTAATTTTTTTCTCTATTTTACTGAATTTTTTCAGATTTTTTTGAGCAAATTTTGAAAAAATCCCAAGGGTGCAGCTTATGTTTAACTTTAAATATCTCGAAAAACAGTGACTTTATCGTTACAAAGGAAGAGTATGTTTTTTACACAGCAAGTATTGGAGAATCGAAAAATTGTGCTAAAATAACAATTCCGCCAGTGGCGTAGAATTTAGGAAGGATCAACCTCTCACTTGCCCCTGTTGTACGCCACTGGCAGTAGCCAGAAACTTTTATTTAACATAATTTAGTATGGTGTACGGTACCTACATTTCCTGCCAAGTATGATAAGGATACGTCAAATAGTTTTAAAGTACTGGGCAAAAATCGTTTTTAAATTTTTATATAAAACACCCTGTAGCTCAGTAAGGAGCCACATTTTATCTCAGTGATTTTCATTAAATCTTCATATTCTGAGCCCAGGATACTCCAGTTAAAATTAGGAATAGTTATTCTGTTACACCCTGTATAATTTATTTATTTATTTAATATTTTGCGTTTTAGAAATTGTATATATAAATGTATTTTTATACTTTATGGTTTTTTCTTAAAATAGTGCGACACGAATAGAAAATAATAGGATGAGGCTATTTATACATACGGTATGTATACGCAATTGGTTATTTATACATACTAAAAAAAAAAACCTAAACCAACCTACTAATCTAACCTACCCTAAATAGCCAATTGGGTAAAAATACTGTATGTATAAATAGCCAATTGCGTATACATACCGTATGTATAAATAGCCACTTTCAAAATAATATATGATGAGTGATGATTCAGATTAAATTGATAAGCTATAAGATTTTTTTTTAAATATTAATGTTTTTCCGAGGGAGACACCATTTTCTCAAATTTTGTACACCGGTTTGTACAAATTTTACGTATGATAAGTTTATAGTAATTTTTCATTGATATTACGAATTTTAAACAAATTTTTAGGTTTGTAGAGATTTTACACAATTTTAATAAAATTTTAAATTGATTTTATCCAGAGCTTTAAACTGAAACTGAACCAAAAACCATTATTTTTGCTTTTAATAATCTTTAAATAGTTTAAATGAAATTACATTGAAAAACATTTTTATAATTAAAGTTAATTTTTATTTTTCTAATTATAAATAAATAAAAATCTTCTATACAAGAATTTGTTACGTTAACGTATCTTATTATTATTATACTTATAATTAAAACATACATACAAATTATATAAGTTTCGAGTAATAAATTATATTTTTATCATATATTATATACTACTAATTGTAACACCTTTAATTAATTAATAATTATTATTATTTATATTATATTATTGTGTCAATTTATGTAGTATGCTTATTATAAAAGTAGGAATAAAATGTTCTAAATTATTGTAGAAAATAAGTTTTTAATACAAATAAAAACATCAAAAAAATTTAAAAATTAATCACTCGAAACTGAACCGAAAATCGAAAAAAAAACATATAGATAGTTTTAACATTTTTTTTTTACAGAATAGACCCGTAATTAAGTTAACAACGTTTCATGCAACTGGTATTTAGGTTAGTTCATAAATAAAATACAGGTGAATATTTTATAAATATTTTCTTTATTTATAATAATTGAAATTTTCGTATATACAAAAAAATAATAATAATAAAATTTTAATATAAATAAATACAATATAATTGTATTTTACATAGATTTGTTTCTTATTTAATATATAATATTTACAAATATTTATTTAGGAACTACTTATAAATAAAATTAAAACATTTTTTTTAACAAGCATCTATCACAAATTTATTATATAAGGAAAAAAGTAATTAATTTTAATGTAAAACGTTCCTAAATTTAAAATGAAATCACTAATATCGTCTAATATTTAAAAATAAATAAAATTAGAATAGAAAATACTATTTTAGTAACACAGACACATTAGAACTTTTAAAAAAATTACTAAAATATTTTTGTTTTTGCTAAAGTCTGTTCCATAATTACCCTCAAATAGTTACAATTGAAATCCAATTTTGAAAAATTGACTTTTTCTAGTTCTATATTAATATTTATTAATAATCGACGTTTCAACAAATTCAACAAGCGTCTTCATCTTTTTTCATGTTCAGTTCGTCGAAACGTCGATTATTAATCAATATTAATACAGAATTAGAACCTAAAGCCGTTTTATTCTAATATAATGAGTTCGGAAGATTTTTCGCTATACAGACTACCTTGAATTATGAATGACAGATTTGTTTACTAATTTTAGAAATAAAATACTTAAATAAAAAGTCATTGAAATATTTGTTCTTTGAATTAGTACATTAAATTTTAGACTTATGAGTTATGAGTACATGACCTGATTGTGTATGTATGTAAAATTATTATTTTATACTGTTGAAAACAAATCGTCAGTCAATTTTTTTGTTTGTTCCATATTACAAACCTTACTTTCGAGAAAACGATGTTTAAAGTTTCTGAATTGAATTGTTTATAGTAAAGTTATTAAAATTATAATATCAATGATTGTTTAAATAGATAAGAAACAAACAAATATTGCCAAAATAAGCAATAACTCAATTTGATAAAAATTGGCGTATGGAACAAATAAGAAATTGACTGACAAAATTTACAATTTTTTTAAAAAATATATCAGTTTTTTCTCAAGCAACAATTCCATCAATTTATCCTATATTTAAACATCACAAATTAGATATAAAATAAAAATTAGAAATTATTGAAAGATAATGGCTCGTATTCTCATTTCATTTATAAAAGTGATTTTTGTCAAAAGATTTTTAACATTTACTTAAAATTATTTATTAAGCACTTTATAATAAATATTTAACTTGATTAGCCGTAATTTTGTGATACATTTTTCAAAAATAGAAAAACTATTTACATTTGAATAAAAACAGAAGTAAAAAGTTATTTTGAAATTAATGATAAAAGCACTTTTTCACGAATAAAGTGAGGTGAGAATACGAGCTATTATTTTGCGTGTCAATATAGTGTTCAGTGGGCCTTTTAAACGAAAAGTAATTGAAGAACAGACGATAATATTTTTTTAATGAATAATTATTTATTACACCATTCCATTTTCGGGAACAGTTACAGATCGTATAGATCTTCGTGATCTAGTCGATCCAGCTCGGTCACGATGAATCATACTGGATCTGACTTCGCCACGGAACGAGGCACGCATTGATCCACGGAATGATCTACCAGGACCGGTACGAGTAAAATTGTTTGCTGGTGTAGACGGAGCTTCTATATCATCGTCGTGTTTTCTGAAATTCAAATAAAATTAGATTTTAGACTTTTTGTATAATTTTCTCTTTTTAAGAAAATTTAGGTTTTTTTCAAAAATTATTCTTATATATTGTTTTGTTTAGAAAATATTAATAAATAGTTTTTGTAAAACTGATGATAAAGTAGATTTTGATCTGCTTTCTTACATGTTTTTTATCGACCGACATGATAAGAGAGGTATTGTTCAATTATTTTTACATCCTTATTTTAAAAAATGTTCTACCGAGTGCCGACTGTGTCAATAATTAAATGTATTATATATACTTACTTCATACAGCAAGGGAAGTCCCACATTTTCTGATGTATACCAAACTGTTCTCCATCTTCTAAAGTCTGAGGTAATTCATGATTTAGTGTTTCTGGCAAGAATAATGCGAGACAACCTCCGATTATACCAAGAATTCCAAGGATAATTAATGGCAAGGTTGGTGATACAACACCCTAAAAAAATCAAGAAATATATTTAGTAATGAAGGAATTCATTTACTGAATATTAAAATGTAGGCATTTAAATAAATACTGAGACTGTATAATTTATAATCTAATATTTGTACATTAGAACATTAGAATTTATATTTTTTTATTATTATATTTTCAATTTATATTTTAATGAATGCATTTTCAATAATCGAATGTAATAGATTATGCAAAAATTTGCATAAAGTACGAATTGAAATGAAAGAGCATAAATAGATATTTTGTGCACAAAAATTAAATAGAGAACATATTAAAAAATCTTTCAGAACTCATTATATAAAATAAAACTGCTTTAGGTTCAAGTTCTGTATTAAAATTTATTTATAATCGATGTTTCGACAAAACTCAGCGCTCATCTTCACCAGGAAAAACTGATATATTTTTTGTACCACTTTCTCCTGATGAAGACGAACGTTGAGTTTAGTCGAAACGTCGATTATAAATAAATTTTAATACAGAATTTGAATCGAAAGCAGTTTTATTTTAAATAGAGAAATAAAAGTACAGTAATTATTTTTGAACTGTCATAGAAAAACAAATTTTTAAATATCTTTTCTGTTTCAAATATTGTTCAAAATAAGTTATATTAACTTTCTAAATTTATTAAAATATAGTATTTTTTAAAGTAATTATTTACTTATATATTTAAAAAATAAAATGTAACCTACCAAATAGACAACGAAAGGTGCTAATATACTAGCAACGTAGCCCATAATATGAATTAGGGCTACACCCTGTGCCCTTACAACGGTAGGTAATAATTCTGCGGCATATTGTAGACCAATATTATATGATATATTTACAGCAAAACGACCTATAATTGCAAAAACGGCTGTTGTTGTACCTAAAATTAACAAAGAAATACATATTTTATTATTTGATCAAGCTTTTTACCGACCGTCATATCACATATGATAAGGAAGGTATTGTAATCATACTAAATTTGACATATCGGGATTTTTACAGATAATCACTTATTAGGCTTATAGTAACACGAATCAAATGTTTTTATCTCGCAAAATGCTGGGTAAATTTTAAAAAATTATAACTTTGCACCAAAGCATCGTAAGTCCTTGAAATTAAAGTAAAATTTACGTCGAATTGTTTGAATTTTTACGCCCTCTTGGCAATTTTTTTTGTATATCATGCATGTTGTCAAAGTTTAACAATTTTCTAAGTCAAAACATGTTTTTTTCTGCGGGCTGTGGTGGTGAGCGGAATGGTTCAAATGGTCTATCATTTTAAATGACCTTAAAGATGAGACTTCAAATTTTTCCGGACGAAATATTATATTCAATTTTGTTAAAAATCGGCCGAGTTATACCGATTTTTCAAATGTCGCTTTTTTTTGACGAATTTATATTAAAATAAATAAATAAGAATTTCAGTTATATTGAGTTGGACAATAAATAGTTTTTAAAATATTAGTTTCAATTTAAAATAATATAAGAGTAGTTTTTTTGAAACTTACTTCCACCAGCAAAAACGGCTAATAAACTGAAGATTCCACTCGCAGCCATGGTGGCAAAAGCGAGCCATCTTCTACCCCAGCGATCTAGTGTCAGTGTTAAAAATGTGTCTGCAGGCATTTCTGTAGCTGATGCAATTGTAAATGTGATGAATACATTATATCTGCAAGTAAAATACATTAATTTATTTCTATATTATATGAACAACATAAAAAATTAAACTGAGCACAGGCAACTAACAATTCACGTCTGTCAAGATAATTACGGACATATGGACAATAATGTAAATAAAAAATAATTACAAATTTTTTTAATAACTTACCCTAAAGAACCAACATTTCGTACATGGCCATCGAAGACTAGCGAAATTGCCATCCAGAAAACGATAAGTAAAATTGTGATGTTTCTTAAACGTGGTGTACGGAATAAATCAAATAAAGAATAACTACGATTATTTGCTTCTTCTTCCTTTCTTGCTTTCATGCAACTTTCCTAGAAATTACAAGAAAAAATTCACATACAATGAGATTCAGTGATAAAATTGTTGCTTGACGTAGAATTGAAACCTCTTTTTTTAAAATACAAAATTTCTTTAATAACATAAATATTTTATTTAATAAATTTAAAATATTTCAAATTTATTATATTATGATGTAAATTTAAATCCAAAAAATAGAAAATTATTATTTTTGTAGTTTGACGCACTATTGAAGTTTCCAATTTAAATACGTCTAAAGTACTAGGAATAAATTTTTAAAATAACTACTATTATTTTTTTTTTTTTTTCTGTATTTGCTTTTATACACTTTTCGTAGAAATTATAATAAAAACATATTATGATAATATAAATTTTTAAAAATACAAAAGCTCTAGGTATAATTTTTAATTAAAATTTGATGTTTTACTACATGTATATCATCAGGAAAAAATAATATAAATAATATAAACCATAAACAAACAAAACATAGAAACAAGTTACTAGGTAACACAATACAAAGATTATAAAATTTATAAATTAGTAATTAAAGGAATTCAAATTTGATTTAAATTAGTACAAATTGGCACTGATTGATGTTATCTTTGTCTTTGTAAATTTCAATTGCTTTTCTTATTAATCTACTGTTTGTCCAGCTTCTACTAGATCGTCATAACATAGGAGATCAATACGTCTAAACCATCTAGATAAATCCGCTATTGCACAACATGTATTAGATAATCTTCCTGATGTAAAATAATTGCAAGATCTAATAATATTAACAGTCTAAAGACAATTATTTAAATAAAATTTGGCTTTCTTTAAGTAATAATTTATAATTTTTTTTATCTAGTTACTTGTATTTTGTTATATAGTAAGTTGTTTCTATGTTCTGTTTATTTATTATTTATGTCATTTATATATTTTTTTCCTGATAATGATATACGTGCGGTATATCGAAACGTCAAATTTTAATTAATAATAATACAGAATTTAACCTAAAGCTTTTTATTCTAATATGATAAATTCTGAAAGATTGTCTACTATGTTGTAAATTGATAAAATTGTTGCTTGACGCATAATTAAAGTCTCTTTTTAAAAATTATATTTTTTAAAAATAATATTAATATTTTTAAAATGCAAATACTAATTTATTTAAAATTTATTAAAGTATTACTTAAATATAAATTGAAATAACGATAAAATTATTATTTTTGTAGCTTGACGCACTATTGGAGTCTCCAATTTGTTTACTTTTAAAAATGTTAAAAAAATATTTTTGAAATATGTTTCAATAGTATTTGTTATTGTTAAGTAAATATTTTATATAAAATGTCTAAATAATGAAAAAAAGTCGCTTGACATTTATTTATTTATTCAGTTATGTAATTTTTCAGAAAATAACCCAATTTATTGGAAGTACTTACAGTAAAATTAGTATATATATGAGGATCAACATTCATTCTATTAATTTTGGCAAACTTCTTACAAATTACAACTGCTTTTTCTATTTGTCCTTGAGAAACAAGCCATCTGAAAATAATATACATTTTTATTATTCTATAAAAATAAACATTAAAAATATGTCTTGATAATTGAAAATAATTAAAAATGCTAAATTCTAACAATAGATATGAGATTTATAGTACATGTTTTATGTAATTTCGAATAAAAAGTTGTTGTTAGCATACCTAGCGGATTCTGGTAATACCCATGGTGCTAATATGGCAATTATTAATGGTACTGAAGTTACCAACGATAAGATTCGCCAATCGGCAATATACCATGCCATCCACGGTAACAAACATGTGGCAAATGTGAAGAATATGGCAATTGACATGTTTGCTACGAATGTACGCCATTTTGGTCCCACATATTCTAGAACTAAAAACAAAATATATTTAACAAAAAAATTATGTTACTTTTGATTACAGAGTCACTGTTATTATAGTCACTGTAATTATAGTTCTATATTTTAATTAAATAATATTAATTTTACTGTCTTTATACGTAATGCGTCTAATAAATTATTTCTTTCTGTCGTTGTGTATGTATTTGAATATTTAAAGAGATCCAGTATTATTAAACAATTAATATTAATTTGAAATGTGAGTAGTTTTAAAATATAGTTAACAAAAGTTTACACAAATATTCGGGACTATTCTGTAACATTACTGTTAAAATTGACGACATGTTATATCAAATATTCTAAGATTTTGTAAAGTATTAGAACGCAAAAAAATTTTATTTTCCCGAATATATAGAGAGGAAATAAGAACAGTCCAACACAAATTATCTTCAAAATGCAGTTTATTTATTTTCTTCTTTTACGAAAGTACTGTGTTATCTACATCAGTTTATTACAGTTACTATAAATGACCTAAATATTTGATTCATCAGTGTCATAAAAGAGCATTTATTTATAGCTTTAATATTGAAATTTAAAGAAAATATTGTTCCAAATTTATGGGGCTGTTTTTTTTCATAAACTTAGTCGTTGTACAATATACTATATTTATCTAAAAATTGATGAAGAAATTCTATTAAATTTAATAGTAATTTGTAATCTTAATTTTACAAATTCCACATTAAATGATTTAACATTTAATGTCATCTTAAATGATACTTATAAAACATGAAATAAGGAAATGAGTGCAAATTATTATCAAACGAAAGAATTTCAAAGAAAAAAAGAAATAGTAAAAAGAAAAAAATTATAACACTCTATAGTGACAAGGATAACGTGTTAAAGATACATAAATAATTAAACAAATTTATTATAACATATCTTTTAATGTTTTAATAATAACAGATTCTTTTTCTGATAAGTTCTCACATATGTTATTTTATTGCATTTATGTATTTCTAATAAATGTGTATGAATTTTTACGACGAGTTAATTATATATTGTGACGTAACTAAGTTACGACATATGTAATTCAAGAGCGAACTGTTCTTTCCAGGGCCGTATAACAGGTTTTTTTTTGTAAAGTTTTTTCGCAAAAATACTGTTAGATTTTTATGTCGTACGATTAATAATTGCTTCTTATGTACTGGTCGTAATAGATTTTATGACATATGTAATTTAAAAGTATTTAGTTATGATATACCGGGTGTCTACTTTTTTTTTGTTACATAGGGAATACAATGCTAAAATTTTCATTTGGTGATAAATTTTCCCCTAATTATTATAGAACAAAAGTACAAATACAAAAGTTGTTTAGAATTCAAAAATGCATCAAATGATGCCAAATTTATCAATATAGGATGTTCCGATCAAGAATTAGAAGCAAATTAAAATTTCCGTTTTTGCGCTCTTTACATCAAAGTGCCATGGAAATTAAACAAATAATTTCATTTCTTCTGGAGTTTGAGTTTGACAGATCGTATTTATTTTATTGTTACGTTCTGTATTATTATTATTATTATTATTATTATTATTATTATTATTGAAAATAATGAATAAACTTAATGTAAATGAAAAGCTATTAAGTATAAAAAGTATTAAGTATTTATTATTTATTACAATGAAAGGGTATTTTACTCGGCTGTACACTACGTACTAGCTGTGGTTTTAAATTGTGAATGTCTCCATTATAATTTTAAGTAATTGTTTAATTTATTTATTAACTTCAAGTTATAAAAACAATACATTTGAATTAGATGACTGGCATTATGCCTAATATATTTATTATAATAATTTAAACTTATCCCTGAGGATGCTGTAAGTTGTGCAGTGAAACGTCGGATAAGAGTTTAATAAATAGTAAATAGCTGAACTCCGTAAAACTTTCTTTATTTATTACAATATTCAATATACCTATAAAACAGAAAAATTCATGAATACAAGATATAGGAGAACAAAAACGAAACTAACAATTTAAATTAAATGTTCAAATAAATCGCCATTAACTGCCAAACAATAACCTAATCTGTTATAAAATTCGTGACGTACAGAGCTTAATTGTGTTTGTGTTATATTATTGCACTCTTCAACAATGGCATTTTTCAAATCAACAAGATTTTTGATATGTCGTTTATAAATTTTCTCCTTCAAATATGGCCATAAAAAGAAATCGCACGGTGCTAAATCGGGCGATCTAGCTGGCCAATTAATTGGACCACCTCTACCAATCCATGAATTTGGAAAACATTGATCCAAATATAATTTAATGTTGCAGCTGTAATGTGCCGGACATCCGTCTTGTTGATACCAGACAACATTATCTTGAGTTGCACACTCTTCTAACTGCGGACCAATATGATTTTGCAACATATCCAAATATTTTTCGTTGTTTAAATTATTTTCAATAAAAAATGGCCCAATTATACACCTGCCAAAAATTCCAGCCCATACATTAACTTTTTCTGGATATTGGGTACGTGTTGCTACCATTAAATGAGGATTTGTTTGGCTCCATATTCTAAAGTTTTGTGTATTAGGTTCGCCGTGTAAAGTAAACGTAGACTCGTCAGTAAAACAAATAGATTTCAAGAAGTTTCTGTCTAAATTGGATTTTTCCATAATAATGTTACTAAATTCGCTTCTAGCCATTTTATCCGCTTCAAATATCTCTTGGTGCGTGGAATATTTATAAGAATGATATTTTTCATTTTTTAGTACCTTATGTATTGTTGAAGGATGCAAATTTAATTCAGCACCAAGTTGACGCACACTAACATTTGGGTTTTCCGTTACACACAAAAGTATATTCAATGTATTTTCTTTAATTGCATTTTGATTTAAATTCTCCTCCTGATCTTCTGCGTTGATTTTTCTACAATTTTTACAACGTTTTAACACACTTCCAGTTTCTTCGAATTGTTTAATTATCCTACGAATAGTCATAGCGGAAGGTATGGGACGGTTTTCAAAGAAAGCGCTGAATAAATCTCTTACTCGTCGTATCGAATTTCCAGTAAAATACCATTTTACGCACTGAACTTTTTCATTTACCTTAAGTTTATTCATTATTTTCAATAATAATGATAATAATACAGAACGTAACAATAAAATAAATACGATCTGTCAAACTCAAACTCCAGAAGAAATGAAATTATTTGTTTAATTTCCATGGCACTTTGATGTAAAGAGCGCAAAAATGGAAATTTTAATTTGCTTCTAATTCTTGATCGGAACATCCTATATTGATAAATTTGGCATCATTTGATGCATTTTTGAATTCTAAACAACTTTTGTATTTGTACTTTTGTTCTATAATAATTAGGGGAAAATTTATCACCAAATGAAAATTTTAGCATTGTATTCCCTATGTAACAAAAAAAAAGTAGACACCCGGTATGTATATAATATAGTGATTACAACTAGTAGTAAAAATTTGTGGGGTAAAGTATGGGAATTGTAGTCAAAATGGATGGATGGATCTGGTTGTAGATTCTTTACTGAGATTTTGGTGAAGATTTCACCCTCTTCAAGGTCTGTAATTTGTTGTTAATTTTATTACATGTAATGTTAAATATAGTTAACAAAATTATTATTTTTAACATGTTATAATTAACTCGCGTTCTTGTCTGTCTGTCTGTTCGGTTTAAATTGTGCAATCAATTTTAAATTAACTTCCCGATTAGCTAGAGACTTGGAACTTTAAACATATCTTAAAATTGGATTAATTAATTAATAATATTAGAAATATTAATTTTAATCTTGTGCCATATTTATGAATTCTGTACATTTGTGTATTTAGCAATTTTTTTTTTCAAAATACAAAAACTACAAAACACACAAGACTAAAAAGCAGAAAATAATTATTTAAATAAAAAAAAAAAATTAATATACCACGTTTTTAAAACGGACTAAAAAGTATAGAATAATTTCTCCTAGTCATACAGTTTTATAACCCCATACAAATTCCTGACCCCATACAGATTGTTCTGAAAATTTGTGATTTTGAATTTTTAATAGCTATAACTATAACAATACTTGTAAGATTTAAAACGAAAAACGTGGGCCAAACAACAGCAACTTCCTATACTCCTTACTATTATCTACTGCATGCGTCCCGCACAGTAATTGTGATTCTTTATTTAGGAAATTCTTCAAACTATATTCTTGAATATTTCTAAGTTTTGCCATACTTGTCAAATCTAATAACAATTTTAATAAATTAAATTCTCCTTCATAGTTTTCGAGTGTGTAAAAAAATATAATTAAAATTGTCATTTTCCTGATCACTAATTACTTAGTTATTACTAATGAACTCAATATGTCAGGCTGATAAAGAAAATTTATCGTTCAAAATAATTAAAGTTATTGTTGTCAATTTTTTAATGTCAGGATTAGTGTTGAATTCATTTACAACAAATTATAATTTTATATTTTAATTAAACCATATTAATTTTATTCTCTTTATACTTAATGCGACTAATAAATTATTTCTTTCTGTCGTTGTGTATGTATTTGAATATTTAAAGAGATCCAGTATTATTAAACAATTAATATTAATTTGAAATGTGAGTAGTTTTAAAATATAGTTAACAAAAGTTTACACAAATATTCGGACCTATTCTGTAACATTACTGTTAAAATTAACGACATGTTAAATCAAATATTCTAGAATTTTGTAAAGTATTAGATCGCAAGAAATTCTTATTTTTCCGAATATATATAGAGGAAACAAGAATAGTTTAACATAAATTATCTTCAAAATGCAGATTATTTATTTTCTTCTTTTACGAAAGTACTGTGTTATCTACATCAGTTTATTAGAGTTTCTATAAATGACCTAAATATTTGATTCATCAGTGTCATAAAAGAGCATTTATTTACTAACAAAAACAAACATACTACATAATTAATATAAGAAAACTGAACAATATCGTAAATATTATTATTATTATAAAATATAATAAATGATTATTCAGTATTTCATAATTTTCCGCTTGATCAAACAAATCAACTATATATTATAATATTTATCTTTTACCATATTTTCTTAAAAGATATTGTTATTATTATGATTAAGTTAAACAGTGTGTAAAATGAGAAAAATCTATTTAATAATTTAATAAACTATTATTTGCATTAGAGATTAGAATCATTATTTATAAATATTAATATAAACAAATTGTGAAATAATCAATAATCAATCAGGTATCTATTTTTTTGTTTTGAATGTCGAAAAAATAGATTTGCTTGAAATAATTGTAATTTGACGTTAATATGACTTAAATCAAGGACAGAAATTGTATAATTTTTTAAAGTTTATTTAATTTTATCTTAAATGACATTTCTGCATATTATTATTTATATAAATAGTTTCAAATATTATGCAAATTTACTGTATTTAAAATAGTGCAAAGGAATTTTATAATCCTATTAAATAATGTATTATATATATATATATATATATATATATATATATATATATATATATATAAATACGTTTCTTGATAAAAAGCCCATGTAGTAAATTTGTGTTTTTTTAAGTTAAACTAGAGTTAAAAATTAGAGACCCGTATTTTTAATTTTTGAATAAAGTGCGCAAATACAGAGGAAAAACTATTAAAGTTGCTAAAATTCATATTGTGACGTCACACGACATAACTGACACCAAAGATTAAATCAGGCACTGAATTAAATAAAATTTGGCTTCCAATAAATAAAAAACTTTAAATTGTATGATCTAGTTACTTATTTGTTACCTAGTAACTTGTTTCTATGGTCTGTTATTTACTGTTATATCATTTATCCTGATGAAGACGGTCGTTGAGTTTTGTCGAAATAAATTTTAAATAAATATTAATACAGAACTTTAACCTAAAGCAGTTTTATTTTAAGAACGTAGTTATTATTGTCAGGGTATACATTTTAAATGAAAGTTGTAGATTTACTTTTTTGCTCAGAAATAAAGGAAAATAAATTCTTGTAATAATGTTTATGTATACACAAAAAATATATAGAACAAATGTAACTTAGACACTAATATTATTAATTAATTATTAATTTAATGATAATTAGCATTAACCTTCATAATAAAACACCTCTCTACTTATTAACAAACATATTTTCATTCAAAAAATATTTAAACTTCATAGAAAAAACTTAATATATTGCATATAATGTAGATAAATAAATTACTTAAAATTTTTCTATATTTATTCAACTTCATAATCTGATAAATAATTATTTAATACTTTTTGTAAATTTTACGCAAAAAGTATTTCAAGGAAAAACAAATTAAAATCACCATCTTTTTTTTCTTTCTTACCATTAGCTTTTAACTCTTTTGATGAGAATTGCAAGAAGAAAAGAGATAATTATTGTTAATATTTTATTGTTGTTTTTTTTTCTTCTTGTTAAATTTTTCTGTTTGTTTATCATTTGTGTATGATCATGAAAAGTTTAAAAATGTGTTCATTAGAAAATTATATGTTTATTCTTGCGCGTTTTTTAATTAACGTGTACGTTAATTAATAGATGTATGTTCATGACTTTATTTTTAATTATATGTATAATATTATGGAAGCGTTGTCATGGTTACTGTTCTATTTTTTATTTATACTTTCTTGTTTCTGGTACGTAGAATAAACAAGATGATTCATTTTCCTTGTCCCTTCAGGAAAAACTTTGTTAAATTAAATAGGATTTAGGATTAAGTTCTGTATAAATTTTAATTTAAAATGGACGTTTCGATATATTCTACGTATATCATCATCAGGAAATAATTATACGAATGACATATATAAAGTCGGGACAAGATAAAAAGATAAGGACGTCATCAATTTTTGTCACTAGGCAAATAACGTCACTCACTACTATGTTTATATGAATATATAAACATAAATATGTATTATTTTCTTTTTCTTTGTCAAAATATGAAATTAAATTGCCTACTAACTGTTGACATCGCCTAGACCATCTTTTTGCCATAATAAATTACAAAAACACAACAAAATATTCAAATAAAAATTCAAAATATTCAAAATATAACAAATGAACTAAATAAACATACTGTGACTTTTGACATTAAAAATCAAATATAGCAAAAATAAATAAGTTGTTTTCGATAAAAAAATCCGATAATATACGATATATTTGTATACATTACATTTTAATTTGATTAAAATAACATACGTAAATAGTTACAAGAAGATTTTGTTCATTATATGTAGAATAGAATAAAATTAATTTTGTCATTAGTGAATTTTATGTTGTTAAGTTTTATCACGTGATTATGACGTCCCTATCTTTTTATCTTGTCCCTACTATAATAAATAAACAGAACATAGAAACAAGTTACTAGGTAACAAAATACAAGTAACTATATTATAAATTTTTGTAAATTATTAATAAAAGAAAGCCAAATTTTTGGCACTGATTTATGTTATCTTTTTCTTTATAAATTTCTATTGCTTCTCTTATCTATGTATTGTTAATGTTTTTGGGTCTTGCCATTATTATAGTGTCTTCGAATTTTGCATCATAATTTAGACGTATTGACGTATTGTTTTGTCAATCTAGTAGAATCAGTTCTACTTGTCTGTCCAACATAAACTCTTCAACATGCGTTGCAATTACATGTGTGGAAAATAACAACAACTTTCTTGTTATTAGTGATATAAAAATACTTTTGCATAAATGAATTTTTATTGTTATTTTGCAAATTAAAAACTGTTTATATGAAAATCATGGACAAAAAACTTGAAATTTTTAAATAATTATATTAATATCTATAAAAATTAAAGTTGACACAATGTTTTTCTATTATTATATTTTCAATAAAGCTTCAAGCTTTCAATAAGCTTCTTGAGACAGCAATTATTAGTATATATTTTTGCCTGATGATGATATACGTTTAGTTCATCGAAACATCAAATTTTGATATAAAATTAAACAGAACTTAAACCTAAGAAAAATAATAATAATTATTATTATTATTTAAATAGCATTAAGTTAATAATAATGAAAAATACAGACATTGTACAATTAAATATATATATATATATATATATATATATATATATATATATATATATAGTAAAATATGTGTTACTATCGTGATAACATGTTGTAGTAGAATTTATTACGGGATTACGTTAAATTGTATCAAGCCAGAATAATTAATACGGAATGATTAGTAAATAATCACCAAACCTTAATTTTTATTCTAAATGGCTGTAATTGCATATTTGAATATAACTTATAATTCAAAATAACTTTACTTTATAACATTCTTCTGTATTGTAAAAAATAAAGGTACTTTAATGAAAAATTATTTAAAATGTGATAATTAGGAAAGAAATAAAATTTATTCGTCTTGATTTCCACTCGTATTTCTTTTTTATTAAAAATTGACAACCGCGGTTTCAACCAATATATTGGCCATCATCGGGTCTGGTACAGACTAGAATACATAACAATACAATACTACAATATATCCATGGCCATTTAGTTAACATATTACAACTAAATTGTTTTAGTGTATATTCGAAACATTCGGATCAAAAAATAAAAATAAAAACCACTTTGATTACTTAACATTATAAATATTTTTTTTTGTTTTTTAACAACATGAAAATTGTAAATAAATTAAATTAAAGTAAGTACCTATATGACTTCCTGTAATTAATGTAAGTACTTAATTTATGTTATATAGGTTATAGATACTGTTAAGTGTATTTTAGTTAATTTTTTTTGTTGTATTTCTTACTTAAATTAATTTAATTTATTTACAATTTTCATGTTGTTAAAAAACAAAAACAAAAAATTTATAATGTTAAGTAATCGAAGTGGTTTTTATTTTTATTTTTTGATCTGAATGTTTCGAATATACACTAAAACAATTTAGTTGTAATATGTTAACTAAATGGCCATGGATATATTGTAGTATTGTATTGTTATGTATTCTAGTCTGTACCAGACCCGATGATGGCCAATATATTGGTTGAAACCGCGGTCGTCAATTTTTAATAAAAAAGAAATACGAGTGGAAATCAAGACGAATAAATTTTATTTCTTTCCTAATTATCAAAGGTACTTTACTCTTGAGAAAAATTGAAATTTTTTGACAAACCTCGTATACGGCTTAAAAAAATTGATATCTGATGGTTGCATTTTAAGTTTTGGACCATGCACAACTTTTTATCAAGAATAAATTTTTTCACAAAACCAATAATAAAAAAGTTTTTCATATGGTTCCAACTTAAGTAGACACACTGTATATATATATATATATATATATATATATATATATATATATATATATATATATATATAAAGTGGTATAATTAAGTAATATATTTACAAAAAGTTTCTTAATTTATATGTAAATTCCCTAATTGATTGTGAGACAGAACATTTAATAGCATTCGATAAATAGTTGAATGCAATCAGATCTGTATTATAAATAGACAAACATGTTTTTGTTTGATTTGTTCTATTCGTGAAATATAGGTACAAATTAGTCTCTCGGCGAGTATTATATGTGTAAATTTCACTAACATATTTTATATTTTTGAGCAAATAATTGTATATTTAATTTCGTATTTTGTTTTTGTTTTTTTTTTTTGTAAATTTAAATTTATAAATTTATTATTCAATTTAAATATTATCAGTCATATTTCATCAAAATAATTACAAAAATAACGTTATATATTAAAATATTTAAAATAAAAACTGCGTTATCTCTTAATCTTAACCTTGCAAAAATTTAACAATAATTTTTTCACAGAAAACTTTTATCAAAATCTTCATCAAATTTCTTTTAAATAAAAATACAATAATTTGCATATTTCTACAATAAATAATAATTCTTTTGCAAGATAAAATATATAGATTTGCATTGATGTAAATGCGAAATCTCCGATCTGGGAAATTTACAAGAATTGAAAAATGAGTTCAAGAAATAATTGTGTATGTACCTCGGGCACAAAATGGCCCTGATTTTAAAAAGACAATTACCTTGAATGTAATTATCTAATTAATTAAATTTGCGCTAGTTCCTGCCTTTGAATACAACCACCCACTATTATATTTTTTTATTTTTCGTTGAACACTTGTTACAATTTACATAAATTATAATTATGGTATTATTGAACAATGGTATTGTTACTTTCATAGATCATAATTTAGTATTTTAATTTGACAGTTTAATTCATAAACCTTATAAGGTTTATAGTATTTCATATTTTTGAATTTTTATCGCATAAATATATATATATATATATTATTCTGAATACTATAAAACAAATATTTAATAAAATGAAAAGGCTCTAGGATTAAGTTCTGTATAAATAATATAATGAGTTCTGTAAGATTTTTTACTATGACAAATATTTAAAATTTACATATATCTGTAGTTTTTTCTGTTATTAGTAATTTTAAAATTTTATACTTTGTAATGTTTCATACTTTGAACAATAAAATCACAGTGAGGGTGTAGGTATCAATTTTAAAAATGGCGTGAGAAATCTGGTATGAAAATAGACGAAAAAATTATAATGTAATTCAAGCTTAATAGTGAGATTCTGAACAAATCTATAGCGTTACAGAAATTTGATGTTTTTCTAGTAAATATAAAAAAAAAATATATTCTGTAACTACAGATCTTTTTAGAATTCTACTACAAATCTCTGCAGTTAATTGCTTGGTTTGTCCAAAACATTTCTAAACGACATTGTAAAGATCAGAACAATACACAGACGTATTTAATTAAATATTAATACAACGATAAGTATCGTTATGAAAGTATTGCATATAATGTTTATTTATTTCGTTATATTAAAAGTATGCGGGTACATAATGTGAAAAATTAAATAACATTAGATATATTTAATAAATAAAAATTTGTTGTTTTAAAATCAATGTAAAATTCTTATATTATAACTTAATATTTAATTTGATATAAATATTTCTATAGACTATTAAATTTATAATAAACTAAAATAATATTTTAATAAATGAACAATACACAATAAAATAATAATTGTCCGACAGCATTATAAATTTTATTCAAACGTCAATCAATTTTATTTCATTCGTGTATAGAATAATTCAATAATTTATTTTTCTCATATTGTACGAGCATGTTGTAATAAATAAATGAATTCACTTACCCAAAATATACATCATGGTAAAACAGTTATCGAACGCCATTCCAACGAGAAATCTGCATACGCAGAATGCCCAGAAACTGCTCACAGCCGCTGTTGCAACACCACCGATAAAACCCATCAGGTTTGTACCTAAAAGTGCTGAGACTCGACCATATCGATCAGCAATCCAGCCAAATAACAGTCCTCCAACAATGGCACCGACGAAGAAAATCGCTTGAGCTATCGATGGTAGAGCCGAATTTTCACATACCCAGTTTAGCTAAAAATAAAATTTTGAAAAATATAAATGGCCATGGTATTGCAAGCTGTGATGGTAAAGGTTCGTGAAATTAAACTCTGATGAAAATCAACGTTTCGACGAACTAAACGTGCGTCTTTATTAGGAAAAAAAGATAGAATGGGGAATTTTAGCGTGATTGAAGTTGCGTGTAAAATTATTTTTTCTCAAATATACTGGGTGTCCCAGACCACCCGTCCCACCCTTTTATAATCCAGGGGCTGAACTTTTTTAAACGAAAGGTTATGAAATCTTAGTAACTTTAACGTGCTCTATCGAATGGTGAGAAAATTGAGCCCCCCCTGCCTCCATAAGGGGGGCAGGGGGGGGGGGGCTCAATTTTCTCACGATTCGATAGAGCACGTTAAAGTTACTAAGATTTTATGACCTTTCGTTTAAAAAAGTTCAGCCCCTGGATTATAAAAGGGTGGGACGGGTGGTCTGGGACACCCAGTATATATAAAATAATAACAGAAACTGTCATTAAAATTTTTAATAATTGTTTCATTTATTTGAGTTGATAAGATATAATTTTGAAAACGTATGTCTTAGCAAATGTTGATTTTTGTTGATTTAGTTACGCCCAGCCAGTAGCTTGTATCGGTAACCATGGCAATATATGTTCAGAAGTCGACAAAAGTTTTGCGAAGACATTACTGACTTCATCACGACATGTTTTTTTATTTTTTAGGAAATCTGGGGATCTTAGAGAAAAATGATAAATTACACATCAATTTTTAAACCAGTTCCAAACAAATAAAGAAATAAAAAAAATACGCTAAACTTCCCCATTGACATTTATAGTAAATAAACAAAACATGGAAGCAAGTTACTATAGGTAACAAATAAGTTACTAGATCATAAAATTTATAAATTTTTGATTAAAGAAAGCCAAATTGCAATTTTATTGGAAATTTTAGTATTTTTTTTTTAATAAAAATGTTATATTAAAATCGTTTCTACCATAAAACTAAAATTTTTACAAATATTTAAATGTCTACTTAATCGCAATGAACTAATTTATACTTAGTTGATTCAGTAAATTTGGAAAAAATTTATTGACCTTGTCGATATTTGAATTCAAGACCTTCTTCTATCGCGAAAGGTGTTTAAATAAATTTCAAATTAAATTTCTGTTGTTATTAAAGTGTGTAAAATAATAAATATATAAATTTTTTACCTCACTGGAAATTGTAACAT
Source organism: Clivina fossor (assembly GCA_963966155.1). NCBI lineage: Eukaryota > Metazoa > Arthropoda > Insecta > Coleoptera > Carabidae > Clivina > Clivina fossor. The sequence goes on along the minus strand of OZ014552.1, from coordinate 23,397,323 downwards.
AAGGCACATCTTCATATAGGTATTCCCAGCCGTATTGACATGAAACAATTGGCCAAGATGGATCTGCTTCTTTGACATTTTCTGCAAGAAGTTTTGTATAATTCACAGCATACATTCTACACTGGTCCTTCACTGATGGATCGTTTTCACTTGGTGGAATTGCCAGATTTAATCTGCAAGAAACGAATTTATAAACTATAGAATTTATGTTATTTTATATAGATTTTTAACATAATATTATATTTTTAATGAAAAATTACATTTAAAAACATGTAAGATTACCTAATTTTTTTACAGTGTAATATTGGTTGACGTTACTCAGCTATTGCAATTTTTTTTTTAATAAAATATTTTAATATATACAGTGAAATAAAACGGTTTTTTATTTTATGTATTAATTTCATTAATAATCGACGTTTTGACGTACTCAACGTACGTCTTTATCAGTAAATCAATTTGATGTTAATATTAACAGCAGATTGATAATATAAAATATTAAAAAAAAAGATAGCATCAATCACTGTGAAGTGGCACTGATTTAAATAAAATTTAGCTTCCATTAATTAAAAATTTATAAATTTTATGATCTAGACACTTATTTGTTACCTTAGTGACTTGTTTCTATTTTTTCTGTTATTTACTGTAAATGTCATTTGTATCAGTTTTCCTGATAAAGACGGATATTGTGTTCGTCGAAACGTTGTTTATAAATAAATATTAATATAGAAGTTTAACCGAAAGCAAAACTTTAACTTTAACTTTTTTTATGTGTTCTGAAAGATTTTTTTTATGTTACAATAAAGTAATTAATAAGAAAATAGTAATATATTAAATGATATAATTGTTTTAGAAAGTGTACACACCTTTATATTTTTATTATGCAAAATCTTTATAAAAGTGATATGACGACATTGCTAGGTAATTATTTTAAAATTTCTTTTACAGTTTTTTTTTTGCAAAAATATTTTTTATATACAAACTTTCTCAAATTGAAATTTATTGATTGTAGAAAAATCAATTTAATTATAAATTTAAGAATCTTATCTATTCTTTTATTATCTAGAACAAGAAAATAAACTGTAGTATTATAACATTAGTTTAATAGTATAGAATGCTATAGCATTTGTTTAATAATGTAAAATGAAAGTTTTGCAATGTTGTCATGGTAAGAACACAAATGAATTTCAAAATAAGTTTTTTTTTATTATATATAAGTTTTTTCAAAGTTAAGGTCTAGTTAAATTATTTTCTCGCATCCACACTGAGAAAAATGGATATTTACGGTAAATATATTTATATTTAAAAAGGTGACACAAACACAAGATATTAAAAATAACAAAATAAGTATATTTAAAAATTAACTATAAATATAATAAAAACAAAAATTTAATACCATCAATTTGTATATAGTATTACAGTCTTAATTCTTAATATAGTATTAAAATATATATGTGAGTAGATTTTAAAAATGTATAAATTTGTGAATACAGTAAACATACTCGTATATTTCAAATAAATATCTGCTTATTTTTATCCAATTTGTTAAATATCTATTTTTCTCAGTGCACAAACATAGATTTTTATAAAAATTCTTAGAGCCGTTTTCAAGATGAAAATTTCAAACAAATAATTGTTTGTTTAATAATATTGATGTAAATTAGTTTTATCACAAAATAGGAACCTATAATTATCGTTTTCTACTCCTCGTAACATAATACACTATTACAAACATATAAATATACAAGAATTGCTTGTTTAATAGTATAAAATAAAGCAAGTATCATTTGCTTTAAATTAAATATAAATGTTTAAAATTATTAATAATAAATAATGACAAGTTTAACAATAATTGTGATAGTTGATAATTGTGTATTGATTATAAAATGTGTTGTCCTTTCACTAAAACTATCGTACTGGAATAACTAATTAATTATTGCAAAAAACTCGGATGCAGAAACACGAATTGGAAAAAAATATCTAGTTTTTACTAACCTAACCAGTAAGTAACCTAGCTAGTATGTTACTGGGTTACTAAGTTACTAAATCGTTCGATTAGCACATTACTACTAAACTAATTTTAGTCATAAAATATCTGTCTGTATATGGTAGAAAATATACTAGATATTTCTAAAGATTTTATATTTATATTTAGTTCGTATTTGATGGTTAAATTATAAATGAAATAAAACTGCTTTAGGTCTAAGTTCTGTAATAAAATTTATTTATAATCGACGTTTCGACGAAACTCAACGCTCGTCTGATACAAATGACATTATAGTAAATAACAGAACATAGAGACAAGTTACTAGGTAACAAATAAGTGACTAGATCATAAAAATTTTATAGATTTTCAATTAATGGAAACCAAATTTTATTTAACTCAATGATTTCACAGTAATTGATGTAAAATTCAAAGATATTATAATAATTGTAAGATCTATGAATATTAACAGCAGATTGATAAGAGAAGCAATTGAAATTTATAAGGAAATTTACGTTAATGAGTTTATATATTACTTTCACACTTAATAATTTAATATTTATTAGAAATCTTTAACATCGCATTAATTTCTAATATTATAATTAAATTAACATAAATAAATAATTATAAATTTCAATGTTACATATTGACAAAGACTTCATTTTTTCAATATAAATATTTCGACATAATCTTAGAAAATACATTTATTATTCATAATCCTGTCACTATTTCAATATTGTCACAATAATAATTAATCATTAAATCATCTTTTTTTTTCTAATTATCAGTGAATATATGTATGTAAGTTTGTATGTAAACGTGTTGCCTAGCGACCGTGAACCATCATTCGTTTCAATTTCCATTTCAAAATGATTTTAGATTAGCAAGCAAACGCGTGCGAGAGTGCAATATCAGTGTATTGCCAACCTTACCGATTGCACAATACCCCCTGTTGTACGACGTATGTTGTATGGTTGGTAATAATGTTAGTTTAGGCCGGTTTAAACTGACAGGTAGACAGTCAGACACAACCCATCTGATTTCAAGTACATTGTACAGTATTACATTTTGTTACAATAATATAACGTGTTCTGCTTTTCATGAATATGTTTCATTGTCCTGACGTATGTCGTAGATAGATTACAGTTTGAAAATGTTTCTATTACAAAATCCATATACAATAAAGATTGATAAAAATAAAAGAGCATGTATGAGAGACATTATGAATGTAGTTAAAACAAAAATTGATTGTCTGGATAGGAATGTTTGGCGGAAACTAATTGCTGCTTAATGGAAAGAGTTTGTGCCATATCATATGAGTGTGATTGTATATATATATCCTGTATATATACAGGGTGATTCAGGACTAGTGTAACAAACTTTAAAAGCTTATTCCTGAGGTCATTTTGAGTCAAAAATGTCATATGAACGTAGGTCCTATTCCTTCTAGTTACCAAAATACAAGAGGTTGAAGTTCTATAAATAACACGAAATTTTCTAATTTTTGTAATCAAGATACTTTTGCAAAAGAAGAGTTTTATTCAAAAGTCATACCTTATTTGTCTTAATTAAAAATTGTTATACTTTTGATTGTATTTTTGTTTCATAATGGATGGTTATAGTACTGCTGAATATACAGATATGATTTTTATTTATGGATTATGTAATGTAATGACAAATAAAGTATGACTTTTCAATAAAACTCTTGTTTTCCGAAAGTATCTTGATTACAAAAATTAGAAAATTTCGTGTTATTTATAGAACTTCAACCTCTTGTATTTTGGTAACTAGAAGGAATTTAAATTTCAAGATTTAAGCTAAATTTAATGATCAGAATAGCGCGATTAGTCGCAGAAAAAGAAACTAAAAATATAATGCAAAATATTAAAAAAAGATTGTGTATATTATAATGCTTCTAGAAAAATTAAAAAAAATGTGTTGTCCCTAGCATTGCAGAATACTTGATTTGTATAAAAGATAAAATGTATGACGAATCATAGCTAGGTTTGATTTATCGTTAGATTTACAAAGTAGAAATTTGTTTATTAAAATTATTTAATATAAAAATTTTATGTTCAGTTTTAGAAAAAAAGCTACATAAAATTGTAACAATATTTTCGCTAATAAATCTTAAATAATCTCAGCTATAAATTACGAATTAATTATAAAAACATTTTATTAATAATATATAATTATAAATATAATAATTCAAATATATTTTATAAATAAATTCTGAACGAAAAAAGAAATAATTACACAAAATTATTTAGCATTCAACGTTTGACCTAAAAAAAAAAAAATTGAAATAATTTCGCGACTTAATAATTTTAGCATTGTCAACAATTAGTTCAATATTTAAGACATGATTAATTATCTGAATATTAAAATAATTAATATCTACTATATTTAATCTTAAATGTGTACAGTCTACAAGTCTACTTAAAGTTAATAGGTTTTAATAAAACTGTATTTCGTCACATCGCAATGAAATTGAAGAAAAAAATAATATTACTGACCTCGCCAGCATAGTTTCTTAAATTTAAAGTTTGTCATAAAAACATTAAAATTATTTATTTGTTTATTTTTCTTGTTTTTAGTTTTTTATATTAATTATTTAATTATGTATGCAGATGGCATCGTAAAAAGACTTCTGTAATTTTTTATGGGTATAAAAATATCTTTTTTTTGTATTTTTTTGTTATAGTTTAATAGTAAAGATTGAATATAATAAATATGTTACTATATAAATTTTAAATGTGAATATTGAGCTGTGATTTCCTTATTACAGATTTATTGAAATTAGTTTTTTTATGTATGTTTTTATTATATTTTATTAAAAAATGAATGGATTCCCCTTTTAAAATAATAAATACATAATATGTAATGTAAAGGTATCTAATGCTAGTTTTACACGATGCATCTTTCTGTACAAAAAATGTACAGTTTTTTGTACAAACAAAATTTTCTATATTACACGATCCAATATTCGATTCTGTATAGAAATCTGTTCAGAATATTTTAAACACGCGCATGCTCAGTTTGTTCGTCACAATTTATATAGAAAAATATAATTAAACTTAAACACTTTTGAGTGAGTAATAAAAAAAATATCTTCATTACTCACACCCTTTAGTTTTGAAGTTTAACAGTGCAAGTTTCTTCTTTAAAAAATTTGATTTGTTTACATATAATAAACATTTACTTAATTTTTAAAAATTCTCAAGCATTTTAAAAACATAATGTAACCATATGTTTAAATAAAACATTAGCATATTAAAATAAATAAACATTATTATAATATTTAAATTTTATATCTACATAAATAAATATATGACTATTTAAATATTTACGTTTTTGTTAAAAAAGGAAGGAAGTATTATTTAGAAGAGAAATCATATGTATGTCAAACTTTAGCGCGTAATTAGTGCATGACTAGCGTTCTACTAATTAAAATTCGTAAATGTTTAAAATCGTGTACAAAACAATAATTTTATTGTCAAGAGTCAAGATCAACTGTTTTTTTTATTGAAATTTATTGTTAAACAAATTTTACGCAAATTAAATAGATTTTTCAATAGGCATAATTATAGTTTTTACTACTTCTTGTTTAACATATTAAAATATCTTTCAGAACACATATTTATAAAATTAAACAACTTTAGGTTTAAATTCTGTTTTTTATTTAAAATAAACGACGTTTCGACAAGGCTAAACGCCTGTCCTCATCAGGCAGAAATGACAGGAAAAAAACAAACACATCAACAAGTAACTAGGAAAGCAACTAGATTACAGAATATTCCTTTTTTAAAAAACAAAAGATTACAATTTTTTAATCAAGGAAAGCCAAATTTTATTTAGCTCAAAACCTTCACTATGATTCAAGCAATTCTTGTCCTTATAAATCTCGATAGCTTCTCTAATTAATCTATTGCTAAGATTATTTGGTCTAGCAATAATCACCGACTCTTCAAACTTTACGTCATGAAGAGTATCCAAAGCATGTTCAGCAATAGCCGATTTATTAGGATAACCCAGGCGAATTGACCTTTTATGCTCAGACAATCTAGTAGAAACAGTTCTACCAGTCTGGCCAATATAAACTTTTCCGCATACACAAGGTGTTTTATAAATACCAGAAGATTGATAAGGAATAGAATCTTTAACGCTCTTCAACATGTTCTGCAATTTTATGTAAGGATAAAAGGAGACTTTAATATGTTTACTTGATAAATATCTTCCTATTTTATCAGTTACATTTTCTACAAAAGGCAAAGAAGCGTAGATAATGCTATCATTATCACGTAAATCTTCCACAGTACCAGAACGTTTTGGAAGTATAGCCTTCTTGATATAATTAATATTATAACCATTCATTAAAAACACACTTTCAAGCATTTTCTGTTCATCATGAAGTTTGTCTTTATGACAAATTGATGAAGCTCTATTAAATAAACATTTAATAATACCTCTCTTATGAGCAGGATGATGATGTGAAGATGCATGAATATATTGATTAGTGTGAGTAGGCTTCCTATATACAGAATGAAGAAAAGTAAAGTCACTATTCTTTTCCAATAAAACATCCAGAAAAGGCAAGCAACCATTTTCTTCTACTTCCATGGTAAACTGAATATTTACGTGGATATTATTTAAATGATTAAAAAACATATTTAAATTGTCTCGTCCATGAGGCCAAATTACAAAAATGTCATCAACATAGCGTAACCAAAGAGATGGTTTCAGTGAAGCTGATTCTATAGACAACTCTTCAAAAAATTCCATATAATAATTAGCTATAGAAGGAGATATAGGTGATCCCATAGCTACTCCATCAATTTGCTTGTAAAATTCATTGTTAAAAATAAAGAAACTTGAAGACAAGCAAAGATGAAATAATTTAATTATGTCTCCAGGAAAATGACGTTCTAAAAGCTTCAATGTTTCTTTAATCGGTACTTTTGTAAATAAAGAAGCAACATCAAAACTCACAAGAATATCACTCGAAGAAATGCGATGGTTACTTAAAATATCAACAAAATGTTTGGAATTCTTGACATAAGAAAAAGTATTACCAATAAACGGACGCAGCAAATGATCTAAGTATTTAGATAATTCATAAGTGCTAGATTTTATACAGTTAACAATTGGTCTTAAGGGCACTTCTTTTTTGTGAATCTTAGGTAATCCATAAAATCTTGGAACATACGGATCACTTGGAGTCAATTTCTTTATTAATTCTTTTTCTAAATTTGATTCTTTAAGTAATTTATCAGTATGATATTTGACAGAACTAGCTGGATTCTTAGCAACTTTAATATATGCAGGATCATCTAATAATTTTTTAGCTTTTTCTATATAATCTAATTTATTCATAAATAAAGGTCCCGGGTTCATACCCCGGCAGGGCCAATGCATTTTTCTTTAATTTAAAAATTGTCTAATGTTTAATTAGATAAATAAATATAAAATTAATGGTGTTTAATGCAAAAAAATAAAAATAGTTAAACATTTACACCAAAAGAATTTATAAAAATTAAAAATAAAAATATCATTGCTAGATGTAAAATATTTCAACATCGTATTTGCCTGGATAAAATTCATGAGTTTATCATGACCAGTCAAATAAACAAAAATGCATTGACATGTCGTAGTGGCCATGTAGCTCAGTTGGTAGAGCATTAGGCGCGAAACCTAAAGGTCCCGGGTTCATACCCCGGCAGGGCCAATGCATTTTTCTTTAATTTAAAAATTGTCTAATGTTTAATTAGATAAATAAATATAAAATTAATGGTGTTTAATGCAAAAAATAAAAATAGTTACCTTTACTTCTTGTTTATTTATATTGTTTTAACTTTTTTTTATAATTGTTTGATTTTAAAATTATTGACAATGAAATTAACATTATAAGTTTCAATATTATATTAAAGCAATATTTGGAGAAAACTAATTTCGGCATGGTAGAAAGAGTTTGTGCCACACTCTTTTGATGCATGTATGTATTTTCTGCAATGACACTAAGAGTTTGACAAATCTATTTACTTACTTTAAGAATAAATAAAAATTGGAAATATCTGGCACTTAGGTAAATTAGATTGTCAACTGTCTTCGAATTGACTGATCATTTGGTTTTCTTTTATTATACAATTTACAAAAATTCCTTTGACGTCAATTCTCTGTTTTTGATTAGAATTTAAGGATGTTCAAAATACGAAATTAGAGTAAATTCAATGTCATTATTTGTATATATAACATATAATTGTTCTATTTTTTTTACATTATTTGCAAATGGATTTGCAATAAGTGGAGTAATCTTCGTTATGGTCTAGTGCATAATGCATAAGTGAAAAAATATGCATTTTCTTCTATTTTTAATAAAAAATGTAAAATGTTGCATGTTTTAATAATAATATAAGTTAGTATCTCATGGTAAGAAACATCAAAAATTTACGACTCAAATACACACAAAAAATTTGCCAAAATTAACAAAAAAGAAAAAATATTTTATTTTAAAGAAACTAAAATCAATTTCAGATGTACATGAAGACAATTTTTCAAGTTAAATAGACGAAGTTTTTTTTTTTTGTAAATTTTATTTTTGAAGTATAATTTTTTTTTATTATTACTATTAGTTTAAACTTTAAAATTTATTTTCTTATTTATTAAAAATAATTTTGCTTTAAAACATATATTTACGTAGTTATTTTAATGTATATTTTTGATTAAAGAAATAAAAAAAAATGTGCAACAACCTTAATAACAAATAGATTTTTTTTTATACTAAATATGTTAAGGTTTTTCACTCGGTGACGACGAAGGGCCCGAGTTTGAATCCCGGCTAGGGCTGGGAAAAAATCTCGATATATCGATAATTTATCGATATATCGATATATCGATAATTGATATTAAAAATAAAAATTATCGATATATCGAAATATCGAAATATCGAAATATCGATATATCGATATATTGATATATCGATATATTGATATATCGGTATTTCGATATATCGATATTTAAGATAGATGATATCCTCTTTGTAAGCTACAAATATTTGATCTCGCATATGGATGAGACATAATAAAAATGATTGGTTTTAATTGAAATATATAACGGTTTACAATAACGACATTTAATATACAAGATTAATCATTTTTATTTGCGCTTGATAATAAAGTGTATTTTAAAATCAGATAAAATTAAAATTATCTATCTATAAATTTTTGTTATAATTAGTTCACAAGTATACGTATGATATGTCAAAGTAATTATGAAACGTTTTATTTATTTTTTAAATTAAATATTCCAAAATGTTGATAATCATTTTTATTTTCAAATAAAATTTTCATTCATTCACTTTATTTAAAAATAAATAACAAAATGTTTGGCGATTATTTCATTTCATATCCATACTGTTATTAGCATATTATAAATTTAAAATTTTTCTGTTAGTGTTTCTATTTTAAAAATTAAATTATATTATCCAGTAGCATTAGGGCTGGGAAAAAATCTCGATATATCGATAATTTATCGATATATCGATAATTGATATTAAAAATAAAAATTATCGATATATTGAAATATCGATATATCGATATATCAATTTATCGATAATATCGATATATCGATTTATCGATATATCGATAAATTGATATATCGATATATCGATTATTCGATATATCGATATTATCGATATTTTTTGAATATAAAATATCGATATTGAAATTCCAATATCGCCCAGCCCTAATCCCGGCGAAGTCAATACATTTTTCAATTTGCAAGTAATTTAAATTAGTTCATTGTGATGACTAAATTATTTAAAAATATTGAACTGTAATTGTGTAAATAGATTTTTATTATTTAGTATATAAACTCAACTTTTATACTATATACTAAAGTCAGTATAACCTATATATTTTTTTTAGATAATCATTTTAAAAATCTAATTTTTAAACATTTTATAAGTTGAATCTATTACAATACAATCTAATGAAAGATTCTGGCTACTTGCCATATGTACGTCATCTCGGAAAATCTAATTATAAATTAATTTAAACAAAATTTTAGTAATTGTAATTCACATAAAGATGAATACATATACTTAATTGATATAGACGTTCAAATTATAATTAATGATAATTTTTTATATATTTTTTTTTGTGCAAAAATTAATTTTTTACTAATTTTAATTCGACAAACATTTTAATAATTATCTATTATTATTTTTTTTTGTTATAAAACATTTTCTATTAATTATATTTTTAGTATGAATTTAATTGCAATTATTGAAAAAATGTATGATTAAATTTGGTATTTATAAAAGATTAATGAAATTATTTTATAAAATATATTTTTTTGATTAAAATAATTACAAATTATCTAAGTATAGTTTAATAAATATATGATTTAGTAAATATTTATTAGATTTATCATTTACTAATATCTTAAATCAGATAATATAAAATAATTTGAGGTTAAAAAATTAAATGTATTTATAGTACAAGCTAGAATTACTTATAAATATAATGAATTTCTTACAAAAATATGTAATTGTAATTTTTCTTCATGAATATAAAATATAAAAATAGTTTAATGGACTAGTAGAAATGTATAATTCTGAAATATATTTTTAGATATTTGCATTGATTTTTTCAATAATTTGGAATAAGTATATATTTAGATACAAATTTAGTATCGGCTTAGTATCATAATAGTATATAATGTTACGAGGAATAGAAAGTGATCTTTATTATGTTGAGCCTAGATACTTACGGCTGAGGCAAAGCCGAGGCTAAGCAATTTTGTCGAAACATAAAAAACATTCTGCTTCAGGTAACATATACTATTTTTTTCTTCGAGCAATCCAAACAAAACTAAACCAAAAATATATATAAATACATACAAGTAACCTTAATTTTACTAACAGTTGTATTCACACATTTTAACGTAAACAATAAATAAATAAAACATAGAAACAAGTTACTAGGTAACAAAGTCACAAAATTTAAAAAAATATATATTAAAAAAATATAAATTATATATTGAAGGAAGCCAGATTTTATTTAAATCCTTTATATTAAATGATGTTATCTTTTTGTTTGTAAATTTCTATTGCTTCTCTTATCAATTTACTGTTAATATTGTTGAGCTATGCAATTATTTTACGTTATAAAGATTTTCTAAAGCATGTTGCTCAATATTTTTTTCAATTACCTATCTTATTAAAAAAGATATTAATTTTTGAAAGACGTATCATTTCTTCCATACCATAATTACATGTTTTAAGAGTTACTATAATAATTTTTTTTTCTGAAATATATAATTTCTTTGTGTACGGAAAAAATATTTGACGCATATTTTCGGTTTTTCCAACCACAGTTAATCTAAAAACATTCCAGAAAGAAACTAATTTTTTTTCCCTATTTATCGAACAAATTCAGAATTACACGATCTGAATTCGTCAAATATTTCCAAACAGGTTTTCATAACTTGAATGATGGATAATAATTCATGTGTCAGTTTGTGAAGTATTTGTTTTATAAATAATTTGAGTAAATATTTGTAATGGGTAATTCCATAAATTTAAGCAATTTTCTTTAACAACAAATATTAATTATTAATAATTAATTAGTAATTGATGGAATTCAGTCTTAAATATGTTTTTATTAACTACTAAGCCAACGTTTCGGCAATCTCTATTGCCTTCTTCAGGGCTCTACAATGAATACAAATATGTATATATATATATATATATATATATATATATATATATATATATATATATATATATATATATATATATATATATAAATATGTCGACTATTTTTCCAAATTAACTATTAATATTAATAATATAATTTATTGTAAATTAATAATAGTGTTAGCTGACATAGATTTGTAATTAATAGTAAAAATATTTTAATTAAAATTGACTTATTGTGAGTTGCAGATTATTTGTAGGAAAAGATAAATCAAAAATTAATATTTAGCTATTGAAATTAATAAATTAATAATAGAATTTCCCTTTAATAATTTATATTATAAAACTAATAAAGAAAATATATATTTTACTTTGTTATAGCTGTTGTAAATTATTCTGCATTTAAATGATTTTGTCCAATATATTAGTTGATATAAATTGATCTAATGTAATTAGATATTTTTTTAGTTTGATGAATGTTTACATGTTAATTTATTTTGCAGTATTTGTTTATTTATCTAAAATTTATTTGAAAAAACTATTTTTATTCAACTATTTTGTATATAAATAAAAAAAACTAATATTATAAACAATATTATCTAATTAAATAGACAAATCATCTAAAATTTGGCTGTCTATTGTGAATTAATTAATATAGCTATATATATTTTTTTGTTTATTAAATAATTAAATACAATGTTATTTTTCACAGAAATATCTATTATCTAAATTAATTTCTTAGTAATTATCTATTTTCTCATCTAAATTACGAAAAAAATATGTAGTATTTTTTTATATTAAATTTTTTTAATTTATTAGAATTTTAATAAAAATTACTCTAACTCACCTTTCTTCAACGGTGAGATTCTCTAATTCTGGCACCCAGCACCAATGTTTCTCAGGTACAAGCGTAATAAAAATTTGCGTAAAATATACGAACGCGACAAAAAACGCAAATGGTATCATCAACAGAAACAATATCTTCTGATATCGACCAAATTCACCAATATACGGTAATATATCGTCAAAATCCATCGGTTCCATAATCTTTTTACTCTCATCTTCAGTTTTGTTCCCAGATTTCTTCATTTCATCCGGTTGTTCTAATTTATCACGTCTTAATACAACATCATCTTCAAATGCAGCATTTTCACAGCCATTTGTTGCATTTATCACGCAAACTGGTTCGGAAGAATTCGTAAATTCTGCATCAATTCTTCGCGAAGATTCTGAGGGTGTTTGAGTATCTGGCATATTTTCTTGAGGAGCCATTTTGCACCCTGATTTTTTTCAATTTAATTAGGAAATATTGCACCAATAATAATGTTATTTGTAGTGTATTAAAAAACTATCTAACTGTAGTAGGATCTTCAAATATGTGGACACATATTGTACCTTAATTTCTTCAATTTATTTGCGAGATATGACACTAATGTTTTAAATATTAATATTGAATAATTAAATTATTCTTTGTAAGTTATATTAGTGTTAATATATTTTTCTTTTGGACTTAAAAGAAGATAATTTAACTATTGTTGGATCTTCAAACATGTGGGCTGACAAAATATCTTCAAACACTTATCACAAATATATTTGGACACAACACATTAAAGACTATATTTTGCTCAAAGATGCACAAATATAATTCTTCGTTAATCTTCCGCTGATACTATTGAAGCACATATATTTTCAAAGTAGATCTTCATATATTAAACAAAATATGATTTTTATAACAAATAGCTGTTACGTGAGCACGTATTAAATAAAATTTGAAAGATCGTTAATAGATTAAGGCTAACGCTCTTGTAGAACAAAGAGGCAAATCCTTAACCGATAGGTGCTGAGTACTGCCCTGTTTTTGAAGGACCGTACAAGACGGTGTTAGAACAACGAACTGAGTCCGGAGAAGACACCGCTAACTGTTTATATGTGAAAGTTGCTAAGGTCGATTTTGAATTCGTTTATCCCTACTTAGAGATTGGTTGAGCGAAACTAGCCGGTCGTGTGGTTGTGCGATCAGCTGATTGCGAGCGAACTAATTTTATTTGAATTATATTTGAAAGTTTGATTACTTACATAAATTATAATAGTTCTTGTATAATCTTAGTAAAGATTATCAATTTGTGATATATAAGACATTGAATATTTTTAAAACGCTGAAATAATGTATTATTAAAGTTTTGTTATTAATTATATTTATATTTTTAATATAAGATGGCAAGATTTTAAATATTATTTTTAATAAGTGCCAATTTTCTTATTTTATAGTTTTAGTTATATGTATAAATTTACAAAAGTAAAGTCATTTAATTTGATAAATTATAATATTATAAATACAATTTGATTTTTTGATCAAATAAAAAATATTTTTGGAAAATATTAGTTTATTTTAAATAATCATTATTATTAAATAATTATATATATATATTAGAATTATAGTCTAACCATATCGATATGTCGATAATTGCTTTGCTATTTTATAGACTAAAAATTTTTTTTGGTAAGTACAACAAGTTTCATTTTTAGAGGGTACATGTACTTGTAAACTAATTTTAATAGAAATTTGTAGATACATAATTTTGATATTATTTTTACCTTAATTACAATATTATATATTTTACAATATTATATATTTTACAATATTATTTAGGTACAAATTCCCTTCAAATATCTACCATCGGATCTCTTATAGCTTTTGAGATCGTTACAGTGATAGTTGAAACAATCATTCATTCGGTATATATTTTTATCGCGAAATAATCAATAAAATATGTGTAAAATTTGTTCATATATTATCCGCTCGCGAGCTTTGCTCATCCATTGAAATTTTTCAATAAACTAATTATAAAACAAAGAAATAGACTACACCATACACCTGTGTTTACATTACCTGCGTTACTGGCAAATAACCCAGAACCTAGTGATTTTCTGTTAATTCTCAAAGTAACTTTAAGAAATCATTCGAAATCAACGAGGAAAAATAAATGAAATTAATTTCAATCAAGTTATGATCAATAGGAATCTCAAATATGACATGTTGAAATAGATTAATCATTTTATCTGGACTTATATAGAGAAATCGTTTCAAATTAAGTGTAATTATTGTATTAAGAGTATTTTGCAAATATTTACATTAATTTTAACATATTAATATTTTTATGATACTGTAAAAAACCTTTCAGAAGTCATTATATTAAAATAAAAAGCTTTAGGTTTAAATTCTGTTTTATTATAACTAAAAATTTGGCTATTCGATTCACTATTTGTTTTCCTGATAAATCTATACATTTTCTAGGTGCGAGGAATGAATTTCTTAAATCTTAAGGGGGGAATTACATGTAAACGCCAAAAAAAAGTGATTTTCAACAATTTTTTATATTTTAATAAAATCGTACAAAATAAAACTGTTTATTTTATTTAATTATATAAATTTTCAGCTTTAAATACGACTTTTTAGAGTCAAAGTATTTGTAATTATTTTAATATTTTTACAGATTATTTATATATAAATACTGAAGTATAATGTAAAAATTTTCGTGAAATATCTATAAATAATATTACATACATTTTGTAAAAATATTATTTTTTGTTTGTTTCTATAATTAACCAAGAAGCATTACTTTTATGCCAAGTCTTATATTAAAAAACTCTAATAGAAAAATTATATTAGCATCGCTTTAATCATGTGATAATATTATTATTTTTTTACAATAAAAAAATAATTACACTTTATATTAGAAATCATATGACAATATATTACATGTTATATCTATAAATAAATTCTCTGAACTATTATTTACAAAATTTCTGTAATTCACAATAATTTATACTTATTTTATTTTGTTATCCAAAAAATAAACTTGTGAATATGGAAAAAAATACATATTGTTATATAATATGTAAATTAAAACAATTAAACATATTTTTTTAATCGCAAATTTGGTAACATTAAAAAAAAAACACAACCGAACATATAGTTGGTTTTAAACCATTCAGACATCGTCGATATCACTTAAGATTTTATTACTAGAACTAATATTATTGGTATGTGCACGGCGCGAACCAGGAACGTAGGCACCTTTAGAGTCATAAGACGTGTTTCTCTAAATTAATTTGATGGATCCATCGATTAAGCGAAAATCAGGTACAATTAATTGTACAAAAGGAAAATAAGAATATCCTGCATAATATTAGGTAATAATAATTTATTTCTCGTCCACATTTCAAACATAAAGCGGAATATTGTTTACTAATAATTTAATTTATAATGAAATTTTAAATTTGCGCTCATATCCTTGTAAAAATAAACAAAAAAACGTGATATATATATTAGGTGGTCCTTCGAATTTCTTCCCTCCCAACCCATGAATCGAAAGTTTATTTTAAAAGAAATTTTTCGGTCAGGTTTCATCGAAAAATATTAATATTAACCCGTGCCCCAGGACGGTTGAAATTTAACTGGGATTTAACATGGGTTTTAGACACTTGTGGATATTACAAGGTATAACACTGCTAGTTTTCAATATTTTGACGTCGGCGTGACTTATATATGGAATTTAACATCATGGTGTTAAAAAAATATTTCGAGACATGACAACTGTCAAAAATTGTCATTATGTTTAGTACACGTTTTCATCATTTTTAATACATTCGGATTCAGCGATGTCACATTCCATTTATAAGTTATACCGACGTCAAAATATTGAAAACTAACAGTGTTATACCTTGTAATACCATTGAATAATAATATTCAATGGTAATACCCACAAGTAAGTGTCTAAGGGTACATTCCACTTAACGACCGCAACGCTCGTGCCCCACGACCACGCATTACCCATGCCACTAGCACGCAAACGCCACGGGCGAAAACATTAGTGGAACGGGTTTGCAAACTACATTTTAAAAAATAAAAAATTTAACAAACAAAAAATAATGCAAAAAAAAAAAAACTAATTTTGTACATGACATAATGTTAAAGTTAAAGTATATGTTAGATTTTAAAAACAAACTACATTTTAAAAAATAAAAAATTTAACAAACAAAAGATAATTCAAAAAAAAAACTAATTTTCTACATGACATAATGTTAAAGTTAAAGTATATTTTAGATAGTGGTAGCTGGTAGTACAATAATTTTAACTATTTACGTATTTTTTAATTTTTAAATTTTCATTCAATTTAGTTATATTATTGTACTATCACTATCTACAATATACTTTTACTTATATATATACTTATTGATAATGTAAAATAAAATACCATTATCATTACCATTAGCTTAAAAAAAACGCGCGAAATGAAGTACGACCACTCTAACCCACCTACATATAACGGTCGAAATGGGCTTAACAGCGGTCGTCGATATGACGTCAGCTATGACTTTTTCGATCACAACCGCAACGACCGCGGTCTTAAGTGGAACGTATTAAAGGG
The DNA here is from genome assembly GCA_963966155.1 of Clivina fossor. Taxonomy (NCBI): domain Eukaryota; kingdom Metazoa; phylum Arthropoda; class Insecta; order Coleoptera; family Carabidae; genus Clivina; species Clivina fossor. The sequence continues at coordinate 23,380,213 of OZ014552.1, read as the reverse complement.
CGTCGCGATCGTTGCGGGCTTTAACGTTAGTACACACGGTTGTAAGTGCTATATTCAGACAGGTAGCTCAAATGCAAAACATGTTGAAGTGAATATTGAATTTATTCGTTTAATACAACTTATTTATTGTAACTGACTGTTCTGAAAATTACATAATGAATGTTGAATTAATAATTCAATAATAAATTTAATATTGTTAATTGATTTATATAAAATAAAAAATAGTATATTTTCTAACTGGCTGTATTTTCTACAAAAACGATAATTAATTTACCGAAAAAATACCTGAGATATAATATCCTATGTAGAATAATATATATTTTTTTGAATTTTTTTTATTTTATAATTTAGTCAAAAAAAGCAAAAAATATGTTTTTTTTGGAAAAAAAAAATTTTTTTTCTATTTTCCAAAAATAAAAAAATTCAAAAAAATATATATTATTTTACATAGGATATTATATCTCAGGTATTTTTTCGGTAAATTAATTATCGCTTTTGTAGAAAATACAGCCAGTTAGAAAATATACTATTTTTTATTTTATATAAATCAATTAACAATATTAAATTTATTATTGAATTATTAATTCAACATTCATTATGTAATTTTCAGAACAGTCAGTTACAATAAATAAGTTGTATTAAACGAATAAATTCAATATTAACTTTAACATGTTTTGCATTTGAGCTACCTGTCTGAATATAGCACTTACAACCGTGTGTACTAACGTTAAGTGGAACGTACCCTTAAACCCATGTTAAATCCCATTTAAACTTCAACCGTTTTGGGGCACGGGTTTTCGATGTAACCTGGCAAAATCTAGACGATTCACAATTAATTCACACACACACACATTGTACATTATATTGTTTCTGTACATTATATTGTTTCTAATAATAATTTTTACCTTGAATTATCAATCTATAATTAAACTAATTACAAATTGTTGTAAAAATTAACATTTTTTTTTTCTCTAACTCGTACAATTTATTACCGCTAATAACAAGATTTAAATGAATCTTTGTGTGTTTCTACGTTAATTAACAGTTTCGAATTTTAAAACAAACTGTTTGTATTGAGATAATGAAAAATGTATATTACACAGTATGACGCAGTGCTACCAATATTAAAATTTACATTTTCTCAAGGTAATTACAAAAAAATATATATGTATTACTTATTTTGTATGTACTTAATACTTGAAAACTAATGTTATTACTAAATTCTGTCATAAACTTATAAGGAAAATTGTATTTCAATTTTTTAATAATATTAAAAATAGATATTTACGACAGAAATAGGTATTAATATTTAGATTATTCTAAATATAGACATATTTTTATTATTAAAGTGCTTTTATCGACCGTTATATGCAGTGAGGAAGTTATTGCAATCATACTAATTTTGACATTTCGAGATAATAATTCTATTTATCGTGATGGTGGTCTGACTATCTGTTGACATGTATTTTAAGAGATTTTGCTATTTGAACGTGAATATCTCAATTTAATCAATTTTTAGTAAAAATCCGTCCTAAAAATTCTACAATTTTATATATTAAAATATCGGTTGATTAGTTGAACATATTTGTTGGAAAATTACTAATATTTTTATTTATATTTTTGTATACAAAGTATTACAATATATAATGAAATATTACATAAAAATTTTGTCAGCAGTTAAAAATAATGTTCATTAATAATACACGTGTTATATTAACAATTTATTATAGGTAATTAACAGATTTTTATTGTCTATTATTTTTTTTGCAAATAAAAAAAATAAGAAATAGTAATAGATATAAAATTAAAGCACTAATGTAAACACATTATCATAGAATGTCATATTACTTAAATTATTATATATTTTACATATATATATATATATATATATATATATATATATATATATATATATATATATGTATATATATATATATATATATATATATATATATATATATATATATATTACTTTTTGTATTATGCAGTTACATCAATTTCGGGATATGTCATTTTTGCAACTGTTAAACTTGTCAGAAATATTATAATGCAAGAAATATAAATATAGGAATTTTTCTTTTTAATTTTATTTTGTTATTAGTACAAAAAAACAATGTCAGTTTTTATTTGTTAATTTGTTGAAACAAATTAAATGGTGCAAATTGATATTTAATTGTTTCAACTGTTAAAGTTTTGTTTTTAAATAAAAAATTAAAATTAGTTAATTTTTATATTACTTATATTATAACTTTATTTGCAAAGTAAAGAAATTTTCAGAAATCATTATATTAAAATAAAATAGCTTTAGGTTTTAGTTTTAGCTCTAGTTTTAGTTTTGTGAAAGCAAATTTTTCAGGATGAGGCTATTTATACATACGGTATGTATACGCAATTGGCTATTTATACATACTAAAAAAAAAAAAACCTAAACCAACCTACTAACCTAACTTACCCTAAATAGCCAATTGCGTAAAAATACCTACTGTATGTATAAATAGCCAATTGCGAATACATACCGTATGTATAAATAGCCACTTTCAATTTTTCAAAAAGATAAGAATAAAAACATAGTTTGAGACGTATCATAAATGTTGCTAGATAGAAATGTTTGACTTAAATGATTTCTGTTTTGAGGAGAGTTATATGTTTGACTGTAATGAGAAATCAGCAACTTTTTTGTCTATTCAGATATTCAAAACAATAGATTACGGCTTAGTGGTCGTGAAATAAATTTAATTTCACATTTTGAAGGTTTCTCTATTACAACAGCACAAAATTTACTTGTCAGAATAAATCTTTACAACCAATAATTACATATTGTATTTCAATTAATTTGAAAAACATTGTCTTACAAATTCTGTACTTTGTTAATTACTATGATTACAAGAAATAATTATAATCTATCATTAAACATCGATGTAGAAAAAATATATTTTAAAAACAAACTGGAGGAAACTCAAAGACGGCATGTAGCCTTCTGGATAAATGATCTATTTTTCTGTATGAAATTAGTCATTTGTTTGAAAATGACTCCCACGGCAGAAATAATTACACTCATTAATTAATATGCGTACCAGAAACTTACTAATTACCAATTACATTTACAATTATCAATGACGAATTACAAATATTCGAACATTTTATTTTAATTAATTTTCATACTTAACACAAATACAAATAAAGTAATTGTAAAGTGCCGCTTTTAACTATATGTTGTTCAGGAATAAGTGTAAAATATTGCCAATTATTATTTACCTGACATTTTTAGTAAAAGATGCATTATTAGTAATTGATCTGAGATCTGGATATACGAAAACCTAATTATACGAATATTCGGATAATTTTAGATCTGGATCTAAAATTATCCGAAATCAGATTCCAGCACTAGTATATATTATTTAACAGGAGTTAAAAAATATATTTTTGAATAAAGTATAGTTACTTTGGTCTTGAAAATTAGTTCAATAAAACTCGATTTTTTTTCCGGGTATTATATGGTTAAAAGTGTTAATGAATGAAAAATAAATATGATAAAATTATAAAAGAGAATTTAAGTGCTGTCAAGTGCGAAATTAAATCTTGATAATTTATTTCTAATTTATATAAAAGGAAATTAAATTTATTAACAATTACAAATTATAATATTAGTTTGTAAATTTTGCGTTTCCTTGATTCCAATTCTGCGAACTATAAAAACTCATTTTATTGCTTGTTAATTTTTGTTCTAATCTGTTGAGCATCTTAGTATTTTTATTGAAAAAATAATTAATGAATTAAAAAATTAGTCATCAATAATTTTTTTATGTTTCTGAATAAGAAAGTGTTTCAATTAGAATTAAATCTTGATTGATTGATCTTGTAAATGATTACTTTTAAGAAATCTTTATATTTTAAATGTTATTTTCCTCTATTGTTTCAGGAAGTTTGTAATTTGTGCCAGACCAAAATTTGTATAAGATGGCTTCACACAATTTGACATCACATCAGGAAAAATGGGTAAGAATTGTAAGAATTTATTTTTAAAATAAGTAAAAATTATATGTAATTTGCTAAAAATATATCAGAAAATATTTCATTACCTAATTTCAAAATTATTCTAAGGATAAATTTACTTCAACATTTGGAAATACTGAGTCTGATAAACCATTTAATACAAGAGTAAGAAATTACGTTTGGTATATTGATCTACTATAATTAAATATTTTTTCGTTGATTTATTCTACAGCTTCCATTTATTTATCTAAAATAAAAGATCTTTCAGAACCAATTATATTAAAATAAAAATCTGCTGTGGTCACAACTGTGCCAACCGTCATCGTATTAAACAAATTTATGGAATAGAATAATTTATATAACAAGTACTGTAGTCATGGTAATTAAAAACAAAACTGTCTTCACATAAATATACCACCTATTTACAGAATTATATGAATATGAAATATTATAAGAAAAATATTTCGTTGTATCGAAAAATGTTACAAATAAAAGCTGTTAGTTATAATTTGTTTAGTAAATTTTTGTTAAATAATTTTTTTCAAAATACAGGGTGTTTGCAATCAAGGTATTTTATTTTTAAGGGGTGATACTACAAGTCAAAACAAGGCGATTAACGCCAAAACACCTTAGTAAAAGTTTTCTAATAAACGAGATATTCATTTTTTTTTAAGTAAAATGGTAGCATATGGTATAATTTTTATTATCCAACTCACAAAAAAAATTATTCTTCATAATAGTTTTGGATTTGCTTGAAACGAATAAAAATGTAAAAATATTCCAGGTTTTAAATACAGGCTGACTCGGATTTGCTGATTTGTGTTTCAACTTTTAGGTAAAATACCCTTATTTGATTAATAGGATTATATTATGTTTAAAATTACAATTTAAGCTTACATACAAAAGTAAAAGTTGTAAAGCTTACATACAAAAATTTGTGCCGATTGTCGATTGTTAAAACACCCTAGTAAAAGTTGTCTAATGAACGAGATATTACTTTATTTGAATTTATGATTGAGGGGGCGATAATTTCGAGCAACTGGTGTCATAGTGCTATCACCCATTAAAAATAAAATACTTATCTTGATTTGTGTCATTAATAAAAATATTTAAATAAAGTATCTAATATCTCGTTTATTTGAAAACTTTTGCTAAGGTGTTTTAACAATCGACGATCGGCACAAATTTTTGTATGTAAACTTAAATTGTAATTCTAAACATAATATTCAAATAAAATTATTCAAATTTTTTAAATAAGGGTATTTTACCTAAAAGTTGAAACACAAATCAGCAAATCCGAGTCACCCTGTATTTAAAACCTGGAATATTTTTACATTTTTATTCGTTTCAAGCAAATCCAAAACTATTATGAAGAATAATTTTTTTTGTGAGCTGGATAATAAAAATTATACCATATGCTACCATTTTACTTAAAAAAAAATGAATATCTCGTTTATTAGAAAACTTTTACTAAGGTGTTTTGGCGTTAATCGCCTTGTTTTGACCTGTAGTATCACCCCTTAAAAATAAAATACCTTGATTGCAAACACCCTGTATATCTCTGTTGCGAAATATTTGTACAAAACATAAAAATGACACTAGTAAATTACTATTTTCGGTTGGTAGAGGTAATCACATTCGAAGCTTAAATATGAAATTTTATAATAATCCTTTCGCTCTACATGTGTACACAGACCGACAGACATACGGACATTATGCTAAAAACAGTTTCTCTGTGTTACCGTAAGCCTAATTCGTGCTTATCTGCAAAAATTTCGATATGTCAAATTTGATATCATTACAAGACCTCTCTCATCATATATGATGGTCGGTAAAAAAACTTGATTATGTTCTGTATAATTGAGTTACTTGTATTTTGTTACCTAGTAACTTGTTTCTATGTTTTGTTTGTTTAATATTTATAACATTTGAATTTCATGATGATATACATAGAATATATCGAAACGTCGATTTTTAATGAAAAAAATTGAAAACTTAATTCTAAAGCTTTCTAATTTTAATATTAATCTTAATTTTATTTGAAAAAAAAATTAATCTAAGTTTTTGTAGATGAAAGAACTAATTAGTCAATTTCTTATATGTTACATATGCCATTTTTTGGTCAAATCGAGTTATTGCTAATTTTAGCAATATTTGTTTGCTTACTATCTATTTTAATAATTATGAATGTTACCTATAATTTCAATAGTTTCGGAAATGTAAATTTTAATTGGTTCCATATCTTTACTATAAACAATTCAGTTTCAGAAACTTCATACATTATTTTCTCGAAAGTAAAGTTTTGTGATATGAAACAAACAAAGAAATCGACTGATGTAACATTGCAGAAAATATTATATATAATTAAACAGACAAATCATCTAAAATTTAATCATTTAATTTGAATTAAATTTGTTTTTATTTAGATAAAAATATTTCAAATTTCAAATATTATCAAAACATAAACATAAATAGAACATATTTTTATAATTTTATCTCTACATCATTAACATTATAAAGTTTCTCATTTTATTAACAAGAAATATAAATAATAACAGTTCTCGTTGAACAGCCCACAGTTTTGTAAAATACCATCATTAAACTCTGCGTAGCTCAAAACGTGTTTTTTCCAGAAACGCATTTAGAATTTCGTAAAAAAATTAAAACCGAACTTTCGACTTATTTAATTATTTATATAGTAGTAGGCACTTGTAATTCATTCATAAGTTTAGCAAGAAATTGCAACTGTTTTCACGAGAGATGATGACGTAGGAAAATTTCTGTGGCAAAATTGCCAACGGCGGTAAACTGGGATTTTTCGAATGTTCGATCACGTGACCTTGATAAATACAGTGGCACTTCCGATGGTGACAAACGCATTATGTGCGTCAGTGCTGCTCAAAATGTTTTGCATGTTTTGTCGAGGGAAAAACAAATTTTATTATTGCTGGAATTTAAATTCTTGTCGATTGATTTAAATTATGTACCGGCAGTTTTATTTAAGTTGTAACGATTAAGTGCTATCGAAAATTGTAAGAGATAAAGGCCCGTATTTTCACCTCATTTATAAAAGTGATTTTTGCCAAAAGTGCTTTTGACGTTTACTTAAAATTATTTATTAAGCACTTTTTAACAGTTTATTTAAATTTTTATTATATCAAACATAATAAAAATAATCAAAAATAGAAAAATTATTTGTATTTAATCAAAAACAGAAGCAAAAAATTATTTTGAAATTAATGATAAAAGCACTTTTTCATGAAAAAGTTAGGTGAGAATACGGGCCAAAGTTTTTATTAAATTAAACAGAATTATATTTCTTTATTCAAAAACTGAACCGTTCAGATTCACAGTTTTCATACCGTTTTATGTGTACAGTTTTAAAGGTTTCATATAAAAACTTTTTATATAGAGATAAAATCATGTATATTTATAATTTACATTTTTAAAATCCTTAAAATTTCGTATAAAATCCATAATAAGAAAGAAAAATCACTATAATGTCAACAATTATACTCAAAATTTATACAAAAATATACAAAATTTGAAAAAATAGTTTCTCCCTGATTATGTATCTATAAAAAAAATAAATTTTGAACAATGTATGTCCATTAAAATTGAATTAGTAATCCGGATTTGCTTTGTATTACAATATATTGGAACATTTGACAGTTATATATTTAAAAGCAAAATAGTTCTCTAATAGACACTTCAATTTCAATCTACAAGAAAATAATTTTAATTATTACCTTCAGTTTTTATTTCCTTGTTACTCTATAATTTGCATAGCTAATTTGAGAAATTAGAACAGTTTTTATATGTCTTCAATTATCTATATTGACAAAACAATACGCTACTTTTATATAAACAAAAAAATTAAAAAAAGATTTGCTAACCTTTCTCGAGGTCTACGCTGTTACAGCAAAAGTTCAAATTCAAGGGCTTACCACACCAACTTCGTTGGCAGTTGAAATAATCATAATTTATGTTTTTTTAAATTCTAAATCGTTTTCATCTACTTAGAATGAAATGCATGTACAAATATCTATAATGATATATTACTGTTTGTGTCTAGCCTTCAAAAAAATAGATAATTTTAGTAGAAGTATATTATTTATTTTTATTGCTGTTCATTTAAAATAAAACGGATATAAATTAAAATTTAAATTAGATTTTAGATCATTTTGATGAAATTTATAGCTTCAAATTGTTGTTTTTATATCCGGCTAGATTTTAATGTTTATTTTTAAATATACTGAAATATAGTTATTACACTCTATTGTAATTAAATAAGAAGGTTTTTTTCAAATTAATTTAGGATATAGTTTTAGGTAGATTAATTAATTTAAATTTGATTGTATTTATAACTAATTTAATTTCTGTTAATCACTTGTTAACTCGAGACATTTAGTATATTGTATTATATTTTTAAAATTAATTGTACTAATTTTTATTTACAGTTATAAACAATTTATATTAGTTATATAATTTGATATTATAATTATATTATATAACTGAAAGTTTAATCAAAAAATTGACCACATTTTTCCTAGCAAAATTTCCTTTGTTTGGTTAAATATGTAATCTAATTATAGCTATATTCACATTAGTTTTTTTCATTTTATTACATTAGTTTATTAATTTCATAGACCATTAATGATAATGCATAAATATTCAATTTATCGTAGTCTCATTAGCTGATGAAATTTCTGATGTTATCATATTTGTCTAAGATAAATATACTTTTATTCCGTATTAGTAAACATTAGCTATTTATAAATTATAAATTAACAAGTTTAAAACAAAAAACAAAAATGCTAGACAACTAAAAATTTGAAATGCCAATAATGCAATAGTTTTATAGGTTATTTTGGACGTGTTAATCAATATAGTAATTATACTCGTGTTAGTTATATTAGTTGAAAATTCTGTCAATAAATATGTACAAAGGTTGACGATGTATGGTGAATGTTGGGTTTGGCTGTAAAAGGAAAATTACTGCTGTGGAAATTTTTTTTCTCTATTTTTCAAAATACGAAAAAATTCAAAAAAATATATATTATTCTACATAGGATATTATATCTCAGGTATTTTTTCGGTACCTTTAAGATCGTTTTTGTTGAAACTGGAGCCAGTTAAAAAATATACTATTTTTTATTTTATATAAATCAATTAATAATATTAAATTTATTATTGAATTATTAATTCAACATTTACTATGTAATTTTCAGAACAGTCAGTTACAATAAATAAGTTGTATTAAACGAATAAATTCAATATTAAGTTCAACATGTTTTGTATTTGAGCTACGTGTCTAAATATAGCAATTAGAACCGTGTGAACTAACGTTAATATATGTGAATGATTTTGAAAGTATACGTTTGCCACTGGACGTCCGATGAGATGATTGAAAGTGTTTTGCGTCAGCAAAAGTTTCCATGTAGTAGGAATAGAAGAGCATGTATGAGAGATGTCATGAATGTGGATGAAGCTAGTGTTGTTTGCTGGATAGGAATATTTGAAGGAAACTAATTTCGGGATAGTGGATATAGTTTGTGCCATATCCTCTCGGGTACATTGCGTGATTGTGTACGTATGTAATATTATTTAATATATATTACAGAGGAGAATGGGAGATTTCTATCAAAATTTTAAATTTAATCTTTAATTTTGTAAACTATTGATTTTTATTTCATTTTTTTTTTAATTAAATTTTTAATTCGCACCTGAAAATGGTGGATTGATCTCATATTATTAAAATCTTTCGAGCGGATTTCAAGATAAAATTGACAAATACACAAATAAATATACAAAATTTGTTCATCGAATAATATACTACCTCCGTTCAAAAATGATTGTCCGTTTTGGTGAAAATTTTTGTTCAAAAATGATTGTCTCGTTAGTTTTATATAAATATATTAACTTCAATTTCGCTTTAAACAACTTTTTTATTTATGAAATAAATATTTTATTATTTTTATTTATTTATTTATTTTTTATTTTTTTTTTTAATTTTTATATTTTTTTTTTTTTATTTTTTTCTCCTCGTCACTTAAATATTTTTGTACTTTACTCCAGAACGTTGGATTTCTATGATTTGGGTTTATTTGGACTGCAAAGAAAATAGCAGCGGGTTATTTTGGTACACAGCCAAAAATTACAAATTTCAGAAATTGCTAGTTATTTATGAAACTTTTATAAATTGAACGTTTGCTTACCAAAAGTTATTTTATGATCTTATGATTCTATTGTTCATACACAAATGACATATTGTTATCTTATATTGTTAAGTTAGCAACAAATGTCAAATGAGACAATCATTTTTGAACAGAGGGTAGTACTATTTGTTATAAGTTTGAAATTCATTCTTTTAAGGTAATTCTATAGTACGAATTAATATAAAATAAAAAATTTATCACTTATTCAGTAAAATTTTTTTATTTATTGACATAAATAAGTATTTCGTCAGCAATGTTGTCCTCATCAGTATAATTAAAAAGAAATGATCTAGTTACTTATATGTTACCTAGTAACTTGTTGCTATGTACTGTTATTTACTTTAATGCCATTGATAAATTTTGACCTGATGAAGACGTTCGTTCAATTTCGTCAAAACGTCGTTTTAATATAAATAATTAACAGAATTTTATTCTAATACAGTTTTTATTTCAAGAAATGATACTTTTTGTGTATTTTATATTTTATATACCATTTCTTGGTCATCTATATGTTTAAATTTATATACCTAGAGAAAACGAAACACGTTCTTCAATAATAGAATGTTTTTCAAATCGATTCAAATTGTACAAATATTTGTTTAGCATACATTTACTTTTCTTGCCATCAATGTCATACGATGGTAAAAAACGATTATGTTTGTCAATTAGAAGAAAAAAAAAAAAGCGAACCAAAGTAGCAGCCAGTCAGAGCCAGTATTAGATAGTTTATTACACCTATTTGATCATTTAGTAAAGAAAATAAACGAACGAACGTTTCGATCAAGGCTGCAAATTATCTTATATAGATTTTATACCGGAACTTGCTCTATATCTTTTACGATATGCGGTACGTGTGTGTTTTGTGTGTGGTTTATTAGACATCCTGCTTTTATCTCTTACCTTGGCACTGATTAAAACCCTACTGTTTTTAGAAGACAATATCGTTTTGTACTTCAAAAACACTGACATTGTTTTTTTATTACCGAGCGGGCAATATCGTATTATGATAAGAGGGGTATTGTAATTATATCAAATTTGACATATCGAGATTTTTACAGATAAACACTAATTAGGCTTATAGTAACACGAATCAATTGATTTTAGCGTGATGTCGATTTAATCATATTTAAGTTTCAGAGATAAATATCTAGCTCAATTTAATCAACTTTTGGTAAAGATCTGTCAAACCGAAGTGGTAATTTACTCATATCACTTTTATATGTTTCGCAACAGTTGAGGCATATTAAAAAAAAAAAAATTAACAAAAGTTGCTAAACAAGTTATAACTAACAACTTTTATTTGTAATATTTTTCGATACGGCTAAATAATTAATAAATAAGTGGTATAGTTTTGTAAAGACAGTTTTGTATTTAGTTACCAGTGAATTTTTAAATTATTACTTAAGCCCGTTTGAGTATATATAATGCAGTTTTGGTGCCTACATTGATGTATGGTAGTGAATGTTAGGTTTGGTTGCAAAAGCATAAACGGAAAATGACTGCTGTGGAAATGAGATTTTTATGTGGAATATGTGGTGTAAATAGGAGAGATCGGGTACGAAATAGATTAGTGTATGATGAGTGTGAAATTGAAAAAAATGTTGTAGCAAAAGTTGGTGTTACTCAGTTAAGATGGTTCGGACATGTTGAGCGAATGTCTAATGAACGTTTGGTTAAAAAGATTTATTTGAATGATTTTGATGGTATATGATTGCGTGGACGTCCGATGAGTAGTTGGAGTGGTATGATTGAGAGTGTTTTGCGTGAGCGAAAGTTTCCAAGTAGTAAGAATAAAAGAGCATGTATGAGAGAAATTATGAATGTGGATGAAGCGAAAGTTGCTTGTTTGGATAGGAATGTTTGGAGGCGACTGATTTCAGGATGATAAAAAGAGTTTGTGCCACACCCTTTTGGGTACATGGCGTGATTGTGTATGTATGTATGTATCATTTGATTTCTGTAAATTATAAGGTATCAAACATATAAATAAACACCATTTAAATTTGTATTGGATAATATTTGTACAAATTTGATACAAATTATAAAAATTAAACAAGAAAATATTAACAGTATTTAGAAAATATTTCAGGATATGATAAATGCTCGTAAGTAACACGTTGATTTTCAAATTCTTCTAATAAAGATTTATTTTTTCGAAAATATCTGAATTTCACTAATACTTTTTTTAGGCGATTTAACAAGATGATGGTTCTGGCTGCATGAATGAAACGACATAAAATCAAATATCGTCTGAACCACGATTCATACGTGCATATCTCTTTATTTCTGTCATAGCTGTCTTTAAAATGGCGTTCGCTTCTTTTACGAAGTTTTATTCCTGTTTCTGTAAATAAATAAATTATTAAATTGTTTGAACATTTTATTTATAGTAGGTTTTTTTAAGCGAGATTTGAGCAGTGTTATTATTACACTGTATAAAATCGGTGTAAATATACAATGATAATCATGATAATTTTACAACGAATTTCACTGTAATTTTCTTTTTTTTTGTAAATTTACTAAAATTTCTAAATATTACAAAAATTTTATAATATTATTTGAATTTTACAATTTTTATGTATTTTTACATTTGAATACTTATTTTATGTAATTATACAAATATTTTTATATAAAAATGTAAAAAATTATAAATGTAATAATGAAATTAGTAAATATAATAATTACGTTAATAAATGTAATATTTATATTAATCAATGTAATATTTACAACAGTAAATGTAATTGTGTTACATTTATTAATGTAAATATGTACGCATAAATGTAATATTTACATTCACAAATGTAATAATTACTTTAAAAAGTGGAAACATTACAAGTAGTTATGTAAATTTACTTAGCAAATGTAATATTAAAATGTGTTCAATATTTTAATTGTAATTTTACATATAAAAATAATTTTTGTGAAAATACATTTTTTTGTAAATTTACAATGATTATCGTTGGCAACAAAGTATCCAATGATTTTCATTGTAAATTTTTTTTACAGTGTAGTATACTTACCAAGTATTTCAAAATTAGAAGATAGTGACGTTTGTGTAAGTTTTTCATCTTCGATATTTAACTCAGATTTGATTTTAATTTTATCAATCAATGACAAATTCGAAATTTTCGCTTCATCTTCGGTGCATTCTTTCAAATCTGTATAAACACTTCCTAGTTTTGGATTATGATTATTTAAGGCCTTAATATTTGCTTCCTTATAAGCCTTAGCACGATTTTTAAAATCTTTACATAATTTTAGATAAATTTCGTAATTTTCTTGACGGGTTTTCTCGAAAGGTCCTGTAAATTCGTAAGGATTTTCTGGTATTTTCGGATGTTCCACTAGGATTTTTTGTATATCGCGTGGTGTTTTTGGCAAACAAACGTTAAACATATTTTTGGAATCCATTTTACATTGGGAACTTTAATATATTAGAATGTTTTTTAATGTCAGTAATAAAATGTCAAATTTGTTTTTTTTTGTTTAAATAAATAAAATTATTTTTAAATGGTAAAGTGATTCATATCGAATATATTTTGTATTTATAAATATAAATTTAATGATTTGTTTTTAAAAACGTATATTGACATTGATTTATTAATATTTATATTAATATCTGGAGGTGGCCGTTTTGATCATGAAATTGAAAGGAGAGTAAATGCTGGTTGTTAGGTTTTGGGTGCTTTGGGAACTTTTGCTAGGAATGTAAATGTTTTCAAAGAAGCCCGTTTGAGTATATACAATGCAGTTTTGATGCCTACGTTGATATATGGTAGTGAATGTTGGATTTGGTTGCAAAAGCATAAACGGAAAATGACTGCTGTGGAAATGAGATTTTTACGTGGGGTTTGTGGTGTAAATAGGAGAGATCGGATACGAACTAGATTAGTGTATGATGTGTGTGTAGCAAAAGTTGGTGTTAGTCAGTTAAGATGGTTCGGACATGTTGAGCGAATGTTTAATGAACGTTTGGATAAAAAGATTTATTTGAATGATTTTGGTGGTATACGTTTGCGGGGACGTCCGATGAGTAATTGGAGTGGTATGATTCAGAGTGTTTTACGTGAACAAAAGTTTCCAAGTAGTAGGAATAAAAGAGCATGTATGAGAGGAATTATGAATGTGGATGAATTGAAAGTTGCTTGTTTGGATAGGAATGTTTGGAGGCGACTGATTTCGGGATGATAAAAAGAGTTTGTGCCACACCCTGTTGGGTACATGGCGTGATTGTGTATGTATGTATGTATGTATGTATGTAATATTTAAATTTTTGCTTATATTTTTTTTTGCAAAATCTGTTTATCGTATCATCATGTCTGAAAATTTCAGGGTGGTGTCCCCCCTTAATCTAATATAATTCGAATGCTAAAAATCATCTATTTTTTTAGATAAAACAACTTAGACATGAGAAAAATCATCTAAGGATATTTTTCTGTCCATAATTAATATCACAAACAACTTTGTTTTTATGATCAAGAAAATTTCATAGCTGATTAAAAATGTCAGTTGCAACTCGTGAAAAAACTGACACGTAACGAATCCAGTCTATTACCGATTGTTCTTGAATACCGGTAGTGATAATTAATTTGTTAGAGAGACCGAAAAAAATGATTATGGTTTCGGGGTTAAATTAAACCACGACCTTTTATCTAACATAGCATTAAATTTAAACGATCGGTTAATATCTTCGGGCCATTGCTCTCTTCATAATAAATAATGAGATTTTTTTTAAATCAATGTCACTTTGTTTTATAATTAGTTTTAACTTTATAGTTATTAGATATATTTACACAACGAAATTAAAACTGTTTAAATAATAAAAATTATTTTATATTCTTAATGGCACATGGCGTATTATATTAAGTTATAGTACTTGGTTTTTGTTTAAATCGCCATTAATTTATTTTGATGAACTAATTAAATTATTAAGTAGTTGATTTTCAAATAAAAAAAAATTAACTAATAATTTAATTAATTCATCAAAATAAATAAATGGCGATTTAAACAAAAACCAAATACTGTAACTTAATCAAAATTGTATTTTGATAAATAGTATAGTTTTTATAAATATATTTTAATTTTATGCATCAAAATAAAATTACATAATTTTTTAAATATTAGGCGAAACTTTCTTGAAAATTTGATTAAATTTTGATAAATAGTATAGTCAAAATTATTTTTTATAAGTTACCATTTATCTTGATAAATTTGGTGCAAATTGTATAAATGGTTTAAGAGAAAATGCGGACATAAAATTTTGACGAACGATTGTGCGAGCGATCATACAACGTATAGTTTGTCCATTTTTATAAACTCATTGTACTGTATTATCTTTGAAGGGAATTTGTACCTAAAACATTTTGTAAATACATAATAATATTAAAAACATTTTTGCATAACTTTTTAAGTTCTATTGAATACGTTTATGTCTGTTTATGTTCTATGGATATATTTTACACATATACCGTCATATCACATAAGATAAGGGAGGTATTGTAATCATACCAAATTTGACATATCGAAATTTTAACAAATAAATACGAATTAAGTTTATAGTAACACAAATTAACTGTTTTCAGCGTGATGTCCGTTTGTTGGTCTGTCTGTGGACACGTGTAGAGTAAATTCGACTAAACGAATTGTTATAAAATTTCATATTTAAGCTTCGGAGGTGAATATTTCAATTTTATCAACTTTTGGTAAAAATCTGCCAACAAGAAGTGATAATTTACTTATGTCACTTTTATGTGTTTTACTAATATTTCGCAACAGAGATATATTTCGAAAAAATTTATATAACAAAATTTGCTGAACAAGTAATAACTAACAACTTTTATTTGTAGCATTTTTCGATACGGCTAAATAATTTTTATATTTTATGACTACAGTAGTTGTTATATAAATTTTTTTATTCCATAAATTTATTTAATATGATAACGGTTGGGTCTGGGATGGCCACAACAAATTTTTATTTTAATGTAATAAGTTCTAAAATAAATTATACTTTAGATAAATAATTTGAAAGATGCAAGATAAACCAACAAAAAAATATGTAATTATAGTAGATCAATATACTAAACGTAATTTTTATTTTTAATTGAAATGGTTTATCAGACTAAGTATTTCTAAATATTAAAATAAATTTATCCTTAGAAGAATTTTATAATTAGCTAGAAATATTTTCAGATTTATTTTTAACCAGTTACTTATAATTTTGCCATAACACGTTTTTACAAACTATGTTCGAATTTGTTATCTAAAAATAATATATGAACCATTTCTACATAGTTTTCATTAATTTTTAACACAATTCCATTTTTATTTTAGTCAAAGTGATAAAAATAAATAACATCTTTTAATAGTTTAACTTATAATTTGTTTATATTACATAGATTATTCGTATAATTAAATAAGAACTGTTACATAATGAAACGATATTTGCTATAATTAAATTCATTTTTTTTTTGCAAATTTACGTAATTTTTAAAATAGCCTTGCAGTTCATGCACTTATACTTACAATTAGATAAATAATAATTAATAAAGAAAAAAATAATATTTTGCGCACTTTCATAAAAAAAAAACCTATATCCTTTCAGAAGTCTCAAGGGCATTATTTTTCAAAATAATTTAGATATAATATACTTTTACTGCGAATATAATTAGATGGTTGTTTCTCTAACTTCTGTGTAAATTTATTATGTTATATTACAATAAATATTAATTTATTATTTTATCATACAAGGCCATAAGTATTTTTTCACATGTGCAATTTTTACATAATAAAATTTATTATATTCAAATAATTGTATAGATAATTATTTATCAGATTCTTTTTATTGTCTCTATTATAAAATGTGATGATTTTTCTAATTAAAAAATTTTAAATTTTTGAATCGTTTTAACATAAATTATTCAATAAATATTTTTATGCTGCTGCACAGAGATGCTGACACTAAAATTAACACTTTAAATATTTCTCTCTCACTCTCATTTATAATGTATTGTATGCAATAAGAGGTCGACGTGTGTTTAACAAAATTGTCTATTTTCTTCTTCTAAATCATCTAAAAATCTTTCTACTTTCTACTTTGAAATTATCACATAAATACTAAGAAATAGAAATAAAATTTTTATTTTTTCTCCAAAAGTTGATAACACTGTAGTATAATAATAAAGTTATATAATCTTTGTGGGTATTAAAAGAATTTTTTATAAATTTTTTATTAATTTGATAAGTATTTTGAATTAATAAATATTTTTGGGCTTAGTAATAATTTGATCAAAATATCTTTAAATATTTGTTTTTTAAGAATATGTTTTATTAAAATATAAACTTTATTTAAATTTTATGTAAAATTAACATATGCACCAATTATAGATTTTTATTATGCAACGAAAATTATGAAACTTATTAAAATATAGAAATATAATTAATATTAATTTATTTAAATTATATAAGTTATTAAAATGTGCGAGACTAAATTTAGAATGATTCATATATATTTAGAATAATTTATTTTTAGATACAAACAAATCATTATTAATTTTATTAGTATTATACATATACGTACAAATGTAAAATTTTACATATCTAACACTAAGATTGCCGGACTAATTTTATTAATTTTTCAATACATTCTTTTGTTGGATGTATTTATGATGAAATAATGACACATTACGACAATTTTTAACGCATTTTACTTTTTTGCACAAATATTTTACGTTTCAACAATCGTAGAAAAAGTAAATTATTTAATAGTAAAATGTTTCTGTTCTAACATGAAGTATATTTTACTATAAATTAATTAATTGAGTTAAAAGATATTAATATTTTATTTAACTTTAAAAACAAATAATTTTGACGCTGATAATAGTCAAATTTTTAACATTAAAAATACCTTTACTATTTTTAATTTCAATAATTCTTTCTGGAATTAATATTTATTGAGTTTTTTGTTTTTTTTTAGATTAAAATAAATACTTGGGGTTTCGATATGGAGCGATACACGCCTGTAGAAAAGGATAAAGATCGCAACTTTTTATTTGGAAATCGGAAGAAGCATTCTTTCTACTCAGAGAAACTTTTGACGATATTTTAATGTCAAATATGCTTCTTTTAATCAAACAATATTTCAATTTGTAGCCAATTTTGAGGTGACAGGATTAGTAGGAGACGCAAGGACGCAACGCGTGCAGGAAACAACTTCAATACGAAGACGTGCTAGAGATCAAACAACGATCACTGTAGCGCATTTGGGAACAAGATCTTCACATGCATCTGTATAAAATTACAGCACCATTTATCATGAATCGAAAAAAATGTTTCAGACAAATCCCACGTACTTTTTAGCTATATAATCCGAATCTGCAATAAAAAATAGGGGTTCATACTTTCAGTGAGCGGGGGTAAGGGATTAATTTTCATACTAATATATTTCCCCCACCGAATGATTAAATTTTGATTAAAATTTTTTCATCGTAGAGTGCTTATTTTTCGAGATATTTGAAGTTTTCACTCGGTATAAAGTAATATATTAAAGTAAAAATTACAATTTTATGCTTCATATATTTAATATCAAAATACTTTTACTAAATCCGTGTATAATGGAATAAAATGCGAATAAAAAGTACACGAAATAAAAAACTCTTGTCATTCCAATAATTCGGAAGTGATTATTTACTATAAATACTAAATATTTTATAGATTATGTGCATAAAATATTTGACTTTCATTTTAAAATTAATAACCTTCGCAACACATGCTGTTATAAAAAAAATTGTTTTAAGTTTTTAGCACTAAAACTGCAGAAAAATGAAAGAAAAGAAATTAATTTATCGTTTATAATAAAAAATATTTGACGTTATTCACTGTCCCATTTTGGACATGCTAAAAATAGTGTAAAAATTACAGTAGAAGAAAATATTTCTTCAGGCGTATCATAATATTTATATTACATTACAGTATTGCCTATGTAGAAGAGGAGGTTATTATGTTATTAGTACAATAATAATATTATTATACAGCAGTTAGTTACTATACGAACCACTAATGACAGCACCAAATATAACTACAACGTCAAGTGTATTTAATCTGACATTTTCGGCGGCCATACTCGAAAACTATTACGTCAAATTAAGTTAAAGGGGGACTTCATCCTGACGGCCCTAAAACAAAAACAGCAATTTTCACAAATTATTTTTAAGCGTTAAAAAACAATTGAAACATTTGGGGTATTTTAAAGTATATTACAAAAATTTACCAAATAAAAATTTTAAATCTGAAGCCATGGTAGCCTTCGGCGTCACACATGTCAAAAAAAAAAAAACTAGTGCCACGCGCGATCAGTCCTGAAACAAGGTAGAACAAAATCTGTTATATTTTCTTAAACTATATTAGACTGGCTATCATGTAGCATAAATTTTTTTGAAAATTCAAAAAAATTACAAAAATGGCGGCAGTTTGAAACAATTTTTTATCACGAAAAATGACACTTACAGACATGTTATTTTGGTTGCATATGGTCATTTGGTCGAAATTTATAGCAAATGAAATAAAATTAGTTATAATTATTTATTATAAATTTTTTCTTAATATTACTTGTACAATTTTTATTATAATAAACCAAAAGCGAGACGCAAAATCGAAACGCGTTATTGTTAAAAAGAACAATGCAGGAGCAAAACTTGGCATTTTTTTTTGACATTAATATTAAAGAGATTAATTATAATACAAAATAATTATAAACTATTATAATGTTTATATAATTTATCACATATGAATTTTTTCTTTAATTTTTTACTAACTGTTTGAACATTTTTCTATTTTATTCTATTTTCTTTTAAATAAAAATCTGTCTTTGGCTCTTTTTTACGACAAATTATAATTTATTTTTTAAACTAAGTACTGAACTGTATACTTTCAATTCTTTACATTTAAGGGTTTATAAAGAAATGTGTGATATGGGGTGTTTGGACACAACGCCAACTGGACACAACGCCGACCGGAGACACAACGCCGACCGGAGACACAACGCCGACCGGACACACAACGCCGACCGGAGACACAACGCCGACCGAAGACTCGACGCCGTCCGGGGCAGCACAAACCTATCACTTCACCTGGATTAATGAAACATTTCCAATAAATATTGAATGATAAGATGAAATAATTAAATTAATTAATTTGCATTTTTAAGTAAATATTTATTTGATTATAAAGAGAATATTTAATGTGGAATTTTTCTTTTTTGTTACAGAAATTTGAGATGGGGGAGATGAAATAATATGAAGGGAAAAAAAAATTGATTGGAGAAAAATTGTAACCAGAGGAAATTAGTGATTAAATGCTCATAAAGTGTTTGTGCATCGCGATATATATACAAAATTATAAAATTATCTATGTATGTATGATATATATATATATATATATATATATATATATATATATTTTAGTTAATTATATTAATAAGTTAATTAAGTGTGTTTTGATAATTTAATCACATAGTTAACAATGTGATTAAGTTAGTAAATTTGTATTTTATATTTTTAATTTTATGAAATTTTTACGTTTTAATTACATATTTAATTATTAAAGTGTGTTTTGACAATCTAATTACATAGTTAAACACACACTTAAGTTAAAAAGATAATTACATGTGTTTTGATTACTTAATCGTATTATTAAGCATGTGATTAATTTACTAAATTTGTATTTTTATATTGCTTATTTTATCAGAATTTTTGATTCATTTTTTTAAGTTTTTATTTGTTTAATCACTGTTTTAACAATTTGATAACTAAGTTAAACATATGATTAAGTTAACAAGTTAATTATGTGTGTTTTAACAACTTAATCACCTAATTAAACATACGATTAAGTTTCTAAATTTGTATTTTTATCAGAAATTTTAATTCACTTTTTTTGCGTTTTAATTATTTAATTACTAAATTGTATTTTGATAATCTAATCATATAGTTAAACACATGATTAAGTTAATAAGATAATTAAATGTGTTTTCCAAACTTAATCACATAGTTGACAATGTGATTAAGTTACTAAATTTTGTATTTTTATATTTTTATTTTTATGGAATTTTTACATTTAAATTATTAAACTGTGTTTTGACAATCTAATCACATAGCTAATTACATTGCAAAGTTAACAAGATAATTAAGTGTGTTTTGCGAACTTAATCACATAGTTAACAATGCGATTAACTAAATAATAAAGTTATACGTATTATACTTATCTTTTTAATAATGTATGTATTTTTTTCTATTTTTCAATAAAGTCCTTAAACAAATAACTATGTATATGTATTTTTGATTTTTCCTCATTTCCTCAAATATTAAAAAAATAACAGTACGTCCATTAAATTTAAGTAAATCAAAGTCAAATTTGTTTAATATTCTTTAAAAAATTGTTAGAAACCAAATTTGTTATTAAATAAATCATTTATAGGTGAATTTTCTTTCTAAATGAAGCACAAAATATGCAGTGACTTTGCTGGGAAAGCCTGTAGGCAACCAGTTTAACATTGATGCATTGCGGGAATGTATAAACTATATACAACCCGGAATGCAATGCGTCAAAATGTAGGCAAGTGTTAAAAAAGCAAATGTGTATTGCAAACAACGCTGTTCTCCTAATACAACTTTTCATTTTTTCGCAACAAATAAAATATTTGGAGAAAACAAGTTATGTTTGCAAACGACCATGTTCTCCTAATACAACTTTTGATTTTTTTGCAAGAAATGAAACATTTGGAAAAAACAAGTTATGTTTGCAAACGACCATGTTCTCCTAATACAACTTTTGATTTTTTTGCAAGAAATGAAACATTTGGAGAAAACAAGTTATGTTTGCAAACGACCATGTTCTCCTAATACAACTTTTCATTTTTTCGCAACAAATGAAACATTTGGAGAAAACAAGTTATGTTTGCAAACGACCATGTTCTCCTAATACAACTTTTGATTTTTTACAACAAATGAAACATTTGGAGAAAAATTGAATTTTTTTTTATATTTTTATCACAGTTTTGGAGGTTGGCTTAATTAATAAGGGTGTGTTCTAGGGGGTTGATTTTTGGATATGTTGTAGTACGTACCTGGTTTATCAGGAGTCCGTAAGGGGACGGCAAATTTTGTTATTTTTGCGAAATTCCCAGCCGTTTTCGAGATATTTGCGATTAAAGATTTTATAGTTTTAGGGGTTGGCTTAATTAATAAGGGTGTGTCCTAGGAAGTTGATTTTTGGATATGTTGTAGTACGTACTTAGTTTATCGGGGGTTCGTAAGAGGACAGCAAATTTTGTTATTTTTGCGAAATTCCCAGCCGTTTTCGAGATATTTGCGATTAAAGATTTTTTTTGCAAACATTAATAATTAATAGCCGAGGGCTCGTACAAATGTATCAATGTATCAAAATGTATCAATGCATCAAAATGTATCACTTGCTTATTGGCAACCAGTTTAACATCAGTGCATTGCGGGAATGTATAAGCTAAGAGGTATTAACGAAATTGTATCAGGAAAGCCTAAAATGCAAGATTTGTATCAGGAAAGCGTAAATTGGATCAAGAAAACAAGAAAAAAATTGAGACTTTTTCTGTATTTTTATCACAGTTTTGGGGGTTGGCTTAATTAATAGGGAGGTGTCGTAGGGGGTTGATTTTTGTATATGTTGTAGTACGTACCTGGTTTATCCAACAGTTCGTAAGAGGGTGGCATAATTTTGTTATTTTTGCGAAATTCCCAGCCGTTTTCGAGATATTTGCGATTAAAGATTTTAAGAAAAAAATTGAGATTTTTCTTATATTTTTATCACAGTTTTGGGGGTTGGCTTAATTAATAAGAGGGTGTCGTAGGGGGTTGATTTTTGGATATGTTGTAGTACGTACCTGGTTCATTTAAATGTTTGTAAGGGGGTGGCAAAATTTTGTTATTTTTGCGAAATTCCCAGCCGTTTTCGAGATATTTGCGATTAAAGATTTTAAGAAAAAAATTGAGATTTTTTCTATATTTTTATCACAGTTTTGGGGGTTGGCTTAATTAATAAGGGGGTGTCGTAGGGGGTTGATTTTTGGCAAATAACGTCACTCACTACTATGTTTATATTAACTTCTCGCGTACAGCAGACAGGGGCATTAATAGCCCATTATTTTCCTTTCTTGATCAAAATATGAAATTAAATTACCAACTAACTGTTGACATCGCCTAGACCATCTTTTTGCCATAATAAATTTAAAAAAATACACATTCAAAATATAACGTCAAATGAACTAATATAAACGTACTGTGAATTTTGACATTGAAAATCAATCAATTTTTTCTATATTTTTATCACAGTTTTGGGGGTTGGCTTAATTAATAGGGAGGTGTCGTAGGGGGTTGATTTTTGGATATGTTGTAGTACGTACCTGGTCTATCTAAGAACCTGTAAGGGGGTGGCAAAATTTTGTTATTTTTGCGAAATTCTCAGCCGTTTTCGAGATATTTGCGATTAAAGATTTTAAGAAAAAAATTGAGATTTTTTATATATTTTTATCACAGTTTTGGGGGTTGGCTTAATTAATAAGGGGGTGTCGTAGGGGGTTGATTTTTGGATATATTGTAGTACGTACCTGGTTTATCTAGAACTTCGTAAGGGGGTGGCAAAATTTTGTTATTTTTGCGAAATTCCCAGCCGTTTTCGAGATATTTGCGATTAAAGATTTTAACTAATTTTAAGGGATGAAATTGGGAAAAACATAAATACAACACAGCATCTGTTTTTAACGAACTTTATTCAACAATAAGAAAAAATACATTTCACCAAAATTTCAATTTCAATATTTTCATCAGTTTTATTGGGGGGCTTGACTTAATTAATAAGGGGATGTCCTAGGGGGTTGATTTTTGGATATGTTGTAGTACGTACGTGGTTTATCGAGAATTCGTAAGGGGACGGCAAATTTTGTTATTTTTGCGAAATTCCCAGCCGTTTTCGAGATATTCGCGATTAAAGATTTTTTTTTAAAACATTAATAATGAATAGCCGAAGGTTCGTAAACATGTATCATAATTCATAATGTATCAAAATGTATCAATATAGCAGATTTCGTTATTTTGGCAAAATTTGCAGCCGTTTTAAATTTTTATACACAAATTTGTTAACTTTCTATTACAGTTTTGGTCTTAATTAATAAGGGGGTGTCCTAGGGAGCTGATTTTTAGATATGTTATAATACGTACCTGTTTTATTTGATATTTTACAAAGTGGGACAGCAAATTTTCTTGTTTTTGCGAAATTTTCAGCCGTTTCCGAGATATTTGTAATTGCAGATCTTAGATTATTAAAGATTAATTCTAATTATTAATAATAATTAATAAAAATAATAATTGATATATTTGTGACGTTCTCTGGCTGTTAGGGGTAAACTAATTTTGGGAAAATGGAAAATCTAAATACAACAGCATTTGTTTAAGGACTTTATTGAACAATAACAAATACATTTTCTAAAAAAAATTTTGCAATATGTACAAATTTGTTTTAAGTACATTTATATATATATATATATATATATATATATATATATATATATATATATAAAATGCACTGGACACTTGCAGTGTGACCTTGTCGCCAAATGCAACTCGCACGCACATTCAGATGACGAACGTGTAGTATATTGAAATATCGAATATTAATTAAAAATTAAATAAAACTAAAACCATAGGCCTTTTTTATTTTAATATAATGCATTCTAAAAGATTTTTTACTATATTACATATTAATTAATATCTTGAAATTTGATATGAATTTGTTTTTCTGGAACACGATTCATTCGAAACACCATTCCAACATTTTCTTCTGTTTCAGGTAATAGCTCAAAATATCTTAAAATCTGAAAAAAAAACAATGTATAAATAATTACAGTAAATCGAATAATTTAATCTTATATTAACATATTTGAAGTTGAAAAAGTTTTTAATATTTTTGTGGTCATTTAGTTAAAATTATAATTAAAGTTGAATTAAAAATAGACAAATACATTTTTTTAACTTTAGATTATGACAGAATTCACACCAAAAAGACCGTTAGAACATATCACTTCAAATGTAAAATGTTTTCGTCTATTTTTAATGGTTTGCTTCCGAACGAGCTTTTCAAGTATTTGATTGGGAGTCTGAAATTTAATTTCTGGTGTGGGCGCAGCGCAAACCAGAGACCTCTGGGGCCCGAGTTCAACAGTTTAACACGCTATCACTAGCCTACGGCTGCCTGTATAGACGTATATTAAGAAAACAATTTAAATTTAAATTTGTCTATTTTATTTAGAGTAAAATATTTGAGAATATGCAACATATTCCTAATATTTTAAACAGCTTTTAAATGTTTTGATGTATATGATTTTTCACGTATATGAATGATTTTGAAACTATACGTTTGCGTAGTTGGAGTGGTATGATTGAAAGTATTTTGCGTGAGCGGAAGTTTCTAAGTAGAGCATGTATGAAAGAAATTTTAAATGTAGATCAAGCTAAAGTTGCTTGTCTGATTAGGGATGTGTGAAGGAAATTGATTTCGGGATAGTGGAAAGAGTTTGTGCCACATCCTTTTGGGTATATAGTGTGATTATGTATGTATAATTTTCACTTACAAACTGTGTTTCTGGAATCCGCGTAAATAGAGGAACTACTGCATATTATTTGTAATTTGAATAACATTATAAAAAATTAAAAGAAAAAATAATATTTACTTCTTTCAAAAGTATTTCTATTTCTTGGAAAGCTAGTCTTCTTCCAGGACACATACGCGGCCCGTGACCAAACGGAAGTGATGCAAAAGGATGGAACGTTTCACCGGATGTACGTAACCAACGCTCAGGATTGTATAAATTTGCATTTGTAAAATATTTTTCATCGGTTGACGTTACTGAACTAAATATAGACACTAAACTCTGAAATAAAATATATACATATTATTATTATTATTATTATTATTTTATAATTAATATCAAGATAACTAAGTTTTATTAGAATAAAATGGTTTTAGGTTCTATAGTGGCGACAAGATAAGAAGATAGGGACGTCATCAATTTCTGTCACTAGGCAAATAACGTCACTCACTACTATGTTTATATGAACTTCTCGCGTTCAGCAGACAGGGACATTAATAGCACATTATTTTCCTTTTCTTGATCAAAATATGAAATTAAATTGCCAACTAACTGTTGACATCGCCTAGACCATCTTTTTACCATAATAAATTAAAAAATACACATTCAAAATATAACGTCAAATGAACTAAAATAAACGTACTGTGAATTTTGACATCGAAAATCAATGCTGCCACAAATATAGCAAAAATAAATAAGTTGATTTCGATAGAAAAATCCAATAATAGACCATATATTTGTAATAATTTGTATATATTACATTTTAATTTGATTAAAATAACATACGTAAATAGTTTCAAGAAGATTTAATTCATTATATGTAAAATAGAATAAAATTAATTTTGTTCATTAGTGTGTTTCATGTTGTTAAGTTTTATCACGTGATTATGAGGTACCTATCTTTTTATCTTGTTGCGACTATAGTTCTGTAATAATTTATTAATAAATCAATGTTTCGACGAACTGGAACTGAATAGTAAATAAACAGAATATGGAAACAAGTAACTAGATAACAAATAAGTAACTAGATCATAAAATTTATAAATTTTTGATAAAAGAAAACCAAATTTTGTTTTAAATGAAATTTGTAAAATAAAACGTACATTTTTCGGCACTTCATATCCGCTAAAAACAGCATCTTGCATTAAAAATCTGCTATTCGCACCGGCCGTCGGACTTAACCTTAAAGTTTCTTTCACGCAAGCTTTCAAATATATCCGTTCATCGTCCATTTTGAGTGCTTCAGTTCGGGCACGATTTTGTACCAAATTATTGTGACTGAGATAGTGTAGAGTCATCGCTAGTGTAGTTGCTGTTGCATCAATGCCAGCGAGAAATATTTCCATGGCTAGCATTTCAATATCGCTGGCATTCAGTGATTTATTTTCGAACAACGAATATAGAAATGGATGTGTTGCTTCTAGTGACTTTGTATCCGTGTTATGGAGATGTTTTTTCGTGTTTAAATGATTAATTATTGTTCTGAAAGTTTGTGAAAACAGTATTACAATTTCAAGTTGTAATTAAGTGTTTATTTTTGTAAAGTAGTTGAAGAGCCAATATAAAAAAAATTAATGCTCGTATGCATAAACATTTTCGTTAAAAATAACGGTTTGTTGAAATGAAAATTCTTGAATCTCTTAAGATATTTCGTTGCAATATACATTAGAAAGATTTCTTACAAAATCTAAGGCCCATATTCTCACCTCACTTTTTTGTGAAAAAGTGCTTTTATCATTAATTACAAAATTTTTTGCTTCTGTTTTTGATCAAATATAGATAGTTTTTCTATTTTTGATCATTTTTATTATATTTGGTATTATAAAATTTAAATAAACTATTAAAAAGTGCTTAATAAATAATTTTAAGTAAACGTCAAAAGCACTTTTAGCAAAATACGGAGATTAGTAAAAGATGTACAAATATTATTTTAAATCTTTACTTTAATATTACGTATTTGATATATAGTATCCGCCAAAAAGTTCGCATTATAGCGAAAAATAATTATTATTTGTTTTATTGAAAATAATTGCTATTATTTTGCTACTATTCAACTTACTTGTGAATAAAATTATGGGAAGATTCCAATTTTCTATAAGCTCTTGTTTTATAGATTTTCCATAATGGCGGTCCTATTAAAGTTTGATATAAACCGTCCATAAAATCAACACTGCTTTTCATAATTTCTTTCGTATTTACATCATTATTTTCTAAACATTTAAAATGATGTCCTGGGCTTGTTACAGAAATCGCTGAAATTAAAATTAATAATGAAATAATAATGAAAAAACATTATTAAATTTTTAGGTCGAAACTAAATGTAATAATTTACTTCTTATTTAAGATAAATTGACTGATCAATACCTTTTGAATGTAACTCAAATATTATATTTAACTATTATCAAAGAGAATATAATATAATATAATATAATATAATATAATATAATATAATATAATATAATATAATATAATATAATATAATATAATATAATATAATATAATATAATATAATATAATATAATATAATATAATATAATATAATATAATATAATATAATATAATATAATATAATATAATATAATATAATATAATATAACATAATATAATATAATATAATATAATATAATAGTTCCTTGATTTCATTCATGATATAGACCAATTAAAAGAATTAATAAGAAAAAAAAATCTAATATAAGATAAACATATATTTGTATACTTACATTCAATGGCAAATTTCAACAAATGTTCGAAAACATTTTCCAAAATATGATCCTTATTTCTGTTCCTCTTGACATATTCAACAAAACTTTGAGCAATTTCTTTATGTCTATCAGCGTATAGAGTGTAAACTTTGGGCTTCAATAACGATGTAACACCATTTCGAAATTTATACCATTCTTTTCCATTTCCAGGAACGATTCCAACACTTTTGAAATTTTCCTTTCGATAATGATATAAGGCTGGAAACGATGGTCTGTTTGGATACTTTCCTTCATTTCTATACAAATTTCTTGCATCATCTGCATCAGTTGATATGATTATATTTGTTCCGGCGAGCTCTAACCTGAAATATATGAAATATCATTACTTCCTAATAATATTATACGATTTTCTAGATAAATAAATTTTTTTTCAACAATATAAAAATTAGATATCATATGCCTTATCTTTGCTGAATAATTTTAGGTAAATAAAATAGAAAATGTGATTTCTAATTAGTTTTTATTTTCATGATCTACAACTTTAAATTATTTTTTTCTCATCTCTTGAAAGTTTGGATACATAAACATTGTATAATGTAAACAGAGGTTTATACTGCCTCAAGAAATTAACGCACCATTAAAAACTAACTACTTTAATATATATATATATATATATATATATATATATATATATATATATATATATATATATATATATATATATATATATATATATATATATATATATATATATATATATATACATATAACAAAAATCAAAATTATATTTTAATTTATTCATTTCAATCTAATGATGACTTAGCGCTCGAAACTGCAGTAATTATTTAATAAAAATTGTGATATCAACAAAGTAATTCTGTATTATTTCATTATTTTATTATTTCATATTATTAAATAATTTAATTAATTAATTAATTTATTATTGATAATTTTTGTAAACCGGAGTAAAAGTTTACTAAATTTGCCATGAGAAAATGAGTGATGTAATCAGTAAGTACATTTATTTTAAATTTAATTTGTGATTTATCTTATTCAATAAATAATCTAACAAATAGTTCTTTTTTTATTTTCAATTTATTAATTAATTATTAGAAGGCCATGAATCTAAACTTGAACATAATTTTTAATTCCTATCAACATTTTCAAATAATATTTTGTCCTGTATTTAAATTTAAAAGCACTTTACTCTTCAGCATAAATCAATATTTTTGATATTCTCTGTATACCACTAAATATTTTACGAATTTGATAATTGATTATCGATTTATATGTAATGCAGAGATTTTTATAAAAAATATTTTTTTTGTAAAATTAATAATAAAAAAATTGCTCATTTGTTGCCAACTATTTCAGACATACTGTATTTATAATATATATCACCTGAAAATTGGTCCCAAATCTTTGCTTATATCTTGCACAGCTTCTGTCAACTTATCCGAAGAATATTTTCCTAAAACAATAAACAAACTATGATTATAATATTGAAAAACCTTTCAAAACTCATAATAATTAAAAATAACTTTTGTTAAAACATTCTGTTTTGAAATATGATTATATTTAATTATACTAACTTAATCACTTTTATTACAAACTCGGTTATTCGACGTTTTAGATCTTTGGTCTATTCCATGACAGTTGCATTGTTTTTAAACTATTATTAGTTAAAATTAAAACCAGTTTTAAAACCGAGAATATAATACCAGCCATTGCATTTAATTTAATATTGTAAATTGTAGAATTACCTGTCGGAAAAAATAAATACGAATGTCCAATAATTGGATACGATTTCAATGTAGGAATCTCGTGATATTTCTTAACATAACCCCTTTTTATATTATAACTTAAAACTAAGTTTATTTTACTTAAAACAGTCTTAGTATTACTGAACATATTTCTAGTTTTTGTTCGTAAAATTTAAGAACAAATAATGTATAAAACATTTATTTAAATGTATTGTAATTTGTTCATAACATAACAAACTGGTTTGAATAAACAATTTATGTTATAAATAACATATTTGCGTCTGTTTTAGACATGTTTGTCGTGTTTGTAAATTGTCGATTCGACAAATTTGTGCCGCGTTTTCGTGTAAACATTTTTAGCGTACATTACTAGTTTGACATTACGTGTTAACAACATGGCTGATTGCTAATTAATACATTTTTAACAGTCTATAATAATTTTTATATGTTTTAAATTAAAAAACAGTTTTATTTGTAAAAATGTTCTAATAAATATATATATATATTTTGTGTATTATTATTATTTATATATTTAGTTTACAAGTTTTTTAATAGATGTCGCTAGATGACAGATCGATACCAAATCAATACCTTTGATTATAGATTTTATAGATCTTTAATATATATTTTTTAACAAATACATTAAATATTAAATGTAAAAATATTATAATAAAAATAATAATTTATACAATTTATTGTACTAATATATAATTTTCTTTTTATATTTATAATTTTGTTATAACAATTATTTGTTTTTATAAGAATAATCTATATATTTCATGATTTAAAGTGCCAACAAATCTTTATCAAAAATTGTATTTTTTATGTTATATTTAAGTGTAAAACATTAAAATTCAAAAACTGTATTATTTTATTTTTTAAAATCTATAAAAATATATTTAAATAATATTTACTTAAATGGTGTTAATTATAATTAAAATTAAAAATCGAAGTATTAAAAATATAAATCAATTTTTAAATAGGGTCAGAACAAAATACTAAAAAGTTATCACTCTCACAATTATTCATTTCATATTTCTTGAAACAAATCCACCAATAACAATACACAATTTCAACGACAAATCAGTGCTTTTGCTTGTTTGTTAATGATCAAATGAATCCACTTCTTCTGCTACCACATTCATTTGCACGTAGATAAAATAATTACAACCAATAGAATTGACTAAATTCAAATATAGACTAAAAACAGTTGATGGAAATATTTGTAAATATTCTAAAGAATGTATGTTAGAAAATCTGCGATCCAGCAAAAGAGAAAGAATGGTTTATTTTAGCTCACATTCAGTCAGATTTCAACCTTTGTACTGTTAACATATACAATAAAATTTTAATTGACTTTTTCGCAAAATTTATATCTTTAAGTTTGAAGCATCTACAATAAATTGACATGTGGTTATAATATTTTAGTGACTAATTTATTGTGTACGAAAGTTATTAAATCTGAAATTATGTTAATTAATTTGTATTTTAATGATAGTTTTGTAAAACTGTGACTCAAATGTTTCCTGTGATTTTGTTTATTCGCAATATTGATGTGACTAATTTTTTTTCTGTGTTATTTCGAAGTTAAACTGATGCAGTACAGTTTAATTGTTTCTGGATATATTTTAAATTAATTTCATTGGTAAGTATCCAGATTTATTTAAATTATTGAGTAGTAAAAAGACAGATTTGTTTAAATAGTTATTCGAAAGTATGCCAAATTAAAAAAAACTAACAATTTATTTATTGTTAAATTTTTATTAGTGATAAAATTTTACTTTCTTGTTTAATAAGAAAGTTATTGTAATTCACGAAGTAGACCATTGATATTTTAATATATAAGAAATCTGTATTTATAATCAATCCTGTAGAATAATATATGTATATTCTGTTTAGTTATACTGTCTATAACTCACGGTCGTGAGTTATAAAATCATTACCAATCACGACTTTTTAAAACTTTAACTATACAAAATAGTAAAATAAATAATTTATAAATCAGTTAAAATAAAAAGTTTTTGGTTTTACATTTTATTCCACATGTACGATATTATTTGTAGCTAACCTGAAGATATGTTAATAGAATAAAATAATTTTCCTTAAACTACAAATAATAATAATTAAAAAAAAAATTATATACGTATTTCGAAAGCTAAGCAAGTAGCAATACGCAAAAGATAAAGCTAAAGTCCTAATCAGTGGTCTAAGATTACACAAATATTCAAGGTACTCAGTGGTCAAAGATCACTCTTTGACCACTGGGTTTTAATAGAAAAAATAATAGTAACAGTATAACATTCAAAGGTATGAATGAGATTAGTTAATATTTAGTTGATTACATTTGAAATGAAAATGAATAATTTTATAATTATATTTATTCCAGAAAAATACTGTGTTTCTAAACTAAATAGTAAATAATTTATACAATTCTTTGAAAATACTTATACTGTTACTTACTATTAATTTAATTCTTAATTTTTTATTAGAAAAACATAAATTTACAGATCAAAAACATGTTTAAGTGTTAAAAATAAAAATTTTGGATCTAAAGCAAATTTTTGCTCAGTGTGTTTGTTGATGTAAATCTAAATTATATATATATATATATATATATATATATATATATATAACTGAGACATTTGTTGTATATATGTATTACATTTTATTAAATTATATTATAGATAATCTATATCTATAATTTATTTAATTCTGTGAATATAATTCATTTTTTAAATTTATATCATGTTTATATGAAAATTTTATTACAAAATCATATTAAATAAGTTTCTAAAGTTTATATTTTGCATTTAGAAATATTTTCATATATTTATTTTACACTGAAACTAAGAAAAATGCAGATAAAATTTGGAGACTCCAACGGGCGATCAGAAAACAATATTTATAAGTAAAACACAATTTTTTTTTAAATTAATTAAATTGTATTATTTAATAAAATTAATTAATTATCAATTATTAAATGTGTAAATAAATTTTATTTTTGACGTCACGTAATAATGATATTGAAGGAATAAATATAATTTATTGAATTCTGTAAATATAATTCATTTTTTAAATTGATATCATGTTTATATAAAAATTTTATTACAAAATTATATTAAATAAGTTTCTAAAGTTTATATTTTACATTTAGAAATATCTTTATATATTTATTTTACACTGAAACTAAGAAAAATGCAGGTAAAATTTGGAGACTCCAACGTTCGATCAAGAAACAATATTTAGAGTGATACAAGTTTTTTTGTTTAAATAAATAAAATTGTATTATTTAAAAAAATTAATTAATTACCAATTATTCAATGTGTAAAAAAATATTTTTTGACATGTCATGCGCTCATGGGCGTAGTTAAATTATATTTGAATAAGGCACGTATTTTGAAAATTCTGTTTCTTTATATTGTTATTAAAACAACATATTTTAAAATCATCGATATTATTTCAAAACTATAAGAGGGCTTTATTTAAAGCTCTAAAGTCTCATTCGAACTACCGTTTCCAGTTTTAGTTTTACGCACAAGCACAAGAATTTGACCAATCCAAACATTCGACACATTTTTAGTTTTAATGCCAAGAGTTTGAATTGGTCAAATTTATGTGTTTGTGCGTAAAATTAAAACGACAGTCAGAATGAGGTATAATACATTTAATTATAGATGCAAATTGGTTACAGCGTCAATAAAAATTCAAAGTTGACACTTGAAACTTAAAAATATTTTTTTTATGTATGCTAATGAAATTTATGTAAGATGCTTAGAAAACAGTTTTGGTCAATATTATTTTCAATGAAAAATAAAAAAGTTGTAAAGAAAAGTTAATTTACACAAAATTAAATATTTTGGAATACAAGAAAAAATTTTTTTCTTTGAGCATATTAAAAGTATTGATTTTTATATTATCATATTATCAATATAGTAGAAGATCATTAAGTTTCGCTCAAATTGCTTTGTCTCGGCCGTAAGTATTTAGGTTCAAAACAATAAAGATCGCTTTCTGATCCTCGGAAAATAATGTATAATACGATTAATTTAGGATGAGGCTATTTATACATACGGTATGTGTACGCAATTGGCTATTTATACATACTAAAAAAAAAATTATCTAAACCAACCTACTAACCTAACCTACCCTAAATACATACCGTATGTATAAATAGCCACTTTCATTAATTTATCCGAAGTTGTATCTTTTTCGGTTTTTTTTTTCGAAATCTTCATATATAGTAATTTTAAGAAGACACCCAGTATACAATATTATAAATTTTTTAAATAATTTATTTTAATTATTTATTATTATTCAATTTTTAATTACATTAGTATGTGATAGAGAATTTTGCAGGATATTTTTCTTACAATAAAACAATGTTGAATAAAAATTACATTACAAAATAAAATTTCACTTTCTTTTAATTAATTTATTAATTAATTAACAAGTGAAGTATAATGAAGCATATATTTTCAATTAACTATATATATGTAATAAACCATATTTATAATAATTTTACAAATTTATGTAACTTATATATAATAACTAATAATATATATAACTAATATTAAAACTCTTGCTATGGTTACATGAAAAATAATTTATTTTAAAGTAGAAAAATAGTAAAAGCATTTCCTGTTATCTTTATTTCCATAAATCACACTATATTATATAATATATATCCTGAAATAAAACAATTATTTGTTTATTTTATTTTTTTTATTATTTTAAAATTGCTATATAGACTGTGATTAATTTTAAATAGAATTAATAATGTCAATATTTGAAAAAATTGGATTCGAATATTGACAAAATTTATTTTATTGTTTTATAAATTAGTTAATTTCTAAAATATATTCTATAGAGGAAATTATATGACAAGTTGTTTTTCAAATAAAAGTTATTGACAATTATAATAATTGAAAAAAAAAGTTCTTTCTCTATAAGTTTCAAGGTCTTATATATATATTTACAATTTATACAATTCTCACCATTTTACAATTCAAATCGAAATATTAAATTTCGTTTTTTATTTTGTGTAAAGTTCTTTCAAGTATAAACAATTTTCTTCTACTGTTAGATTCAAAATTATAGTAACTTAAGTGTACCAAGTTTTACATTGTTTTTATCAGTAATGATGGTATACAAATAGGTGATTGTGTTGTACCTGCTTTAGCGTATGCTGATGACGTGGTTGTTTTGGCTGAATCTGATGAACAACTGAGAAGAATGATTGATAGAATTAATGTTGTTGGTAAAGATATGAATCTTGTGTTGAATGTTGATAAATGCAAAGTTTTAGTTTTTGAGAAGGGTGACTTGATGACCGAATGTAATGTATATATTGATGGTGCACGTTTAGAGCAGGTAGATGAATTTGTGTATTTGGGTAACTACCCAAATACACAAATTCATCTACCTGCTGTCTAGAGATGGCCGTTTTGATCGTGAAATTGAAAGGAGAGTAAATGCTGGTTCTAAAGTTTTGGGTGCTTTGGGAACTTTTGCTAGGAATGTAAATGTTTCCAAAGAAGCCCGTTTGAGTATATGCAATGCAGTTTTGGTGTCTACGTTGATGTATGGTAGTGAATGTTGGGTTTGGCTGCAAAAGCATAAACGGAAAATGACTTCTGTGGAAATGAGATTTTTACGTGGGGTAACTAGGAAAGATCGGGTACGAAATAAAGTAGTGTATGATGAGTGTGAAATTAAAAAAAATGTTGTAGCAAAAGTTGGTGTTAGTCAGTTAAGATGGTTCGGCCATGTTGAGCGAATGTCTAATGAACGTTAGGTTAAAAAGATATATTTGAATGATTTTGATGGTATTCGTTTGCGTGGACGTCCGATGAGTAGCTGGAGTGATATGATTGAGAGTGTTTTGCGTGAGCGAAAGTTTCCAAGTAGTAGGAATAGAAGAGCATGTATGAGAGGAATTATGAATGTAGATAAAGCGAAAGTTGCTTGTTTGGATAGGAATGTTTGGAGGCGACTGATTTCGGAATGATAAAAAGAGTTTGTGCCACACCCTTTTGGTTACATGGCGTGATTGTGTATGTATGTATGTATGTATGGTATAAGTGTGTAAGTAAATTTGTATAAAATATTCGTATTTCATATTTATATAATGTAAAATTTTTCTTGTTGCTCCAGGTTTTTATGTAAAATTGCAACTTTTTTTACAGGGTAGTAAATTGATTTAAGAATTTTTTTAATTTTTTTTTTAGTGCAAAACAATATTTATAAAGATTTTTACATAAATTATCTATATGAATGTTCCAATTAAGTGAAAATTAGATCTTCATTGAAAAACTGAATAAAATTAATTTTGAATTCAATACTAGTGCAAAATTATAATGAAAACTAATCAACTACTGGTTGCCTTGCGAACGTTATATATATAATTTTACTCTTGAAATCATTAAATTAAATCATGCAGAACGTCAGTTTCCAACATTACAATATTTCTTTTTTCTTAATTCTTTTCCTATTGTTTATTTACACGTTTATTTTTATATAAAACTGCAGAGATAGAAAATTATTAGCCTTCAACGCAGTTGGCGTTGCGTAAAATTATGTGTGTGAGTTTATTTGTTTGCATTTTACGTTGCTAGGCAACGTATAGCTAACAAGATTTTTTACTGTTTGTCATAATATAGTTTAATCTATTTTCTTTCCTATATTTTTTCGTTTTGTTGCAAGAAAATTACTGTACACTTAATTTTAAAATAAATATAAGATTAGATTTTCATTTCTTATTTTGTATAATTTTATGTTTATATATATATTTTTGTTATAATTTATTTATTAATGCGCTGAAATTATGGT
Organism: Clivina fossor; assembly: GCA_963966155.1. Lineage (NCBI taxonomy): Eukaryota > Metazoa > Arthropoda > Insecta > Coleoptera > Carabidae > Clivina > Clivina fossor. Next base: position 23,343,042 of record OZ014552.1, on the reverse strand, counting down.
TCACTAGAATATAGTTATTTTTTTTTTGTATATATTCACAAAGAAAAAGGATTATTTGGAGTAAAGAAAACCATTTTTAATTAGATTTTTATTTCTTATTTTGTATAATTTTGTGTTTGTATATATATTTTTGTTATAATTTATTTATTAATGCATTAAAATTATGGTTTTTTAACCATATAATCGTAGAATATAGTAAATATAGTAAAAAAGATTCTTTCGTGAAAAGAAAAAAAGTTTTATTCAAATAAATATTTTATTCTTACTAAAAATTTGAAAATTTAGAGCACATATTTGTATTCTGTATGTGGCATTTTATAATAATGATATTTATATCATATCAGTTTTCTTGTTTATTAAATTTCAACCCCCATTATTTTGTTTATACATTGTTTATTATATTCCAATTTCAAGATCTGTTGTTTATTAGTTCTAGAGTTATAGATTATAAGCTGTCAGAGATACAAAAACCATTTAATTATTAAATGATTGTGTTATATTGATTTCAAATAAATATATAAAATAATATAATTATTTTACGAGGAGCAGAAAGCGTTCTTTATTGTGTTAAGCTCAGATACTCGCAACCGAGGTGAAGCCCAGGCTAAGCAATCTAGGCGAAACATAAAAAAGCATTTTGCTCCAAGTGATATATGCTATTTTTTCTTCGATATAGCCGTCGTTTTATCTTGTATCTGACCACCCTAGATAGTGCATTTCTTGCACTTCTTTGCACATTTTCAATTAACAAATTTAAATTCCAGCAAAAATCAACTTGCTGTAATAATTTTTAATATGACCGCCGAAGATGTCAGATTAAATACACTTGACGTTGTAGTCATGTTTGATGCTGCCACCAATGCTGTATATAGTAACTATAACTGCTGTATAATAATGTACATTATTGTACTACCTCTATCTACCTAGACAATATAGTAACGTAATAATCAATATTTTAATACGTTTTAAGAAAAATATAGTTATATTTTTTCTGCTAAAGGCGCATTTGTTAAAACAATATTAAAAAAATGCATGATTTTACTCAATTTTTCAAATTAAATCCAAAATTTCGTAACTTCTCTATTCTTGTTAATTTTTATTTATTTATGTTTTTACACTTGTTTATCAATTTCTTGCTAACAAAAACAGAAATTTAATTAAATTTATAAATCAGTGGCCTACATCTTCTTAAATATCCGAAAGTGTATTTAAACATTTCTACAAATTAAAGATTAATTTTTTATTCTCTTGTTGGAAGAATGTAGATTTCCACTTCGTTTAACATCAACTATTGAAATATCTTCATTTCTTTTTCTGCTTGAACATAAATTATAAACTTACATGCATCTAGAAAACTTTAAATCATTTTACATGAATAAAAAAAGCAAGTGAGTAATATATATTAAAGTATAATAGAAATATTGTTATGGATACAGAAGCATGAAATTACAATATTTTAAATGAGTACATTATACTGAAGAAATTCATTTAAGTTTTTATTTTCATAAATAACAAAAAAAAAAAATTACAAGTTGTATGTATGTATTTTGTTATGCACAGTTTAATTATAGTATACTGGGGTGTATGGAGTCAATTAATTTTATTGTAAATTGTAATTTATACACAGAAAAATATTTAAATACTTTTTTAAAATAAAATAGATGCTATATCGGCTTTCAAATAATACATAAAATAAAACTGCTGTAGGTTCTAGTTCTGTATTAAAATCTTCATCAGTTTTTCTTATAAAGACGAGTGTTGAAAGGTTGATTATAAATAAATTTTAATGCCTTTTTATTTTAATTATATTCCAGCTTGCAAGAAAAAAAAACCAAATTATAAATTACAGTTTTTATTTACTAATTCCTAAATATTTATATTAAAACAAAAATCTATATTTATGAAACACGTATTAAATTTCATATTTTCCGTAAACAAATTAAGTAAAATTTTTCGTTTAATTAACATATTAATTAAAGAAAGTTTAAACTTTTCTTTCAAAATTCGTATAATAAGTTCCTATAATTTATCTATACTATAAAATAACAAAATATAGTTTTAAATCAAGTAATTAAAAGGTGGAGATATTTGTAATGTTTTTAGCGTGAAAATATGTGCTAATTTTTCAAAAACCATTGTTTTCTCAAACACAAAGTACAATTATAAGTTTTAAATAGATAGTATAGTATCATTAACACTTGTGATATTTTTGCAACGCTCTGTTTAATATTAAAATATCTTTTTTTTTCTCTATTTCTTTATGCTGGTATACAATTAAAATTAAAGTTTTTTTTGTTAAATGTTATGATTCTATAATTATTATAGTTTAGAACTATACTTAACAAGAAATTGAAATTATTAAATTTATAATTTTGAAAAGTTTAAATTTTTAATAATTATTGGCATAGGGAATTATCAAGAAATGGTCTGAATATAAATATAAACAGTAAAGTAATTTTTTCAAAATTTCTTTTATATTAAAATAACCCATTTAAAAAAAAAATCGTATAGAAGAAAATTAATACCATTTGCAGATAGTTCTTATAAATTTACACATTTGTTCTAGGATGCGTAGTTGTAGTGTATTGACTATAAATAAATAAAAAATAATTATACTCACTATTTGAAAATGTTGAAATATATGAATGTTTCTGTTTCTGTTTCCAGATAGTGTATGATTCCGTGGTGTGTGTTCGGATCTGTAGTGTGCCATGAGTGATTACGAACGTATTAAACGTGCATGTTTAAAACGTGGTGAATTATGGGAGGATCCTGATTTTCCCGCCACACAGTCATCGGTTTTCTATCATCAAACGCCACCGTTTCAATTTCAGTGGAAGAGACCTAAGGTGAGAATAAACAAGTATAAATTTTAACTAATAAATTTTATATATATATATATATATATATATATATATATATATATATAAGTAATTGGATAATGGGTTTTGCAGTCAATTTGGAAAACGATGATTAAGTAAAACTCATTTAAGTTTAATTAAGCAAGCTTTCGGATTTATTTTTAATCCTTCATCAGGCTTAAAACTAACAGAGTAATTGTTACAATTTATTTTTATACACCATGTGATACAATGCATCAAATTTAGATACTGGATAAACATTCAGATTATGTATGTAATAAACAAATATACTATCTAACGTATAAATTAATTTAAGTTTTTTTATTTATAAATGTCGTTGTTGAAATGTTGAGATTGATTATGTGAATATTCGTAAAAATATATGCTAAAAGTCAAATAATAAAATATTATGTCAAAAACAAACGTCCGTAGTTGTCAAATTAGTCAGATTAATTTGACAACTACGGACGTTTGTTTTTGACATAATATTTTATTATTTGACTTTTAGCATATATTTTTACGAATATTCACATAATCAATCTCAACATTTCAACAACGACATTTATAAATAAAAAAACTTAAATTAATTTATACGTTAGATAGTATATTTGTTTATTACATACATAATCTGAATGTTTATCCAGTATCTAAATTTGATGCATTGTATCACATGGTGTATAAAAATAAATTGTAACAATTACTCTGTTAGTTTTAAGCCTGATGAAGGATTAAAAATAAATCCGAAAGCTTGCTTAATTAAACTTAAATGAGTTTTACTTAATCATCGTTTTCCAAATTGACTGCAAAACCCATTATCCAATTACTTAAAAATTATTACCAGTCATTACCTATACCTTCGTATATATATATATATATATATATATATATATATATATATATATATATATATATAAGTTAAAAATTTAGTTGTTTAGTTGTTTATATAGAATCGAATTTGTTTGACTGGATAACAATAATGAAAGATACAAATTTTTCGTGGTTTAAAAGCAGTCTGTTTAGGCTTTAGATAAATTAAACTCAATTAAAATGCTATCCAAGCTTTCGATATATATTATATCATCATCAAGAAGCTACAATAGCATACATGTAAGTTAATTATGTGTTAAAAAGAATGTTATATTAATTATTAAAATTTTTATCAATACAATGAAATGATACGCCTCGCATATTACACCTCTATTTGATTAACCTAGTTCCGAGGTGTGTAAAATCGTTTAGTAAGGAAAAAGACGACTGAATATAGTAAAACTCTTATTTTAGTATAGATATATGAAACGTCAAACAGCTGTTGTCAGGTGTGCACTGTTAACTAGATATGTTCGCTTTCACATTCTCAAAGTTAAACTAACGGCGAAACGATTAGTTTGTTAATCTTAGAATGGTCTTAGTTACTCACTGTATTAGTGTTACAAAATGAAGATATTGGTTCTCTGCACTGATCTAGTCTGGTCTGTTTGTGTTTCATATGTCGCCTAGTTTTCTAAGAAATATTTATTGAATATATAGATGGAAAATATTTCACTCGGTTGTAGAAATATCTAAACTTGTTTTGCTGGGAACTGGATCTTATAGTTTATTTATTTATTTATTTACAATTTTGAAATAATCATTCCATTGATTTATAATTTACAAAAATGAAAGCTTTATTTTATTTAAATATATTGTATAACTATTAATAATATTTAAAAAAATCAGAATATAAATAACGTCATGACAATATTTATAAGATAGAGAAACACGTTTCTAAAACAACGTAATATGACAATACATTGGAGAATGGTGGAGGAAATTGTGCATAGGCCACGTGTGATTGCATCTACTAACATAAGATTGTAAGATGAAAAAATTATAGAATAACAAGATTAGAAGTATATGGGTAAACCCATATATAAACCACTTTGACATTATCACATAAATGATAAGAAATAGAAATAAAAAAAATTGTATTTTGCTAATATATAAATATTATAGGCGCTAAGGGTATCTTCTGCAAAATTTGATTAAAATCGTATAAATAATGCTGGCATAACAAATTTTTAGAAAATTATTCATTTTTTTATCAGAAAGTTGGCAACACCGTATTTTAATAAAATTATAATTTATGTGGGCACTAGGAGAAACTTTTCTAAATATTTGATCAAAATCGGATGAATAATGTAGCCACAATGAATTTTTTAAATTTTAGTAATTTTTTTTTTAAATTGGCAACACTGTATTTTGTTAAAATTGCATAATTTATGCGGGCATCAGGAGAATATTTAGTGAAAATTTGATTAAAATCGGTTAAATAACGTGGTCATTATAAATTTTTAAAAATTTTAGTAATTTTTTTCTCAGAAAGTTGGCAACATTGTATTTTATTAAAATTACGAAATTTATGTGGACACTAGGAGAATCTTTCCTGAAAATTTTATCAAAATCGGATAAATAATGTAGCCACAATGAATTTTTAAAAAATTTAGTAATTTTTTTCTCGGAAAGTTGGCATCACTGGAAAAAACCAAAACCACATGACCATCTTGGGCACTAGACAAATTTATCCTGAAAATTTCATTAAAATCGGTTGAACCGTCTAGAAGGAGTTGCGATCACAAAATTTTGTCTGACGACGGAGCGAGCTGACGACGCACATCCATACACCCACATAAACTAAGTTCAGATTCGTCATCTACAGACTATATGGAGGATTTCTATACACAATTTTTTTTTTGCAAATGTTACAAACACCGTACCAAACGCTATACCACTTTTTCCTTGCAGTCAAAGTGGTAAAAACATGTCATTGCAATATTTATAAGATAGAGAAACACACGTTTCTAAAACAACGTAATATAACAATATATAAACAAAAAAAAAACTTAATGAAAACTGTATTATTTCCAACTTCTTTTAAATGTCTTCTTTAAAAAAATGACTTTTAATTAAACATTGAAAATTACAATGTTATTTTTTAAATATATTGGCTGATATCACAGATATTAAAATTGAAATTAAAACCTATTTCATAAAAATACAAAATAAAAATATAATATGTATATATATATATATATATATATATATATATATATATATATATATACCGGGTGTATACTTGGTTTATGCAATATAGGAAAAACAATGTTATTTTTTTAACATCGCAATTCCTGCTTCCCCGTTAGTTATAGAGAAAAAATATAAGAAACAAAAATTGTTTAAAATTAAAAACTACATTATTTACGCTTAAAATAATTGCGATATTGCGTCTCAGTAATTAATTATTAATTAAATAAATATTAACAGTTTTCGGCAATATCAGACAGCCATGGACGAAACGCGAATGTATTTTGTTATTTTTTTTTCATTTAAATGACAATACACTGACATTTGTGAACAAAATACATTCGCGTTTTGTCCATGGCTGTCTGATATTGCTGAAAACTGATAATATTTATTTAATTAATAATTAATTACTGAGACGTAATATCACAATTATTTTAAGCGTAAATAATGTAGTTTTTAATTCTAAATAATTTTTGTCTCTTATAATTTTTCTCTAAAACTAACGGGGATGCAGGAATTACAATGTTAAAAAAATTACATTGTTTTTCCTATATTGCATAAACCAAGTATACACCCGGTATATATATATATATATATATATATATATATAAATTTTTCTTAAAATATCTCAAATAAAAAAGAAAATTTCTATAATCTTAGGTCAGTTATATAAAATTACTTCAAAGTAATTACAGTATAAGAGAATTACTCTAAAATGCATATATTAACGGTAATATATGTATGTATATGGTTGTGTTAATAATATACTCTTATATATTTGAAATTAATTCTATTGTTACGATATAATATTACATAAACTATATTGTACTATTCTTAACTGTTCTGATATATATGTAGGCATTTTTCTATTATATTAAGATGAATCTTTCCTTTTTCAGTTTAAATGTGGGATTATAAAAATAAGTCAAAATACTCATAAATTTCTTTAAAGATTTTTTTTTATATTACTATTACAATCACAAAACATACACACATACATACACAATCACGCTATGTACCCAAAAGGGTGTGGTACAAACTCTTTCCGTTATACCAGAATTATTTTCTACCAAACATTTCTATTAGGACAAGTAACTTTTGCTTCATCCACATACACACACGCGATATGTTAATTTACAATATTTTTTTTCAAAATTTAAACAACTTTTTTATTTAATCCCAAAATTCGATAACTACAAATAGTAATATGTTTAAAATAAAACTGCTTTAGGTTAAAGTTCTGTATTGATATTTATTTATAATCTACGTTTCGAAGAACTCAACATCCGTCTTCATCAGGATCAATAATACAAAATACTATGATATTATGTTAGTAATATGTTTTAAAACTGTTAAATTAAATTGCAATATTTTAGATATTTCAATGGGATTTTAACTTTTGCCACACTTTAAAACTATATTGAGTGTCCTATTTAAGATATCTACTGGTGTTTTTATGTTGATTTTACGAAATCTACAAGAAATTTCTAAGATTGCAGTGATTTTATTCAAAATTTTATATGGTTTTAAGAAAATCTTCAATTGATTTTATCATAATTTTAAATTTTTTTAAGAAATTTCAATTAATTTGTACACCAGATTGTACAAATTTAAAGTATGATTATTGCGTTGATTTTATACAGAATTTTTAAAATTTTAGCAATTTTACTAAAGGTCAAGAAAATCTTTAATTGATTTTATAATAGTTTTAAATTTTTTTTAAGAAATTGTAATTAATTTGTATGCAAGTGGTTTGCTTCTTGCTTTCCATTACAAATGTCAATAAAGTGCAAATCTATATTTTAATCTTTTAATATTTATATTAAAACATATTCTATAAGTAAACTAAACATATGTTTAAAGTAAAAAGGAAACACGCTGTATCTGCGAATAAGTCTAGACCAATTACAAATAATTACGCAGCCAGTAAATACTTCGACTTGACAAAACTGGGTTATAACTTTCATATCATCAAATCAAACTACACACACACAAACACACACACAATCAGTTTTTATTCTAGAAAGAAAATACATTTTCATTCTTTAACCAATCGTTTGCTTCAATATCAATTTTATAATCATATTTTTATCAACGTAGTATAATGAATTAGTAAATAATGTATTAAAATCTAAATATTAATTCTTGAAAATCGGAACACGGGATAAATTGTTATAAAAATTATTTATAGATTTAAAGAAAATGTAATTTTGTCGTGTCAACTTAAGAATAATACACACTGAGAAAAATAGATATTTAACAAATTGGATAATAATAAGTAGATATTTATTTGAAATATACGAGTATGTTTACTGTATTCACAAATTTATACATTTTTAAAATCTACTCACATATATATTTTAATACTATATTAAGAATTAAGACTGTAATACTATATACAAATTGATGGTATTAAATTTTTGTTTTTATTATATTTATAGTTAATTTTTAAATATACTTATTTTGTTATTTTTAACATCTTGTGTTTGTGTCACCATTTTAAATATAAATAGCGTTACGGTAACTATCCATTTTTCTCAGTGCAGAGCTTGCACAGAATACTGTCATAAATCTTTGTATTTATTTTTAACAAAATTTATTCTATACAAAGATTTCACCAGATAACTAATAAAGTTATTTTACGATATTAAAATTGCTTTCAATTGACCGATGAAAATAAAACGAAGGATATATTTATTAAAATTTCTAACTGCGTCGTTTGTATTATATAGCTGTTTATCCGGTAATATACTTTCAGTACTGCCAATTTACCAACTTTCAAATTCCCCTAAGGCAATTTTATAGAATACTACGTGCAATGTGTATGTTTCTACAAAAAAGAGAAACGGCAGTTTTTAGTGTTTTTTGTTAGTTTTTGTTGGTAATACTGTTTACAGATAAAAGTGCTAAATGCAGTAAAATAAAAAATGATAAAAAGTTTTGCTTGCTTTCATGATAATATAAACTTTCTGATTAAAATAAATTACAAATAAATGTTTATAATTAGTTTGATAAGAAACACTTTTGCCCGTATTCTCACCTCATTTATAAAAGTGATTTTTGCCAAAAGTACTTTTGACGTTTACATAAAATTATTTATTAAGCACTTTATAATAGTTTATTTCAATTTTATAATACTAAATATAATAAAAAATTATTTTCAAATTAATGATAAAATACTTTTTCACGAAAATGTGAGGTGAGAATTCGGGCTTTTAACTAAAGTCGACTTTAAGCCAATAAAAAAGCATTATTTTATTGACAATAAATAATTTTGCCATTAGTAGTTTGAAAAGTTGACAAAGAAGTTGCTTGTCTGAATAGTGAATGTTTGGAAAAAACTGATTTCGGAATAGTGGAAACAGTTTGTGCCATATTCTTTTCGATAAATGGCGTGATTGTGTACGTATGTATGTACGTGTGGTATTAGTTCCAATTTTGGTTTTTTAATTTTCAAAATATATGTACACATAAAATAAAACGGCTTTAGAATATAATTCTGTATTAATATAAATTTATAAAGAAAAGGATAATATTAATCAGTGTGCACTGGTACTAAGGCTGGGAAAAAATCTCAATATATCGATAATTTATCGATATATCGATATATCGATAATTGATATTAAAAATAAAAGTTATCGATATATCGAAATATCGATTTATCGATATATCAATTTATCGATATATCGATATATCAATTTATCGATATATGGATATTTCGATATATCGATAAATTGATATATCGATTTTTCGATGTATCGATATTTTTTGAATATCAAATATAAATACTGAAATTCCAATATTGTCTAGCCTAGGGCTGGGAAAAAATCTCGATATATCGGTATATCGATAATTGATATTAAAAATAAAAATTATCGATATATTGATATATCGATTTTTCGATATATCGATATTATTGATATTTTTTGAATATCAAATATCGATACTGAAATTTCAATATCGCCCAGCCCTAACTGGTACTGATTTAAATAAAATTTGGCTTCCTTTAATTAATAATTTATAAATTTTATAATCTAGTAACTTATTTTGTTACCTTGGTTCTATGTTCTGTTTTGTTTATTTACTGTAAATGTCATTTGTATCATTTTTCATAATAAAGATACTTACGTAGAGTTTATCGGAACGTCGATTATTAATAATAAATTAAATAATTAATAAATTAATACAGAACTAAATCCTAAAACCGTTATATTATAATATAATAAGTTCTGAAAGATTTTTTACTATATTATTGCATATTATAATTACAAGACAAATTGCAAATGCATAATGTTAAATTAATACAGTCTAAAACATTTTTTATTAACGTAGGAGCTTTTTGGGGAATATGGCTACCAATAATTACTCCACTAATTTTTAACATATATCTGTTAATTGATAAATTAAATAACTTGATATTACAACATTAAAACCATGAATGTATATTAAGTTCAATCAACTCTGGTAAAAATGTATTTATAAGAAAGAATTATTCACGAAAATGCACATAATTTTTACATACACTAAATAGATTTGTTGCTTTAAAACAATAATTAGTTTTCACTGGAAAACAATACACAATCAGCTAAGAAAAAAATGAAAGTACTATTATTTTTTTTTTGTTTTCGCTGATATTCACAATGTAATTTTACAAGTTATGCTATTTGTAACGTAATGAGAAACTTGCTGTTATTATAACATTCATATATATATATATATATATATATATATATATATATATATATATATATATATATATATATATATAATTTATGAAGATTTCTGTATTACCGACATCTTATTAATATAAAAAATGAGATTGTGTGTGTGTGTGTGCTATTGTTGGTGTACGATTTGACAGCTGATAATTTATCTCACGGTTAAAGTGAAAGTAACTGATGAACTGCTACAAAACAATGTAATAGAATTTTGCGTTTTGCGAAGAAGAAAGAATGTTTATTTTTTTTCTCACACCTAATCGAAGTAAATTAGGCTTGTTATAACATTTTCGTTGTATTTTAATATATGTATACACTTTTATTTTCATTTGAAGCCTTGTTTATTTATGTGTGAGTATTTATATATTTACAAAAAAAAAATAGCTCATTTATTAATTAATTTTCTTTACGTCACCGATAAAATTTTTGACATAACAATATTTATCTCCTTGTCTCTAAATAGAGGAGACACCACCCTGACAATATCAAAAAATCGTTTTTTTTTTGCATTTTATGAAAGCTAATAATGTATAGAATAAGGTGTTTAAACGGTTTTCCGAAATGCGAACTTTTGGTGGAGTTACAGCGATCAATACAGAGTTGTGTCAGAGCAGATAAAACATACAGATCAGGCAGTAAAAAATTAACTTCACACTTTAAACGTGTTTTACTCGAAACCATGTTTTTCAACCTTGTTCCTCCGAGATCTCAAAAATTATCCATCCGATTAACACGTAATCATAGAGAATTAAATTCTTTAAAATGATACAATTGATTTTTTTTTCCAATTTTATATATGATTTAAAAGTTGTTTTTTTTTCACTGAAAAAAGGAACACTTTTTTTAATATCCGTTATTTTCGTAAATTCAAAACAAATCCGCCGTATCAAGGTAGATTTTCAATTTTAATTTCTGGATATTCTAAGGAAACTTTTATATTATGTTTCAGGACTTCTCGGGGAATGAGACAAGTGGTTAGGATTTTATTAAACAGGGTTTAACAAATCCACGCATAAAGTCACAATTTGAAAACATTTTTTAACATAAAAATTCGAAAACATAGTTTAAATATACCGTAATAACATGAAAAAAATTTCGTAATTATTTCATGTTATAATATACAAATAATACACAATGCAATGCAAAATATATTATTAATTTTCTCATAAATTTTCAAAAAATGACTACCTGCTTTAAAATCATTTTTAAAATAATTAATAAATAATACAATTTATATTACAGTTTCAATATATATTAAATCATGTTCTTCCTACAACATTTTGCGAAATATTAAAAAAACCAAAACTAGTTTTAATATTTTTCTGTGTATATATAAAGTAAAGTGTATATAAATATCTACGTGTAGTGATTACCAGTTTTGCCACAGCATAAAATTGGCGCTGTATGCGTATAGTTAAAGTCACTCATTAGTATTCCAGAAATAAAAACAGGATACGATGGAATTTAAACATTGTTCAGTCATGTGTAGATAAAGACAAAACAATAAAAAAAAATCAAAGACAGCTTGTATACAGTACACGTACACATGTAAATACTTCAAACTGGAAAAAATTATACCGAGAGTTCAATGAATTTCTGTATGATCAATGTTTACTATTACCTATATCTTCATTAGAAAAAAAAATATGAAAATTGTTTTTCATAATTTCAGAAAGATCCGGGCTTTTCCCGTTAAAAAAGGACTGAACCCCCTGTAATAGTTAAGAATTGTTTTTGTAAGCAAACATATTTTTAAGCTGTAAAATTGAAGTTTTATAATAGAAATAATTTTGTTAATAAAAATAAATCATAATATCAGTTATAGTATAAATATTATGAAAATTTTGTATGCTAATTATTTACTATTTGATTTGGAAACACAGTCTTTCGAGAAAAAAATATTAATAATTTTCAATTCAAATATATATTTTTTCCAAAATTGATTATTAACAAAATTTATAAAAAGTTTCAAAATAGTCATAATAGACATGCAAAAAATAGAAGCACTTTTTCATAAACAAAAGAGGTGTGAATACGGGTCAGAGTTTTTAAAACTGCAGATGTTTAAAACAACCATTCTTCAATTTCTCGTATATCATTTATTATCTTAACAGCAAACGAGCAAAACCCAATCTAAACCTAACTTAACTCGAACAGAATCTAAATAGCTGCTCCAGCCAACACATTTCGCATGTTATAAACTCATCTTATACTGGTTTTAGCTCCAGTTTAGTTCTCGCAAAGCAAGAGAGTTTGCGGGAACGCCTATGCGAGCCAAGCGGTATAAGAGACGAAGTGCTAGAAGATCTGCCCCTAGGGGGCAAATTCCTGCACATGTGGATGACCTTGAAACGGCAGCATTCACACACACACACACACACACACACACACACATATACGTGATCACATATCAACACGCATAAATCGCATTATAAGTTTTTCGTTGTTACTAAATGATAGAATAACGACTAAAGTATTTCAATGTATTGGTAGATTTGTGGTATTTATATGAAATTATTGAAATTCTTTTCTCATGTGATAGACATGTGCGTATAATGTAAAGATATGGAGAAATGTTACTTTTGATATTTTTCTTGTGGTATTTGCGATTTATATTATGTAAATTTTAATATGTGATACATTATATTTGACTACATCTACACTAAAAGTAATTTTGCTTTATATCTAAAGTTTTTAATGTTAGAATAAAAGAATTAATAGAAAAAAAAAAAAATAGTAAGTAACAGTATAACTGTATTGAAATTTTTGTATACTTACAATTATTTAATATTTAGTTTAAAAATATAGGCCCGTATTCCCACCTCTTTTGTTTATGAAAAAGGACATTTAATTTTTGCTTTAAAATTATTTTTACTTCTACCTCTTATTAAATATGAATAGTAATTCTATTTTTGATATATTTTTTATATCTACTATAATAAAATTTAAATAAACTGATTAAAATGGCTTAATAAGTAACTTTAAGTAAACATCAAAAGTACTTTTGACAAGAATTTTAAAAGTGAGATGAAAATACATAAATGACATAAATAATAAACAAACAAAACATAGAAATAAGTTACTAAGCAACAAAATACAAGTAACTAGATTATAAACTTTATAAATAGCTTTTAAAATTATAATTAATTCTAAAGCTTTTTATTTTATTTCAAATTACTTGAAGTTTAGAAATATGCAAAAAAAACAACATTAATTAACATAGCAAAAAATCTTTTAAATCTCATTAATTACTTTACGTTAAAGTTCTGTATTAATATTTATTTATAATCCACGTTTCGATAAACTCAACGACCGTCTTCATCAGGAAAAATAAAATGTTATTTATATCATTTTTCTTGATAAAGACAAACGTTGAGTTCGTCGAAACGTCGATTATAAATAAATATTAATACAGAACTTTAACCTAAAGCAGTTTTAGTTATCGCAATTAGTCCATTAAATACTTACACAAAAATTGTTTGGAAATTTGTATTATATCTACAATTCAAAATAAAAAGATTATAAAGAAGATTTGCTTTTGAAAACATTTGACTAACATAAATCTACGTCTCGTACGATTGTCAAGATTTCTAAGCATGAACAAATTAAATAACTATAATTCTATGCGCGCATGATATTAAAATGCGATTTCTTGCGTAAAAATGCGTCAATCTTAAGTTGTCGCATATTAAATTGTGGCTAAACGTACCTGCTAAATGATGCACGATAATATTCTTTTGGGTAATTCTTCTATAAAAGGTATTTTTATCATTTTTCGATATATTAATTTGACATTTTTCAATTTGGTAGTGAGATTCTTTTTTTTCCAAAGCTATCTATGTTTATTGACATATACATATATTCAATTTTTGAATGCGATATCTCACACACACACACACACACACATACACACAACATCACACACACACACACACACACCATCACACACACCATCACACAAACACAGGCGATTTTAACAATTTTACACGATTTTAAGCGCGATTTTAACAATTTTACATGATTTTAAGCACTTTTAATACTTTTATATTTATATACTGTGTTCTTTTACCTATTGTTCTATGGGGCGCGCCCTTTATAAATATACAATATAAAATGTACTCAATAATAGTAAAATACATATCTCTCTCTCTCTCTCTCTCTCTATCTTTTCTATTTTTATTGTCATCTAATATGCACATTATGTTTATATCATACATATCTCTCTTTATATCTCTCTCTCTTTTTCTATTTCTTTCTGTCTATCTCTCTCTCTCTTTCTTTCTCTTTCTTGTTGTCATGACAACCAAATGTTATTTTATGTTGTTTTTTTGTTTTTTTATTGCAGAGATAAAATCTTTGACAGATCATTGTCGATAATTCTAACCTCAAACAAATAATTGAAAATCGATGATTCATTGTAGAATATTGTTAGATGAATTGCGCGGGCGTGTGTACGGCAGTACGGACATTGATGCTGCGAGGGCGTATGCGGCCAACAGAAAGCACAACCTTGCAGCATCTTGCACTAAAATGGAGATCTGTATATCCATCTTAGACCCGTGTAGACTGTTCTGAGTGTAAAGACCTTTCATACGCTCACATATAAACAGACACACACATGAAAAATTGTTGCTGTGTTTGTAAAGTTAATTATATGCATTAGTTTGTTATATTCTACTTACATGTATTTAGATTTTTTTGTTAATGTAAGTTTAAATAAATATTGTAGGCAAATATAATAAATGCGATTAGATTATTAAGATAATGAAAATTAATTAATATTGCAAAATAAGTAATTGCTTTGTTTAATATTATTATTTTAATGTAAAGAAAACAAGAAATAAACAGTTAAATATTGTACAGAATGATTCATTAAAAATAGTATTATAATATTAATATTACGTTATCATATTGCCTATGTATAAAAAAGTCATTATGTTACTAGTACAATAATGAAATTATTGTACAACAGTTGGTTATTATACACCACTGGTGACAGCATCAAACATAACTATAACGTCAAGTGTATTTAATATGACATATTCGGTGGTCATATTGATAAACTGCTATTATTGCGTTTAGTTAATTGACAATTGTATTGTTTATTTTTGCTTGAATTTGAATTTAATTATTGAAAATGTGTGAAGAAATGCAAGAAATGCAATGTATACCGCCCAGGGTAATCATAAATTGTATATTCGACCAAAAAAAAATTAATTTATACATATATACATAATATTTCACAATTGTTAATAACTAGTAAAAAAAATAACAGAATTAATTATGTTAAAATAAAACGGCGTTAGGTTTAAGTTCTGTATTAACATTTATTAGTAATCGACGTTTCGACGAACTCAACCTCCGTCTTTATCAGAAAACTGATACTTACAAATAACATTTACATAAAAAAAATATGTTCAAGTTACTTATTTATTACCTACTAACTTGTTTAAAAAATTATGATCTAGTTACTTATTTATTACCTAGTAACTTGTTTCTATGTTCACTTTATTTACTATAAATGTCATTTGTATTAGTTTTCCTGATGAAAACGGACGTTGAGTTTGTCGAAACGTCGATTATTAATAAATATTAATACAGAACTTAAACCTAAAGCCGTTTTATTTTGTTAATAACTGGTTAAGTTTACTTGGCATGTATTTTTATTTATTTCTAGTTTCATTTTATCTAAAATGATTGGACATATAACGAACACCCTATATAACTTTGAAATCAGATCATGCAAATATATTACCTTCATAAATATGTATCAGCAATTACTACAGAATCGAAACTATAAATTAAAAAAATGTATACATTTCTAGTAAATATGACGGTTGGTAAATATGTATAAGTAATGTCCCTGTCCGATCTTATTTGAAGAGAACAAGAACGAAACGCAAATACTTGCTCCATGCAAGACCGCCTCCTCCGTACATTTAATCTAAACGAATCTAGTTGGCCTTTGAATGACGTCACAAAGTCACACAACTGTTTTGTTTCAACTGTTTCTTTCTTACCATGTGCACAGTGAGAAAATACGGGCACTTTTTCTTTTATAACATTACATTTTCAAGTATTTTCGCTGGATTAGTAATCGCAAAACTGTATCACATAGCAGTATTATATTTGCGCATTGTTTTGTTTTAAGAAATGGCTTGTAACCAGTTTAATACGACATTACGCTGTTTGTATTGTGGCGTAATTTTGTTGTTAACAACATTAAGTATATTGTTGTAATGCTTAACTGCAAAATGTAAATGAATTTTTAATCGGTTTTCGTTAAAATGCAAAGAAAGATTGGATGAAACAGATTGAGTAATGTGAATATATTTTTCGGTTGCAAAATTATATTGCAATTGTATTTGAATAATTGTTGAAAGTGGATGAATGTAGATTTTTCTTGAAAATTGTATTATCTTCTAGTAAATTAAAGTTGGATTTTAATATAAGATTGTATAATTGAAAAAAAAATTAATAATGAAAAACAATGTAGATAAAATAAAATAATTTCTCTTAAACCACAAATAATATTTTTTTGAAAAAGCTAAGCTCTTATCATTAATAACAAAAAATAAAGTTAAAGCCCTAATCAGTGGTCAAAAATTAAAGTGATCTTTGACCAAATCTAAACTCAACACAATAAAGATCGCTTTTTACACCTCGTAACATAACGT
This sequence comes from Clivina fossor, assembly GCA_963966155.1. NCBI lineage: Eukaryota > Metazoa > Arthropoda > Insecta > Coleoptera > Carabidae > Clivina > Clivina fossor. Next base: position 23,325,726 of record OZ014552.1, on the reverse strand, counting down.
ACTATTATTTTAGGTAGATTTAACTAAAAAATTATTGCATATTTTTTCTCCTGAAAAGATTAAAAAAAAATTGAATGAAATAGATAGAATAAAAAGAAATAGAATAGAAAAAATTTTAAAAAAATTGAATGAAATAGATAAACAATCTAAAATTTAGTCATTTAATTGTAGTCAAATGAAATAACTATTTTATTTTCAGTGTAGCGTAAACTGATACAAAATATACTGTGAAAGAAGGAGAAACCACTCTTCAAATTTTGCATACCAGATTTTAAGTATGATTACTGAGATTTTAGTGATTTTTCATTGATTTTCATGAATTTTATAACGAAATTTCTAAGATTGTAAAAATTTTACATGTTTTAAGAATTAATTAATTAATTTTATCATAATTTAAAAAGATTTTACTAAGATTTTTAAAAGATTTTAAAAGATTTTACTAAAATTTTAAAGAAGTGTAGAGAATTTTATAAAGATTTCAATTATAATTTGTACTTCAAATTGTACAAGTGATTTCTGCCTCGACTGTGAAAAACATTTTGCGTATTGGTTATTTCAGATTTATTTTTATAATTAGGTTTATACAATGCAATGAAAATTAAATTTTTATGGTTGATTTTATATTTCGTAATTTGTAGGTGTATATTGCAACAATACGGCCCTGGTTAAAGCCCACACTAATTTTTTACAGTTATTTTTAATACTTATTTAGCAAGTGTAGCCACATTAAGTTGGTAATAAACGATTTTGAAATGATATTTCGTTGAGATTGTCCTACACGATTCAATTGGCATTTTCAAGTTTTTTTTATTGGCAACTTTGACATTTTTTTAAATTTAAATATTCTAGGTTTGTTCTGTAGAGTGACAATAAGAATGTAAATACATTCAAGAAATGTAGACAAGCATAGAATTTAAAATAATTGTTTTTTTTCTTAAATTCTAGGTAAAATTATTGAATTATTAATAGAAGATTGTGTATCTTAAGAGGCGACACTATCCTGAACTCTCTGAAAATAGGCAAAGTTTGGAAATTTTTTTCATAGAAAAATAATAATGCAATTGTTTCGTGTTTTTTATATGTTATTGCGGGATATTTGAACTACGTTTTCGAATGTTTATGTCAAAAAATGTTTTCAAATTGTGACGTCACACGTGAATTTGTCAGCCTCTGTCAAAAAAATTTTGAACATTTGTCCCGTCCCTCGGGAAGTTCTGAAACATAATACTAAAGTTTCCTTAGAATATCCTAAAACTAAAGTAAAAAATCAATCATGATACCTAAGATTTTTTTTCAATATCAAAAAATTACGAAAATGACAGCTATTTGAAAAAAAGTGATCTCTTTCAGTGTAAAAAATCAACTTTTAAAGCGTGTAAAAAATTTAAAAAAAAGATATGCTGTATCATTTTAGAGAATTTAATTCTCTATAATTTCGTCTTAAAATGAAGTAAATCGAATTGTTAGTTTCCGAGATCTCGGTGGGAAAATATTGAAAAGATTTCAAGAAAAATACGTTTGAATTTGTACATTTTACCGATTCTGACACAATTCTGTAATTGTCGCTGTAACTCCGTCCAAAGTTTGAATTTCGCAAAACCGTTGTAACACAATATTCTACACAATATAAGCTCTCACAAAATACCAAAAATCGATTTTTTGAAAGTATCAGGATGATGTTTTCCCTAACTTTAAAAGATTATACAAATCGCCTACAGAATAATAGAACAATAATATTTAAAGATGTAACAAAACTTGTTGTGGTATAATAGTGCAGAAAGTGAAAACTGAAGAAAAAATTGAATTATTTATATTTATTCACATAAAAATATATACTACTAATGAACTAATTAACCGTTTACAGTTAATTGGAGTAATAAAAAAAATACTCGTCTTCAGCAAAGTGAACAAACAGCCCACTATTAGAAGATGTGTAGGAACAAAAATTTATTTGTTCGTCGTTTTGTGCAATTATTTATTTATATTTTCAACTTGTTCTTAATCTTTTTCTATATATAATGGTTTTGAAAGTGTAAGTTGTTCTCCCACGTTTCTGGTTGAAATATATTCAAAGTTTCTGTCCGAAGATAATTTGCTTGTACATTTTTGTACGTTCGATGAAAATATTATGTTGTCGATACATTACTTTTTATACTGTATTGATACTATGACTCAGTATGGCGAGGCCTGATATTATCAATAAAGCTTACCTTTCATATGCTATAATAAATATTTATTTTTTCAATATTTTTAATTAAAATAATTGTAACATTAATTTTTTTACCAAATGTTAAATTTTTTTAATCAGAAAAATGTATTAAACTGTAAAACCCCAAAGAAAGCGATACTTCTGTTGCTTTCATAGGTTCGTTGTCACTACATAAAAAAATAAATAAAATATTTTTTTAAATTTTAAAATACACTTTTTTTGCAAATTAATATTTATAGTACTACCTTTGTATATGACTCAATTTTACAATGCTATTTTGTTTATTGTTTCAGGAAGTTTGTAACAGACCAATATTTGTACAAGATGGCCCTACACAATTTGACGTTACTCCAGGGAAAATGGGTAAGAATTATGGGTAATAGTTAATTGGTTGCTATTAGATACACAGAAAAAAAAATTAGATAAATTTTACAAAATATTAGTTGTTTTATGTAATAAAAATCTGCCGCGGCCACCACAGAACCGACTCTCATCGTACAAATATTTTAAAAATATCATCAACTATTTCTAATTAAACGAAATAGTTATACACTTATTTTGTTATTTTCAGCGCACAATATAAATAATTTATATGGTTAATTTAAATAATATTCTCTATCTGTGTCACCTTGCTTTAATGACATATACAATACATATTAAATACCTGTTAAATAAACAATTATAATACATACATACATATAAATAAAATAGTATTCATACAAAACACTTGTTGCTTGCACACATGTTATTATACCAACAAATAGTATGTCTTATATCTGATTATTCTTTAATATATTCAGTAATACAAAACATTTTTTTCCTTCAGCAACGTAGTCTGCAAGTGTAAATATATTGCCTAGATTTTTAAAAGTTTTCTGAGTAGCATCCATAAAATAAGGACCGTATTTAGGTTGACTGAAATACAAAATTTCATTTATAGTAATAAGCATTAACAAAAATAAATATTCATATAGCATATGGGTAAACCCATATATAGATCACTTTGATATGATCACATAAATACTAATAAATTGGCAACACTATTCGAAAATAAAATTATCTAATTTTTGTGGGCATTAAATTTTTTTTATAAAATTCGTATTAAACTTGTACTGTAAAAAATATATGTAATTTTACATGTTTTATGAATGTAATTTTTCGTAAAAAAATGTAATATTACGTAAAGTATCACAGTAAAATTACAAAATCTTGTTATTTTTACTGTTAAAACCAATGTAAAATTACATAAATTTAATATATTTTTTACAGTGAAACTGAAATAAAAATTTTAAAATTTTAGTAATTTTTTTATCAGAAAGTTGGCAATAATTACATAATTTATAAAGGCACTAATTAGAATCTTTGGTAACAATTTGATTAACCTCAGATAAATAGTAAAGTCAGAATTAAATTTTAAAAATTTTAGTAATTTTTTTCTCGAAAAGCTGACGTCACTGTATATTATTAAAATTATATAAATTATGTGGGCGCTAGAAAAATCACTTGTAAAATTATTTGGTTAAAATCGAACAAATAATGTCGTCATAATAAATTTTTAAAAACTCAACGTAGCCGTGATCACTGGATATGACTTTAGCTTTATCTTTTGCGACTGATGACAAAAGCATAGCTTTCGAAATACGTATACAACTTTTATTTTAATTATTGTTTGTGGTTTAAGGTAAATTATTTTATTTTATTAACTTTTCGCTACAGTAAGATCATATTTTGTGCAGTTAGCCCCCTAGTCGTGATTGTGCTCTAAATCTAATGGTAAATCCGGCCCTGTATAAAATAAAGACTGAAGTTTAATGATAAACAGCTATGTGGCGAGAATTTAGTGTAAAGTGTGCTTAGTTAGTGTCCTACTTTTAGCATAACGAATAACGTAGTACGTATATATACGTAAAATTAATCCGTTAGTTATGTTAAATAATCGAATATAACCTTGCACTGACACGTTGCCTTGTCCGGTTGCAAATGCTGTTATAACAAAAATAATTTTGTTTCATAAGCACGCGTCGATATATCTTTCGGTTATTATTATTAAAAGAACTGTTACTAATAAAATAATTTTAGTAATTAATGTATTGTTTGTTATATTTTATTTTGTGATTATAATAATCAATGATTTATATTAAACGGAGTATGTGTTTCACAAAGAATTAAACAAAGTTGATCTTAAAATAGTAAAAAAAATCTTTTAGAACTCATTATATAAAATAAAACTGGCTTAGATTCAAGTTCTGTATTAAAATTTATTTAAAATCGACGTTTCGACGAAACTTGACGCTTGTCTTTGTCAGGAAAAAACTGATGAAGACGAGCGTTGAGTTTCGTCGAAACGTCAGTTATAAATAAATTTTAATACAGAACTTGAACCTAAAGCAGTTTTATTTTGATTTTAAAAATCATGAGTATCAAGACAAGACAAAAATATATTAAGTCGTATCTTAAAAATTTCTCAAATAATATTTTGAGTACGTGTGAAGCCAATGATAGGCAATAACTTTTTATTTTTGTATATTTTGGGAAAAATATATATTTGAATTGAAGACTATTAATAAACACTGTGGTTCCGAACCAAATAGTACATATTTTCATACAAAACTTTCCAAATAGTTATAGCGTAACCAGTGCTGGACTGGCCCACCGGAATACCGGGAATATCCCGGTGGGCCCACAATATATTTAAGTGTTTTTTTTTTTAATGAAATAAAATAAAAATTTTACAATTTTTACAATAATATTGACAATAATCGAGTTATTGATATAATGAAAGAAAAAAGTCAAATATTTAAAAAAGTTGTTTAATTAATAATATTTATTTAATTGTTTTTAATTACTTCACTATGTACTTAATTTTGTTGCAATTATTCAAAAAAAAAAAATCTTTTTATTATTTTAATAAATAATATGTACTTTTTGTAAATTTATTTTTTTTTTAATTTAATATTGTGGGCCTACGTCACCGATATTTCTCGGGCTTAAATGTGTTTCCAGTCCAGCCCTGAGCGTAACTCAATATTATTTATAAGATTAGTAGATTACTAAAGTTTAAAACAAATTAATCATTTAATGTAAAAACTAAAAGCATTATTATATCGATTGTTACTAAGGCGTTTTAAGGTTAATTGACTCTTTTGAAGTGTACTATCGCCCTTAAAAGGTTAAAGAGAAAACCATAAACACTCTGTATACATAAAAGTTGTATCAGTAAACTATCATTTTCGGTTGATCAAAATGAAATATTCACGTCCAAAACTAAAATATAAAATTTCTTTAATAATAATAATAATAATATTTATTTTGCGTAATACCATAAATACAGTTTTGCTTCGTCATATAAAATCTATTTAATCAAATTTATCCTACACGTGTCTACAGACCGACAGATAAACTGATATTACATTACAAACAGTTGTTTCATCTTAAAGTCTAATTTTTATCTGTAAAAGAGCTAATAAATTCAAAATTGGTATGGTTACGATATCACCCCTCTTTATATGTAATGGTCTGTAAAAAAAACTATTAAGTATAAAATCAATTTTTGTTATTATTTTACAGTTAGTATACTAAATTAAAACGAATTGGTTGCTAGCTTAAACCGTGCTATAGTGTGTGGTAACCACAATACTAGATAATAAAAATACTTATATTAAAGTTAATAAAAAGCGCAAACTATTATATGTAGGAAATTACAATTTTACTTAAACGTAATTAGACGTAAAATTGCAATAAAATACTATTATAATTACTTCGCCTTAAGATGGGTTTTTTTATCTTCTTCTCATATATTATATATTATATGAAAATTTTAAAAATAATTTGTATTTCACTGTTTAATTAAAATGGCTCAAGGCGATAACGGATTTTGATTTAAATGTATAGAATATAATAAATCACGACACATTATTTTATATTTATTAATGAAGTAAGTATATTAGTAATTTTTTTTAAAATTTTTGTTATAATTTTTTTGGCAATGTTATTAAGTATTTCTCGAAAGCAATTTTTTGTTAGATATTTATAGTAAATTATAATTGACTTTATAAAATATGAAATATATTATATTATGTTACAAGGAGTAGAAAGCGATGATTATTGTGTTTTTCCTAGAAATTTGTGTAATCTATTATTGTATTTATATTTGTTATGTGATTTGTGAGAATAAATTTTTCTTTGCTCGAATTTACAATTTCTGACAAAAATTTGGCGGTATACATTGCATTCCTTGCAATTTTTTTACACATTTTTAATAATCAAATTTAAATTCAAGCGAAAATAAACAATGTAATTGTCAATTAACTTAATTTGACGTAATAATTTCTAATATAACCGCCGAAGATATCAGATTAAATACACTTAACACTTGAGCGTGTTTCTTTCGTCGAATATGCAGTTTCTGAAAAATCTAACAGTGCACATTACATTTCTTACACTTCTTCACACATTTTCATCAATCAAATTAAAATTCAAGCGAAAATAAACAATGCTGTCAATTAACTTAACTTGACGTAATAGTTTCCAATAGTTTCCTGCTGGCGCCCGTGATTGCCGTCTGTAAAATAATAAAAAAGTTTCCAATAAACTCCCTTGAAAATTAAAAGTGTAATGTTAATCTTCAATAACTAAAACAAATTTGTTTTGAAAAAAAAAACATTTTTTTTTACCGAAAATTTCTGTATAAAAATGTTGATAATTTTTTTACAATAAATAAATCGAAAATCGAAGATTGACAGTTTATAGGCAATTAAATTTTCTGGCGTCACAAACGCACATTGTTCAAAAATATTAAAAATTGCTTGAATTATCACCGGGATGCCGTGATGAAAAAGTACGTTGCGTGAAAACGAGCTTTAAAGTTTTTAAATCCCTATTTGACGGCCGTGCACGCGCTCACGTTTTTGGCTATAATTTCAAAATTTTTGCAAATTTGGAAAAACCGTTTCGTTAGACATTCTACACACTTATTGCATTAACATAGTAAAATATTTTTTAGAACTCATTGTGTTAATAAAGAAACAGTTTTAGAAGAAAATTCTGTTAATTATTTATATAAAAACGACGTTCTGACAAAATTGAACACTCGTTTTCATCAGGTCAAAAATTTATCAAAGATATTAAATTTTTGACCTGATGGCGTTTAGCTATCGTTGAGACGTCGTTTTTATATTATAGCATTAATTTTATGCAAATAAAAATCGAAATTTTCAATCCAGTGTCCTGGAATACCCCCTTAAAATTTTGACTAAAAGAAAAACACAGCATCTAGTATTTTCCACACGGCGACACTCCGTATGAATATCCAACTCCATGAAGGAAGTATAATCAAGTAGCCCGAACAGGTGTTATGTGCCCTACTTTGCAAAAATATGCTCAAAACTGCGTTGCGCTCAAACACAGAGGCCACTCAACGTTGTGTTGTGTTGGTCTTCGAACTCTAAAGGTAACATCACCGCCAATTTATGACAACGAATTGTCCCCACATATTCAAACACATGCACACACACACACACACCTATATGTTTATTTTATGTCTGTCCGTCGGTCTGCCCGTGTGTATGAGTGTAAAATCTCTTTTCGATTGAGTTCAAATATTTCATGTGAAAGTTCTTTCCTTTACGTTGCACTGATCACACTATACGAATGTTATGTGGTAGACAGAGAAAGAGAGAAAGAGAGAGAGATGCTTTACCGGTATGGTTTGTTGAGGTCTGCAATGATTGATAAGTTTTCTTATTGAAAGTTTTTGGGTTAGACATTTTCTTAACAAAATTATATAATATTTACTATATTTTCGCGTATTAGCTGCACTGTAAAAAAATACCATTTTATAGTAAAAAGTTACATATTATTTCAGCAAAACTATAAATTTTCTATAAAAATAAATTTTAAGTAAAATAATTAATGTAACATATTATATGTTGTTTTTTTTTAACCGAAAAAGTAACTAATTACATAAAATATACTTATTTCATTAAAATAAAAAAGCTTTAGGCTATAGTTATGTATTAATATTTATTAATAATTGACGTTTCGATAAACATACATACATAATCATTATCAGGAAAAATTATACAAATGAATATATATATATGTATAATCTTTAATTTAAGCATGCTAAATTTTATTTAAATCAGTGTCTTCACATTGATTGATATTATCTTTTTCTTCATAAATTTCTATTGGTTCTTTTATCAATCTGATGTTAATATTGAAGAGTCTTGCAATTATTACAGAATCTTCGAATTTTACATCATAAAGATTTTCTAATTTAAATAAAATTTGGCTTCCTTTAATTAAAAATTATAAATTTTATGATCTAGTTACTTATTTTGTTACCTAGTTTCTATGTTCTGTTTATTTACTGTAAATATCATTTGTATCTTTTTTCCTGATGAAGATATTCATTGAGTACGTCGGTTATTAATAAATATTAATACAGAACTACAACCTAAAGCCGTTTTGTTTTAATATAATGAATTCTGAATGATTTTTTACTATTGGCAATAATGATTATTTTTGCATATATGATTCTTTAAAGAAATTGTAAAATTAAAAAAATTATTATCTCACATATAAAACGACTTTTACTAAAGCGTTTTAAGGTTTATCAACTTCTTTTTAGGTGTACTATCGCTTCCAAAAATGATACTGCGAAGATCTTATACACTCTGTATAGAATATTTTAATGATTTTTAAATTTCTATGAATATATATTAAGAAAAAGAGACCATTTTAAGATTTGTATAAAGTCAATAAAGTTTAACTAATAATTTTATAATAACAGTAATACTATGTTGTAATAATACAATAAAGATGATAATGAATTTAGAATGTGCACTATGAGCTATGCCAGCCCTGTATAAAAAGTTAAATGACACTTTCCAAGCGCTTAAAAGTAATTGAAGCCATTTTCCGGCTTACAATTTCCTGTGTGTCATTTTTTTTAACCTATAACTGTATATATACGTAATACTATTTAAAACATGATTCTGTATTTAAACTACATATTTGCTTTAACATCATTTGAATTTAATGTTTGTTACACATTTTTTTTTAAATTATCTTTCGTGTTCACGTACATTTATAAATACCGGTTTCAGAGATACTGTACTTTTTGGCTCTATTAGTATAACTGAATATTTTCGCTAATTTTGATTTTGTTTGATAATTATTTTTACTTTCATTGGTCAATATGCAAGATTGATTTTTATATTTAAAATAAAATGCAAATATGTTCATTAAATCGAAACGTCAAATTTTAACAAAGTTTATACAGATCCGTAACCTGCTTTTTAATTTAAAAAAAATATAGTTATGATAAACTTTAAATACATATTTCAAAAAATTTTGTAAAAAATAAATTTATCAGAATAATAATATAAAGAAATTCAAGATTTGTTCTACTGTTCAATAACGAAAATGCAAAATATACAATCACCCTAATTCTCTAACGAAGTTGCTAAGTTTTAACAACGTTGCTAAGAACATTAGCCAATAACATTAGCTGACACTAAATAAAAAATTAAAATGGCAGCTGTTATTTTTGTTCTTATTGGTTAGAGTTGTTAGCAACGTTGCTAAAATTTAGCAACTTTGTTAAAATTATAACCCACTATGCTTGAAAGAGTCAAATGGTAGTCACATCAGATTTCTATCGAAACAGTGCTAAATACTAAAGTAAATTTTATGAGTTATAAACTAAAGGAATTTAAAGAATTTCAGATGTAAACAGTTGTTATTACTCACTGAACAAAAAGAATAATTTTCTTTTTTATTGTCATTCACTATACTTATAAATACTTATTATTGGTTATATGTATTGAAAATGATTGATCACTATTCAATATTTGACCTTGTTCAACCTACAGAATATTCATGTATTATATTGATCGGTGACAAGTTTTCTATCATTTAAATTCATAGACCGGTACAGGGTGTTCCACATAACATAACTGAACAAACTTTTATTGATAGTTAAATATAGTTCTTGTTGCTTACTGAATAAATATTTGCTTTCTGTTCTAACTAAATTCTCAGTATTTACTTGAAATAATAGTAATTATTAGTAATGGAACCGAAGCCGAATAATTATTCGATATTTGGTTATATTTTTACTATTCGGTATTCGACCGAATATTTGATTTTAATACCGAATATTTAGTTGCAAAACCAAGTGAAGTACTATATTTTATTTAATATTTTACGCTAAAAAAATGCAAGAAAAATAATGTTGGTAACACTTACAATACAAAACACATATTAATTACTTATTTATATTAGAATTAATAATTAAAATTAATAATAATCTAACAACAAGTACCCACCATTTAATCATTTATTTATATAATTAAAAATATAAAAAATTGTATTATAATCAGTCAATCAAAATCACATTTATTTATTTATAAGTTAAAAATGAAAGTAATAATAGTTTATAATAAGTTACTAGTTTATAATAAGTGATCTGATTCAAAGTACAACATTAAGTAGTATAAGAAAAAAATTATTTAGAAAATGTAGTTTACTATACACTTTATGTAACATTTTTTTGCTAAATAAAGTTTTCTATTATTTAAGAAATATTTTCATCAAGCTGTGATTTTTGAAATAGTGCTTTTATGTTTTGCTTTAAAATAAATTTTTACTTCTACCTCTTATCAAATATATATGTATTTATATTTTTGATATATACTTTTTATACCTAATATTATAAAATTGTAATAAATAAATTAAAATTGCTTAATAAGTAATTTTAAGTATACGTCAAAAGTACTTTCGTCAAAAATCACATTTAAAAGTGATTTTTGACAAAAGTACTTTTGATGTTTACTTAATATTACTTATTAAACAATTTTAATTAGTTTATTTAAATTTTATAATATTAGACATAAAAAAATTTATCAAAAATAGAAATACTATTCATATTTGGTAAGAGATTGAAATAAAATGTATATTAAAGCGAAAAATAAAAGCACTTTTTCATAAACAAAGGAGGTAGGAATACCAATGTCTTTAAATTAACAAAATTCAATTTTAAAACTATATTCACAAAACTATAATTAACATTCAAATTTCTAACGAAATATTTTTCTCTTTCTAAACCTATAACTATGTTTAGAACACAATATATTTCTAGTTGTGTATAGTGAATGTTAAAAATTTCTTTTTCTTTTTCCATACAGATGACGTACGTAGTACAAAACAGGAAATAGCTACATATTTATTGACAGTTTGTGTGATCAAATACGGGAAACGGAAATTGATAGTGATGTTATCAGAATTGCAAATAACATCGAATCATGTGATTCTCATATTTATTAAAAGAATATTCTTTATTTAATATGCAACGAGAATATTATTTTATTAAAATAAATATGCATTTTATTTACTTATATAGGTATGCTAGGTAAAGTAATCAGTGTTGCTCAGGTACTACAAACTTGATTCTTTAGGTTTAGTAATTTGTTTCTATTGTTTACTGTAAATGTCATTTGTATCAGCTTTACTGATGAAGACGGACGTTGATTTTTCGTCGAAACATCGATTATATATAAATATTAATACAGAACTTTAACCTAAAGTAGTTTTATTTTAATATAATGAGTTCTGAAAGATTTTTTATTATGCTGTTGTTTCTATATTCTGTTATTTACCGTAAATGCCATCTGTATCAGTTTTCCTGACGAAGACAAACGTTAAATTCGTCGAAACTTCGATTATAAATAAATATTAATACAGAACTTTAACCTAAAGCAGTTTTATTTTAATATAATGAGTTCTGAAAGATTTTTTTATTATGCTGTTGTTTCTATATTCTGTTATTTACCGTAAATGTCATTTGTATCAGTATTCCTGACGAAGACAAACGTTAAATTCGTCGAAACGTCGATTATAAATAAATATTAATACAGAACTTTAACCTAAAACAGTTTTATTTTAATATAATGAGTTCTGAAAGATTTTTTATTATGTTGTTGTTTCTATATTGCTATTTACCGTAAATGTCATTTGTATCAGTTTTCCTGACGAAGACAAACGTTGAATTCGTTGAAATGTCGATTATAAATAAATATTAATATAGAACTTTAACTTAAAGCAGTTTTATTTTAATATAATGAGTTCTGAAAGATTTTTTATTATGCTGTTGTTTCTATATTCTGTTATTTACCGTAAATGCCATCTGTATCAGTTTTCCTTACGAAGACAAACGTTAAATTCGTCGAAACGTTGATTATAAATAAATATTAATACAGAACTTTAACCTAAAGTAGTTTTATTTTAATATAACGAGTTCTGAAAGATTTTTTACTATATTGAAATAATTTTATTTTTCCAGGCGACAAATGGCTAGTATCCTGCCTAGGTGTCCTGTATCTATCTAAAGGACTATTCTACAGGGTGGTACCAGCAGATCAAACATTTCTACCTCCTGAACAATATACAGGTGTCTTCAGATTTCGACTATGGTGGTGTGGTGAGTGGACAGAAGTTTTAGTCGATGATAGATTACCAACCGTACATGGAAGATTAGCGTTTCTACAATGTCAGCACACGGATCAGTTTTGGCCGGGATTACTTGAAAAAGCTTATGCAAAGTAAGTCATTCATAAGTAGTACTACCAGGGTAACCAAATTTCAGTTTAGGAATCGGAATCAACATTAGTGAATTCAAACAAAAACATAAAAATAATCATTTTTTCTGGAATGTTCTAGGGAAAAAAACTATATTTCGTTGAATTTAATAATGATTTTTTTTTGTTTATATTTTTTATTCAATTTGTTATCTTATTTATATCTTACAAGCTTTATTTTATGATTTTTTCATTTTGAATTAATATAAATATTTTATCTGAAAAGTGTCTATTTGCTCGAAAACAAGATTATGTATTGAAATAATTTTAATTCAAAAATGGACTTTATTTCTAACTTGACAATTAAGCATTAAAAATTTTTTTAAATCATTTACTTACAAAAAAAAGAACTGGACCAATATGATTTTTTTAAAAATAATTAACTAAAAAAAAAATCTCAACCCGGAGATTTTATAACAAAACCCGGAGCCCTGAGAACAGATGTTGAAACTAGTACTACTAATACTATATTTTACCTATAATAGATTACTTGAATATAATTACCGAAATATATTAATAATTCAAATCATTTACAAACTTTTAAGTTTGAAATGAAAAAAATTTTAATGCAAGTTAATAATGAAATTGATAATTTTAAATATCAACAATTATATAATTATTATGTTACAATACTAGATTTTCTATATTTTTTTTTATAATTTTACAAATATGTATTACAAATGTAATTAATTAGCCAAATAGCTAAATAAAGTTTGAATATTTCTAAGAATATACATTAAAAATGTTAAATAACACAAATAGTATATATATATATATATATATATATATATATATATATATATATATATATATATATATATATATATATTATTTTATTAATATACTAAATACAACTAATCACACAAAGATCTATTCAAATAACTCGCTACGTATGATACAACACAATTCCAATGTAGAGGGGTTAAAGTATTACTACATCAACTGTTTTTCACCGATCACTATGTTTTCTAAAAATTTCCTACACAATTTTATTATTATATATATTATTTTTTATTACTCTTCATTAAATATAATTTAGAATTTATTTAAAAATATTTGCACAAAAATAGTAGCAAAACGAGTTTTTTAAAAAGTAAATCTGATTTTAATCTACATTTCATGATTTTATGAAAAATAAAGTATCTAGTCAGTTGTCACTAGAAAAACTGGCTAAATAAACGCAATTGTTTCTCAGAACGGGCAACTGTCATTTCAACCATTTCAACGTTGTACTTACAACATTCATATCAATTTAAAAACGAAAATTACGTAAAGAAACACGCTTGTACAATGGCTTTAGAATCTTTTTGCAGTTTTACTGAACCGATATTCTCTGACAGTTGTTTTCATATGAACGCTTTAAGCTATACGAAGAATTTCATTCGTAATACCGAATTAGCTGCGCCTCCGTTCGCCAATTCCAAAGAACAGCTTGAGACATTTACGAAAGATGATTCTGGACGAGATATGCGAATCAATTTCGTGCACGGAACGACAACTTTGGGATTTTGCTTTAGGAATGGTGTTATATGCGCTGTGGATTCGCGTGGCACAAGCGGTAATTTTGTCGGTACGCAGACAGTTAAAAAGATTGTCGAAATCAATCAGTATCTATTGGGTACTTTGGCTGGCGGTGCTGCTGATTGTGTGTATTGGGATCGATGGTTAGCAAAGCAGTGTCGTATGTATGAATTGAAAAATCATGAAAGAGTTACACTTGCTGCAGCATCCAAGCTTATGGCCAATATGATTTATAACTATAAAGGTATATTGTTTTTGTTTCATTTGACTTACGTGTTTATGTTTTGCAATTTAATATTATTGAAGGATTCAGATTATAACTTTTTTTATATATCTACTATTGTTATATCATTTTAGGAAGTGTCTATTTTCACCTTAAAACAGGAAACCAGAAATACGAAAACACGAGAAACAGGAAACACGACGTACAGTATTGCCGATTTTACCTGCAAACCAGAAACATGAAAATTGAAATTAAAACCAGAACATAATATGGAAACGCGAAACTTGAAATTAAAACGAAAAAATGATATGGAAACGCGAAACTTGAAATTAAAACACGAAAATTGAAATTAAAACGAAAAAATGATATGGAAACGCGAATTTGAAATTAAAACGCGAATATCACGATATTGACATAAGAATATTCAAATCAATTCGCGAACGAGAAATCCGAAAACAGTCATAGACATTGTAGGTTAGGTTAGGTTAGGTTTTCCCGTTTTAATTTCAATTTTCGTGTTTTAATTTCAAGTTTCGCGTTTTTATATTATTTTCTGGTTTTAATTTCAATAATTTTCATATTTTAATTTCAAGTTTCGCATTTCCATATTATGTTCTGGTTTTAATTTCAATTTTCATGTTTCTGGTTTGCAGTAAAATCGACAACACTGTACGTCGTGTTTCCTGTTTCTCGTGTTTTCGTGTTTCTGGTTTCCTGTTTTAAGGTGAAAATAGACAGCGCCATCATTTTATTGATAATAATAATGTTATTTGTTAAATAATAATATATTTTTATGTATTTGCTACTAAAACATATATTTTCGGTAAAATATACGGTTGTTGTATCTGTTCCATTAAAAATAACGTTCAGTTAAAATGGAAATGATACAGCATAGACCCGATAGTTTCTTAACCATTATCTAACCTTACAATCCTTACAATTCCTTAAACCTAACCTAACCTAACCTAACCATTATCTAACCTTACAATCCTTACAATTCCTTAAAGGTATGGGTCTTTCCATGGGTATGATGCTTGCCGGCTATGACAAACGCGGTCCAGGACTCTACTACATTGATTCGGAAGGTGCTCGTGCGTCAGGCAAAGTATTTAGCGTTGGATCAGGAAGTATATACGCTTTCGGTGTCATGGACTCGAGTTATAAGTGGGATTTAACAGATAAAGAAGCGTACGATTTGGCGCAAAGAGCAATCTATCATGCAACGTTCAGAGATACGTATTCGGGTGGAATTGTACGAGTCTATCATATGAAAGAAACCGGATGGGAGTTGATATCGAAAACGGATTGTTTGCAGTTGTATTATGAGTATCAAACGGAGAAGGAAAATTTGAATAAGGAAAATTTGAATAAGGAAAATTTGAATAAAAAAAGGAGTTATCATGAGGCATTTACTTCTTCATCGGGATAATGATGCTTTCAAGACATTATTCAAGTTTCGATTCTTTATTTCGTGATGTTAATGCAAATATGATGTTTTGTTTAGTTTTCTTATTCGCATTAATATGAAAATAATTTAATTAACATAATATTAAAAGAATATATCTTTAGTTTGGTTTAATTTTTTTGTTTTGTTATCAATAGATTAATAAAACGTTATTCAGCATTCATTAAACTGATTTTTTTTAAATCTAGTAGATAGTTAAATCTTCATTTTTAACTCAGTTTTAAAATTAATTTTTGTTAAAAGTACGTTTGGCCAGGGCTTTTGAAGTAGTTCAAATTTTTCCTACTCTATTTCGATATTTATACAATTGCTCCAGCTTCGCTTGAAATATAAACAAATCTTTATTTTAATAAAAGTTTTTTTATAAAAAAAAATTATGAAACTTATAAAATTAAAAAAAAATTGTATATTGTGTTTTATTTATCATTGGTTTAGTTTAGCTCTTATGACAGTTACATTTTCTTAAAATCGATTTAGTTAAAATCGATTTTAAAACTGAGCTCGTAATACGGAGCCTTAGAGTCGCAGCATGTACCAATTCAGTCGCGCGATTAAGAAGCGTATAGCTCTGTTAATCGCTTCTAAGTCGTCCAACTAACTTGGTACATGCTACAGCTCTTATTTTGCAACAACAGCTAATATTTTCAAAGCTTCGACTACCCCCTTTGCTCCGAGCAGAAATCATGTTGTTCTACTGCTCCGAGTTGGCTCCAACATCAGCTTCAAAGTCCTGCTTTAGACATTTATCTAAAAATTACTTATCAAGCACTTTAGAACAGTTTACTTAAATTTTATAATATCGAATATAATAAAAACAGCAAAAATTTTAAAAAATTTCACAAGAATATACGTCTGTTATTTTTTCAATTTTCATAATCTAATAAATATTATTTATATAAATAAATAAACATACAATATGTGTATTTTGTGTAATTGTATTGAAAGTATTTTTGTATTTTTTGATGATAATAAATGTTTATTAATAATAAAAAATAAGTATGAATTTTTCTTGATGATGATATACTTAAAATTTATGCAGGACTTAATCCTAAATCCTTTTCTATTTATTGTTTATTTCAATTCAATAATTGTTTTCAGGTTACACGGTTCCTACGAAGCATTAAAATATGGCACACTTTTAGACGGATTGGCGGATTTAACCGGCGGTATTACGGAAAACATTCCGGTTAGACAGGATGCGACATCTTGCGGCCGAGCTTTAGCGAAACTTTTAGAAATGACGTCAGTGGTGACGTGCGTAGTTCAACCACCAACCGCACAACAGGTAACCGGCTGTAAAATTTGATCAGAGTTTGTGGTTTCGTCACTATTCGGATATAGATGGCAGCAAATGTCGAAATTATTTGGAATGAAAAATTGAGAACAATTTCTTATTTATTTGATTAATTTAATCCTCTACTCAATAGGAATTCATTCTAACGATTAGTATTTTTATAAATCTAATCTTTATTTGTTTTTGAAATTTACAGATGTATTACATATAAACTAATAAATTTTGATAAAAATAAATTGTCGTAACTGCGATTTGTTGTAACTCGAATATGTATTTTACGATGAAATTTTGTTTGGAAAATTACAGTTTTTGCATTTTTTAACAATTTTTTCAGTTTTTAAAAACGATATTAATATTTTTATTTATTATTACATCCGATACTAAAAACCTCTTACGATTAAACTAATATCAGTATTTTTGAAACATTTAAAATCCACTATATTCTGTAAATCCCCTGCTTAATTGAAAGCTAACAATGTATACTACTGAAAATGCAAGTAATGTTGTTATTGATTAATATAATAGTATATTATGTTACGAGGAATAGAAAGCGATGATTATTTTGTTGAGTCCAGATATTTTTGGCCAAGGCAAAACCGAGACCAAGCAATCTGGACGAAACAAAAAAAAAACTTTCTATTTCGAGTGACATATACGATTTTTTCTTCAAGAGTTCTAAACGAGAAATTAACAGTTACTAACAGTTGTAGAATAGTACGTATACGTATATATTATTTATATCTGTTACGTAATTTGTGAGAAATAATCTTTCTTTGATTAAATATATAATTTCTAACTACCCTGGGTGGTGTACATTGCATTTCTTGCATTTTTTCACACATTTTCAATAAACAAATTTAAATTCAAGCGAAAATAAACAGTGCAATTGTCAATTAACTTAACTTGACTTAATAATTTTTAATTTAGCCGTCAGAAATGTCAAATGAAATATATTTGACTGTGTTTTTTTTAGTCGAATATGCAGTTTCTGACAAATCTAATATTGCATATTGCATTTTACATATTTTCAATAATCAAATTCAAATTCAAGCTCTAATCCAGAACTTTATCTTTAAAATATAATATAATGAATTCTGTCATTATTTTCTTTTTTATAGATACGTACACCAACAGAAAAATTAGCAAATGGAATTCAATTAGCGATAAACTATAGATTATACGCTGTTGAGAGGGTAAGATTTTATTACTTTTTTTTGTGTTTTAAAATATTATTATACATTTTTACAGTATTTTTTATTCATTTTGAAGCATATACAAATAATTACACATAAATACAATTATAATCTATTTAACCTTTTATTTGACAATGTTATTTTGACTCCAATGAATAGATGGTGTGGTATAATTAAAGAGTGTTTTGCGTGAGCGAATATTTCCAAATGGTAGGAATAGAAGAGCGTGTATGAGAGACATCATGAGTGTGGATGAAGCAAAAGTTACTTGAATAGAAATGTTTAGTAGAAAATAATTTCAGTAATAGTGGAACGAGTTTGTGTCACATCCTTTTGGATTCATGGCGTGATTGTGTATGCATGTATGTACTTATACGAAATTATTACTTTATATTCTATAATAAAATATAGATAATTTTTGCTTTTCGCAAATAAAAGATTAAAATTCTGAAATTTAGCGAGATATTTTTACAGATTTAATAACATATAGAATCATTATTGATTTATCTCTAGGTGGAGACCTTCAACGGCGATCCCCTGCATTTAATCCGTCTGCGGCATCCTCTAGGTCCCTCCTCAGAGTATGTGGGCGCTTTCGGTCCTAACACAGCCGACTGGGATACGATTCCGCCCCATGAACAAGATCGGTTGAATACGCAAACAAACGGTGATTTTTGGATGCCCTATGGTGATTTTGTGAAGACATTTTCGCACTTGGAAGTGGTACATTTGGATAGTGATACTAGTAGGGATGAACCAAGTCTAGGGAATAAAATGACGTGGCAAATGCGACTATATCAAGGTGGCTGGTTGAGAGGGGTTAGTGCGGGTGGATGTAGGAATAATCCAGGTGAGTTTTTATTTAGTTTTTAATTAATTATGTAAAATTTCTTTTTAATACATACGCTATACACATTCATAATATATATATATATATATATATATATATATATATATATATATATATATATATATATATATATATAAGTAAGTAAATCACGCCATAAGGCTAAATAGTATAGTTTAAATTGAATAAATAACATTAATTAATTGAAAATTAAATTAAAAATTTGTCAACCCTGATGTGCTGTGCCGGAAACATAGTGGACCTGGGTTCAATTCCCAGACGATACAGGTTGACAAATTTTTAATTTAATTTTCAATTAATTAATGTTATTTATTCAATTTAAAATATATATATATATATATATATATATATATATATATATATATATATATATATATTTATGTAAGCTAGTTTACATTGGCAGAATAAGTAGTAGAGTGCGATGGTAGAGTGCGTACTATACCTTTATCCAGATTTATGATATTTAAATTGAAAGAAATAAGTTCATTATTATTTAGTTGTTCAAAACTTTGCAATAAAATCTGTACAATCAGAATATTGACATTTTTTGTTGTACTACAAATAATTTATTTGTAAATGCAATTTTACTGTAATTTTGTACTTTGAGTTCGTCGAAATGTCGATTATTAATAAATATTAATACAGAACTACAACCTAAAACCTTTTTTTTTTAATAATTATTATTTATTAGATTATTAACCTATTTTTCATCAATAAAATAAACTAAATTTTTTTATTATTATATTAACACTTTCTATTATTATTTTTTTTATCAAATTCTATTTATATCCACTAAAATTGCAGATTTTTAATAATAATTGTATACATTTGAAACTTACTTACAGTAACTTAAAATATATAATTTAATAAATCAAATACCAATTATTCAAAAAATTATGAAATACGATAATAATAGATTGACTTTCATAGTTTTTATACATTCATTTCTTTCACTATTGTGTAGCGTTGTCTTTTATAAGATTCTAAATTATTTTTCAGAAACATTTCACATAAATCCACAATTACATTTACTTTTAAGTGAAATGGAAGAAGTTATAGTATCGTTAAATCAGCATAGTATAATGGAACCAAAGGTTATTGGTTTCACAGCTTATACACTGCCTAAAAATTGCACAGAAACAATTGGACGACAATTCTTCAAAAAGAATAAATCTTTAGTCAATTCACAATATACCAATAGCAGACAAGTAAGTCAATAATATTTCTAAACTCAATTTATTTTTCATTTTTTCGTAAATTTGCAAAATTTTACATTAAAACAACTTGCGTTTATCTTGCAATAAAAAAAAAACAAAAACAAAATATAATCAGTAACTAATAAAATGAATCTTTAAACTCCTTAAAACTAATATATTTTTACTTATAAAATAAACATATTTGAAAATTTCAAATATTATTCTATCTTATATAACATTATATTAAAATAAAACCGTTTAAGGTTAAAGTTCTGTATTAATATTTATTTATAATCAACGTTTCGACGAACTCAACGTCCGTCAATGTTGAGTTCGTCAAAACATCGATTATAAATAAATATTAATACAGAACTTTAACCTAAATTAGTTTTATTTTAATAACTATTTCACTTACAGAATAATATCAATTATTTTTAAATTGACCAAATCATTCAAATGCTATTTTTTATATTAAATTTTCTTCTATTTTAAATAATTGTTTTGACAGTTAACGATTATATTTTGTTTTTTTAGTCCACGAGAAAATCGCGATTAAGTCAAATAACAAAGCTGCCATTCCAATTAGATATAACTTATTTAATATTTTTCTAATTAATTTTCAGGTCAGCCATAGATGTCAGCTAGATCAAGGCTCGTATTTAATCCTTCCAACAACTTTTGAACCCGCTCAAGAATCCTCTTTCACCCTGCGTGTTTTCAGCAGTAAACCACTGAAACTGAAGCTTTTAGATACAGCACCAGCATTGCTGAAACCTGCAATTATTAAGGCACCATCGGGATTACTAGATGGTAAAAGTTTCGGACAATACGAAGCTGTATTCTTGCAGCTAGCTGATGAACATCGATCAGTGAACGCTTTTGAACTCCAAGAACTTTTGGATGCATGCCTGCCCAATGATTACATTAAAAGTTGTGCTAGTATTGAAGTTTGTCGACAAGTTGTTTTAACGTTGGATGTAAGTTTCTTTTTTTTTTTCTTCATACTTCATACAGGGAAAATATATATAAATATATTTTTTTCTCAGCATACAAATACAGGCCGACTACGTTTCAACGATTTCAAAGATTTGATGTGTAGTTTAAAACAATGGCAAGCAGCTTTTAAAGCTCATACTCGAGAAAAAACTGGAATACTAAAAGCTGAAAGACTGCGAGATGCTATATTTGATGTTGGTTTCAAACTAAGTTCGGATTCTTTATCAGTTTTGGTACACAGATACATGCGAAAAGATGGCACATTAAGATTTGGCGATTTTGTTTCAGCAATTCTGCATTTAAGTGTTGCGTTTAGTAAGTATTTCAAATATAAATTATCAAAATTTATGCATAAATATAAAATTTCGCATAAATGCTGTTGATATCGAAATCTATACATTTGTTAATATTTTTATTCTATTTTTCAGATATTTTTGAGACAAAAGATCCACTTCAAAATGGTTCAATAAAACTAAGTTTGGCAGAGGTATGTAATTTAAATTTAAAACTCATTCATGCTACCCTACTTATCACAAAATTAGTGTTATATGTTAGCGTAAAAATTCTGTTTTTATTTTATTAAATATGCATTATAAAAAATTTAAAATTATAAAAAATAAAACAATAATTACATAAGGTTATAGTATTTTGTTTTTTGCTTATATCGCCATTAATTTATTTTGATAAATTGATTAAATCATTAGTTAATTTTTAAATGAAGAAAAATTAACTAATGATTTAATTAGTTTATCAAAATAAATTAATTTAAGCAAAAGAAACAACAAAATACTATATCCTAATATGTAATACGCCATGTGTAATTAAAAATAAAATAATTATATTATATTATGCAACTTACATAGTATATTAAAAAGATATTTTTAATGGGCTTATATAAACGTTCTCAGTAAAAATGTAATAGATTTAGTTACTTTTTTGGATAATATACAAAATTTACGAAAATCGGACTATATTTCTGAACCAAACTAACTTTATATGAAAATAAAAAAAAGCAAAATTTTGGTTTAAACAATTATTGTTGGTTTTATCGCAACCATATTGTTTTTCAATAAATATTTATTAATTTTTACAAGCTAGTAGATAGTGTAATTCAGGATCAACAGAATTATGACTAAAATAAAATTAATTTCAAGATCAGTAGGAAAGTGTGATTGAGATTTTATTTATAATTATTTTTTACTGGTTGTTAAAATTTTTGCAATTGACAATAAATAAATCTATATTACACAAATTCAAACAGACTATTAATTTCTCAATAAAAACAGCTACAATCGTTTCAAAATTATTTTTTTATTCAATATGTTTCTTAATTTTTGTAGGAAAAAAGTTCAGTTTTTTATTATTCATATGCATATAAATATTAATATTGTTTTATATTTTTTCAGTGGCTGAAATCGTCATTAACATGCTGATCGAACAAAAAAATATGTAATAAAAATTGTAAATAAATTTTATATAAATAAATATTATATATATAAAAAATAAAAACTAATAATGGAGGTATATGCAATACAAAAATATTTATTTTTATAATTGTTTTTTTAATCTGTGCATTAATTTTTTAAATACTGTGATTATTTTTTTGTTGATAGATTTTTTTTAAACAAAAAAAATATAATTATTATTTACATATATATGTTAGCTTTTTGTTTTATTAATTTTTATTATTCAAATTATTTATATAAATGTTTTGAAAAAACTATAACCGTGTATATATATATATATATATATATATATATATATATATATATATATATATATATATATATATATATATATATATATATATTGCAATTTATAATTTTTTTATATAAAAAATTTTATATTTTATTTTGTTTAACTTTTTTTTATACCTCTATTATTTTAATTTGTTGTACATTTTATATTGTTATTTTAACGATATTGTATATTTTTGCTTTTTAATCTATTTTTATATTAATTTTATTATTATTATTTTTATTATTATTATTATTATTGAGTGTTATATTCTGTGAAAATGTGTAATCGTTTTTTTGTAAATAAATTATTTTGCAATTTAAATATCATTTTTTAAATGTTTTATATTTATTATTTCTGTTCAGTTTTCAATATTTTTACAATATTTATTTAATAAAATAAACGAAAAAATAATGCAGCTTTAATCTGGGATATTTATGAAAAATATTTTAATTTGTTACCTTGTTATCACATGAAACTTTTAACGTAATCAAATTATTTAATAATCTAAATAAACAAAAAAGTTTAATACATTTTAAATCTAATACTAATAGATATATTAATAACATTTAATTAATTTAAATAAGTATTAGTTATAGAACAGAAAATATTATTATAATATTTACTGTCCTATTATTTACTAAATATTCTGCAATAAACAGATTATAAATGTAGCGCAAAATTTAGTATATTCTATTTTTTAAGTAAGAAGAAAAACTTAACGTTAGTACATAGGGTGATATAGTTTGAATCAAAACCGCGCAGGCGGCGCTGAATTTTGTATTATGTATGCAACTTCGTATTTTGCTGTGTTGGTTGTGTTGCCTATGCAACGAAACCAACCCAGCAAAATATAAAGTTGGTTTCAAACGATATTATTTTTGTTAGTTATGTAACAAATACGAAATAAAAATATAAAACATCTATTTTAATTAAAAAATAACTATTATTTGTTTATATTTATTTTCCATAATTAAAATAAGAAAACAGAAATGATTATTTTTCACATATGTTTTGATGTATTATAACTTTTTAATATAATTTTTATTTTATTATTTATTTAAAATTAAATAGAAATTGATTTTTTTTTAAGTTTGACTTTTATGTATATGAAAATAATAATACTATTATAATTTTTTGATAATTTCTCTAGTTATGTGTAATAACTAATTTAATTTTGTGTTTTTTTGTAATTTTATTATAATATTTGTAATTAAAAAGTATATAAACATTTAAATAAATAAATTTGTCTGCAAACTTAAGAAATTAATTTTTTTTAATTTATAAATAACGCAGTAGTTCTAGTTACTGTAAAGAACAATAAGAAAAACATTTAAATTTATAGAATTTTCTGGGCTGGTATGCCGTGGTCGATCTATTCTCGTCGCAGACGTTTTGTCATACATCATAGATGGCATCCTCAGTGCTTGGTGACTAAGCACTGACAACGTCATCTACGATGTATGGCGAAACGTCTGCGACGAGAGTAGATCGACCACGGCGTACTAGCCCAAAAAATTCTATTTCGTTCTATTCGTTACACTTTTGTGGGCAAATATTTATATATATATATATATATATATATATATATATACATATATATATATATATATATATATATATATATATATATATATACATATATATATATATATATATATATATATATATAAATATTTATTGTACATTTTATAAAATAATTCAATAAAATTAAATATAAAAGTAACAGGGCAATACAATGTATCATTCGCAATGACACAAGATGTGTACGGGGTAAGTGAGGTAGAGGGGTGAGAAGTAGAAATACGAAAACGTAGATAAGAATGGAATGTTTGTATGTTTCAAACAGGTAGCGAAATTTTAGGGTACGCTGTGTAACGGTTAGGTCTCTAAGTTGCTAGAATTGTATACGAAATTGAATACCGAGCGAATAATTATTTATAGACATATGTACATATATTATTTTAGTCAACTCTGAAATAAAATTCGTATTATTTAAATTTCCGAAATGTCATACTAAAAAATTGTATTTCAGTTGAAAATAATTATACTCATTTGACATAAATATATGACAGATATATTGTCTAAATTTGTTGCTTTTTGTAATTATACAAATTAATATATAAATAATATTCTCGCAAAGCGAGAATGGAGCTAGTCGAATGTGGTTTGATTTTATAAGCTAGTTTTTCGACTAGCTAAAATACAAGATTAGAAGTATATAAACCACTTTGACATTATTAAATTATTATTAAAATTCATTTACATTCCATATGACCCCTAAAAAATTGTAGGCCCTTCTGGCTCCGACCAAATAAATATTATTCAAATATTATAAGGATTAAAAATAAGCGTCAATGAATAAACACGATATAGCAAACAGGCTCTTATAATAAAAATTGTTTTTGCTACATGACAAATAATACATTGTAGCAACCCAATAAACATTTTGCATAAATTATATCTCTATCTCGCTTGCAATGTTTGTTTATATGTAGATATCTATATATGTATACAGATATAGAACAAATGAGAGCGAGAAAAAGAAAAAACAAAACTTGTCTTACTACAAAATCATGCCTACAATAATTCTACAAAAAAAGTTTTGAAATATACACATATTTTGTTTCTATTTGAATGGAAAATGTAGCGAATGTCTAGTAAAATAAATATTTATTTAAACTTATAATAATGTAAACTTATAATAATTATTATTATTTGCGCACAAAAGTGTAACGAATAAAACGAAATAGAATTTTTTGGGTTGGTATGCCGTGGTCGATCTATTCTCGTCCAGACGTTTCGCTATACATCGTAGATGACATCGTCAGTACTTAGTCACCAAGCACTGAAGATGCCATCTACGATATATGGGCGAAACGTCTGCGACGAAAATAAATCGACCACGGCATTCCAACAAAAAAAATATTTTATCAAAATATCAATATTAGGCTATAATAATCCAAGATTTCTTCTCATATGCTCTTTATTAATCATATATATACCATATATATATATGGTGTATATATATATATATATATATATATATATATATATATATAAATATATATATATATATATATATATTATATATATATGGTATATATGTATATATATATATATATATATATATATATATATATATATATATATAATATATATATATATATATATATATATATATATATATATATATATATATATATATATATATATATATATATTACAATTATAGTAAACAAAAAAATTTTCTTTGTATTGATAAAAATTGAAAAATTAATAGAAATATATTAAATTCTGAAATAAAATTCATATTTTTTTCATTTTCTGAAATGTCATAATAATAATGGTCACAAATCACTAAACACATCGGTTTTTCGCGAGATACAAAATTATAAAATAACATAACTTGACGTAAATCATACGTCAATATCATTCCACGCAAAATAAGCTTCAAAATGTATTATTATTTTTTTATAATATTGAAAACTTACTATTATTTCTTAGTTTCTTATTAAATTGTTAATATTATCTTTATCATATATAAAAGAATAAAATAAAATTAATCTATTTATGATAATATCATAATACTGTGTAATACTGGCTTTGCCATTTAGTTTGCAAATTTGCCGTATGCGTCAGCACCTGCTTGAAAATTTTGCTTATGAAAAAATTATAAAATTCTAAAATTATAAAAATCTGTTAAAACAATAATTAAATAAAAAAAATAATCCTAATCATAGTATAATATAATTATGAAGCATATATAAAAATTTTAAATTTTTCGGGGATATAGTTTGGAAAATAAAAGCAATAAATGTGTTATTTTTTGGAAAAAAATTTTTTTTCTCTATTTCCCAAAACCAAAAAATTTCAAAAAAATTCCTATTATTCTACATAGGATATTGCATATCAGGTATTTTTTCGGTACAGTAATTATCGTTGGAGTAGAAACTAGAGCCAGTTAAAAAATTTTTTATTTCTATTTCTTTTTTATTTTATATAAATCAATTAATAATATTAAATTTCTTATTGAATTATTAATTCAACATTCATTATGTAATTTTCAGAACAGTCAGTTACAATAAATATGTTGTATTAAACGAACAAATTCAATATGAAATTCAACATATTTTTGAATTTACGTTACGCGCCATTTGAACCCTGTGTACTAACGTTAATAGTTAGATTGGCAAATGTCATAATCGTGATGTTGGTTGCATAACTTCTAAACACCGATATTTGATTTTTAAGACCTTTTATTTTAATTTTAAATAACTGACAATTTTTATAATTAGTAACTTTTTCTACTGACTTTTGGGTCACATAACTTTATATTTGACTATGTGACTTTTTTCTTTGACTAAATGTCTTTTTACTATAATTGTGATGACTTTTTAAATTATAATTGTCATTAAGAAAATAATAATAACAGTAATTTTATAATATACATATATACATACACAATCATGCCATGTACCCAAAAAGGGTGTAGCAAAAACTTTTTTCACTATTCTGTAATCAGTTTTCTCCAAACATTCCATACCTCTCATATATGCTTTTGTATTCCTGCTACTTGGAAACTTTCGCTCACGCAAGATAATCTCAATCATACCACTCTAACTATTCATCCATAAATAGGTAAAATTTGTTTCGTTCTGTAATATTATTGTTGGTATAATTACATACATTTCAAAATATGTACTAAGTCTCATTATTTTTGATGAATTATTATAGATATTAATATGCAAGCTGTAACTTTACATAATTTAAGAAATTATACCAGAAATATGTAATTCTACATTAAGTATGTGATGCAATTTGCAGAAAATATACAATTTTACATACTTAGTAGGTTATTTTTACTTACTTTATGTTATTATTATAAATTATATAAAAATTATAGAATTTTGAGGTAAAACTACAGAATATTTATGGTAAAATAAAATTACAGATTTTTTATAGTAAAATTTTTACTATTATTTTCTGTAATTTTGTTATGTATTTACAGTATATTATTATGTCTAAATTTTAAAAAAACTTTAAATTCTAATAAAATAAAAAAAACATTTTTTGTTGAATATTCATCCCTTGTTGAAGACATCAAAATTGATTCGCTACCACTTTTAATTCACCCTTAGGGGGAGGCGGAGTTATCACCCCTCTAATTTCTAACAAAACATAATATACTAATATCACCCAACCCTAATTTTCCACAAACTCGCCCTTATCCAAGCAATAAACAAAATCGAAAATTGTATTATATTATTATATCAACATCTTCTGCCCAAGTGTCAAGGCATATATAGTCTTTGTCCGGTAATTTTAACCAGGTTTCCATGGCGACCGACGTGCCGCGATTGTCAACATTAGGGGTGTTTTTTCTAGCCGCCGTTGGCAACCCCCTCCCCCCCTCCCCCTGCTGCGTGTCGAGAGTTTTCACACTAAAATGATGAAAATTGTTCGAGAGGGCTGGAACCGTACCAGTTCTGGTTTGCGGTGGAATTGATTGTGTTGGGCTCTAGAATAATATAATTAAAAGTGACAGTGGAATTGTTATTTGAAATGTTAATGCCTGCGAATTAAAATGGACGAACAGTTTCTATTTGATTTTCAATTGTTTTTATTAGGGTTTTTATTGGTTAGTGAAATTAGGTTGATGCACAGACGAAAAAATATATTTACTATTTGATTTGATTCGTATTAGATATGTTAAATTTCAATGATTTGTCTGTTTATTGAGGAAAATTATTGCTGTGGAAATGAGGTTTTTACATTTGTATAGACGTTCGATGAGTAGATGGAGTGGTATGATTGAAAGTGTTTTGCGTGAATGAATGTTTTCATGTAGTAGGAATGAAGCTAAAATAGCTTGTTTAGATAAGAATGTTTGAAGGAAACTAATTTTGGGATAGTGGAAAGAGTTTGTGCCACATCCTTTTGACTACATGACATGATTCTGTGTGTGTGTGTGTGTGTGTATGTATGTATATTTTCTACGACATTAGTTTTTACTTATATACAAATTGGATGAAATAAAATTGTTATTATAAATTACGTTTTATTATCATGTTTTAAAAAAATAATTTTATAACAATTGTTTTAATGATTCGTTATATTCAATGAAAATTTTATGAATATCGGAGTGATGCCGCTATTCTGGTCATTAAATCTAGCTTGAATCTTTAAATTTAAAGAACTTTAAGTAAATTTCAATTCTGGTCACAACTTAAATACTTTAATTGTAAAACTTTATCGTAAATTCTTTTATATTTAAATGACTAACGGAGGATGCTTTAACAGAATTTGTATGAAAAATATTTACATGAAGAATGAATACAGAAATTTTTGTAATTTTTTATATAATTTTAGAAGATAAGAAATAAAATATATACATTGCCAATAGAATAACTATTCCTAATTTTCAGAAATGATAGAGGGCACATAAAGAAACATTTTTTATTAAATTAGTGTCCGGAAATTTTTTTTTTATTTTTTTTTTTTTCGGCAGTCGATTGTACATCGTTACAACTTGTGTATCGAAAATGGTGGTCGTAACTTCGAACAATTTTTATAAAGTTTAATGCGCTATTATTTCTAATAAAATGTTCCTTAACTTAACTACTCTTTGATGTTTTGATTAAGATTGTTTTTAACGATATCTAGTGTATCTTGGCACCGAGAAATTTCCGAACACTAGTTTATTAATAAAAAATGTTTCTCTAAGTGCACTCTATCATTTCTGAAAATTAGGAATAGTTATTCTGTTACACCCTGTAGAAATAAAATCCTTTAAATGACTACACTTAAAGATGCATGTTCAGAATTGCTTTATTTAAATTTTTATAAGTTAAACTCTCATTTAAACTGAAGATCTTTAATAAATTTAAATGTGATGATCAGAATAGCAACATAAATCAGTTTACAATTTAGTTTAGTATCATAAATTTTGCCACTTATTCATTCTCATTCTACTATACAAAAAGCATCTGCATTACTTTTGTAATAATAGCTAAATTTTAATATTTCAAATGTCCATTTTATTAGATTTTCTTTTCCACTTATTGTCATCCTTTTTCATCCATCTATCCTCTCATTTTATCCACCATTTCAAGCAGTCAGCACGCTGCCATCATGCACACACACACACGCACACCGTTTTTCGAAATTCAATTGTCCCCTGCGTTAAAATAATATTTACACAGCAGTCCGCTTAAGAACAACGCTGGATTTAACTATATATGTATGTGCGATGAAGAGAGAATGTGATGTACCGTGACGCTTCAGTCTTTTTGTGGTACAGACTTCTCTGCTTTTTTTTTACTTTGTGAATGAATGAAGACTTTTTTTTATTTTTGAAAAGTCTGACACGATTAGGTGTGGTCATTGAGGAATTGAGCTGTTTAATTTTGAATTTTTCTTTAAGTTATTAGTTGATATTTTAAAGTTGATTGGAATATTTTTTTGTTAAAATTAGGAATGATTTTAAAAAAGGATACAACAATCACTTTATGTTGCACTGTAATCCGACTCAAAAAAGTGATCAAAAATAAAATTTGTAACTTTCACAAAATTTTACTAATTAATTTATAATAATTCTCATATTTTTTTAAATTTATAATTACAAATTTTTCCCAAATAATAAGCAAAAATGCTTTTGTTATATGATAAAAAAATCTAACCTTTTTATTAACAGAAAGTAAATTATTTTTCGACTATAAAACTTTACTTATAAATCAAATAAATGATATAACCTAAAGATATAATCTAAAATAACTAATTTTAATGCAAGTAACAAAATCTCTCAGAACTCATTATATTAAAATAAAAAGCTTTAGGATTAAGTTTTGTAGGTATATATTTTATTTAAATGTCGGCGTTTCGATATTTAAATAAAATATATACATAGAACTTAATCCTAAAACTTTTTCATTTTAATTTTAATGCTGTTTTAAAAAAGTAAAATAATGTAAAATAAGCTTTAGAATTCAGTTTGTATTAATTTTTATTAATAACCGATGTTTCGACGTACTCTACGTGCGTCATCATCAAGGAAAATGATACAAATGATATATACAGTAAATAAACAGAACATAGAAACAAGTTATTAAGTAACAAAATAAGTAACTAAATTATAAAATGTATAAATTAATTTTATATTTAAAATGCAACATGATTTGCTTCCCACGTGGCAGTCAGAAATAATTATGATGTTTGAAATGCAGATAATTTTTATATTAATAAAAAGTTTAAAAGTAGTATTACTAATAATATATTTCAAAATGGATTACTTGAATATAATAAATTGCCGAAATATATTAAAGATTCAAAAATATTGAAAAACTTTGAAGTTTGAAAATTTTTTTACTTAAAATTAATGCAAGTAAATAATTAAGTTGATAATTTAATAAATTATAAATGTCACCAATTATTATTATTATGCTACAGTAACAAATTTCCTGTAATTTTTATAATTTTGTAAATATGTATTACACTGTAATTTATTAGCTAAAAAGCTAAATAAAGTTTGATCATTAGATATTATAGATATTTATTTGCCAATATTAAAAAATTATTTATTTGAATGAAACTGGTTTGCTTCACGCAGAAGAATCCTTTTTCTCCGTATATTTGTAGATTTTTATCAAAAAAAAAGTTTGGATGCGTTAGTGTCTTGTACGTTGTCTGGTGCTGTCTATCATTTTGACGAAGATAAATGTGCATTAAATGAGCATTTTGTAAATTTCTCATCAACAAAAATAACCACAAATATATAAATATCTTCTAATGTTATATATAAAAAATCTAACTTCCTTTCATATTTTACATTTACATGCTTTGAAAAAATATTATGTTTTTTATTATTATTATTATTGCATTTCTATATTATTGTGAATTTTCTGTATCTCGTACTGTAATAGAATATTATACAACAAGCACAATACGATTCTCATTCACACGAATATAAAAGTTTATATACGTAAAAGCACTGATTTAAATAAAAGTTGGCAACCTATAATTAAAATTTTATGATCTGGTTACGATACTTATATTTTGTTACTTAGTAACTTGTTTCAATGTTCTGTTTATTTACTGTAAATGTCATTTGTATTATTTTTCCTGATGAAGACGTACGTCGAGTTTGTCGAAACGTCAATTATTAATAATTATTAATACAGAACTATAACCTATAGTCGTTTTATTTTAATATAATGAGTTCTGAAAAAATGTATACTATGTTTTATTATAATTGTTGAAAAAATTAATTGCAGTATATTTTCGTGTAGATTTCTTCAGTGAAGGCTCACAATCAGTTTATTGCACAAGTATTAACTGCACAGACTGAAATTGCGCAGTTATTTTATAGCGTGTGTGTGTGGAAACCGAAGTAACGTTCAGTCCAAAATTTTGGTCTTAGAATGAGACTGATTGTGAGTGAAATCAGTAGCAGATAGATTTAACTGCTTAGTTGAAACGGAACGCATGTGTGTGTGGCTGTTGCAGTTTATTTGACACTTGCATCGATGCAATACCATTAATTTGATAGTTTAATATATTGAAAAATATCATGTCTATTACGATTTAAATGAACAGTAAACTGAATAAAAACTCTGCTAGTGTACTCTACTATTACCACTACTAATATAAACTAGGCTTAATATTTTCAAACAAAATCACTCCTGTTCAATAAATATTAATGACTCTAGATAAATTAATGACAGAAATGTAATAAGCGTAAAATTTGTTTAAGCATCTTTAGCCTGTAACCAAGAGTTATTTAAAACTATAAAAGCCAAGTCGGTGATTAGTTGAGACGGGTGTGGGGGGGTTGTCCCCGGGTTGTCCTGTTTTACGCTTATACGATTAGTGCCAGGTCTAACAAGACGAAATAGTGTGTTTGGAACCCATCAATCATTTAGAATGTCACATCAACACGTTTTTACATTTACCGTCGGCTCGTAAAATAGAAACGGGACTCGTGCACGCTATGTTCTCTCTGCTTACTACATTTACATTTTACAATTTCATATCTCTAATTGACAAATGTTTGTATGTATGTTTGTATATATGTTTCTGCCCCATCTCCTCCTAAA
Organism: Clivina fossor; assembly: GCA_963966155.1. Taxonomy (NCBI): domain Eukaryota; kingdom Metazoa; phylum Arthropoda; class Insecta; order Coleoptera; family Carabidae; genus Clivina; species Clivina fossor. The sequence goes on along the minus strand of OZ014552.1, from coordinate 23,292,290 downwards.
CCCCTGAACCGATTTTGATGGGAGTGGTGTCATTTTAATTGGTTCATCCCCTATTTGAGAATAGGCAAGTTTCATCTTTCTACGATTTCATCTTGGTTCTCAAAAATTTGAAAAACTATGTTAATAATGCAAATGTCAAAAATAAACTTAGATAGCTATGAAAAAAATGAATGAAATAAATAAATAAATAAACAGCTGTCACAATATATTGCAAGTACATTTTTTTTACATATATCAGTGCATTTACTTACATTTTTTTCATTAAAATAAGAGTAAAAAGTACATTTCATTGATATTGTTGTATTATAAAAATTTTGTATCATGCCCAAACGAGCAAAATCTAATATAAACGGCAATAAAAAGGCCAAGAAAATGAAGATGGAATATTTGAATCTTTCGTCGGATAAAAAAGAAGAGCTTAAATCAAAAATATCACAAATATTATATTATATTTGCGTAATACTTTCTACAATGAAATAAATAAATAAACAGCTGTCACAATATATTGCAAGTACATTTTTTTTTACATATATCAGTGCATTTACTTACATTTTTTCATTAAAATAAGAGTAAAAAGTACATTTCATTAATATTGTTGTATTATAAAAATTTTGTATCATGCCCAAACGAGCAAAATCTAATATAAACGGCAATAAAACTGCCAAAAGAATGAAGATGGAATATTCAAATCTGTCGTCGGATAAAAAAGAAAAGCTTAAATCAAAAATTTTGAATATATTATTTTATATTTACGTAATACTTTCTACTTTCTACTTTCTAATTTTTGTAATCAAGATACTTTCGGAAAACAAGAGTTTTATTGAAAAGTCATACCTTATTTGTCTTAATTAAAAATTGTTATACTTTTGATTGTATTTTTGTTTCATAATGGATGGTTATAGTACTGCTGAATATGCAGATATTATTTTTATTTATGGATTATGTAAGGTAATGACAAATAAAGTATGACTTTTCAATAAAACTCTTGTTTTCCGAAAGTATCTTGATTACAAAAATTAGAAAATTTCGTGTTATTTATAGAACTTCAACCTCTTGTATTTTGGTAACTAGAAGGAATAAAACCTATGTTTATATGACATTTTTAGCTCAAAATGACCTCAGGAATAAGCTGTTAAAGTTTGTTACACTAGAAATTAGAAATTAGAAGAAGAAATTAGAAATTAGAAAATTTTCTGTTATTTATAGAACTTCAACCTCTTGTATTTTGGTAACTAGAAGGAATAGGACCTATGTTCATATGACATTTTTGGCTCGAAATGACCTCAGGAATAAGCTGTTAAAGTTTGTTACAATAGTCCTGAATCACCCTGTATATTATTTCTTGAATACTATTGTAATATTTGGACGTAAAACCATGCAATACAGATTGCGAGGGCAGGAAACTGTTAGCTGGATCATACACGCTCAGTTTTTTCTATGGAGTAAAATCGTAGCAATATTGCGCAGTTCACAGACAATTCAGTTTTGCCCATATACTACGAAAGATGTTCAATAATAATAATAATGATAATAATAATAATAAATATTTTGTTCTTAAAAATTATAGATGAAAATACTTCATAACTGAAAAAATATTACAAAACATTCGTATACAATTATTTCTAAACAAAAATCTGTCACTCACTGCTTCTTCAAGTGAACTTCATAACGAGAAAATAAAATAAATAAAACAAATTAAATTATTATATATGACAATATGACAGATGACTACTATAATCTTTCATAATTCCACATAACAATCGTCTTTTTTCACACATTTAGTTACATTTACACTGTCTGTTGGCAGCACTGCGAATCATATAACTGTATCTGTAGATATAACTTAAGTCGTCAGTGTAGCCAACATAAACTAAATAAACAAACCACAAGGGAAAAAAACCGCTAACGTCATCCACCAATGACAAGTGAGAAAAGTTGAAGAATTGAGAAAAAAAAAAGCATCAAGCATCAGAAGCAAGACCTACGTTGATTTCTTTCATTCAGTTTTCTTTCGAATTTTTTTCTGGCGTTTTGTTATTGTCGTGGTAACAATGCTTGTGGTTATGACCAGTTATGACAGCTGAATTTTTTTTCTAGAATTAAAGTCGCATATTTTGTGGACAGGTATTATATTTTTGAAGTTTTTATAAAAACGTATTTGGGATCGTTTCTAAAAAGATGCACCATTTATTTTAATACATACAAGCACAATATTCGACTAAAATATTGGTTTAGTTAAAATAATTTATATTTTATAACTACCCAATAAAGAAGTTTTATATTTTTAATATATATATATATATATATTATATTTGTTTTGTTTTTCGACTGAATTTATTTTAAATTTTTATTTGATTCATTTATTTCAGGTAAGCAGTCTTTTTTGACAGGATAAGGCAATTAATTTCTCATAATTATTATAAGAGGATTATGAGAAATTAATTGCCTTATCCTGTCAAAAAAGACTGCTTACCTGAAATAAATAAATCAAACAATATATATATATATATATATATATATATATATATATATATATATATATATAATTTATATGAATGGAACAATTTAAATAAGGATGAGGCTATTTATACATATAGTATGTATACGCAATTGGCTATTTATACATACTGGAAAAAAAAAACCTACACCAACCTACTAACCTAACCTACTCTAAATAGCCAATTGCGTAAACATACTGTATGTATAAATAGCCAATTGCGTATACATACCGTATGTATAAATAACCACTTTCTTTAAATAATACTAAAATATGATAGTTTGGACCTGTCTCAACAAAAATTGTATAGAAAATTTCAAAGTCCGAAATAAAATTCGTAAAATTTCATAACATAGATAATTTTTTTTTTTTTGTGTGTAAACGCCTGAAGCTGTTTAGTTTTTTTTTTTCAAATATATATAGTGTATAAAGGGTGGGCGATAATGCATCAATATGTATTTGAATGTTCACACCTATGTTCGGGCACGCATAACACATGTGATCAATTTTGCTAAAATTGCCGACAGCCATATTATACATACAACATACTGCATATATACATTATATTTCACATATACTGATATACACTCTACAATACATATGTATACACAATTATCAAATTATTTTTCTGCTAGCCAGGTACATTTTTATTCCGATAAAAATCAGTTGAAATCAAATGATTGACGGTAAAATTAATAAAATAAATATATAGTAAAAAAAATCTTTCAGAACTCATACTTATATTTTACTTAAATACACTGTAAAAAATATATCATAAATTTATATAATTTTACATAAATTTTAACAGTAAAAATAACAACATATTGTAATTTTACATACATACATACATACATACACAATCACGCCATGTACCCAAAAGTGTGTGGCACAAACTCTTTTCATCATCCCGAAATCAGTCGCCTCCAAACACTCCTATCCAAACAAGCAACTTTCGCTTCATCCACATTCATAATTCCTCTCATACATGCTCTTCTATTTCTACTACTTGGAAACTTTCGCTCACGCAAAACACTCTCAATCATATCACTCCAACTACTCATCGGAGGTCCACGCAAACGTATACCATCAAAATCATTCAAATAAATCTTTTTAACCACACTATCATTAGACATTCGCTCAACATGTCCGAACCATCTTAACTGACTAACACCAACTTTTGCTACAACATTTCTTTCAATTGTAATTTTACTCTGATAATTAACGTAATACATTTTTATTATGAAAAATTATATTTACAAACATGTAAAATTACATCAATTTATTACAGTCTATCGCCAATTTGATATACTTTACGTATATCTTCATCAGAAAAAAATAATACAAATGACATAAATAATAAACAAATAAAACATAGCAACAAGTTACTAGGAATAATATATTTTAAACTCTTCAACATGCGTTACAATTTCAAGAGAGAAAAAAAGGAAACTTTAATATTCTTTCTTGATAAAATTCTTCCTATTTTATCTACTAGATTATCAGAACATAAGAGATTAGTACGTCTAAACCATCCAGATAAATCTGCTTTTGCGCTATGTAATATGTAGATAATGTAATAAGTAGATTGGTAAAAGAAACAATAAAAATTTACAAAAAAAAAATAACATTGATTTCTGAGAAGGCAGATTTAAATAAAATTTGGCTTCCTTTAATTAATAATTTATAAATTATTAGTAACTTGTTTCTATGTTTTGTTTGTTTAATATTTATGTTATTTGTATTATTTTTACTAATAAAAATATACGTAGAGTATATCGAAAAGTTAATATTTAAATAAAATATATACTTCTAATTTAAGAAGAAAAATTCTAAAAATGTTAGGTAAAATCTAATAACGCGAATGCTAGTGAATTAAAGTCATTAAAAGAAAAAAAGTACATTTGTTATAATATATGTTTACTGGACATATACCCGGTGTTCGTTCGTTAAGTTCTTATGGGCGTTTAAAATGCAATTTCGATAATTTGCGATATACTTCTTTCTCGAATTAAATTCGGAGAAATACTTAGAGTACTTTTCGATAAAGCATAAAAAATTCTATAATTATTTGGAATACTTTTCAATAGGACATAAAAAGTTCTACAATTTGGTTTTAGTTTAAATTTGCTAGCATGTGCCGTTTAGGTGCTAGAATATTTTTTTTTAATTTTTTGGTTTTTATTTTTTCTCAAAAAATATGAGATGTAAGAAAATAAACATGATATGAAAAAGTGCGGGATAATGAGTACTATAATTGTGTGAAAAAACCATTATTCTAAGATGCATCGTTCAGTAAAAAATTTTGAAAATTTCTCAAAAGGATACCCTTCGGATTTTATTTTTTTTCAAAATTTGCTCAGAAAAATCTGAAAAAATTCAGTAAACCAGAGAAAAAAAATTAGATACATAATAGCTAAGTAACTTTTTTTCTAACTCATCTGATTTGGCAGAAAAGAAAAAATAAATTAAACTGCAAAAAATATTAATTTTCAATAATTTTTCCCGTCAAAAATTCAGTTTTTATTTTTTTCTACTAAACGATGCATCTTAGAATAATGGTTTCTTCACTCAATTATAGTACTCATTATCCCGCATTTTTCCATACCATGCTTATTTTCATACACTTCATATTTTTTGAGAAAGAAATAAAAACCAAAAAATTAAAAAAATAAAATTCTAGCGCCAAAACGATACATGCTAGCAAATTTAAACCAAAACCAAATTATAGACTTTTTTATGCCCTATCAAAAAGTATTCGAAGTATTCTCCGAATTTAACTCGAGAAAGAAGTATATCGCAAATTATCAAAATTACAATCTTTCTTACAATCTGACGTTAGATGTGAGTGTAGATTGAAGAGACCTATTTCTCAACAATTGTCCTCTTTTCCGGCCTAAAAAAATTCTACTGTATACATTTTATCCTAATTTTTTCAGTCGTCTAGTCAAAACTATGCAGACACAATTGTACTCTTAATTTGTACCTATATGCAAAGAAGCACAATATGAGCTAGGTGTGAAATAGATTATGTTGTTTTTTCTGCAGTGTTGCCAACTGCCAAGTTGCCAACCCCTCTGCCTGACGATGATTGATGACTTACTGATGATGACTTAATGAAATTACTATGTTGTGCTAATTATATACTATGTTCAACTGTCTATTTACTATTTGCTGTTCTAACTAGAACTGTTTTTCTCGCTTTATTCATGTCATTTGCTTACTTTTTTTTATTGACTGTCATATCACATATGATAATGATAAAACAGCTTTAAGTTTAAGTTCTGTATTAATATTTCTTAATAATCATCGTTTCGACAAACTTATCGTCCGTCTTTATCAGGAAAAGTGATGAAGACAAACGTTGAGTTTGTCGAAACGTCGATTATTAATAAATATTAATACAGAACTTAAACCTAAAACCGTTTTATTTTATATAACGAGTTCTAAAAGATTTTTTACTATTCTTTTTACAAAAACGTTGGGTAAAAATTCAAGCCATAGTTTTTGCTTTTGACTCAACAAAATAAAATAATTTCGATAGATATGGTAGATAGATATAATGTATAAACATATTTGTCTAAAGGTATCAGATGTTTATAAATGAAAATTCGTATAATCTTTGTGTTTACCATTTTGATGAATAAATGAATAATATTGAATCATAATTTAGATATATCGTATACGATATAATAGAAAATTATCATGAGATTTAGTTGGCAAAATATACATATTTCATATTTCACGTATATATGTGTATGCGGGTTGTACATATTTATGAATCTAGACAATTTTCACTTTATAAATTTATTGTAGATAAACAACGTACAGCCCTCCCGATAAATAGAAAATTTACGAGTAAATAATAAAGTATAAAAGTAATTTAGTTTTATTATTTACTTTAATAAATGCCAATTTTAAGATTATGCAATTGTCACATGAGCAGGACTAAACAAATGATTTAAAACACTCAAAAATCGAGCTTGTAAAATTAGGTAATTTTTAATTTTTAATTGTTTATTTTTGCTTATTAATCAATGAAATGTTTTTGAAGCTTTAGACAATACAACTTTTGAATAAATTATTAATAAATAATTAATAAAAAGTATCATGCTATGTGCTATGTTTTATAAATTCAAAAATTATTATATCAAACATCATTCGTATAGAACATTAATAATACAAATAACAATTTTTATTTCTAGTATAAAAATACATGAAATTGTACAAATGCATTAACAAGATATATGGGATTCTTAACACTATGTTTTCCATGATATATATATATATATATATATATATATATATATATATATATATATATATATATATGTGTACGTGTGTATATGAGTGTGTGTATGTATTTTTAACCGAGTTTTTTATGACACTTTTAATTTTACAAAACGATTAGCACGCGATGTCTCAACTATATAGACTCGAGACGGGTAGACAGAGAAGAATATAAGACCAAATTCTTTACCATTGCCAAAGTCAACAATATTGAAAATTATATTTATAAATATAACACAACCCTATAAGATTTTATATGCTCGGTGTTTGTGTATATGCATACTAATTTATATATAGTAGCTGTAATCTTGCATTCTATAGAATAATTTTAAAAAAATCTAATATTTTTTGTTGATGCCACTGTAAAAAAATTCGGTAATTTTACTCAAATTTTTTTACATAATATGTATATAAAATACGTATATTTTATGTAAGCTTAATTACTTTTTCGGTAAAACACATATGTAATATAATAAATTAATTATTTTACTTAAAATTACAAAATTATAATATTTTTAGAGATAATTTATCATTTTGCTGCAATAATATGTAATTTTTTTACTACTTTGGCAACTTTTTAAACAGTGTAGATTTTAACACTGTATGATAATACAGATTATACCTCGTACAACACTTGACAAATTGTCAAGGTTGATTGCTAAGATAGATCAAGTTTGTGAATTGATAATGATAATAAATTCAAACATAAAATGAAAAATAAAAGTAAAGCATACACAATCACGAAATGTACCTACCCAAATGGGTGTGGCACAAACTCTTTTTGCCAAATATTTTTATCTAGACAAGTAACTTTGCTTCATCCACATTCATAAAAGTAAATCAAGCACAAACATTTATTTTGAATGTAATAAACAATTTAGGCAATGTTATTAAACAATTAGTGTTAATCTAATCTTTTTAAATATTCATACATACATACACAATTATGCCATCTACCCAAAAGGGTGTGGCACAAACTCTTTTTATTTTCCCGAAATCAGTCGCCTCCAAACATTCCTATCCAAACAAGCAACTTTCGCTTCATCCACATTCATAATTTCTCTTATATACATGCTCTTTTACTTTTACTACTTATGGAAACTTTCGCTCACGCAAGCTACCCTCTCAATCATACCACTCCAACTACTCATCGGACGTCCACGCAAACGTATACCATCAAAATCATTCAAATAATTTTTTTTAACCAAACGTTCATTAGACATTCGCTCAACATGTCCGAACCATCTTAACTGACTAACACCAACTTTTGCTACAACATTTTTTTCAATTTCACACTCATCATACACTAATCTATTTCGTACCCGATCTCTCCTATTTACACCACATACCCCACATAAAAATCTCATTTCCACATTCCACAGCAGTCATTCTCCGTTTTTGCTTTTGCAACCAAACCCAACATTGGTTGCACAAGCATATATATATATATATATATATATATATATATATATTTCAATTCCCTGTCTTATTTATCTTAATAAAAACAAAACACTGGCTCCATTTCACATGAGATTACTTAAAACGGAAACCGCTCATCTGGGGCTGAAGCAAAACCCGAAAACCAAATTTCAAAAACCCCTTAGCTTTATTCCATTACATCTCCCCTTCCCTCAACCCAATAGATGAGTAAATTGTACAGTTGTGCGTCTTCTAGATAAACAACAAGGGGTGCTCTGCCCCCCCAATCTATGCATTTGCAAGAGACGCCCGCTGGCCACTCTCTCTTGTTTCTGCTCACCACTAGAAAAAACAATTCCTTCACTTTACTTTATTTCAGTTTGGATTTGAAGAGTGGAATTTCACAAAGTAGGGCTGTGTTAATTCCCCCCTTCACAGCTTAAATTGAGAGAGCATCATAGTGATGTTAAATTGTTTTTCGTAAAACGGATAGAGTCAATGGTTGCATGCAAATTGAGAAAATGTGAAAGTGGATTTATATAGCAGTGAGATGAAAAAGATTTTTTATAAAATTTAGAATCGGTTGCATATAACGTTGTTAGCTGATTATATACTAAATTATAAGATTAGATTGTTAAATATTTACATACAGTTTGGATAAAAATTGGAGATTAATAATCGAATTATTAAAAATAATATGTAAAAGTATTTTTATTAAGGGGAGGTTCTCATCTAAATGACTAAAAAGTACGCAAAGTTTGGAAATTTTTTATTCGCAAATGAAAAAACATAGAAGGAAACGGTTTAAAGATTTGAAAAAAATGTTATTTTGGTCTTTATTTTCAAAAATTGTCGTTTTATCAAAAACAAAATAGCGCCCGTGATTCACTGTTTTCGTGTCAGCGCGGAATCGTTAAACTGCGTGAATTGCAGCGTCTCTGGATTTATCTGTAACAAAAAATGAACAACAATGCCAAAAAGTAAACTAAATTTACTGGAGTATAGACCTAAGAACGTGGAAATAACTTAAAATTTGACGATGTGGTACGATCTCAAACTTTGAGGTCGACTTTTAGGCCTTTTTTTTCCACTTCAGGACCTTACAAAAATAGTTAAAACAAACAATTTGTAAATTTTATAGGTCTATACTCCAGTAAATTTAATTTACTTTTGGGCATTGTTGCTCATTTTTTGTTACAGATAAATCCAGAGACGCTGCAATTCACGCAGTTTACCGATTCCGCGCTGACACAAAAACAGCGAATCACATTTTTTCGAATCCCCAAACCGTTTCCTTCTATGTTTTTTCATTTGCGAATAAAAAATTTCCAAACTTTACGTACTTTTTAGTCATTCGGAGAACCTCCCCTTAAATGAATCGTGTCACACGGGCTTAAAAATGATTAAAATATTACTAAATTTGTTTTCTGCGTACGATAATTAAAAAACTAATAATTGTCAAATTAACTTCACCTTCCATAATTGAATTTCTTCATTATCTATATAGTAAAATGCAAACACATCAATTATATGAATGAGGGTCTATATCCTTGTCTACACCCCTTTCGTCATATGTTCAAGAGTGCGCGCTGCGCAGTCAATCGATTAAAATAACACGAGAAAGTTTATCTAAGGTGTCGTGGGCGGGGAGGGGGACGGTGTTACGATGTAAATTTACGACAGAATACGTCATCCGTAATGACGGGCTTGCTTGTCACGTTAGAATAACATTGCAGCCGCTACTGCCTGCTGAAGCTATCGCGGCTAGATACAGATAATTTGTTAAGCTACACTGTACGAAAAAAAATAGGCAAGAGAAAAATAATAGAAAAATTTTACTACAAAAAAGCTGTAATTTTATTTTACTATAAATACCTATTCTGTATTACTACCTCAAAATACTGTAATTTTTACATAATTCGTAATAATTACATAATGTAAGTAAAAATGAAGTATGTAATGTAATAAATATGTGTAATAATACATTATGTAATAAATAAAAATGAGTATGTAAAATTGCCAGTGGCGCAACCAGGATTTTATATTAGGGGGGCAAGAATTTCATCTTGGAAAAACAAAAAAAAGCAAAACTGTCATTACTTTGAAGCAATAGTACTGTTTTCAAACTGTAATTTTATTGGGAAAGGGGCAATTTTTACAAAAAAATTATATAAACAGTATTAGATCAAAAGGTACGATTTAGGCTATCAAAATTTAGATATGAAAAACTTCTCAGGATATAAATTTATTTTAATAATAACTGAACATTACAAAACATTTTACTATTTTTCTACTGTGTTTCATATTTGAAGTGCCTGTAATTACATTCTGAACGTTATAATGGAGCCAGATTTCCACTTTACATGAATTGAATAATTAATAGTTTAAAATAATGATGATGGCTCAATATTTTGAGGTAAATAATTGTAGCGTTAGAAGTGACTGCTGAACATATGACTAGACGAATCAAGATTGTGCTAATTCTGCTAGCCTTGGGGGGTGGGGCCCGTCGCCCCCCCCCTGGTTACGCCACTGAAAATTGCTTACTTTCTGCAAATTGAATCAAATATTGTTGTTATAACTTCTAAAATTATGTAAAATTACAGCTTGCATTAAAAAAAAATGCACCACTACGAATTTAAATATACAAAATTTAAAGTTAAAATAATATATAACTGTAAAAACTATTTAATTTTATCTTATTTGATGTTAAGATTTAACACCGAATATACAAACCACATATAGGTAATAATTTTGATATTTATTAAAATTACAAAATGCTGGATTTTTTTTTCATAAATTCCTCTAAAAATATTTCCGAAGGTCATCACACTTACGACAAACTTAAACAACTACTAAAAAATTTTAAAAAAAGATAGATTTATTTTTCACTTATAGTACTCGATCCCAGGCTCGAGTAAAGTCAAATTTGTCTTGAACATTTAACTTCTAGCTTCGAAGATCCTGAAGATTGCTGTGGCAAGTCTTTGAAACCGATCTGCACACACAAGCAAACCAATTTATTTACCTATACTCCAGTACCTGTATATAGCTTAATGTTGCTCTCCGCGCGTTTCGTATGTGTTCGTTGTTCGTATATGTACACAGAACAATATCTATAGTTGATGGTGTATTGGGAGATATGTGTGTACTCACGTGTTTTTCAGGCGGTTTCGCCGCGGCCATTTTAATGTGCACCAAGGGGCCCAGGTGGCAGTACTCGACATAAATTCCTCAACGATATTCAAGTATTTGAGTAAATTTCGAGTGTATTTATGAGTCAATATGCCCAACAACTAAACCAGCGAAAACTTCACGACTGAAGGATAAATATTTTTTTCCCGTGCCTACATTTCTCGAATATGCTAAATATTCCGATATATATTTTTTTCTAAATTAAATAAAATTTAGTAGATATACGACCTAATTCTCTAACGAAGTTGCTAAGTTTTAGCAACGTTGCTAACAACTATAACCAATAGAAACAAATATAACAGCTGTCATTTTAATTTTTTATTTAGTGTTAGCTAATATTATTGGCTAATGTTGTTAGCAACGTTGCTAAAATTTAGCAACTTTCTTACAGAATTAGGGTGATAGTATACTTCAGCTAAGATTGTGACTAATATGTAACATTAAATGAGCAGTTTTCTTTGAAAGTTGTGTAAGTCCATTTTTAACAAAAAATTAGTTAATGATAACAATGAATACAATCTACTATGAGCTTTCTATCTATAAACAGTTCCCAAAAAAAAAAATACTTCAAAATTCTCATCATTTTGTTAATAATAATTTACTTATAGTTACCGTTAGTTAGTTACCATTTAAATACAAACCCTTAAATATCTTCATATAATATAAAATGGACTTACACCACTTTCAAAGAAAACGGCTCAAATGAGTATCGGAAATGTTTATAACGTTAGGTGTACTGTAAAAAAAATAATAGCGAAATTACAGAAATATATTAGTAAAATTTTACTATAAAACATCTGTAATTTTATTTTACTATAAATATTCTGTATTTCTACCTTAAAATTCATAATAATCACATAAAATAAGTAAAAATGACCTAATAAGTATGTAAACTTGCTTACTTTCTGCAAATTGCATCACATGCTTAATGTAGAATTACATATTGATGATATGATATAACTCCTTAAATTATGTAAAATATCAGTAATAATTCATCAAAATAATGAGACTTATGAGTACATATTTTGTGTAATAATACTAATATAATATTTTAAGTGTAATTCATTCATTTAAGGATTAAGTTCTATATATAATTTATTTAAATATCCACGTTTAGATATACTTTAAGTATATTTCCATTAAGAAAAAATAATACAAATAACATATATAACAAACAAGCAAAACAAAGAAACAAGGTACTATATGGCAAAGTAACTAGATTAACAAAAATATAAATTATCAAAAAAAAAAAAGTTATTTTTTACTACAAAAATTAGAATCTATAGATTGTGAAGAAAACGTGCCCAAATGAACATAAAGCAGATTCTGTCTGCCTGATGTCTATTCGTTGGTATGTGTGAGGTATTTTTGGTCAATGGCGATTTTTGACATGTTCAAGTGGATCGGCTAAGGCCAAAAGCAGTTTTTGAATTAGAACTAGTACTTTAGGATAGTCTAAAAATTGAATTTAGGTTTTTCTATTTTTGAGAATAACAAGTGTTTATTTTAGCAAATTTAGTCACACCTGGTTCCGCTAGTTAAAATAATATTTTAAAATCATTTTTACTTTCATTCACGACTTCAAAAGCAATGAATGGTAAATTTTAGAAAGGTTTGAAGGTAATAAAAATTGTTATTTATTTCTTAAAATTTCACTAAAATTTTATACCCAAATATTTAAAAAATTATCTATTGCAATCCGGTCAGATAATAGAGAGTTCTTGCAAGCCTCCGCTAAAATTACAATGATAAATAAATAATATTGAATCACAAGACGAAAGCACTGATTTCGATAAAATTTGGCTTCCATTAATTAGAAATTTATAAAATTTTATAATCTAGTTACTTATTTGTTACCTAGTAACTTGTTTCTATGTTCTATTTATTTACTGTAAATATCATTTGTACCAAAAGACAGACGCTGAGTTCGTCGAAACGTCGATTATTAATAAATATTAATACAGAACTTAAACCTTAAGCCGTTTTATTTTATATAATGATTTCTGAAAGATTTTTTACTATATTTAATTATAATTTTAAAAGTACTTCGCAATATTTCTAGAAAAAATCGAATTTTATGAATTTTATTAGTAGTATATCTACACTTACAATTATTTTAATTAATATTACAATAAATTACAATTATCAGAGTAAAAAAATTTCAGAATTCATTATATTAAAATAAAACTGCTTTAAGTTGTAGTACTCTATTAATATTTATTAATTTATAAATTTTATGATCTAGAAATCTTGTTTTTATGTTCTATTTATTTACTGTAAATATCATTTGTACCAGTTTTACTAATGAAAACGGACGTTGAGTTTGTCGAAACGTCGATTATTAACAAATATTAATGCATTATTTTTCCAGAAATCTTATCTAATAAATTGGTGAAAAAAATGTAATATAACTCCAGTTTTAGATTATGCAATAACGCATCATTTATCGTTTATTTTTTCAGCGGTAGAAGGTTAATAAATGAGAATATTTAACCATCGGCAAAATATTGTTTCTCTTATGTATATGTGCAAATGCTGAGTAGATATACCTATTTCCTGTGACAGCAAATTGTCAAACAATAGACCTAGTTCGCGCGTGGAAACAGTGAGTGATATGTGCAGTGCACGTGTTCAACTTTACTTTAGCAGCAGCAGCAGCATCCATGAAAATGTAATGTCATGTCAGTGATGTTTACATCGTATGTCGTCAGTTGAAAACGCAACTAGTCACTCGTTTACCACCAAGGGAATTTTAAACTGTCACTCAATTTCTCACTGCACCAGCTGATCACAAGACGCAGCTACGAATTTAGCTTAAATAATACATATTCTTAAATATATATAATAATATAAAATGGGTGATATTTTAATGCATGCTTAAAACAAATGAATTAACGACCCCTGAGAAGTTAGCAATAAAATTCTAGCAATAAATCCTATACCTCGCCATACTAATGTTTTGCTTAATAACTAAAAAACTAATTAGCGGATTTTAATTCGGTTTGCAGCATTCATTGGCTTACATCTTTTCCTAGTTTTGTGCTAGTTTTGTTTTACGAAATATTTATTAAAAATATTAAAAAAATGATTTTGAATAAAGTGCTCTGAAAATTTTACAATTTCTTCTAATTATTCATATTACCATATTTTTTTAATATTTCTAATAAATATTTCGTAAAAAAAAAGTAGCACAAAACTAGAAAAAGATGCAAGCTAATGAATGCTGCAAACCGAATTAAAATCCGCTAATTAGTTTTTTAGTTATTAAGCAAAACATTAGTATGGCGAGGTATAAGATTTATTGCTAGAATTTTATTGCTAACTTCTCAGGGGTGAATTAACGTCAGAATAGGACAATGTAACAATCATTAATAGAAATTCACAACTGTTATTTGATATGCACATGGATGTCCGATGAGTACAGTAGTTGGTGTGGTATGATTAAAAATGTTTTGCGTGTGCGGAATTATTAAATTATCTGCACTTAATATAGAATTATCCATTTTACTCTAATTCGCCTTTATTTCAAGGAGAAAAATGTTAACACATAATTAATAAGAAAATAATAATAAATCTAATTTGATTTCAACAGCATCACTGACATTTGTAAATTTTTCACACTGTCTATAGTGTGTAAAGTGTAAATTATAGAGGCGGTCGTAGATAAAACATTTTTGTTAAATATATTGAATCATTAAAACAATTATTTTTACCAGTTGCAGTGGTTTCTGTCTCTATTTCAGATTTAAAAAATTATGTAAAAATATTTTTAAAATATTATTTGATATATTTAAGATTATAAATAATATTTGAATTTGTGAACATAGCTAATATATTTTTCACACTGAAAAATAAAAAAGCCAATGTTTTGACGTATTTTAACCAATATGTTGTAAACAGTTTTTTCTAAACAATACTGACATATTACTATCAAATGTTACCATATATATTTTTGTTTCAGTTTTTCTTCTTTTTCTCTCTCACAAATAAAATTCTTATTAAGATAAATATTTAAAATTTCTTTTACAACTTTTACGTTATTTTTAGAAAGAAACAAAAAACTAACATTTATTTTATGTAAATATCAAAATATATTAAATTGTTGAAACTAATAATTTTCTATTAGAAAAATTAGAAAAATAATTAATATAAGAAAAAAATTGATTATTTTTTCATCTGTATTTATTTGTCTAATAACTATTGTAGTCAATTTGAACAAATTTTATTTATTTTTTTCTATCTTTTATTTGCTTTCTTAGAAAATAATCAAAATAAAATTAACTTATCTCGTGTGCATAAATTTGTAAAAAATGTATCATATTTATATCATTTACTTTATTCATACATATAATAATAAAAACATATTCTGCTGACATTGACGAAAACTGCTAAAAATGTTAAAAATTGCAGCCAACTTTCAATACTCCTGAAACAAATTAAATCGTTTAATGAAATATTATCATATATTCTAAGAATAAATTTTTTTAGCCAGTCACAAATAATATTTTACTTTCATTCGGTTTCATAATAAACACGTTAATTAAAGTCCACTTTAAGCTGGCAAAAAAACATCGTTTTTAAATTCTACCAGCATAATTATTATTGTTGTCAACTTTTCAAATTTCTAATAGTAAAATTATTTGTTATTGTCAATAAAAGAATGCTTTTTGGCCAGCTTAAAGTCGACTTTAGTTGAAGTATTAATTATGAAATCGACTGTTATTTTACGAATAAAATTTAAAATACCGGCCCTTAGAAAAAAAGGGCAAAAACTGTACAAGTACATCATTATGATATGATGGAAATTCAAACATTTTTTTTTGACCAATATACGTAAAACTGCTGTTTAAAATCGTAAATGACTTTGTCGGTTTGATGATGGAGGTAAACGTACCATAGTAATATCAACATCTGTGGTGCTGTGTCTTATTTTATATATATATACATGTACGAGCCACGCATGCTGCCCGTTTCTATGTGTATCATTCGCTTCTTCTATAAACTATCAAGAGTATTCTTGTGCCTAGATGCATGATGTGAGGTCTAAACTTATGGTACACCACACTACCACACAACTATAAACTACAAGAAACATTATGAAATCGGTTTTACGATATTAGAAATTTTAAATTTTTTTAATAACTATAATTTCTTAGAAATATTTTATTTAACAAGTATGTTATAATGGCTATAACTCATAAAAATGAGATTTGTAATATTAAACATTTGAATAAGTTACATTACTGAATATAATGTATATATTGATAGTGTACGTTTAGAGCAGGTAGATGAATTTGTGTATTTGGGTAGTTTGCTGTCTAGAGATGGCCGTTTTGATCGTGAAATTGAAAAGAGAGTAAATGCTGGTTGTAAGGTTTTGGGTGTTTTGGGAACTTTTGCTAGAAATGTAAATGTTTCCAAAGAAGCCCGTTTGATTATATACAATGCAGTTTTAGTGCCTACGTTGATGTATAGTAGTGAATGTTGGGTTTGGTTGCAAACGCATAAACGGAAAATGACCGCTGTGGAAATGAGATTTTTACGTGGGGTATGTGGTGTAAATAGGAGAGATCGGGTACGCAATAGATTAGTGTATGATGAGTGTGAAATTGAAAAAAATGTTGTAGCAAAAGTTGCCATGTTGAGCGAATGTCTAATGAACGTTTGGTTAAAAAGATTTATTTGAATGATTTAATGGTATACGTTTGCGTGGACGTCCTATGAGTAGTTAGAGTTGTATGATTGAAAGTGTTTTGCGTGAGCGAAAGTTTCCAAGTAGTAGGAATAAAAGAGCATGTATGAGAAAAATTATAAATGTGGATAAAGCGAAAGTTGCTTGTTTGGATAGAAATGTTTGGAGGCAACTGATTTCGGGATGATAAAAAGAGTTTGTGCCACACCCTTTTGGGTACATGGCGTGATTGTGTACGTATGTATGTATGATGAATAAGTTATAACTTATTTAGCCATAGCGTGCAAAAAAAATACTATTTTTTTCTACAGCTGTAGTAAGAAAAACATACTTTTGGTGTAACGTAAATGACATTTTAAAGTAAGTAATTGTAATTTGTAATTTGATAATTGCATAGATATTTTAACAACGACGCTATTTCACGGGTTATCTATTTTACGACTGATCCCTATATGCATAAACATTTTCATTAAAAATAATAGTTGGCTAGATGAAAGTTCTTGGATTCCGTAAGAAATCTTTTTATGTATATTGCAACGAGATTTCTTACGAGATCCAAGAATTTTCATTTTAACGAACCATTATATTTTACGAAAATATTTATGCTGACGAGCATTAAAGTTTTGTTATATTTATGGGCATTAAAGTTGTCAATTATGATTAGCCGAAAATTTCTATCCGATCAAAAAACTCTCGCTTCATCTACATTTATATAATTTTTGTAGACACTAGAAAAAATCTTATGTGAGAACTACATTAATTACAAATAAATAAAATAGTCATAATAAATTTTCAAAAATTTTAGCAATTTTTTCTCGAAAAGTTGGCAACACTATATTTTGTTAAAATTATATAATTTATGTGGACACTAAGAAAATATTTTGTCAAAATTTGATTAAAATAGATTAAATAACGTGGTCATAATAAATTTTTAAAAATTTTAGTAATTTTTTTCTCTAAAAGTTGGCAATTTATGTAGATCACTATACCACATTTTTCTGGCTATCAAAGTAGTAAAAAATAACAACAAAATGCTTAAAACGCAAGTTTGAATAAAATGAAACAATTACAGAGCAAAATTTATAAATTATATATGCAATAATTTAGTTTTATAACTGAGCATTTGTGCTAGGTTATTATTTAATAGAAGTAAAAGAAATCTATTACAATTTATTTATGATTTCCTTGAATTTCTTTTAATAAACATTTATCTAATTATAAACACGATTATCAGCAATTATAATCCAAACATTTTTTTTTTCTCTTTACCGAAAAGTAATTTCGCCTCATCATAAATACAACAGTTCCAATTCTACGTCGCGTCGGTATAAACAATATATCGACGCACTGCGCGCAGATCAAAAAGAGATTGAAAGAGCTATATAGCTCTACGAACTTATCATTATCCGCGTTTTGATTGAAAAGATCAATAGCTGTATGCCGCTCTTCGCTTGCTTTATGTTCAAAGAACGATATGAAAGAAGGATCGTATCTGTGTGTGTGCTGCGCATGCATTTCAAACTTACACGTATCATGCAAACATCGGCTAGTGTGGACAGATTATATACAGAAGCAAATAACATCACATACATTTATCATAAGATCTGTTTTGAGAGTTCCGAGAAATTGAGGTAATTGTGAAATTGAAAAAACGTAACTAACGCCCAGTACTTCCAAATGTTGGCATAAACTTATCCTTGGGATAATTTTAAAATTAACCAATGAAATGTTATCATTTATTCTCAAGTTACATTTTTAGCGAATTACAAATGATTTAAAAAAATAAACAATAAAACACTTGGTGTAAGTTTCACTATATTTATTTGACTTAATCGATTTCGGCTTTCTAGGCCCTCATCAGAAGTTTATACAGAATGAAATATTAAGATTATTTGTAGTTCTTATATACTAAAATTACAGACATATTACAATATTATAACGGTACAAGGATACAGACATTTAACAATAATATAACAGTACAAGAAATACCGGAACAGCCTGAAACAAAAAATTATCGCAGATTATGTTATATCGGTAACACCAGTACAAAAATAGGCAATGAATTGAAAGAAAATAACATTACAGCCGCCTACTATAACAATCTTAATTTTAAAAATATTTTAATTAATAACAAATTAACTTTCAAAGACAAATATAGTAAATGTGGTATTTATAAAATAAATTGCAATAATTGTGATGCGGTCTACATTGGCCAAACAGGTAGATCCTTTAGAATTAGATTTTATGAACATATGCGTTCCTTCAAATACAAAAAACATGATTCTCATTTAGCACTACATTTAATAGAGGCAGGTCACACTTGTGACATCAAAGACTTGGATATTTTACATACAATCAACAAAGGTTCGAAAATGAACTTCTTAGAAGCATATGAAATCCAAAAAGCAATAGCTATGGGTTTAAATGTACTTAATGACCAAACAGATTTGTTCAACTCAAATTCATTAGAAGTACTTATAAAAGGTTTTACCCGATTTTAATATTTCTTGTACTGTTATATTATTGTTAAATGTCTGTATCCTTGTACCGTTATAATATTGTAATATGTCTGTAATTTTAGTATATAAGAACTACAAATAATCTTAATATTTCATTCTGTATAAACTTCTGATGAGGGCCTAGAAAGCCGAAATCGATTAAGTCAAATAAATATAGTGAAACTTACACCAAGTGTTTTATTGTTTATTTTTATTAAAATGTTTCACCAAGTGCCTACAGCTGAAACTTTCAACTTTACAAATGATTTTTTTTTAAAAATAAATAAAATTGGAAATAATTCAAAAACTTAATAATTCGGACTATTTAATATATAGGGTGTATACGGTATTCTTTGTATCCTTTTAAGGAATGATAGTACACCTCAAAAGGAGTCGATAAACCTTAAAACGTCTTAGTAAAATTCGTTTTATAATCGAGATAATAATTCTTTTATTTTTACATTAACTAATTATAAAATTATTCCAAGAGTAAATGTATTTATAAATACTGGGCCTAAATAAATGATTGGCATTTGTTTTTGTTTCACACCTCCACAATCAATATATAGTTTTTGGCAACGCCGTGCCGAAAAATTTTAACACCTGAGACAAATCCTAAAATTGCGGCCCCAAAATTTAATTTTATCTAGACAATTTTACAATAAAAGAATAATGATGAGTTTGTATATAGAAAAACTACAAATTACTAATTGTAAGTTTCAAAACATGCAAAAAATATCAAACTTATTTTTTTTATAATTATCTCACTGCTCCATTAAAAGCCAAAATTTAAAGTAAATATGACGTTTAAACTATGAAATATTAAACCATGTTGCATTTTAATAATAAAAATCATTGCAAACATTTCTAAGAAAGATTTAACATTTAACCATTTTAGTTTTATTTAACATATTTTTAATGGGTTCGCATCTGTGGTAAAAAAATAGCTGACTGGAATTTTGAAACTGTCAAAATCTTTCCCACAATCATTTAATGCGTAAAGTAACAAGTAGATACAGAGAAAATTCCCCAAAATGCAAACATTACATGCGTTAATCTTTTAAGCGTTGACTTTCTTTGTACACAGATTATCGTAATCCGGATATTGGAAATTTGACTAAAATCTTTACTAGTCAAAAAAAGTCACTAATATCATTATTATTATAATAGCTAAATGAAATATTTAATTTCAATTATGAACAAATCATGAACATTAAAAAAAACATTTTATAAATATTGCTTACAAGATAAAAATTAATAACAATATTTGTAATAAATTTTGAAGTAACTATGGCCCGTATTCTCACCTCACTTTTTCGTGAAAAACTGCTTTTACCATTAATTTCAAAATAACTTTTTGCTTCTGTTTGTCATCAAATATAAATATTTTTTCTATTTTTAATCAGTTTTATTATATTTGGTATTATAAAATTTAAATAAACTATTTTAAAAAGCTTAATAAATGATTTTAAGTGAACGTCAAAAGTACTTTCACATCACTTCCAAAAGTAATTTTTGTTCTAAATTACTTTTGACGTTTACTTAAATATTAAGTTATATAATATTATTATAATTATAATATTTATTATTATAACATTAGTAAGTTACATAATAAACTTACATATTAAACAATTTTAATTAGTTTATTTGAATTTTATAACATTAAATATAAAAATATATATCAAAAATAGATAATACAATTCATATTTGATAAATTTATTTTAAAGCACTTTTTCATAAACAAAAAAGATGGGAATACGTGCTTATATTATTTATGGTAAATTTAGTAAAGTAATTTAACAATCC
Source organism: Clivina fossor (assembly GCA_963966155.1). Lineage (NCBI taxonomy): Eukaryota > Metazoa > Arthropoda > Insecta > Coleoptera > Carabidae > Clivina > Clivina fossor. The sequence goes on along the minus strand of OZ014552.1, from coordinate 23,270,896 downwards.
AATTAAAAATTAAATAGTTCAACAATATAGTAAAAAATCTTTCAGATCTAATAATATTAAATAAAACTGCTTCAGTTTAAAGTTCTGTATTGATATTTATTTGTAATCGACGTTTCGACGAACTCAACGTCCGTCTTGATCAGAAAAACTGATACAAATGATATTACAGTAAATAACAGAACATAGAAATAAGTTACTAGATAACAAATAAGTAACTAGATCACAAAATTTGTAGATTTTTATTTAATGGAAGCCAAATTTTATTTAACTCAGTGTCTTCACAGTGATTGATGTTATCTTTATTTTTAAAAATTTCAATTGCTTCTATTGCTGCTATAAATTTTGTGATCTAGTTACTTATTTGTTACCTAGAAACTCGTTTCCATGTTCTGTTATTTACTATAAATGTCATTTGTATCATTTTTTCCTAATGAAAACGGACGTTGAGTTCGTCGAAACGTCGATTATAAATAAATATTAATACAGTTTAACAGCAGTTTTATTTAGATCAACAATAATTTTAAATAAAATATTTTTCAGGAAATTTTTAAACCATGTGGTGTGGAAAAACACTTCAAAAATTCTTGATTGATTTCTCAGAAAGAAATTTAAGAAGTTTGACTGTTGGTTTGCAGCAAAACATATATTTTAAATTTATACACTTAAATGTGTATAGTTTATGATTACATGTCACTTTAGTTAAAAGTTTTATATTATATTATTTAGTTGAAAAATTATTTTTGGCATAATTTTTTTTTCAATATTTGTAACTCAACGTTATTAAAGTAAAAATTTAAATTTCAAACTTTAATTGTTTAATTATTTTTTTGAATCCTTAATATATTTCGGCAATTTATTATATTCAAATAATCCATTGTGAAATATGTTATTTTAGTCATATTTTGTCAAATAAATATTATTTGCATTTCTAACATCATAATTATGCATACTTCTATTAAATTTCAGATTGCCACTCAAATGCTTGAGAAGCATTTTGAATATAAAAATTATTGCAAACATTTCTAAGAAAGATTTAACATTTAACGATTTTAGTTTTATTAACATATTGTCAATGGCATCGTATTTATTACAACGCACCAGCATGGCTCTATTTTGAAGCAACTGCAAATTATGTTTACTACCCTATGATGAAACAACTATTTTATTATTTTTTCTGAACTCTCTATAAAAAAAATAATATAATTTTACCTACAAACCATGAGATACTATGATGCCCAGTATTTCTAGATATAATTAATCAACTACTGTAATTTTAATATAATTGTTTAAAAATACATAATATCAAAACTATTACAAACATTATATAATATGATATTACCAACAGAATGGAAAAGTACATAGATATGTAATAGTACAGTTTTTTTTTAGTAAAGTTTCTTTTAGTAAATTTATAAAACTTAGTGAATTTGCTGTCATAAATTTTCCATAAATAGGTAAAATTTGTTTAGTTCTGTAACATTGTTATTGGTATAATTACATACATTTCTAAATTTAAAATGAATGAATTCCACTTAAAATATTTTATTAGTATTATTACACAAAATATGTACGTAATAAGTCTCATTATTTTGATGAATTATTACAGATATTACTATACAAGCTGTAACTTTACATAATTTAAGAAGTTATACCAACAATATGTAATTCTACATTAAGTATGTGATGTAATTTGCAGAAAATAAGCAATTTAACATACTTACTAAGTCATTTTCACTTACATTATGTGATTATTATAAAATTATGTAAAAATTAGAAAATTTTGAGATAGAAATACAGAATATTTATGGTAAAATAAAATTACAAATTTTTTATAGTAATATTTTACTAGTATTTTTCTGTAATTTTTTTACAGTGTATGATAAATAAATTTGACTATAATTTTCCAGTAACTCTAAAACGGGATCCAAACCCCCTACTGGTCTGCATGTTATTTAGTATGTCACTTATTTCACATGAAGCATATATACACACAGATATATACAGACACATGACATCAGTGTGTGTGTGTGTGTGTGTGTGTATGTGTGTGTGTGTGTGTGTGTGTGTGTGTGTGTGTGTGTGTGTGTGTGTGTGTGTGTGTGTGTGTGTGAGTTTGACTGACATCTGACAGAATCCAGCTGGTCGCTGTCTTACATGACTGAAGCATTGGAGGCAAAAGAGTAATTTAAGACGCAAAGCGATGCACGTACACACACACACACACACACACACACACACACACACACACACACACATATGCCATAGAGCGTCGCGTACCGTCGATGGACCTCCGACGGTGAGGTTTTCCGGCGCTGAGCGTCCAAGTTAAAAATGCATTCTATACGAGGAGATAGAATGACTAGGTCACCTTTATTTTGTATTCTGGTTTAGACTTTAGGTCGAATAGAGTGGAAGGTTTCCAGTTACTTGGTAGAAAATTGTGTGAATATTGAATTACAGAAATTGGTTTTTATAATATTTTTTGAAAAGTTGTCAAATATAGGATATGGTTTCAAATTATTGTTTTTTTTTTTAAGAAACCTTTACAAGATATAGAAAACAGTAAAAAAAATTTCAGAACGCTTTATATTAAAATAAAACTGCTATAAGTTGTAGTTATGTATTAATATGTATTAATAATCGACGTTCTAAAAATAAATCTTTATCAAGAAAAATTATAAAAATGACTTTTACAGTAAATAAACAGACCATAGAAACAAGTTACTAGGTAACAAAATAAGTAACTAGATCATATAATTTTATAAATTTTTAATTAAAAGAAGCCAAATTTTATTTAACTCAGTGTCTTGTCTTTATAATGATTGATGATATCTTTTTCTTTATAAATAAAAGCATTTGAAATTTATAAAGAAAAAAGAATATCAATCACTGTGAAGATACACTGTAAAAAATATAATATAAATTTATGTAATTTTACATAACTATTAACAGTAAAATCGCATCAGTTTGTAATTTTTACTAGAATAGTTAATGTGATATTACATTTTTTCCTAAAAAAATACATTTATACAATAAGTAAATTTACATCAATTTTTGACACTGCACTGAGTTAAATAAAATTTTACTTTCATTAATCATATATATAGGTAGCAAAAAATGTTATTACAATTAAATTTAAAAATGTGAAGTAAAGAATTATTCATACAAACATATTTTCAATTTAATACCAACTTGAAAAAAATAAATTACCTACGCTAGTTCTATCTAATGATGTCATAACCAAATAATTTTCGCTAGTCGCTAATTTTAGTTGGTAGAAACTAGAATAAGCAACCATATCATATAAACAGCTACATATTAACTAAAATAAATATCTATATAGTAATCTATACTTAAATATTTTTTTGTCCGTATGTTATTACAAACCACATAATATGTTTATTGTTTTGACAAACAACAGAAAGAGCGCGAAACAGCTGAAAGTCGTTTAGGTAGCTGTATTATATATATATATATATATATATATATATATATATATATATATATATATATATATATATATATATATATATACGTCATAAAATGACATTACGTCACAGTTTCAAATGTCACTGTTGTGAATTTGTTTGCATAAAGACTTTTTTGCCGAGTATGAGAAAAATATTTAGAGAAAAATCTGTCGTTCGCGTGAAATGTTTTTAATCTTATATTAACTGTATTTATATTTCATAATATTATACAAGTGAGTAATATTTAACACGAAATTAGTAATAAATTATTTTTATTTTTTGTTTTAATTATAAATTTAATATAAATATTACGATAAATAAAATAATATTTTTGTATTATAAAAATTATACTTAGCTTTCTTTAAAAATATTTAAACAAATTCGACAAACGTTGTTAGAAAAATGTTTATTTATTTTTGTACTTCTGTTAAAGTGTTAAATAATAATATTCATTTTAAATGCATTTCTTAATAAGTAATATTGTTCATTATTTACACCAGTACGTTTTACCGATCATCGTATTACATATTATAATATGAGAAATATTGTAATAATACCAAATTTAATATATCGAGATTTTTACAAATTTCAGACGAATTAAGTTTATAGTAACACGAATCAATTGTTTCAAGCGTGATGTCCGTCTGTCGGTCGATCTGTGTACACGTGTAGAACAAATTTGGTTGAACAGATTGTTATAAAATTTTATATTTAAGCTTTGGAAGCGAATATCTCAATTTGAACAAATTTTGGTACAATATAGTGGAATGTCCTTCCAGGACAAGTCCTTGCAAAGGGACAAACGATTGTTCGAATGGTGAAGAATGCTGTAATAGTCCTTGCGGAAATATCTGCACTCCGAAATTATTTACTGGTAAGTTTTTATTTTTACAGATCTGCCAACCAGAAGTGGTAATTTACTGATGTCACTTTTATGTGTTTTACAAATATTTCGCAACAGAAATATATTTCAAAAAATTTTTTTAACAAAAGTTGCCGAACAAGTTATATCTAACAAACTTTATTTTGAATATTTTTCTACACGGTTAAATAATTTTTTATGTGGCATAATTATGTCAAGACAGTTTTGTTTTTAGTTACCATGACTACAGTAACAAATTTTTCTATTCCATAAATTTATTTAATACGATGATGGTCGGTTCTGTGGTGGTCACAACAGATTTTTTGTTTATGCCACACCCTTTTGGGTACATGGTGTGATTGTGTATGTATGTATGTACGAAATATTTGTCTTCTAGTTAAATAGCATTCTTCTTTCAATGGAAAAAAACAATATATCTTGTAACGTTATAAGTCTTACATGATACGAATAGAATTACATAAGTAATTCTCGTTTTTGTAAAAAAAAAATTTTTTAATAAGAGGATAAAATTTACTTGTAAAGCAAATTTATTTATTGTTTATGAATTCGGGCATAAAATAAATTAAATAATCAATATAATTTTAAACCGATAACGCGCCATCTTTACAAATTCTAACCTATCCCAACAAAAACAGGAAGTCTTCCAAATTCCTCTCCATCGCTCAAACCATTACAGGCAACTGAAGAAATAGAACCGATATCTCTTCAACACGAAGCTGGGAAACCTAATTTATAAACAAAGTACTTCCGTAAGCGGTAAATATCTGAAGACTTAAATCAATCTCATCGTTTAAGTGCATCATCAGCATTAGCGGCAAACGTTTTTTCATTCTTTTGACGGCTGCCGCAGCAGGATTATCGGAATTATCAAGGATTAGATAAGTCGCTAAGTTTTAGAAAAAAGAAACGCAACGATTTCCTTTAGTCTCAGCATAGACGATAAATGATATGACCAGAATTTGTAGTGGTTTTTATTATTACAAACTGATATTTGAATTTTTGCATAGTAGTGAAAATAAATTTTAATTATAATGAATAATATATCAATTGTTAGCTTTTATTGAATACGAGTTTTGTACTACTAGAAATATGAAAAATATTGAATAATTAGTAGAAATTGTAAAATTTCTAGACCACTTTATTCAAAATTATTTTTTTCATATTTTTAACAAAAATATTTAGTGAAACAAAACAGTACAAAACTAGAGAAAGATATAAGCTATCGAATGCTGCAAACCGAATTAAAATTTGCTAATTAGTTTTTTAGTTATTAAGCAAAACACTAGTATGACAAGGTATAGAATTGATTGCTAGAACTTTATTGCTAACTTTTCAGATATTAAGACATAAATATTATTTTCCTAAAATAAAAATGGTTTTGGTTGGTTTTGTTTCATTTTATATTAAAATTTGACGTAAATATACTAAACGTATATTATTATTAGAAAAATTATATATGAATGACGAAAATAATAAACAAACAAAATATAGAAATAAGTTACTATAAAAAAATTCTTAAAGCATATCATAATATTACCATATTATCTATATAGAAAGAAGCCATTATATTACGAGTACAATAATGACATTATTATACAGCAGTTGTTACTATACACACCTGACTATTTAACCTGACATCTTCGGCAGCCATATTGCAAAACTATTATGTAAAGTTAAATTAATTGACAATTGCATTGATTATTTTCGCTTAAATTTTAATTTGATTATTGAAAATAAGTGAAGAAATGCAATATGTCAAAAACTGCATTTTAATAATTTATTTGCATTTATAATAATTTATATTTTATAATCTATTTACTTATTTTGTTACCTAGTAACTTGTTTCTATTAACTATTTATTTATTGTATATATTATTTGTATATTTTTTCCTGATGATGATGTATATACACTGAGAAAAATAGATATTTAACAAATTGGATAATTATAAGTAGATATTTATTTGAAATATACGAGTATGTTTACTGTATTCACAAATTTATACATTTTTAAAATCTACTCACATATTATATTTTAATACTATATTAAGAATTAAGACTGTAATACTATATACAAATTGATGGTATTAAATTTTTGTTTTTATTATATTTATAGTTAATTTTTAAATATACTTATTTTGTTATTTTTAATATCTTGTGTTTGTGTCACCTTTTTAAATATAAATAGCGTTACGGTAACTATCCATTTTTTTCAGGGTAGAGTACGTCGAAACGTCGATTTTTAAATATACAGAACCTAATCCAAAAACCTTTTCATTTTATAATATTTATTTTGGGGAAAAAAAACAAAAATTCAATACGAATTACTAACAATAGATCCACTACTCGATAAACCATTAATTTCTGATAACAAAACAAAACATCTTTGAAAATCAAACAACCAAATTACCATTCATCCGATCTGAGAAAACAAAAACAGAAAAACAAAAACCCAGGTCATGGTTATCTTTGATTTTTGAAGTGATGTTATTGTAAAATGTCGTTCTCTCTAATAATATAAGTGAAACCTAATTGTGTGTATTTGTTTACCAAACGCTATGATCTCAAAAAAGAAAATAAACTTTGTTTTTTTTTTTAAATAAACTTTTTACAGGCCGACAAACTTATTAAAAAATATGCCACCAAGCTATTACGTATTTCCTTTATTTGTATTTCGTATTTGTTATCATTTAATTTTCTTTGTTTTGTTATATAAATTTATTCTTTGTCTTTCTATAGTCTATTCGGAAATTGATATCACAAAAAATTAAGCAAGTATTATATTTATTGTAAATCGAATATTTCGCCATATTTGGTGGCTAGATTATAAAATTTATAAATTTTTAATTAAAGGAAGCCAAATTTTCTCTTTATTTATTTATTTACTGTAAATGTCATTTGTATCTTTTTTACCACGCTTATATTAACTCATTCTGTTGTCGCGGTCAAATTTTGTAACCAATTTTTAGACCACTTCCTATCATTTGATCTCACTGAAATTTTGCATGTAGTTTCATTCCAGGAGACAACACAATATTATATATAAAAAAAACCGATTACAAGATATGACACGCTTATATTTATTTTTTTAATACAACTAATGACATCTGTCACATGAACTATTTTTTTGTTCAATTAACAATTGAATAATGTAAATGACAGATAAGCGTGGTTTTTAAAAAAGTTTTTCTTAAATTGAATCTTATTTCCTGATGAAGACGTAGGTTGAGTTCGTCAAAACATCGATTATTATTAAATATTATACAGAACTACAACCTAAAGCCATTATATATAGTTGTAATATTTTAATTTAAATTTAAATTATAAAACAGCATATTTGTTACGTGATTTGTGAGAATTAATCTTTCTTTGGTCGAATATACAATTTCTGACAAATCTGACGGTACACATTGCATTTCTTACACTCTTCACACGTTTTCAATAATGAAATTCAAATTCAAGCGAAAATAAACAATGCAATTGTCAATAAACTTAACTTAACTTAATAATTTTTAATATAACCGTCGGAGATGTCAAATTAAATACGTTTGACCGTATTTCTTCAATTTAATATGTTGTTTTTGACACAATTCATTTTTTCACAAATTTTTAATAATCAAATTAAAATTTAAGCGAAAATAATCAATGCAATTATCAGTTAACTTAACTTAACGTAATATGGCAATATGGCAATATGGCCTCCGAAGATGAGTTGCAGTTGTAGTTTGACGTTGTAGTAATGTTTGATGCTGCCACCAATAGTGTATATATAGTAACTAACTGCTGTATAATAATGTACATTATTGTACTAGTAACATAATGACCATCTTCTTTATAGACAGTGTAGTATCAATATTTTAATACACTCGAAGAAAAAGAAAATCAAATTACGTGTTCACAATTAGAAATCTGGTAACTATAATTTAATTTCTGAACAAACTATATCTTTAAATTATTCGACGTGTTGGTATGCATCGTAGGATTGTATACATGTATATTTTTATTGTTTATTATTATTTTAAACCGGCACTTAGTGAAAAGATTAAATACGAAAAAAAAAGAGAGATTCGTTGATGTAAATATATCATTTTAGTTTCTTCTATAGATTGTTTATTTATTTTTATATTTGTGTCTGTCCAATCGTCTGTACATGTGTGTATGTGTGTTTGTGCTCTTATGTTGATAAAACACAGCTTGTGATATTAGAATTTGAATCTAATTTTTTTATTTCTTTGGTCTTATACAATAATAATTATTTTTGATATTTGGATTATAATAATACAAAAGACAGTTTAATATTAACATAGTAAAAAATCTTTCAGAAATCATTATATTTAAAATAAAACACCTGCAGGTTATAGTTCTGTGTTAATATTTATTAATAGTCGACGTTTCGATGAACTCAACATACGTTTTAAACAGAAAAAATAATACAAATGATTAAAATTAAAAAAAAAAACTGTTTTAGGACTAGATTCTGTTTAATTATTTTATAAAAAAAATTTGGCTTTCATTAATTAAAAATCTATAATTTTTATGATCTAGTTATATGTTACCTAGTAACTAGTTTATTGTTTACTGTAATGTCATTGATAAATTTTGACCAGATGAAGACGAGCGTTCAGTTTCGTCGAAACATCGACTGTTTCGATGAAAAAAACATATATAATACTTTAAGTATTAACTTATGGTAAATTAATAATTATTTTACTTAAAATTACAAAATTATATTATTTTTGTAGAAACTTTATGTAACCATCATTTTGCTGCAATAATATGTATATTTTTACTATAGTATTTATATAAAATGGCAACTTTTTTCACAATGTACCACACACATTAGATATAAATGATATTTTTAATATCAAACTTTATATTGATAAAAACTTTTATTTTATTTACATTTATTGTGATAACCTACCGCAGTGTTTAAATTTGTTTACTAACAAAATAAATTTTAAATACATTTTGTTTTATTGTCTAATCCTATTTATCTTTTTAATAAAAAGTCAAAACAAAGCATTAAATATTTGTCACAAAGCCGACTAAATTTTGCAGTATTTTTATTTACTTATTTTTTATTTATAATTAAAATAGAACGGCTTTATATATTCTTTATGGTCTGTATTTATTTTTACAAATGTTGACTTAAAAATATAAAACAATTTTTTTCAAATGCTTTTTAAATCAAATTTTATTAAAAATTTATTGAAAAATTACGTGTTTTTAATAATTTAATTAATAATTAATTGGATTATTACTTCATATTTATCACACGAAATATGTTACTACTTTGATACATCAGGAAAAAACAAACTAAAATGTAAAGCCGTTTTATTATACTATTATGAGTTCTGAAAGATTTTTCATTATGTTAAAACTAATTTATCCAAAATTTATTGACATTTTTGGATTTAAGCGCTACAAATTTGAAACATTCAGGTTACCTACATGAAAAATGTTTATTTAAGCTGGCTATAAAAACTAAAATGTTGTATATTATTCTGAAACTTTTTCAAAATATCTTTTTTCAAAATTTTTACATTTAAATTTAATTTTATTATTGTTTGATTTAACCTAAACTGGAAGTGGTATTCTAACTTCTGATTAGTAGAATTTTAGATTTTGGATATGCACCAAAAAGTCACGTAATAATAATTATTGAAAAACAAATAATATTTTTTTCCCCCCATATAATACCGACTTTTTGGCGCACACTATATAAAGAATAAATAAAATTTTAATAATAAATTTAATTTCTATTATAATTCAAAAAAATTTGATACATTTCATTATGTATTTCGCAATGAATTAGAAATTAATCATCAAAAATATTAATAAAAATAAATAATTTTTAATACTCCTATTAATTTTTTACGAATCGATTTAAAAACACAAATTATAACTTTCATAAAACATATTCAAAATGAAAATAAAATAAATAATTTGTTGTAAAATATTTTTAAGAAAATAAAATTAAACATGTTCTTTCATCACATAAATTAGATTCTAATTTGACAGGCGCTAATAATATACAAACATACACATACACACCCACATATAAATAGAGATAGATATATGTATATGCATACATCTATTACATTTTCCAGCCATTAGAATGATTCAGCAAAATCATATCAGCACAATGACAACAAAGATAAAAAATGCATTACCCATTTTTATTCATCCATCTTGCGCGCACACACACACACACACAAAATTATTAACCTCAATTAAAAATCAAACTCACATTTACTCAAAACGTTAAAACACGTCTTCGATCATGATCACTAATATAGTAAAAATTCTTCTCCATCATCATCATCATCGGAAAATTGTGCACTTTAAAACATTTTGTAATAATCCCAGGAAACACGTCGCTTTATAACACAAGATAGAAAACATAAAATATATATTCGATTGTTCTCATCCTGATCGGGGCAGACAGACCACGCCTACCCGCCTTGTCCCGCATGTCCCAGTCCCGGGACGAAACCGGTTCGGCCGGCTACCACCACGCCTGGATCGATACGCAAACTAACCCGATTGATAGGTAGAAACTAAGTGACGTAACCGACTGCTGTAGGCGGGATCTTTTCGGGCCTGGTAGTGTTAGTATGATGGGGTAGGCGTGGTTTCGGGTGCTACGATGTAGTGTGGTTTAGGACTTTTCGGTTAAGCAGCGGTTGTTTTGAGTAGTAACAGTGTGGCGAGTCTACCGGTACGGTGTTTTTACTTAATCGCTGTGTAAACTAGCCTGTGTTGTGTATCATAATATTAAAGTGAACGCAAACTTGTTTTCGGAAGATTGATTGAATTGAAAACATACAACGATACATACACATATATATCTATATTACATACATACGTATACGTATTTGAGTTACCCATAATACCTCCTCATCGGTTTTGTCGTGTTCTCCGCGGTCGGTGTATGTCTGTGTGAGGATCTCGCCGTTGGATATAATCACAACACAACAATATTTTCAACATCATCAGCTGAGCGTGTTTCCGTTTCCTTTGGACATTACTATCATTTGTTTTTGTTATAAATATATACTTAGGTAAACGGTGACGCGAGGATAATGTAACATAAATATTGTTCGTTTACCAGTGAATAAGTGATTGTTTTTTTTTTGTTTTCGATTACTATCTACAATTAAATTTACAGTAACTGAATTTTAATAAATTTTCGAATATTTTTTTGCAAACGGGACTAATACTCAGTGTTGTGCTAAATATATTGTAATTTAACTCAAACGACTTTTATTTTAAATTATAATTGTACTGCAACTGTATAATTTTTTTGACTATACCAAAAAAATTACATTATTTATAGTCTTCAAATAATTAAATATAAAAAGTGATAATAGTACAGAACTCTTTGAAATTTAAAAGTTTTGTTTTAATTACAAATAAACTTTGTTGAATTTAATTGTGATTTAAAAAAAAATATTATTTTTAAAAGACTAATATGAAATTATTTTAATAGTGAATAAATATTAAACAATAAAGTTTTTAATAAGTTAAGAAACTTGGAACATTTTTATTTAAATATAAAACTGTACTAAATTACATTTTGTTTATAACTGTTTTTTAAGATTAATATCAAATACCGGCAAAAACTTTAATAAAAAATTATGTTAAAAGTGAACTATACTAAATCGAAAAGTGGCTAAAGAAACGTGTTGCCAACATTAACACAAAATAAACTAAGTTTCTGTTAAACAAATACCAGTGACCGAGAACCACTGTGGTCCCATCCAGTGGTTCCGGTATAATTTTATCAACTTCTTCACATCAACCAGGGCATCAAAATGCATACACTCTTCAGCGAACACCAGAATGCGTACTATCGTGGCGCTGCCCCAGCCACAGTGTATCCAACAGCGACGGTACCTACACCGTATGCTTACGATCAGTACTCACGGTACAGTTACGCGACAGGGGGTGCAAGTCATTGGTCACATCATCATCAACCACACCACCATCATCAACTACATCATGCCGCCAAAGATATGGTGAAACCACCGTATTCCTACATTGCTTTAATCGCGATGGCCATACAGAATACACACGATAAAAGAATCACCTTAAATGGTATCTATCAATTTATTATGGATAAGTTTCCTTACTATCGGGAGAATAAACAGGGCTGGCAGAATTCCATCAGGCATAATCTCAGTCTGAATGAATGCTTCGTTAAGGTGCCCAGAGATGATAAAAAACCTGGAAAGGGTAGTTACTGGACCTTAGATCCCGATTCGTATAATATGTTTGATAATGGATCGTATTTGCGACGTCGGCGAAGATTTAAAAAAAAGGACGCTTTAAGAGAGAAAGAGGAAGCGATAAAGCGTCAACAACAGCAACAACCGCCTAGAGATCCTAGGGATCCTAGAGATCCTCGTGATGATAAACCTACAGCAACTCCTTTAGATGTTACGAAAACAAAATTAGAATGTAAACAACCAAAACGCGAACCGAACACGGAATTGACACAGTGTAGTATGAACGGTGTTGGTACCAAGCATATTAACGATCATACGACGGTGATTAGTGACGTCACAGCGTCGCTGCAAGCCATGGAAACTTCTGCAGCGTTCAGCGTCGATTCTTTAATGACGGCCCGCGACGCATCGAATCATCTACCTTTGAGCTATACGAGCAATTCCCGCATACACTCGTACAGTTATTGCACACAGCAATATCCCGGAGGTGTGGTTAGTGCAACTGTTGGAGGCGGTGCTTCAGCAACAGGAGGCGGTGCTAATGGATTGCAGGACGAACCACAGGCACCGCCCGCACCCCGCTACACCGCCTGGTACAGTCCGGAAACATCGCCGGATAGTGCGGTCGGTGTTCCTGCAAATTTTCGCGATCTCTTCGATGCTGGTCCGAATCCTAGTTGTCAATTGGCGAGTTTTGGACGACCGGCATCGCCGACAAGTTCACCAGCTGTTGTTGCAGCAGCTGCCTATCGTAATTCATCAGCTGCAGCAGCAGCAGCAGCAGCTTACTATCAGCAGGATTGTAGTATCGGGCAGAAATACTGAGATAGGGCTTATGGCGAGACGGATGATTTTACCGGTATCAATTCGTTCTCGTGTACAAAGGTTAAAACGGAAATTCCCGATTATCCGTAATTTTGGCGGTACGGATAATTTGTTATTAGATACTATTTATTAGGAATGAATATTTGAACTTTAAATAAGTGAGCGATTTTTATTAGACAAGCGATAGATACTGTTTGATAAATATATACATATAGATTTATACATATATAAATAGTGAAATACGAGTATTAAATCTTGGTGTATCTGTGGTACTTTCAAATTCAATGTTAATTTTACAATAATTACTATCAAATTTATACATATAACACACCCGATAATTTTATTGCAAATACTATATTTTATTTCATATTTCAACATATATAAATAATCATTTTGTTATATACTAATATATTTTCAACTATGCGTTTCATTACGAAGAATAATGATTAAAGAAAAATAAGAAAACAAATCAAATACAAAAACAATCAAAGCAAAATTTTAGAAATAATTTCAACTTGGACGACATATACAAATGTATATACAAATTTTCAACTGTTTTTTTTTCTGTATTAAATCAAAATCATTTAATTTTGAAATGTGTCATAATTCTTTGTAGTGTGCGATAATGACATTATTAATTATATTTTCATTTATTACCAAAAATAAATCAAATATTTGTGCAAGTATTCTGCATAATCTCTATAGTGCTAAAGAATCTTTTGTTTTTTCTATATAAATTTTTTAGAACTAACTTTTGTATTTATATAAAATTTCATTAAATAAAACGATTTGTAAAAATAAATATTATGGGACTCTATAAAGTGGTTGCTATGTTACGTTTTATAATATTTGTCAAACATGCTACAAAATCTCAAAATTTTTTATTTTACGATCCATTTTATTTAATTAAAAATACAGACCTGTATCTAGGCATTTTCTTTTGTATTTTAGAAAAGAATTGCAGAATCATACAAAAATTGCAAACAAAAAATTTAATAAAAATCAACAATTGTTATAAAAGTTAGTATTTTGCAATAACAAATAAATATAATATTACTCTTTATTTATTAATTTTACAGATTTTAACATATTCAATATGTTTTGTTTTAAATAATTTTGACAGTTTTTATTTTATATTTCTAGAAATTTGGAAACGTTTATATAAATTATAATAATATAAGAGTAATGTTTATTAAAAAAAACCTACAGTTAGTAACAAATATATAAAAAAATCGCTGCTTAAAATTTGTGATAAGTGTATATTAATTATTATATAAAATAAATTAGAACTTAAAAATTTAGTGTTATAATGCCCCGCGTAAAAACAATTTATAAATAAATATTTAGTGATATATTAAAAAAAGAACTATTTACCAACAAAAAATTAAATCACTAAATTTAGCACAGCAGATTAAAAATAAATTCACCAGAAATTTATAAACTAATTTTTGTGTCTTTCTATATTATTAATAAACTAGAAATGAAAATATACATTTTTTTTTCTTGTACACAAAATTTTTTAAAGAAATATTTATATAATATGTAATAGATATTTTGTTCCTAAATATATTTGCATCATTCCTAAGTAATAATAAATAAGATTTATTAACGAAAAATGTTTTAATTTAAATTTTGTTTTTTTTTTAACATTATAGTTTGTTGTTTATTTATAAAATTTATAAACTTTATACAAAAAAAATTGTATTGTGCATTTATTATAAGTATCACAGTATTGTAACAAAAGTATTTTTACCAATAAATCTAAACATTTTTTATTAAAAATATCGTTCACTAAAGCGCGGTGTTAAAAACAAACTATTTATTTAAATATTTCAAATGTAACTAAAATATATTTCAGTACACTGTAAAAAATTTATGTCAATTTATGTATTCTATGAATGTAATTTTTTAATACAAATATAATGTTACATAAATTATTATTGTGAAAAATTACAAAATATGCTCTTTTACTGCAAAAAGCTATGTAAAATTATTTAAATTAATATTACATTTTTTACAGTGTATACAGATAGTATTAAAATTTATAATTTTTATTTTGAAAATGATTTATTGCCGTTTTGATCGTGCTCTAGTATGTACAAATCTTAAAACAAAATTTAAAAATATTTGAAAATTGGTAATTTATTTTAAAAAAATGTGAAACTTTAATGAACAGTTCGTATGTTCTGGTAAAACTGATTTTGATTACATAATATATTAAAAGTTTTTGGGCTAATACAACCCTGCACCAATATTATTATTATTATAAGAAACAGTTAGAAAATCTTGTACATATAAATAATGTTGTCATTGTAAATATATATGATTATTATAATTGTGTAACGTATGATTTATATGTTACAATTAATTTTAAAAAATCTGAAAATAAATTAAAAAAATATATTCCTTTGCAATATCGCTTATTTAAAAGTATTGCACCGTGTAAAAAATTGAAATAATTTATAATAAATATATCTATATATAAATATATAAAATTGTTGTTTCATTTTATTTTTCCTTGTCTGATATAATAATTTTTATTAATATAATTGCATTTTGTCTGTTAATTTCTTGTTTTTTCCGAACCATTTTTGATCAAATTGAGTTATAGTTAATTTTTAAGGTAATATTTGTTTGTTTTCTATCTATTTTAACAATCGTTATAATTTTAATAGTTTCGGAAACATAAATTCTAATTGGTTCCATATCTTTACTAAGAAACAATTCTGTTCAGATACTTTAAACATCATTTTCTCGAAAGTTAGGTTTTGTGATATCGAACAAACAAGAATTTGTCTGATGATTTGTTCATACACAAAATTAAAAAATAAGTAAATATATATTTGATATTAAATAAAAATATTATAAAAAAAAAACTTGATCACTTCTTTACTCAAATTTCTTTATTTGTAAAAAAAGTTGCAATTTTACAAAAAAATGTAGTAAAAAAATTACATATCATTTCAGTGAAAACGCTGATTTAAATATATTTTCTGTAAAAATAATATAAGTTACATATTATATATGTTTTTTACGAAAAAAGTAAGTAATTATTTAATAAATATACGTATTTTATATTTATATAATGTACAAATTTTTCTTAAAATATTCGTAAATAATATATATTTTAAATAAAAGTTTTTTAGGATTAGATACTGTTTAATTATTTTATAAAAACGACGTTTCGACGAAACTGAACGCTCGTTTTTATTAGGTCAAAATTTATGAAGATGAAGATGAGCGTTCACTTTCGTCGAAACGTCGTTTTTATGAAATAATTAAACAAAATCTAATCCCAAAACAGTTTTTATTGTAATACAATGAGTTCTGAAAAATATTTTACTGTAATATATATATATATTCTCTTTGGAGTAGCGTAAATAAAACATTTAAAACAAAACAAAGAAATTTATTTATCCTGTACAATAATTGAATATAAATTTAGTAAATTTTATTATGATTTATAAATAAATCTAAACTATAATTTCAAATAATTACAATATGATTTATAATCTTAAATTTGTCAAATTTCCAAATCACAACATTCGTATACGTACACAGAGTAGTTCTGTTCATTGATTATAGTTTGCAAATTCTAAGCCAAGAAAAAGTTGGCATAAGTTAAAAATGAATATGGGTGTATCTAAGTAGGTACTAAAGACATTTTGACAAGGAATACTAAACGTTTTTAAACGTTACAACTTTTATCTTCTATTGTCATCTGTCTTTCAATTCTTTTTTGCACCATTTGAAAATCTCTTGTAAACCTGTTACAGAACGTGTGACTTAGCCAAACTCTGCAGTTAACTCAAATGTTAAAGGATTTAACCGAAATTATTTTATCTTAAACAGATGCTAGAGATTATCGCTTTGAAATGCTGAACAGATAAATATTGTTTTCATTCATAGATAATTTTTCGGAAAATTTGCTGTTTGACTCCTGCCACAGATTATTTTGTCTATTTTTATTTCAATATTTTAGTATTTATATGTTCTGTAACTTTTTGCGTAGATTCTAATTTTTTCTAAATTTCTAAATTTTATAACATGCGTTAGAAAATCTTCAAGATGTAAAATTTGAAAATACTAAAATAATTGCAATATTAACAGTAGATTGATATATTGATAAGAGAAGCAATAGAAATTTAAAAAGAAAAATATAACCTCAATTAGTTTGAAGTGATAATGATTTAAATAAAATAAATAAAATGATTTTTATGTAAAATGGCAACTTTTTTACAGTGTAGTTAACCTTTGTGAATAAAAATATGTTGAGTCCATTTTTTTTTTTAATGTTAGTATTTATATGTTCTGCAACTTCTTGCAGAGATTCTAATAATGTGCTTGAATTTTTTTTAAATATCTAAATTTAATAACATGCGTTAGAAAAATCTTCATGATGTAAAAAATATATTTTAATTGAATACCATAAATATATGAATTATAGTAATTAATAAATGTGTGAACGTATCAATTAAGTGTAAATAAAACGGTGATTAAAATAAAAAATGTTGATTTTTTGTTTTTTTAAATGTTTATATGTATAAATATATTTATTTTAAAATGTTATACAGTTCAGCCCCTGTTTACCTGCCCGGCGAAGGGTTACCCATCAAATAAATGAATATGTTTATATTAGCGCTTGTTATGTTTTCTATCAAAATAATTTAAAAGTGTTACAGTGGAAAAACGTAAATATATTTAAAAAATCAATTCGATTTTTTTACACTCACACGCGCGCGTCAGCTGGAAAAATATTAAATTTAATTTTAAATGCTCGAAATTAATGAAATATTTATAAAATGATTTTTTGATTTCTATTTAGTGGCAAAGTGTCCATGGTATTAAAAGACGTATTGCTTTTTTTGTGTTTTAGTATACGTTGATAAGAGAAGAAAATGAGTTCTAAAAAAATTCAAACATAAAATAATTTAAAATAAAAAAGCTTTAAGATTAAGTTATCGACGTTTTGATATATTCTACACTGTAAAAAAATCGGTAATTTTACATAAAAATCTGGAGCAACTAATTTACACCAGTTTAATATGTAAATTTACATACGTCACAAGAATTTTTTTAGATAATATGAATATAAAATACGTATATGTTATGTAAGTTTACTTACTTTTTTGGTAAAAAAACATTTATAACATGATAAATTAATAATTTTACTTAAAATCACAAAAATTATATTATTTTTACAAAAATTTTATATAAACTATCGATTTTGCTGAAATAATATATATTTTTTTACTATGGTTTTTATGTAAAATGGCAACTTTTTACAGTGTAGTGTGGTAAAAAATTGGAGCTTATGATTTCGGGGTAAAATTTTTTAGTTAAAAGCTAGTTGTGGAGTACACAAAATAAAAAAAAATTAAGAACCACTGATTATAGAGAACAGATTAGATTAATAATAATAATAATTTTAAATTTAACACTAAATAAAATTTTACACTTTTTTTGAACAGTTGGCTATGCAAATAAAAAATTTATAATTGCACTGTATTAATGATAATTCATATTACAATTTTTGCATTGAAATTATTGAAACTTAACATAATATACCTACATTTAGTGATTGTGAATGGAAAATGTAAATATTAGTAATAATCATAACACTGAATAAAACTGCATTAGAAATTTAAAGAATGGAACCAGAAAAAAATAAAAATGTATTTTTAATTTAATTTGACAGGTAACCAGGGTCATTTATGACACCTGACAAACTGTGTGATATTTTTGTTTTGTTTTTTTCGTTTTCTACAAGCGAACCACCAAGGACAAAATGAAAATAATTCGAATTTCGAACGTTAACTGTTTTGAAATGTTATGATAATCGAAAAATTAACAATTTAAAATTCTAGTTTTACATGCATGTATATACACTGTAAAAAAATTTTATGTAATTTTACCTACAAAGTATGAGACACTATGATGCCCAGCATTTGTAGGTATTATTACCGAACAGCTGTAATTTTACATAATTGTTTAAAAATACATAATGTCGGTACTTTTACAAACGTTGTGTAATATGATATTACCAACGGTATGTAAAAATACATATGTATGTAATATTACAGTTTTTTAGTAAAATCTCTTTTAGTAAATTTACAGAACTTCAGTAAATTTGCTGTCGGGAATTTTCCATAAATAGGTAATATTTATTTAGTTCTGTAATATTATTGTTGGTAAAATTACATACATTTGTAAATTTACATAAAGGATGTATTTTCAAATGAAGCAGGAATTAATAAACATTGAATAATAATAATATATATAGTTTATTAGCAAAAAAAAAATGCTATATACAAAAAACAAAAAATATACGTATAGTTTACAAAATTTGTATAGTATTATATGTGTTATATAATATGAATTATTTATCGTAACATTATAAAAAAAAATATATAAAATGAATTAAAAAAAAAAAAAAACATTCAGTCATTTAAATCTCTGAACAAAAATATTGTTATTCTTACGAATAATTATTCAGCTTTCTAATTAAGGTTAGTATACCCTATTCAAGAAAGACATCGTTTTCATTCCTGACGAAGATTTCGATCCTTCTTCTGGATAAAGTTATCTACAAATAAAAAACGCTACGTTAATTATTTTAATATAAATAAACTGTTATGTATCTTTCTAAAAATATTTAATTATTAAATTATAAACAATTTACTTACATTTTCTTGGTAAATGTTACAGACGCCTGGAATTTGCAATAACCTACACAAAAACACAAATATATTATTAGTATTCATTAGTAAAAATCATAAACCTTATATAAATATAAATATTATACGTACTTTATGTGAACTGATATATTAATTATACCGGTGATTTCAACTATAATATGCATGCGTACATCTATACTTCTTCACTGCTACAAATAAACTAACATTAAACTAAAGTAATGCACATTCTGGGTGGGCTAAACAGACAGGATTCAACTAGTAGCTTATCACTGTTCCGATTGGCTAGCGTCATATTAAAGGAATGTTTTTACCAAATTATTCTGTAAAATTTCGGAACCCTTTTAAAAGTTGCATGTAAATTTAAAATTGCGTTTTTAAACTGCCTGTTTTACATTGTAATACAGAAAAATTATAAACTTTTATATTTAAAATTTTATATTTTATAAAAACCTTATAGGTACGTTTATATGCAATATAAATTATAATACAAAATATGCATAATGTTTATATTGTAAAAAAATATTCTATAGAATAATCGATAATCGATAATTAAAATAATAACTTCAATATTGCACCCATACAATGGAGATTAATCTCAGAAGAATTAATAAGAACATTAATAATTACACTTAAAATATTTTATTAGCATTATTACATAAAATATGTACTAACAATAAGTCTCATTATACTGATGTATTATTACAGATATTAATATGCAAACTGTAATTTTACATAATATAGGAAGTTTTACCAACAATATGTAATTCTACATTAAGTATGTGATGCAATTTGCATAAAGTAAGTAATTTTACATACATATTAAGTCATTTTTACTTACTTTATGTAATTATTATGAATTTTTTAAATATTACAGAATTTTGAGGTAGAAATACAGAATAATGTAAGAATTACAGAATTTTGAGGTGAAAATACGGAATAATTATAGTAAAATGAAATTACCGAATTTTTTTAGTAAAATTTTACTAGTATTTTTCTGTAATTTTACTTTTTTTTTACAGTGTAGTTTATAAGATTAACTTATTTATATCAAAAAAATAAAAGACTTGCAGCTGGTTTCATAGTAAACACTTTCATTTAAGTCGAATTTAAACCAGTAAAAAAGCATTCGTTTTTAAATTCTACCAGAATTATTATTATTATTGTCAATAAAACTTTTTAAACTTCTAATAGTAAAATTGTTTGTTATTATCAATAAAAAAATGCTTTTTGGTCAGCTTAAAGTCGACTTTAGTTACAGTGTTCATTATGAAACTAGCCTTAAATTTTAATACAATTAATTTTGAAAATTTTGAATTTTAATTTGACATATCGAGATTTTTATAGATAAGCATAAATTAGGCTTACAATAACAAGAATCAACTATTTTTAGCGTGACGTCCGTCTGTCGGCTGATCGGATTGTTATAAAATTTCATATTAAATCTCTATTGCAATAAATATTTAAAAAAAGGGTAACATTAGTCACTGTGAAGGCATTGAGTTAAATAAAATTTGGCTTCCATTAATTAAAAATCTATAATGTTTATTATCTAGTTTTACAATTTTGTTGTTGTTTTTTACAGTACTGTCTTTAGTATTTTTTTATCATGATGAAGACGAGCGTTGAGTATCGTCGAAACGTCGATTCTAAATAAAAATGTATACAGAACTTTTACCTAAAGCAGTTTATTTTAATATAATAAGTTCTGAAATATTTTTTACTAAATTTAAAAGTTAAATGTTTCATACTACGATATAAAATACTCGGAAAAAACTAATTTTTTATTTGCTGTCTTAGTTACCATAAAAAATTCAAATATATTTTAGGAAGAAATAAAAATATTTTACAAACAAAGTTACCTACCTACATGAAATATAATAACATTCAAAAATTCTAAAAAATACAATTTTTTAATATTTGTTTATTTCAAGCCCGTTGTAATAATATATCTATTTTCTCTTTATGTTCTTTCTAAATATCTTATGTAATATAATTTATATATATATATATATATATATATATATATATATATATATATATATTCCTTTCCCGAAGGCGATTACTTTTACTCCATCCCATATATATACAAAAAGCTAATGAGAAAATGGCATAAAAATTCAAAATTCTGTATATATATTTTATGTGTGTGGTACGTTTGTGTGTGTGTGTGTAATAAAGACAAAAAAGCCCTAGAGGAAGTGAAGAGTAGAGAGGGAGCAATTCTAAATTTGTTTTATTATAGTCAATTAAATTGCAAATTCGAAAACTGCATACAAATATACACTGAAGCCGATATATATATATATATATATATATATATATATATATATATATATATATATATATATATATATATATATAGATAAACCACTCGTAAAATACAAATACAAAATAATGCGCCATTTTCTCTCTTGGTTTGGTTCAAAAATACTGGTACTGCACATTATGTAATACGATATTACCAACGAGATAGAAAAGCACGTATGTATGTAATATTACAGTTTTTTTAATAAAGTCTTTATTAGTAAATTTACAGAACTTCAGTAAATTTGCTATCAAGAAAATAAATAGGTAAAATTTGTTTAGTTCTGTAATATTATTGTTGGTATAATTACATACATTTCTAAATTTAAATAAAGAATGTATTTTGAAATGAATGAATTACAGGTAAAATATTTTATTAGTATTACTACACAAAAAATGTACTAAGTCTCATTATTTTGATGAATTATTACAGATATTAATATGCAAGCTGTAATTTTATATAATTTAAGAAGTTATAGCAACTATATGTGATGCAATTTGCAGAAAGTAAACAATTTTACATACTTATTAGGTTATTTTTACTTACTTTATGTGATTATTATGAAATAAGTAAAAATTACAGAATTTTGAGGTAAAAATACAAAATATTTATACTAAAACGAAATTACAGATTTTTTATACTATTTTTCTGTATTTTCGTAAATTTTTTTACAGTATGTCGGACTCTATTTAATTAATGCTTAAACTTATAACATTTTTTTTAATTTTACGACGAACAGAAACGCCGGCCAGCGAATTTGAACCATCGAAACTATAGTAGTAGTATTGTAGTATTATATTCGGTAGTACCTGTAGCGCTTAAACACTCCCGGCCACCACGATTTTATTCTATAAAAATATTAAATAGTATAAATAATTTTGGATGGTCCCTTAAATTGATGCATAGATATGAGGCAAGTTAGTATAAAATCGAGTAGATAGATAAATGCATATAGGCGGTATATTTGTATCAGGGATGGCTATTGCTATAGAATTGTTTTCCTAACAATCAATTAAACATACAATGGAAATAGTTCTGTTGTGTTATTACCGTCATTTGAAATTTCCACTCAACGCTCTTTTGCTCTTATTTAGGAAATCAATTTGCAATTCACTATATATATATATATATATATATATATAGTTTGTCTATATCGGAAAATTTCCAGTTATTTGGTGAAATTTCGAATCCTTACACAGTATGTGACAAATTTGAATTTCATAAAACAAAATTTTGCATCAAACCCACAGACTCCCCCCCTCCCTGAGTAAACCAGTTCGTCGAAACGTCGATTATTAATAAATATTAATACAAAATTACAACCTAAAGCCGTTTTATTTTAATATAATGAGTTCTGAAATATGTTTTACTACATTCTAAAAAAATTATGTAATTTTACCTACAAACCATGAGACACTATGATGCCCAGTATTTCTATAATTACTCAATTGCTGTAATTTTAACATAATTGTTTAAAAATACATAATATCAGAACTACTACAAATATTATGTAATTTGATATTACCATTGGGATGAAAAAGTGCATATGTATGTAATATTACAGTTTTTTTTAGTAAAGTTTCTGTTAGTAAATTTACAGAACTTCAGTAAATTTGATGTCGGGAATTTTCCATAAATAGGAAAAATTTGTTTAGATCTGTAATATTATTGTTGGTATAATACATACATTTCTAAATTTATCTATAAAGGATGTATTTTGAAATGAATGAATTCCACTTAAAATATTTTATTAGTATTATTACATAAAATATTTAGGTACTAAGTTTCATTATTTTGATGAATTATTACAGATATTAATATGCAAGCTGTAATTTTAGATAATTTAAGAAGTTATACCACCGATACGTTATTCTACATTAAGTATGTGATGCAATTTACAGAAAGTTAGCAATTTTACATACTTATTAAGATATTTTTATTTACTTTATGTGACTATTATATATTATATATGTCCAATCCTTCAAAATCTTTGTTGAAAAATTGTCAAGTTTTATTTAAAAAGTAGAATTTTAACTAAACGAATATGCAGTTACATGAACACCCTGTAAATTTGCAGTAAACAAACAAACAGGAAAAAAATAAAGTATAAAACAACTGAACGTTCGCAAAAATGTAGAAAAATATTTCGTTTGTCATATAAAATTGTCGAAATATGCATCTCGTTTGTTTTTTTGAGAGTTTAGCAATTTGTTTTGGTTCTGTTACTCGTTTTTTTTTTTTATTTTTTTGTCAAACGTATTTTTATTTTCATTTGTGACAATTTTTTTACAAATTTTTACAGCGCGTCATATGCGATGCAATTTTTGTTTTTTCACCGTTTTGTTGACCAAATATTTCAAATGCAGTAATACAGAACAAATATTGATTACTACTGTTTTGTACTGCTATTTCACTTTGTTTTTGCATTTCGTTTTGTTTTTAAGAGACTAGGAAAAAAAATTGCCTACCAAAACATTTAAACAAGTTTAGTATTTTTATTGATACAGTAAAATAGATAGAATTTCAACATTAGCGTAATAATATAATTTGTCGTATAAATTGAATTCATTTTATTAAACCCACAATTACCATATAATTTTGATGCAAATAATTTATCTTTAAATTAATATAATTCCTAATTGGAACATAGAGATTATATATTCGAAAACTTTATCATATAGTTTCTTAACAATTTTTACTTGCATTGTCAGTTCATCGATAATAATTAGGATAAAATCAAAAAAGAAAGTAAAAATAAAAATTCTCTCTCTAAAATAATTCAGCACACCTTTTCTAAAACTTTTTCCCTAACCCGCTTCCACTGCCGCCAACCCTGTAAAAACAAAATAACTACTTCGGTAAAAGCTTTTTATAAATTCCCTTCCGTATTTTGGAGTTTCAATTCAACCTTCAAGACAGACAAAGTCTTCAATCAATCTACTCTTTTCAAATTGAAAAAAATTTCCTTTATTTCTTGCTATAATTTTACTGTTATCATATATAGTTATACGTCATGATAAATGGTTTAATTTTAATTCTAATTTTTCTAATTTAATCTAGACTTTACTTCCCTAATATATATATTTGGCTATACTTCAAATTAATTTTGCGATTTTAGAATTTAAAAAAAAATTCTTTCTGTTTAAATTTGCACAGAGTAAATCATATTGCAATTTAATAAGAACTAAATATTATTTACCATTATTCTCGTATTATTTGTTTCAATTATTATATAAAAATATCATCATAGGTATTAGGTATAACCCGAATTGATTATTATATAAATGTTCATAAAAATCCATCTGAATGTAAATTGCGTTTCTATCATCCATATAAAAAGAGTTTTCTTCAAGGGTTGACTTCAGTGCATGAATGGGTTTGTGTAAATATATGTGTGTGTGTAGTGGTGTACGTGTTGGCATGGAAACGGGGTTTCGATTGTCAGTCTGTCCATGGAAATGAAGGATAATGCGCATGCTTAAAGATTGTAAGAATGGTAGAATCGAATATTTTGCCTTTGAACTCAACATGAAGAATTTTAAATATAATAACATTTTGAATTTATTTGAATGTGTAGATGATTAACGTTGATATGTAAAATTGAAATTATAAATTTTAATTTTATTGAAAAATTCTTTATACTTAACAAAAAAGGTAAAAATATTTTTCAAAATTTGAAAATTTTATGAACGTAAAATTTATGGCACGGCTTTAATAATTTATTTAAATGAATAAATTAAATTTAATTGGTTAAAAAGGATAATACAGATAGTCCTTGACTTACGACGGTTTGCACTTACGACTTTGTGTTTGTCTCTTTCATACATGCGCGTATTACATAAATAAAACTAACAATTTCGGAGATTTCCTTAAAATTTAATATATGTAGGTACTACATTGTATACGTAGCAGTGCTTGGAACGGAATATATATTTTTTAAATTTTATTTTATTTCAACATTTATTTATAATTTTTATATTGTTCTTTCATAATTTTTTTTAGTTGCATATTTTTTCTGCTTTTGTACATGCTTGAGGGTTCCAATTTCAATATTTTTATATTTAAGTAATTACAAATGATAGCTTATACTGACATTTATATTTATATATATATATATATATATATATATATATATATATATATATATATGCTACATATACATATATTTATATTTACTTGTTAATTACATAAGATAAACTAATATGGTTTATAGTTGTTTTAATGCAATTTTCTTTAAAAAAATGTATACGCATTTCATAGTTTGTTACTCTGTAATTGGAAATTTTCTGTTGAGTAACAATAACAAAGATTTTTCATTATTATATGCAATTTTTAATTTATTAAAAAAAAACAAAAAATTCTACAGAACTTATAGAATAATACAGAATATCAGTATAAATTATCTGTTCCCAAAATTTATAATATAAAAATGTTTCTGTATTAATTTGAACATTTTGTGTTGTAATTACAACAATATATTCGACAAATTAAATAAATTATAAATATGAAATATATTAATTGATAATTTTTTTAATCTTATAATAAAAAAACACTTTGATTCCAATTAAATTTATTATTCGTTTCAATTTTCAAATTATTATTATATTAATTAATTTTCATATTTATCTCTCGATAATAAATTTAATCATTTTTCGATAAATTAATTTTTTAATATGCTTTTCATAATTAATAAATTATTCCCATCACAATATACAAATTCACTTAAATATCGAAAAATATAACCAATTAACAAATTGTGATAAAATTGAAATTATAAAAAAAAAGCGCCCCGTTCGATATTAAATTATAATAATAATGAAAAAAACATTTATATTATATTACACAAATTAAATTTTGCAAAGAGAGATAATTTTATATTACACATTCAAAAATATCAATGTATATATGGATACAGTAGTAGGCTATGGCGCGTTTTCAATTGTTTTTTATTCACTTGTTTTAATTTTTTAATAAACAAAACAGTGTCACAGCAAAAACAAAACAACATCAGCGCGAACCGCCCTGTTTTCAAATGCGGATTTTTTTTTCAACACGTGCCGCCGTTGTGCAAAAACATGTGAATATGTGTGTGTGTGTGCACGTAAAAATTTTATTTTTCCAATTTTCGATTTGTATATATGTTCGAACATTTGTTAATCTACAAAATTCATTTTGATAGTTTTGCGATTCATTGCACATACACATATATGTATATTTTAATTTTTTTCCAGTTTTTAGTTTTCATACAATAAAAAAATGTGTTTATTGAATATTTGTTTTGCGGAATTTTTACTTTTTTCTGAATTTAATAAATATGTTGAGAAATACACACTGAGAAAAATGGATAGTTACTGTAACGCTATTTATATTTAAAAAGGTGACACAAACACAAGATATTAAAAATAACAAAATAAGTATATTTAAAAATTAACTATAAATATAATAAAAACAAAAATTTAATACTATCAATTTGTATATAGTATTACAGTCTTAATTCTTAATATAGTATTAAAATATATATGTGAGTAGATTTTAAAAATGTATAAATTTCTGAATACAGTAAACATACTCGTATATTTCAAATAAATATCTACTTATTATTATCCAATTTGTTAAATATCTATTTTTCTCAGTGCAATGTGATATTCGTTTTAACGGCCTTATTTAAAATATTAGATTATTTAAGAAACACACTTTATATAAAATAATTATAACTAAAACGGTAAGTTGTAAATGCAATGGTTGATCCGAGTAGTTAAAGAGTTTGTAGCAGCTTAAAGTTCATCGTAAAAGCTGAGTGGAAGAAGCTAGGTTATACGTAGCTAGCAGCCCGACTCAGCTCAGTTCAGTTCGAAATAAAACAAATATTTATTTTTCGATGAATATTACGTAGGGAAGTTTCTAACGTAAATTTCATATTCTCATTTTATAATCACGAGCTGCGATCATCATTCACATTATATAATGTAAGAACACTTCAAATTATATGTACATTACACAGACAGATAAAATGGAAAATGAAAAACAACCGGTATTAAGAATATA
Organism: Clivina fossor; assembly: GCA_963966155.1. NCBI lineage: Eukaryota > Metazoa > Arthropoda > Insecta > Coleoptera > Carabidae > Clivina > Clivina fossor. Next base: position 23,242,442 of record OZ014552.1, on the reverse strand, counting down.
ATTTTATAATTTTCATTTTCTTATTTAACGCATTCTAGTAAAATCAGATTTTGTTTATTAAAAATATTTAATTCTCTAATATTTTTGTCGCATTATAGGCTATTAGACAGAGAAACTGGGTAGTATTTACAAGAACAAAAGTATTTTAAGTAAAGGATGGCTCAAAAATCACTAGACCATTTTAAAATAAAATAAATTTTAGATAATAAATAATTTAAAAAAATTAAATTAATTAATTGTGGAAAGTTATACAAATTTTAAATGATCTAGCAAGTTTTGGGCCACCTTATATAATACTTAAAATACTTTTTATAAGTATTTAGTATTTGTATTTAGAGCGTAAAGTATATATAAATGTACTTAAAATATTAAAAAAGTATTTAAAATAAAATAAAACAGCTTCAGGTTATAGTTCTGTATTAATATTTATTAATAATCGACGTTTCGACCAACTCAATGTACGTCTTCATCAGGAAAGAAAATACAATAATAATAATAACGCCATAAATACACATGTTCTTACATATCTGTTCCAAATATTTACTGCAAATAAATCAATCTCAAATATTTATTTAATATTCATTCATAAATTATTCCCGTTAAAAGTGTTTTTTATATATGAGTCGAATAGATGCAATACTCACTATTTGCAAATTTTAAGTTCTGAGATATTTGCAAAAAACTGTTATAGCGTAGTGTAATTGTATTTCGATGATAAAATCTTGTTACTAGATGGCAATACTTATTTAAAATCGTGAATCATTGGTTTTATACATCATTAATTCATACAAAGTAACTGTTTGCTTTCCACCAATAAATTTTTTATTGGTGGAAAGCAAACAGTTACTTTTGCATCTAAACTATCAACGCAAGTAGTGAGTTTTGCATCCAACACTAAACTTTAAAGAGTGTTTCTCATATTAAATACTGAGTTTTTTTTCTAACTAACCTAACTATCGTATTCCTTGTAAAATTCTACGTCCAAATTTCGCATAATCTCATTTTTCACTTTTTGTCATATAGTGAGTTTTGCATCTATACGCCTCATATATTAATTAATTATTTAAAACTACAATATTATCATTCCATATTAATTTTAAATTTTGCTTAACTTTTGGTAGTGTATCCCTTCTCCCTTGCCTTTCCTAAAAAAATATTATAAATTTTAATAACTTTTTCTCATACGTATTTTTAAGACATATCCTATACCAATATTTCGTAACCTATATCATAATTTTTCTTACACAATTCAAGTCATTATAAATTGGAACATATAAGCACTTGAATCAAATAAAATTTTTGATGGTGGCAACACCATCACTTTATACATACAAATATCTATAAGGATATCCGCCTTACATATATATATATATATATATATATATATATATATATATATATATATATATATATATACTAACGCAAGCGCAATCTGTGTCATCATTCTTGACTTGCTTGGATCTTTACTTCTACATATGAGTTTGTATGTGGTATGTGTGGTAAGTCAATGTATGTGAGTGTGTGTGTGTGTGTGTGTTTTGGAGACTGATGATGGAACCAAAATATTATTTCAACCGCCCCGTATACGCCTTGGCGCAGAAACGCGAAAATATTAAAGCCGTGATTTTAAGAACTTCCACTGTATGTATCTCTATATGTTAGGATATTATACCCATATGGATTCGAAAAGCTATGAATATTTTTTTAAATTTATTTTACTAGGATGTCTGCTACAGATAGTGAGAAATATAAATATCTATTGCTTAAGATTAGTTTTCTGGTTTATATTTGATTTTTTAATTAAAGAATGAAGATTGAAAATTTTATTTATTTATTTTAATATTATATACTAAGAACCAGTTGCATAAAATATTATTAACTTAATTAATGAGATAACTAAGCAAGTATCATGGTAGATCTTTTAATTTTAAAATATTCTAAGAAACTTTTGTATTATGTTTTAGAATGTTCCGCGAAACAGGACAAATGGCCAGGGTTTTTTGACAGGGACTGACAAATCCACGCGTGACATCACAATTGGCACACATTTTTTGGCATAAAAAACTTATTAAGCATTTCTAATGCATCGAATTTTATGTTAGCAATTTAGACATATTTTGAAGTACGCAGAGTAATTTTTTTCTCGGAAAGTTGGCAACACTGGATATTAATAAAATTATATAATTAATGGAAGCATTAGGGAAATCTTTTCAGAAAATTTGATCAAAATCGGATAAATAATGTAGCCGCAATAAATTTTTAAAAACTTTAGTAATTTTTTTTGGAAAGTTGACATCACTGGAAAAAACTAAAACCACATGACCATCTTGAGTACTAGACAAATTTATCCTGAAAATTTCATTAAAATCGGTTGAACCGTCTAGGAGGAGTTGCGGCCACAAAATTTTGACTTACGACCGAGCGAGCGAGCTGACGACGCACATCCATACACCCACATAAACTAAGTTCAGATTCGTCATCTAGAGGCTATATGAAGAATTTCTATACATTTTTTTTTTTTTTTGAAAATGTTACAGACACCGTACCAAACGCTATACCACTTTTTCCTTGCAGTCAAAGTGGTAAAAAGGGCTTACCATCAAGACTGAGGCAATTACCATCAAACTCGAGTTACGGTCAGCATGTAATTACGTCTAACATCTATAAGTAAGATATGAACACAATTCGGTTTTAAGTTACATTTTGAATTCATATTTTTATCGCTAAATTTATATGTAATTGGTTTGTAATTAAGTTATATTTTATTACATTTTACTATCGTAATTATTCAATAACCAAGATGCAAGTGCAATTTTATTTAATCAATTACAAGATCCATTTTCAATAAATGCTAAATGTAGTCAGAAGAAAATTTGTCAACTTAAGTTGCACAAAGATAGCAAATTGTTAAAAAACTGTATTGGTTTTTGCTGATGAAGACGAGTGTTGATAAAAAAGATTAGAAAATGATCTACTGTGGCGAAATTTAAATAAAAATAAAAATAATATTATAAAAAATAATATTATAAAAATCCCAAAACCACACTTAAATTAAAATAAAGCTAAATATGTATTTCGGAAGCTAAGCTTCCATCTTCAGTAGCAAATAAAATTACAAAAATCTTACGAGTGTTGAGTTTCGTCGAAACGTTGATTATAAATAAATTTTAGGATGAGGCTATTTATACATACGGTATGTATACGCAATTGGCTATTTATACATACTAAAAAAAAAAAACCTAAACCAACCTACTAACCTAACCTACCCTAAATAGCAAATTACGTAAAAATACTGTATGTATAAATAGCCAATTGCGTATACATACCGTATGTATAAATAGCCACTTTCTAAATTTTAATACAGAACTTGAACCTACAGCAATTTTATTTTAATCTAATTTTTGTTTTTTTTGCAATATCTCAATTTCCAGTAATCCAAATATTATTTTCAAAATTTATTTAAAATAAAACTCCAATTAAAAAGACCCCCAACCGGCATTTCTCCGAACTACAAACTCGATATCTATTTTTGTCTTCTGCAGGATCAGACTACATAAAACAGCGCGCGCTCAAACAGTTATAAAGTATATATAAGCGATAGAACGTAAAGTGTACAATCTCAATCGACAGCCACTTTAACATTAATGTCGGCAAAAAACCAAAAAAAAACTGCAAGCGAAATGTTTTTTCGCACTGTCAACTGGCACGAAACGTTAATTCAGGATGCAGTTCGGAAATTTACCAGACTTGCTTTGCGGTTTCGGATGCATCGTAACTGCATATTGTATATATTTAACATGTTTTAATCGCGAATATCCGTTGCAAAATGGGAGAGAAGTATTTTTTTAAGCTGAAAATAATCTAGCGATGAGTTCAGTTTTCAGGTGATATTTATATTATATTGAAAATGAATTTATTTGTGCAATGGCAAGTGCATCGATGAAATTAGAAGTAAGAATGCAGATATTAAACAGATTGCAAAAAATAAATTGTTTGTTGATAGTTGAAGGTGTTAAATTAAGCAGCATTTGTAAAAATATTTCGTACCCAACTTGTTTCATTGTGAAAGTATTGTAGAAATATAAAATAAAACAAATTTAAGTTATAGTTCTGTATTAATATTTACTAATAATAGACGTTTCGAAAAACTCAATGTTTATCTTAATCAGTAAAGTAGATACAAATGATATTTACAGTAAATAAACAGAACATAGAAATAAGTTACTATAGGTAACAAAAAATAAATTATGAAAATAAATAAATTACTAATTTCTTAAAAAATATTATTAATAAATAATAAATAAAAAAAACTTTTTAAGAACCACGCTTATATTTAAATGCACTAAAAAAAAGTTAATAAATTTTTTCCTGGTTATACAAAATTTTTAGAAAGAAATAAAAGCGTGGAACGCCAGGAAACTATATATTTCGCAATTATGATTAAGCGCTCCACGCTTTTATTTCTTTCTAAATTTTTTGGATAACCAAGAAAAAATTTATTTTCCTCTTTTTAGTGCATTTAAATATAAGCGTGGTTTTAAAAAAGTTTTTTTTTTATATATTTTCTTTTCAGCTCTTTAGTCTTGTCTTGTCATATCTTGTAATGTCAAGATTTTTTTTTGTTAAAAAATTGTGTTGTCTCCTGGAATAAAACTACATGCAAAATTTCAGTGAGATCAGATTATAGGAAGTGGTCTAAAAATTGGTTACAAGATTTGACCATGACAACCCGTGACAACAAAATGAGCTAATATAAGCGTGGTAATTAATATAAATTTCTATGATCTAATTACTTATTTTGTTACCTAGCAACTTGTTTATATTTTCTGTTTGAATAAAACGGCTTTAGGTTCTGGTTATGTAATAATTTATTAATAAATCAACGTTTCGACGAACTAAACGTGCGTCTTCATCAGGAATAAAGATGAAATTATATTTATAGTAAATAAACAGAATATGGAAATAAGTTACTAGGTAACAAATAAGTAACTAGATCATGAAATTTATTAATTCTTGATTAAAGAAAACCAAATTTTATTTAAATCAGTTACTAGTCACTGATTTATGTTATCTTTTTTCTTTATAAATTTCTATTTAATCAAAAATTTATAAATTTCATGATTTAGTTACTTATTTGTTACCTAATAACTTGTTTCCATGTTTGTTTATTTACTATAAATATTATTCCTATCTTTTTTCTTGATAAAGACGCACGTTCAGTTCATCGAAACGTTGATTTATTAATAAATTATTACAAAACTATAACCTAAAACTGTTTTATTCTAATATAATGAGTTCTGAAAGATTTTTATTATATTATGTTCTGTTTATTTACTCTAAATGTCATTTGTATCTTTTTTCCTAATAAAAAATGAACGTTTAGTTCGTCGAAACGGCGATTATTAATAAATATTAATACAAAACTATAACCTAAAGCTGTTTTATTTTAATATAATAAGTTTTTTTTTATGTTTCAATTACAAACTTTACAGTTTAGATAATTTCATGTAATTTTATATGTTTTGTGAATGAAATTTTTCATCAAAAATGTAATATTACGTAAATTATCACAGTAGAGTTACAAAATGTTGTTATTTTTACTGTTAAAAACCTATGTAAAATTATATTTTATTATACATTTTTTACAGTGAACAAAAAATTAACATTATTTACAAAAAAATATCAAATAACTAAATATAGAGAAACACTAACATTTTTAATATGTTTTCACTCTTTATAAATACATTTGCACATTGTTTCACACCCTTATTTTTCCTACATTTAAAAAAAGCTCTTTTATAAAAAAAATACTTGCTGAAACAATTATATCCTTTTATATACTATATTGATTTTCGTCTGAAAAAAAAACTGAAAACCAAAATTAGATACTTTTATTGAGCTCTAGAGAGGGGTGCATTTAACCGCTTGCTAGCACGATTAAAACCGTGAAAACAAGGGATGGTTCGTGGTTTGAAAATGTATAGAGGGACGAAAATATATATATATATATATATATATATATATATATATATATATATATATAGCGATGACATTGACATCTAGTGATGACAATAAACACTTAGTTAAAATAACATAATTTTACTGATGTGCCGACCCATCTGTGAGTATATATGTGTGTACAGAATAAATATATTGAAGTTCTGTATATGTATTGAATATGCGCTAATGTTTTTATTATTATGTGTAGTTTCACGCAGAGTTGGAATTAATTATTATTATTATTATTTTTAGTTTTGAAATTAAAAATAAAATTGATTTGTTAATTTAACAAACTTGAATTTTTATTATATTATTTATTTATTTACTATATAAAAATTTATTTTAACTAATTTCTGATTTTGCCATAAGAGCAAGATTAAAAAAAATAACTAAAAACTAACTAACTTTGAAACGAAAGATCGCTTGACATAATAGAATTTTGTGTGGAAATGAGATTTTTACGTGGGGTATGTGGTGTAAGTAGGAGAGATCGGATACAAAATAGATTAGTGTATGATGAGTGCGTGAAATTGAAAAAAATGTTGTAGCAAAAGTTGGTGTTGGTCGGTTAAAATGGTTTGGATATGTTGAGCGAATGTCTAATGAACGTTTGGTTAAAAAGATTTATTTGTATGATTTTGATGGTATACGTTTGCGTGGACGTCCGATGAGTAGTTGGAGTGGTATGATTGAGAGTGTTTTGCGTGAGCAAAAGTTTCCAAGTAGTAGGAATAAAAGAGCATCTATGAGAGGAATTATTAATGTGGATGAAGCGACAGTTGCTTGTTTGGATAGAAATGTTTGGAGGCGACTAATTTCGGGATAATGAAAAGAGTTTGTGCCACACTTTTTTGGGTACATGGCGTAATTGTGTATGTATGTATGTATTTTTATGCTGCATGTTTCTAAGCATAAAAATGTAACGCGTCATATAAAGCTTAAACACACTATATTTATATATAAAAAAATCATTATTTATCAAAATGTTTAAATGTTTATTAAAAGTCGTGTCATAAGCGAGATAATAATTCTTTTAGTTTTTACATTAAACGATTAATTGTTATTGAACAGGTAAAGTTGTTATCAGTAATTCATAATAAATATCATTGATTAAAATTAAAAATTAAATTAAATTTTTTTGTCAAATTTACCGTCAGGGAATCTAACCCAGGACCTTCCAGTTGCCGGCTGGTCGCTCTACCTTCTGAGCTAACAATGATAGACGACTCAGTTGACAATTTTTTCATACATTTTTGTACGATACTTATTTATTTGTACATCGACCAATGATAATTAATTGAGTAAGTAAATAACACTTGTCGGCCAAGTTATTAAAAAATATTAATAATAATGCAAGCAATAAAATGAATGTATTCCTCTGATGACGAAATTGGTCAATAAAAGATTTTTAATAAAATTGTAAAACTTAAAACCGAGTATTTTATTATTTTTTATTTGTTTATACATTATAAAAAAATTTCACCGAGTATAGCATCTTCAATAATTCTACAATTCTACAATTATTGTAGTTATTAAAAATGAATGCAATTCATTTATAAAGACGAACGTTCAGTTTCGTCGAAACGTCGTTTTTATAAAATAATTAAACAAAATCTAATCCCAAAACAGTTTTTATTTAATACGATAAGTTTTGAAAAATATTTTACTATATCAGCACATTTAAATTCAGATAATAATCTATGCACACAAAAAATTGAGACGTTAATAACAAATATCTTCATCTAAAAATACAATAACGACTTGAATATACCCAACGATATACATACGATCGCCTAGAAGACGTGGTGAAAAAAGCGACTGTGTTTAGAGCCTCTGCCTAGGTTGATAGAAATAAATGCAGTGACACTATACTATTCTACACCAGAACTATTACAGTACCGGATCTATTTTGAATGTGATGTGTGCTGTTGCATGCCAAAAACAACAATACTTTTCTCAGCGGGACGCCGACCCTGTTTTAATTTATGTGCCGTACACACACACACACACACACACACACACATCCCATCACATCAACTTACTCGACAAAGAATTTTTATTTTATTTTTATCAATCTATTTTCTTTTTTTTTTACTTCGCAAATATTTGTCACGATATATATTATAATTTATTAATTACAGTGGAATTCCGGCATATAAGCGTAAGTCATTCCATAAGCCTAGTTTACATTAGTAGAGTTAGTAGTAGAGTACGGTGGTAGAGTACGTAATATTTTATTTATGCATGTAAACATTTTGGAATAGGGATAGACGAGTCTAAAAATTTGTCTTCACTATTTAAAAATGTTTATATGCCATCGTACCCTACTACTAACTCTACTAATGTAATTCAGGCTTTAACGCCGATTTAGCGCTGATGAATACTGGTTAATGCCATATGCAATTTTTTAGTTTATTTTTTTATTAAGAATGCCACAAGGACCTGCATTACCAAATGGGAATATTTGTTTTGTTCCAAAAACTTACATTTCTGAACATTCTTTTGTTGAAAATATCTAAATATCTAATTTTAAAATACCTAAATTAAAACTACAAAAATTTGTTCCCAAATGGGTTTTAATTTTATACTAAAATTCAACGTGTCGATATGCTAAACATATATATTTAATGATATATGTTTTGTATAGTGATACATCGAACTTTAATATAAAATTAAAAAGAACTTAATTCAAAAACTTTTTTATATTAATATAATAAGTTTTGAAAGATTTTTGTTTACTATATTAGTTAATTGTTTTTTTTAACGAAGATAGAGGTATAAAAAATTTAGTTTTTTAAATTGATAAACCAAATAGAACAAGAAACCATTTCACAAACGGTGCAATTACACGGTTAGGGCGTAACATATATACCGATCTTCAAATAATTGTATTAAATAAGACAGTCTTTAAAAATATTAGGAGTATGTTAATACTTAATAAAACACAAAATATTTAAATTACTATTATTCCGTTATTATTGGCGTCGATAAAATAATGCATTTTTCTAATTTCCTTCAATTTTATCGTAAAATTGGCCGTTAGTTTAACAATAAATATTATTTTAAAGTAATCAAGATAAAAAAAAAACATGTGAATTTTAATAGCTGTGCATGTTAGTATCAAATAAAAATATTTTTCTATAAACATGTAAACTGATACGTTTTCATCAACTTAAAGCGTACTTAAGCTGAACTTAAGTTAAAGGCAATTACGGAACTAAACACAAGGAACTTAGAAAGACACTTTACTCTAAAGTACGCACTTTATAACTCAATATCTCGACAAATACAAAACATTACGTTACCATCATATTAATTTATATATGTACCGAGAAATTTATTCCATATTATTTATAAGTTAAAGTAAGTGTAAGATTTTTAAATCCAACAAGATTAGAAGTATATGGGTAAACCCATATATAGACTACTTTGACATTATCAAATAAATGATAAGAAATAGGAATAAAAAAATTTTTCATCGAAAGTTGGCAACATTGTATTTTGCTAATATATAATATTATAGGCGCTAAGAGTATCTTCTGTAAAAATTTCATTAAAATCGGATAAATAATGCGGGCATAACAAATTTTTAGAAAATTATTAATTGTTTTTTACGGAAAATTGGCAACACCGTAAGATGGCAACACTACTGTATTTTGTTAAAATTGCATAACTTATGCGGGCACCAGGAGAATCTTTAGTGAAAATTTGATCAAAATCCGTTAAATAAAGTGGTCATAACAAATTTTTAAAAATTTTAGTAATTTTTTCTCAGAAAATTGCCAACACTGTACTTTGTTAAAATTATCTAATTTATATGGATACCAGAAGAATCTTTTGTGAAAATTTGAACAAAATCGGTTAAACAACATGGCCGTAATAAATTTTTAAAAATTTTTGTGATTTTTTTCTCAGAAAGTTGGCAACACTGTATTTTATTAAAATGACGAAATTTATGTGTGTACTAGGGAAATCTTTCCTGAAAATTTGATCAAAATCGGATAAATAATGTAGCTACAATAAATTTTTAAAAACTTTAGTAATTTTTTTCTCGGAAAGTTGGCATCACTGGAACAAACCAAAACCACATGATCATCTTGGGCACTAGACAAATTTATCCTGAAAATTTCATTAAAATCGGTTGAATCGTTTAGGAGGAGTTGCAATCACAAAATTTTGTCTGAGGACCGAGCGAGCGGACGACGCACATCCATACACCCACATAAACTAAGTTCAGATTCTTCATCTAGAGGCTATATGAAGGATTTCTATACACAATTTTTTTTTTGAAAATGTTACAGACACCGTACCAAACGCTATACTACTTTTTCGTTGCAGTCAAAGTAGTAAAAATAGTATTCGTTGCGAAACGAAATAACAAAATAATAATAATAATAATTCATTTTGTACTTTTTGATTTTTAAAAAAGAATCATAATTTAAACATTATAGCATTTCCATGAAACTGTCGAAAATCCAAGTTAGAAAAACAAGTTTGAAAATTATCATTCGTGAACTTTACGATCGTTCCAAATGCGAATTGTTTTATTTAAACGAATGTGAAAGAGGTCTTTTCCACTCTCGCAATACACTCCTTATTGTATTTCTCGGCGAAAGTACACGAACCGTTCGTATTATAGAGTATGAACCTCTGCGCTACGCCGCGCCGTGCCGCGACCGGCGCAAATCAAAATATTATTGTTTCTTAAAAGCTTAGAAATGAGTACGCGCGCGGGTACGGGTAATCTTTTGATATCTGACTCGCGATTCCATCCGAATTTCGCGTAAAATCTATTATACTTTATATAAACGCGCTTTAAATATACCGGATGTTCCTCTACTTTAAGATCTCTTCAAATTTTGTACTAGAAACACAGTAGAACTTGTAAAGAGATCCGATATATAAAGCTTTTTTAATACTTGACAGTTTCGATTTTATAGAATTTTCTGCGCTGATATGCTATGGTCGATCTGTCCTCGTTGCAGACATCATATAGATGGTATCCTCAGTGCTTGATGACTAAATGATTCCAGTAAGGCTAAAATCGATAATCTTAGGTACATCGAAATAACATCAGAAATAATAGTTTTTGCTTGTTTTTACGAAAGTAACAGGTTCCTCTACACAACTGAAATTTTCGAAAAACGCGTGTAAATACATATATTGTTTATATCGTGTATATCGTTTTCCGAAAATTTCAGTTGTGTAGAGAAAGCTGTTACTTTCGTAAAAACAAGCAAAAAATATTATTTCTGATGTTTTTTCGATGTAAAATTATCGATTTTAGCCTTACTGGAATTTTTTTTTTATGGACACCTTTGTATATATATATATATATATATATATATATATATATATGTATACTTATGTATGACAAAACATCTGCGACGAGAATAGATCGACTACGGCATACCAGTCCAGAAAGCCAACAGTTAAACAGTTAAAACAAAAGATCGTATCTGAAAAACTGTACTTTTTAACCTTTGATGTTCTGTCAATCGTTAAAAATCATCCAGATAAATCTGCTATTACTAAACATTTAGAATATCTTCATGATGTAAAATTTAAAGATACAGTAATAATTGCTAGACCAATCAATATTAGCAGCAAATTAATAAGAGAAGCAATAGAAATTTATAAAGAAATGAAACACATGAATCACTGTAAAGTGGCACTGAGTTAAATAAAATTTGGCTTCTATTAATTAAAGATCTATAATTCTTCTGATCTAGTTACTTATATGTTACCTAGTAACTTGTTGCTATGTACTGTTATGTACTTTAATACCATTGATACATTTTTGACCTGACAAAGACGAGCGTTCAGTTTCGTCAAGACGTCGTTTTTATATAAATAATTAACAGAATTTTACCCTAAAATAATTTTTATATTAATACAATGAGTTCTGAAAAATATTTTACTCAATTAAAGATAATTTCTGAACATTGTAGGGTTTTTAATAAACCCTACAATTTTCCTCATCATAACTCAATTACACTTGGGCTATATCTCATTTTAATTCTCATTCTCATTTTAATTCTTATGAGTGTTCTGTAGACAAACTTTACCAACTTATATTTTATGTAATTAAATCTAAATGTGTGAGATTCCCATCTAAAAATGAGACACCCGCTATAGAGTGACTTCAGATCTATATATTGCTTGTTTCCAAAGAATTGTATTATTCATTAGGGTTACGAAAACCAAGATGCCAAACCCGCGGCCCTATCCACTAAGTATAATACTGTTTATTTGCGTTTGTATTTTGTTGTTTGTGTTTTTCTTATTGTTTATCTTCGGCTTGCGTCCTGGAAAGGGTTGTTTTGTTTAAAAAGATACTTAACATAAAAGATTTTTTTTCACAATATAAATTTGTTTTTGTTTTAGAGGTATGCAAACGGATAAGATGTATTTAAAATATATTATAATTCGCGGATTTTTGACTTATTTTACTTTCTAATGGAAATGTTTTCAGAATTGTTTATAATAATAACAAAATTTAAATATTATAAGATGGAAAATATTAATTTTATAATATATAAAAGGTTAAAGATCGTATATAATTCGGAGATAAAATGTTTAAATATTAAAATATTAAATTTTATGCTTTTATTTTTAAGAATTATAAATATTTAAGAGTATATTTTTTAAAATCAAATTATTTTTTTTATTATAAAATGATATATTTATTATATAATAAAAATTGTGTAAGTTTATTACTTAACAGTTTGTGGCTAATCACAAAATTAAATTTAAAATATAAGGTGTCTAAAAAAAAAAACTATATGATATTATGTCACGAAATTTGGTACATAAGTGTATTCTGATATGCTCAGTTGAAGTAAAATATTGACAATAAGATGCCACTTCTGGTACAACCAGAAGTCAATCCTAACTTCCTTATTTTAAATAGAGTAACCCATTTTTTATTTTATCATTGAATTTAGGATTAAATTTTTCATATGATACATTAAAAACATTTTATTTTAATTCAGCTATTTTTGATGTATTTAATTTTTATAATTTTTTGTTTGAAATTGGAAATATCTTTCAAGATCAGTATTTCAAGAATGCAATCAAATATTTGCAATTTGTAATAGAAATCTTATTAAGAAAGCTTTGAGCTATTTTTTTTTCATAAAAAACTAAATTAAAACTATTTATAAATATGCTTAGAATACTGCTACAAACTTAAAGTTCAGAAAAGATAAAAACCTCATTTTATTTTTCAAATTAAAACCTCCATTTTTTTATAATTTAATGAATTTTACACAGTAAATAGTAGCATTGAATAACTAAGATTAAGATTAAGATTATATATTCAATGATAGTAGAGTTACAGTCTAAAGATTACTTTTTTTCATAATTTTTGCTATTCATCGCAACAACGTATCTCTTTACAAGTTCTATTATAACAGTAAAAAAATCTTTCTGATTAAAATAAAACGGCTTTAAGTTATAATTCTGTATTAATAAAAGGTCAATACGTCTAAACCATTCAGGTAAATCTACTATTGCTCAACATGCGTTAGAATATCTTCATGATGTAAAATTCGAACATAGATATCAAATATTGTTAAGAAAAAGATAACATCAATCAGTGTGAAGTGGCACTAATCTAAATAAAATTTGACTTCCTTTAATTAAAATTTTATTTATCAATATAAAATTCTTCAATAAAAATTAACAAAATTTTATGATCTAGTTTACTTGTTTTGTTACGTAGTAACTTGTTTCTATGTTCTGTTTATTTGCTATAAATATCATTTGTATCATATTTCCTGATAAAAACGTACGTTGAGTTCGTTTAAACGTCGATTATTAATAAATATTAATACAGAAGTATAACACAAATTTTATTTGTAATGTATGTAGCGTGTAATTTTATTTGAGAATCTTGTCTGTAAGAATTTACTATCTTAATTTATTAGTGAGATAGGCAATAATTTATGAAATAGAAAAGGAATTAAACTGAAACGATAAAGTGAAATGTGTAATCCATAGAAAAACATCCGGTTGAGAGTATTGGTTGAAAACACGAATCTAGTTTATATTTCAGGAATGAACTGTTTCGCTTCAAGCAAGCCAGCGATAAATTATTATATTTGTTCAGCATTTAACTTATTCCGCGATGCTCATGGATTCACTCAACCAAATTTATAACGCGTTAGTACAATTTACATGCATTTCTACGAACCAGGAATGTTTTATTATAATTTTAAACTTTTAGTTATACACACAACACACTAAACACTGAATTATTACATATTAAAATACACAATCACACAGTTTACCTATAAAAGTGTAGCACAAACTCTTTCCATTATGCAGAAATCATGTAAAAATTAACAGATTTACTTGGATGGTTTAGTCGTATTGGCCACTTATTAATACAGAACTATAACCTAAAGCCGTTTTATTTTAATATAATAAATTCTGAAAGATTTTTTACTTTTATTTTCTGTTGTTAAAACTGACAATTTGTATTTTTAATTCGTCTTTATCAGAAAAACCGATTCAAAACAAAATCATTATAAAAAAAAGCGGCAAACTTATTTATTTACGTTAAAATTTCATTAACTCTTCGGCTATAAAAAATCGTACGTCAGTTTCTAAACAGCGAAAAAAAAAAGTCATCAACCGAATTTTTCGTTCAATTTTTCGTCGACGCATAACTATTTTACGGCTTAGAAAAATAAACGAAGTTTAAATATATACACAAATTAAGTGTACGGTAGCATACCTGGTCTATATCAATCGTATACGTGCTCATTTATATTCTTTTCCCAGTACAATCAGAATAAAAATTTACAGTTTAAAAAATTTGAAAAATTATTTGTTTTTTTCGATATGTTATGTATCAGTGCCATTTCACACTGATTAATATTATCTTTTTCTTTATAAATTTCTATTGCTATTGCGTTTCTTATCAATCTACTGTTAATATTAAAAATTATTTTGACAAATGCCAAAATTCTCAGTTGGTAAATCTCCAAGTAACTATTTAATTTTATATTATATTCTTAATTACACATGGCGTATTATACATATATTAGGTTATAGTATTTTGTTTCTGCTTAAGTCGTCATTCATTTATTTTAATAAACTAATTAAATTATTAGTTAATTTTTAAATGAAGAAAAATGCATTGACTTTGCGGGGGTTTAAACCCGGGATCTTTTACTTTCGCGGCAACTGCGTGACAAGATTAGTGCATTTTTTAACATTTTTGACTGGTCAATACATACATACATACACAATCTCGCCATGTACCCAAAAGGGTGTGGCACCAACTCTTTACATCATCCCAAAATCAGTCGCCTCCAAACATTCCTATCCAAATAAGCAATTTTCGCTTCATTCACATTCATAATTCTTCTCATTCATGCTCTTTTATTCCTACTACTTGGAAACTTTCGTTCACGCAAAATACTCTCAATCATAACACTCCAACTACTCATCGGACGTCCACGCAAACGTATACCATCAAAATCATTCAAATAAATTTTTTTAACCAAACGTTCATTAGACATTCGCTCTACATGTCCAAACCATCTTAACAATTTCACACTCATCATACAGTAATCTATTTCGTACCCGATCTCTCCTATTTACACCACATACCCCACGTAAAAATCTCATTTCCACAGCAGTCATTTTCCGATTATGCTTTTGCAACCAAACCCGACATTCACTACCATACATCAACGTAGGCACCAAAACTGCATTGTATATACTCAAACGGGTTTCTTTAGAAACATTTACATTTCTAGCAAAAGTTCCCAAAGCACCCAAAACCTGACAACCATGAATAAAACTAATAAATTTAATCCAGCTGAATACATCACATGATGTGTCTATAAATTTAGTAATGTTAGTATATACAGGGTGTAACAGAATAACTATTCCTAATTTTAACTGGAGTATCCTGGGCTCAGAATATGAAGATTTAATGCAAATCACTTAGATAAAATGTGGCTCCTTACTGAGCTACAGGGTGTTTTATATAAAAATTTAAAAACTATTTTTGCCCAGTACTTTAAAACTATTTGACGTAGCCTTATCATACTTGGCAGGAAATGTAGGTACCGTACACCATACTAAATTATGTTAAATAAAAGTTTCTGGCTACTGCCAGTGGCGTACAACAGGGGCAAGTGAGAGGTTGATCTTTCCTAAATTCTACGCCACTGGCGGAATAGTCATTTTAGCACAATTTTTCGATTCTCCAAAACTTGCTGTGTAAAAAACATGCTCTTCCATTGTAACGATAAAGTCACTGTTTTTCGAGATATTTAAAGTTAAACATAAGCTGCACCCTTGGGATTTTTTCAAAATTTGCTCAAAAAAATCTGAAAAAATTCAGTAAAATAGAGAAAAAAATTAGTTACATAATATCTAAGTAACTTTTTCTCTAACTCATTCTGGTTTGGCTGGAAAAATTATTAAAAATTAATATTTTTGGCATTTTATTTTTTTTATTTTCAATAATTTTTACAGCCAAATCAAAATGAGTTAGAGAAAAAAGTTACTTAGTTATTATGTAGCTAATTTTTTTCTCTATTTTACTGAATTTTTTCAGATTTTTTTGAGCAAATTTTGAAAAAATCCCAAGGGTGCAGCTTATGTTTAACTTTAAATATCTCGAAAAACAGTGACTTTATCGTTACAAAGGAAGAGTATGTTTTTTACACAGCAAGTATTGGAGAATCGAAAAATTGTGTTAAAATGACAATTCCGCCAGTGGCGTAGAATTTAGGAAGGATCAACCTCTCACTTGCCCCTGTTGTACGCCACTGGCAGTAGCCAGAAACTTTTATTTAACATAATTTAGTATGGTGTATGGTACCTACATTTCCTGCCAAGTATGATAAGGATACGTCAAATAGTTTTAAAGTACTGGGCAAAAATAGTTTTTAAATTTTTATATAAAACACCCTGTAGCTCAGTAAGAAGCCACATTTTATCTAAGTGATTTGCATTAAATCTTCATATTCTGAGCCCAGGATACTCCAGTTAAAATTAGGAATAGTTATTCTGTTACACCCTGTATATATATATATATATTATATTCTTAATTACATATAATGTATATGTATCATATATTAAATTATAGTAAGTATTTTGTTTCTGCTTAAATCGCCATTAATTTATTTTGATGAACTAATTTAATTAAATTAAATTCAAGAGTTTATCATGACCGGTCAAAATATAGAAAAATGTATTACCTTGCCGTTTATCTTGTGGCGCAGTTGGTAGCGCAGTTGCCACGAAAAAAAATCCTGGGTTCAAACCTCGGCAAGATTAATGCATTTTTTTCATTTAAAAATTAACTAATAATTTAATTAGTTCATCAAATTAAATTAATGGCGATTTAATTTTCATTATTTCTTTGTAAATTTACTTATTTATTAAATTTGTTTGTGATGTAATTACTTTACTGTTTATGAAATCGAATCTAAGACTTGTAAGAAAAAATCTGAGACAAATTGTATATATGTGAAGTAAAAATACAGAAAAACGAATTTTTGATACATTCAACGCAGCAAGGCAATGTTCAAAAACGTTTATAATATAAATTAGACCTACCAGCGAGTGTAAATCTCGTTGGCGTTTCTATATGTAAAGTTGAAAACTTTGGTTAGTTGTGTATATTTTTCTTTGTCGACATTATAGCGTAAACATTAAATGTGGTGTATCGTTGCGGCCAAACCCGTTGAAGTTTTTATTATTGCGCTTCGCTTACTTTATACGATACAAGAAAAGAATCAAAATAGGTTAGGTTAGTTCGTTGCTTCGATCTCTCAAATTTTTATTCGAAAATCATTGTAAAATTTTGGTATAATTTCGAAAGTAATGAGTGAAAAATTATTAAAAATTATAGAATGTTATTTCTACGATATATTTTTCACAAACTGAAAAATGTAAAGTATCAAACCTCTACGATAAATTATGATTCTTTTACTATAAATTACCATTTTTTATACGCTCAAATAGAGCTGCCTGTATACAAATATATATGGCACGGAGATAGATAATAATATATCAAAAATAAATTTTATTTGATGAGTTTCACTCTATAATTTATTCTGTATATATGAACTTAAAAATCAAATTTCCTCACTAATAATATTTTAAAAACAGGCGATATTTATTTAAAATTAATTTATATTTTAACATACCTGTTCCAAAAGTATTTATTGTCGAATGATTCATATCTGAAACAAACAAACAAAAAAATCATAATAATAATAATAATAATAATAACAATAAATATAAACAAAATAGTTTTAGAACATTTACGAGGTATATTTGTAATAAATTAAATAGACAAATTACTATATATTAAAATATACATATACATATTTATTTACTAGACAATTTAACAATGTTTAGGCTGGCATCTTTCTATGTTTTCTGTACAAACAATATTATATGTTCATTCATCAAACACTATAACGATGATATTTTCATAGTATAGTAACTATGATGACGTCATCAAAATAGAAACGCGGGCAGGCAGGTATACATTTAATTTATCATCATCATCATCATCATCAAATAACTAGATGATTCATATTTTGTTATTGTTTTCATTGGAAAGGATATAACTGTGATTTTTCCGGATTTTGTTTATATTTGCTTTAAGATATTTTTATAAAAAAATTTCCGATTTTTTTTTTTTTTGTTTAGTTAACTTTATTTTTCTTGGAGTTTCGTTCGTAGACTTTACACTTTAGAAGATATTTTCGTCGTACAGGAAATTCTCTGTTTTCTGTGTGATTTCTCAAGGTCAGGATTAAGATAATATTATTCTGTTTTTGTCGTTTCGTTTCAGAAATACTAAAGATGGCACATATATCAAAATTTTTATTATTTAACAGACTATTAAATTAAATATATCAAATGATGGATGATTATCAGATTGCTGAAAACAAGGTTAGTAGGTATAGTATAGTTATATTGTAAAAATTACTGCATAATATGGTGCACTGCACAAAAATTATGTAATTTATATAATTTTTAATAAAAAAAATGTAATATTACGTAAATTATCACGGTATAATTAGAAAATGTTGTTATTTTTACTATTAAATCCTACATAAAATTACATAAATTTAAGATATATTTTTTGCAGTGTGGACTGTCCTATAGTTTAATTGAAAAACTTAATTTTTCAGTTCCAAGACTTTTGTCTCATTCTACGTTAACCTTTTATTGTGATTCTTTAGAACAAATATTTTATATAACACACCAATCAATATGATGTGCAGAAATTTTCACAATTGTTTATCTGATTTTTATACTTTTCTTTCACTAATTAATACCTTAAATAATTACGTTAGTCATAATATTATATTTGTATATATATTAATATTATTACACATTAACTGATTTGTCATTTTTTTGTATATATTTCTTGTTCTGTAATTGGTTGTATAATATAGATTTAGTGACTTTTTCAAGTTTGTAGGGTTGGCAATACTGACAGTAGTGACAATTTTATCTTGCACTTGATTGGTCACGAGGTATCAGTAGATTCAGTACTGTCAATGCTGCAAACTTGAAAAAGTTACTAAATCTATGGCGTCCCAATTGCCCTAATATATTCAAGTCCTGCAAGGTCAAGTGTTGTTTATTTTAATAATTTTAAGTTTCTTATAATACTGCCCAACTTAATGTTTCATGGTTTCTGATTAGCTTTGAAATATTAAATTTATTAAATAAAATACTTTTGTTATTGTAATATTTGTTTTATGTTATATAATAATAATAATAATGAATAATTAATTCAATAAAAATCATATTAAATTTAATATACATCACAATACATGCCAACAAATTTTATATAAACATGCATAACGTGGCTTTTTGATTAGCTCGTGAAGACGAATTTAAACTCTCTAAAACATTTTCGTTAAAAATAATGGATGAGGCTATTTATACATACGGTATGTATACGCAAATGACTATTTATACATACTAAATAAAAGAAAACCTAAACCAACCTACTAACCTAACCTACCCTAAATAGCCAATTGCGTAAAAATACTGTATGTATAAATAACCAATTGCGTATACATACCGTATGTATAAATAGCCACTTTCAAAAATAATGGTTCGTTAAAATGATAATTTTTGGATTCCATAAGAAATCTTTTTGTGTATTGCAACAAATTTTTTTTTGTTAATATTTCTTTTTCTAGTATTAATTTTAATTATCATTAATTTTTTTTATTGTATCTAATGTCAATAGGTTACAAACTTTTGTTTAATATAAAATATACTGTTTTTTTTGCAACATCTTTATTATAATTCCAAAATTTTCCAAAAATTCGCGCGCACATTTCCACCAAAACAATTACAATTTTTTTCCTTGAAATATCTCGGTAGTAAAACTTCGTACAATTGTGGTTTCTGAACAATTCCACTCTTGCAAACTCTCTCTCACACACACACACACACGCGCACACACATTCCCATTCAATCTATTTGTCTCTCTGTTCAACTCTATCCAATCATCCCTCTTGTGTGTGCCCATCTTCGTCTAGCACATACGGCTAAATGGTATAGAGGGCTGGCAGAATAAACATTCTCGTGTTTTCGTTTCACTAAAATAATATTTGCACAGAGGACCAATGTGCTATAACGCACCCAGCCAGTCAGCCAGCTAGCTAGGCTAGCAATATTCCTCTGTCTGCCTGGCTCTGTAGAGTAGTGGCTGGCATACACAGCTTATGAGTATGTGATGTGGTACTTCTTTCTGCTGGTATATGTTGTGAATGGAACCATAAAGATAGATACGTTTTGTATGTTTTACGAATATCAACGGATAAAATACGATTGCAAAATTGCAATTGGCTGGCTCAATGCTTTTAATGTGCTACCGGAAATTTTTGCAAAATGTTTTAGAATGAAATGAACTAACTTTCTAAGTAGTAGTAGAATGGGAACTTAACTATATTTTAGATTTTTTTTATATGTTAATCTACATTAAAAATAAGTTATACGTGTTTTTTCTTTTCTTCGAAATACCTCATATAATAAAATAAAAAGGTTTTAGGATTTAGCTCTGTATACATTTTAATTAAAAACCGACTCTATGTACATCGACATCAGGAAAAATTATTGTTTATTTTTGAGTACATAAAGTTGTTTAAATAAAATTAAAACTTGAGAAAAATCTTTTCTACATTTATTTATTTTCAAATCAGATGTACATTTTGACCACAGTGTGTTTTAATTTTATTTTAATTTTATCAGGAAAAATGATACAAATATAATAATTGTAGGTACATACATAATTTAATCCTATAGCCTTTTTATTATAATATATAATATAATGAGTACCAAATTTTTTTTTACTGTTATGTCATATAAATTTACAGAAAAAAAATATAATTTATTTATAAATTTATATTATTTGCTGTATTTATTAAACTATTTATATTTACATTATTTATTCAACTATTTTAAACCATGTGGCTTATGTTTTATTGTGGTATTTAAATAAATGCCGTAATAGAAGAAGAATTAAAGATCATATCACTGATTTGCGGAAGAACTTCTTCGTGATTCAATGAATCCCTTTTCGCGAAAATATCCGATAAAATTTACAAAATCGCTTAAGTGAACAAAATTCGATATGTCTAAAAAAATAGAGGAAAAAGCTGAATTCTTGTAGATTTAAAATCTTGTAGCAATTAAAGTTATAAAATCTACGCTCTAATAAAATAAAATTAAAAAAAAAACAATCTTTTTAATCGTATATTTGTGACATTTTCCTAGTGTTTGCAACTGAACAATCTGTTATTTGACTGAGATAACAGAACTCCGTCGTCTAAATAAATGACAAGATCCAGTTTGCTTACTATACGTTCTCAACTTTACCCACAATTCATGCAAGCATCTCCGCAGCCTACTTTGCATCGCGGTTACGCGAACCAGCTGCCGGGCTTCTCTTGTGTGCACACTTACACGCACACCTACGCAATATCTACACACGCGACACAACACATACGTGCGTGCGTGTGAGTGTGCTGGGTGTCGTGTAATATAAAAAGAAACAACGCTAGAATGTGTGGTAGGTGTATTGGTAAGTACGAAACGTATGGCTCATCAACGTTGCTTGTGTTTTATTTTTAAAATACGAGAAATTCGATGATAATTTACGACTATGCTGTGCGGCTACGTCAACGTGTTTTCCGGTTTAACACAGAATTAAACGAGATCATTATATTTTTTTTAAATATGTTTTAGTAAAAATTTGTATGTATACTTTAAAAATTTATGCAATTTTACACAAAATTTATGTAATTTTACATGTTTTATGATTGTAATTTTTCATAAAAAATATCATATTACATCAATTATCACAGTAAAATTTCAAAATGTTGTTATTTTTACTGTGTAAAATTATATAAATTTAGGATATATTTTTTACAGCGTATATATACAATTACAAAACTGTTTTAGGTTAAATTTCTATAAAATATTTATTTAAAATCGACGTTTCGGCGAAACTCATCGTCCGTCTTCATCATGATAAATGATATAAATGACATTACAGTAAATAACAGAACATACAAACAAGTTACTAGGTAACAAATAAGTAACTAGATTAATTTATAAATTTTTAATTAATGGAATTAATTTAGTTCAGTGTCTTTATTGAAAAAAAGGAAAAGAAATTTATAAAAAGAAATGGATAACATCAATTACTTCAACTACACTTTACAATTCATTATACAATTAGTATTTTATAATCAGTATTACAAACAATATTTAAATGAGGTACATATACCATATATAATAGGTTAAGTAAATTTTTTAAATTTATTTAAAAACTAAATTCAAATTCAAGCAAAAACAAACACTGCAATTGTCACTACATATTTTCAATATGGCCACCGGAGATATCAAATTAAACACACCTTGACCGAGTAGTCATTTTATAGCTGCCACCAATGGTGTATATAGTTTTAACTACTATATAATAATCTTCTCATTATTTGATACATATATAAATAAAAACTAAAATTGCATTAGCGAAAAAAATGTCAGCACCGAAAAATTAGCCCTTCCAATTTCCAAACACTCTGAAAAAGTAGCTCGCGGGCCCAATTTCACAGAACGTCACTCTATTATCCAGCCCTCCAATTGATGCCCTTCTGCCCATCAACAATTTAAACGACCCTTCATTCCATCTCTTTTTCACATACACAGACACCAAAGCCCAAATTATCAATTGTATATACAGCCAACCACAATTTAATGTGTACATACATACGTATTTGATGATGTCTGTATATGCATTCTGCATTAACCGAGTGGATCTTTTAACAGTTACACTCTGAGCTTACGGCTTAAAGCTTCGGTGAAAAGGGACAAAGAAAAGCTGGCGCTTAAATGCAGCCAGCTTTTTTTTAGAGGGAGGGAGTATATACATGCATGCGGTTGGATTGACGAAATAATCGGGTACACACGACTTCTATTTTGTGGACAGGGTTGGACTGGATAAAAATTTAGGCCTGGGGTGAAGTTGCAGAACAGGCCCATTTTACATCTCAAATATGTTCAAATAAGTTATGTTTTTATATTTTTAATTCTATAGTCGCGACAAGATAACAAGATAGGTACGTCATAATCACGTGATAAAACTTAACAACATGAAACTCACTAATGAACAAAATTAATTTTATTCTATTTTACATATAATGAATTAAATCTTCTTGAAACTATTTACATATGTTATTTTAATCAAATTAAAATATAATATATACTAATATATCGTATATTATTGGATTTTTTATCGAAATCAACTTATTTATTTTTGCTATATTTGGCAGCATTGATTTTCAATGTCATAAGTCACAGTAGTTCAATTGACGTTATATTTTGAATGTGTATTTTTGTAATTTATTATAGCAAAAAGATGGTCTAAGCGATGTCAACAGTTAGTTGGCAATTTAATTTCATATTTTGAACAAGAAAAGGAAAATAATGGGCTTTTAATGCCCCTGTATGCTGTACGAGAGAAGCTCATATAAACATAGTAGTGAGTGACGTTATTTGCCTACTGACAAAAATTGATGACGTCCCTATCTTTTTATCTTGTCGCCACTATAATTTACATGGAAATTACATTACAGATGAATTGTAAAAATTACACATATAAAATTAAATATAAATCTTTATTTAAATCTAAGTTAAAAGACGATTTAATAAATGGCTCTTTTCGGAAATTAATGTATTTAGAATAATCAATTCTTAAATTCTTGCAAAACTCAAAGCACAGTTTTAATTTTTTAACTATCGCGGATCGCGGCCCACATTGATTACGGCCCACCGGAAAAAGCCCGATGTCCCAATCCAATCCAGTTTGTGGATATGGTTTAAACAGAGTTGGACTAATTAGGTTTTATATTAAAGCAATTTTCCTTCGATTACACTATAAGTTTTAACAAATATTTTAATTTCCACTTAAACGGAGTGAAATTCTCACTTGTCGTACAAATTATCTATTTATAAATATGAATTATTTTTATAGCGTTTAATAATAAATTATTAATAAAATAAAAGAGTTTAAGTTCTGATTTTTTTATATTTTAAATTAAAAATTGATGTTTATCAATGCTCATCTTTTAAAATGTAGTATTTTTCTCATAATTAACAAAAGCATATTTAAATACACATATATATATATATATATATATATATATATATATATATATATATATATATATATATAAAATATTTCCTATAAAAACAAAATATCTTCAACTTAATTTACAATTTTATAATATTAAATCATACTCAATATTTTCACAAATATTTTAATAATTAAATAAAACATGTATTTTAATTTAAAATAAAAATATATTTTTCTATAAAAAACAAAATACAAATAAATACATATGCAAAATACAATAATAAAATAAACTTATATAATAAAAATTGAAAAATAAATTATTTTCACGTCACAACACTACATACAAAATATTTTTATTATTATTCTTAAAGTTTGTTTCGACTGTTACCTCAACATTGTCGCAGAATGCCCTTTCAATTTAATAATTTTCTTTAAACAAGGTGCTACACATCACGCTAGCGAAGGGCGTCTTTTCTGCTTTCATCTCGATAAGGGATGAAATTCGACTCTTCAAAAGAATCGTATTTATAGCTAAAAAAATATCTAATTACATAGAACAAACTATGTTATTTTGTACGATTTCATTAAAATATAAAAAATTATTGAAAATCATCTTTTTTTGACGTATACATGTATTTCCCCTTTTAAACGACAAATATAATACGAGAAATTAATAAACTATAATACAGATAAATACACCTAAAGATTTTAGTCAGATTCATTGGTAGGTTGGGTTTTACACCTAAGTCTGCAGGCGTCCACAAATAATAATTTATTTTCTATTTATTAGCGAAGCCGTCATGTGGAAGAATGGTCATAAGATTGTACTAGCTGAAACAGATTCTACATGTAATTCTTCTGCTCACTTTCTTCTAAAAATTTGTGAAACTGCATCTGATAACGGATGGACACGACTGTTTGAGGACGAGGAAAGATGGTAGACTTTCAGACTTATTGACACATGGAATGGTGGCTGGCCGAATAAGTATGTTACTTAAAATGCGAATCTCAGGCCGACAGTGAGGATTGCAAATAGGTGATTCTGGCACTGATGGCGGTACATTCTGTGATCGCATCCTGGGTAGAAGAATAATTTCTCTTGCCTTTCCTCTTATTCGAATAGGTTGAGAGCAGTGATGAATCCATGGATCAGCTGTTGTGTCTTTATGTTTTGTCGGCGTCATCTAAAACAAAGTGAATTTTTCTTATATACATATAAGCCCTTAAAGGAAGCCAAATTTTATTTAAATCAGTGTCTTCACAGTGACTGATGTTATCTTTTTCTTTATATATTTCTATTGCTTCTCTCATCAATCTGCTGTTAATATTGAGTTCGCCGAAACGTCGATTATAAATATTAATACAGAATTATAACCTAAAGCCGTTTATTTTAACATTTCATTAAATTTAATATATTATAGCCCAGTTTCATAAACGATAAACAAATTTACTTCACAACTAAATTTTATTCTACTATTAAATAATAATGAAAACAAATGTCATTTCAACAATTTACTGAAAGATTGTTATTATTAATAATAATAGCTAATTTTTCATATTATTAGATTAAATTTATTTCCTTTTTTTAATACGAAAATCTACAGAGTAAATACATTTATAATTGGATGAAGCTATTTATACATACGGTATGTATACGCAATTGGCTATTTATACATACTAAAAAAAAAACCTAAACCAACCTACTAACCTAATCTACCCTAAATAGCCAAGTACGTAAAAATACTGTATGTATAAATAGCCAATTGTATATACATACCATATGTATAAATAGCCACTTTCTTTATAATTAAGTTGCGATAGTCAAAGTGTAGTTGAGTTATTATGAGGAAAAGTGAAAAGGTTTATTTGAAAACCAATAAAAGCCAAAAACTACACTGTTCACAATAATTTTTTAATAGATAACCGGCTTTGAATATTTTATATATCATCAAATCAAACCTGGAAAGTATTTTCACAGTACATAAATATTAAATACATTTACTCCTAAAGTTAATTTAACCGGCGTTTATGAAACCGGACTTATATGATATAAATAATATAAAAATAAAAAACTTACCTTCTAAATATTTTTGCAACTTCTCAAAACAACAAATTCAAATCAGTTTCAATCAGCACAAATTAAATTATTTCTGCTTATCACGACAGTCAAAAACAGAATAAATTTTATAAAATATTTGCAGTATTTTATAATATATAAATTTACCCCTACCATTTCTGTTCAAATATACTACCTTGGGAAAAATCTAGTATTAATTTCTTAGTATTATACCTATGAGTAATGCTAAGAACAGTTATATTCGTAAAAATATGTTTAGGGATGTATAACTGCTATATTTATCAATCTGATAATTAGAAGGGGGTACATATATTTATCCCTTAAATAAATATGAGTAAAATAGATTTTTACCATCTTGCTAATAAAGTAACATACAATTTTTAAGTAATATTACAAATTCTTTTAAAAATCTTTTACAAATCAATAAATATACTAATATACATATACTACAACCTAAAGCCGTTTTATTTTAATATAATGAATTCTAAAAAAATTTTTTACTATGTTAAAATATGCTAGTTTCAAATAAATGTCAAAAGTACTTTTGACCAAAAATCACTTTCCAAACCAATTATCAGTCAAAAACGATCAACAAATATACAATATCTTCTTCGAACATGTAACATATTGAAATTGTCTATTCAGCAAAATCCCCCGCTCAAAACCCCTTTCCCTCAACAATTGTTATGATAATAAACGGTTTATCATTCCAAACAGAGAATCGAGAGTTTCACGCGGCTGTCTTTTTTTTTCTGCATTTGGATTACCGGTTTGGTTCGGTTCGGTTTTGATACCCGTTCCGCTACCCGTTACAATACAATTGTGTTTCCGGTTTAGAATTTGAAATTAATCGTAGTCGGCTGGCTCTCTTTCAGGTTCGTGGTTGTGCTGCAGAGATAAAACGTATTCGCCGCTGAACATAAAGGATGCAATTTTGTGGTACAGAAATTGATTTTGAATTTTAATTTACTAATTAATAAATATGCTAAATTTTAGTTTATAATTAAAAGACTTTGCAATAGAAAAACTTATACTTGTTTTAGATTCGAGGTTTTTACTTTTGTTTTCAAACTGTACACTTATGTTTTTCTAATGAAAATATTTTTTTTTTATGAAATAATTAAACAGAATTTTATCCGATAATAGGTTTTACTTTATTACAATAAGTTCTGAAAAATATTTTACTATGTTAAATAATAGTAAATAATTTTATAAAAATCTTTTAAAATATTTATACTGTTACTTATTATTATTTTATTTCTATTAAAAAAAAAATATTTTTATTATAAAAACATAAGTTTACAATTCAAAAACACGTTTACTTTTGAGTTAAAAATAAAAACTTTAGAGCTAAAGCAAAATTTATTTCTTTCTCTCATTTTTTTTTATGTTTAAAACAAGTAAATCTACTTGCAAAACGTGTTTATTTAGTTTATTATGGAAAAGAAATTACTATATGTAAACATATATAAAAGGGAATTGAACATACGTTATTTTGGTGTGTACTCGTAATACTACATAAATTAGTACAATGCTATTTACAGTTTCAGTGTCAAAACATGGCTAACTATTAAATTTTCTCATAGATTAACAGCAGGGTGTTAATGGTAATAATATTTATCTCTAAGCATATTATTTTTGTACTTTCCAAATTTTATATACTATTAAGTATAATTACCTATACCGCAAAACATCAAAATATATTTGAGGAATATAACGGTTCATATCATTAGTCAAGTATAAAAGTTGCTAAATCTATAAATTAAAGAAATATAGCTGAAAAATAAATAATTTTTTTACAACTATATAAATTAAAAGTAATTTATTTTATCTACAACTGCTTTGTTATATGGTCATTATATATATAAAATCAGATAAATAATATTAGTCTTTATAGCCCAAGGGAAATAAAATACTAGTCTTTATTAACCAAGGTTAATAAAATATTAGTCATTATTAACCAAGGGAAATAAAGAAACAATCTTTATTAACTTGATTTCCGTACGCACGCTTCGTTGCTAGGCAACATCAACAAACTAAATATCTCTTCGCCAGATGGCAGCAGTTATCAGTCAAAGTAATAAAATGACAGTTGTAGTTAGTTAGTTAGTTAGTTAGTTGTTGTTAACATCATAGATTTGAATAAGTAAGTACAATATTAAAAATATATAAGCAGTTGTAGATAAAGTATAGTATTTGACTTGCAAATAATGCCTACAATGTACTCGGATGTTTTATTCTCCTCGCTACGCTCATGGACTAAACAACATCCTCGTACATTATAGGTGCCATTATTTGCTCGTTAAATAATATACTATTATTATCCAAGAATAAGTTTTTCTGTGGTTATTTTTTGATTAATACTTAGTTTACATGAAATATCAGAAAAATCATCTAAAAATTTCTTTTTTGTACATGAAAGGAATGTTACCTAAGGCAAAACATCTATTTCGAGACGCCCAAAAAGATCGCTTTTTAATCGCTCGACTAATTTTAATAGACCATTCCGAAATGCTTCTGTATCTGGCCGATATATGTAGTTCACCCCTCTTCTTTGTATTTACCGAAGCATTTATAATAGATCTTTCTGAATACAGGAACGCATCATGGGTTGCTCCTTTCAGCGAGTACGTATATATATCTGATATTGATACAGTGGTTAAGCACATGCCACAGTTAGCAATTTGTTAAGTTAGTAGCGGAGATAATAGAATAGGTTATGGGATTGGAACGGAGTATAGGAAAAAGGGGCTGGACTGGTAAATATTTGGTTTTTGCTTAGAGGTGATGCAGTTAATTTTTAGCAAACAGATTACTAGATATAATTTGAAATAGGATATGGAGTTAAAAATGTGTTTGTTTTACATGATATTTAACAGCATATTTGACTTTTATGTGTGAATAGAAAAATATAAAATAGATAATAATAAAATAGCTATTTTATTAGATGTCTAAATTTTAGATATTTTAGATTTATTTAATTGAGCTTATAAATATTATTGATTTATTTATTTAAATCCATTTTAATTTAATTGCAGTTTTTGGTCAATTTTTGTCGTTTACAACGTTGCTCGCGACTCGCGCTGCATTGCATAGTAGTAGAATCTTTCTCGAAAAACGTCACAACTATAAGCAAGTTATAAGCGAACAAGATTTTTGATTAATTTTTATCATTTACATATTGCATTTCCCCGTAGTAAAATCAACACATAATCTCGCAATATATAATAAATAGTAACGTTATCAAATAATTTATTTAAATCATTGTTACTTTTTAATATCAAAATGATCCTAACTGTCATTTCTCGAGATTCAACTCGAGAAAGACGTGTTTTGAATATTATCAATTTCCCATATTAATCGGATATATCAACTTATCAAACTAACACGTGTATAAGATATAATAAAGTATGAAGTACAACTATCAAAAATTAAGAAAAATATGGCCCTAACATTTTTTCTTTATTGGAAACTAATTTAGATTATTTTTTTAGAAAATTAAGTAAAACATGCTAAACATGCACGTAAAATTAGTAAAAACATGTGTTTCTTTTAGTTCTAATTTCGGTCACAAATCTTCGAAGGCGTGACAAGTAATTTATCTTAAAACAGGATTTTCTGTTGAATGCTTGTATTATAAGGATGAGTTCATACATTTGTCTAGTTTCAAGAAAAAAAAAATCTTTTTCAAAAAAATATGCTAAAAATTTTCTACACGATTTATTTCCCCGTTTTACTTATTTTTTTAAAAAAAAAAACCTGACATTAATTTTATTTTAGCAATGTTTTTATTAAAAATATTTTTACAACAATTATCGTTGGACACTTTGTTAACAACAATAATCATGTAAATTTACAACATTATGTAATTTTACAATCATCTTTTTTATGTAAAATTACAATTCTAAAAATGTAACACATTTTAATATTACTTGTGCTCGTATGTAGGTACGTAAATAGATAAAAAAGTTGTTTTTATAATAATAATAATAATAATAATAATAATAATAATAATAATAGTCTTTATTTCTGTTGATCCAGCTGGATATAGAAAGAGTCAAAAAATACAATAATATACAAAAAGTGTACAAAAGCAAAATACAGTATCATACAATAAATTAATAAATTACAGTATTAGAACTGACTTTCCAAAAATTCAGTAACAGAATACAAACAATTTGATACTAAAACACTATATATTTTTCGTTTAAATGACTTTAAAGTACTATTTTTAATATCGTTTATAAAAAATATATATAAAAACTTTCTTATGTTATTCCATCTGCACTGAAATTCCTAACAAATCAAAAATGATCACCGCTTAAAAACTATGTTTAAGAAACTTTTATTAGATAAAATAGTGCAATTTTCCGGCAGTTTCACTTTACCAATTGTAAAATTTTCACACACGATTTCTTTTAAATGAAAATGTACCTGTAAAACTGCCTAAATGGTATAACAATAATGCTACCACAATCGATACAAAAAAGCTATTTGCCCAGTTAATCGCCAAAACTATGTATATTATCCTTCAAATCTATACTACAATATCGCAAGACCACCCACATAATATTTGGTTTAGGTTTTTGTAAAGTCTTTTAGAATGGTGTGGTCAGTTCGCTCCAGTAAATATTAAGGGTGAATAGAATTGAAAGTAGGGCCTGAGGTTTTTACAAAAAAAAAATGGGATTATTTTTGTGTAAATACGTAAATATAATTTTATAATGATAAATATAGTTATTCATTTATTAAAAATAATATAAGTACCTAATAAGTTTTTAATATGTTACCTAATATAAAAATTTATCATTGTAAAAAATCTTTCAGAACTCATATTAAAATAAAATTGTTTAATACAGAACTTTAGTTCTGTATTAATATTTATTTATAATCGACGTTTCGACGAACTCATTGTCCGGCTTCATCAGGAAAAAATGATACAAATAACATTTACAGTATATAAACAGAATATAAAAACAAATTACTAGGTAACAAATAAGTAACTAAATCATAAAAATTATAGATGAAAGATAAATTTTATTATTTTTCCTGATGAAGACGGACGTTGCGTTCGTCGAAACGTCGATTGCAAATAAATATTAATACAAAACTTTAACCTAAAGCAGTTTTATTTTAATCAAAATTTATTTAGATAGAAATATCATCTAATTAAATAGAAATATCATCTAATTAAATATACATATCATTTAAAATTTAGTCATCTGATTCGAATTAAATAAAAATTTGTTTTGTTTGGTGTACGTACCTTATATTATTTATATTTTTATAAACAAAACCTTTTTTCTTTTCACACAAAAACATCAAAACTAAAAAAAAAATTGGAACCCATTATATTGTAAATATTTGTGGTGGTAAACAGTGTACAACGCATTTCGTTGCACATATGGGGGGCGAAGCCCTAACG
This sequence comes from Clivina fossor, assembly GCA_963966155.1. NCBI lineage: Eukaryota > Metazoa > Arthropoda > Insecta > Coleoptera > Carabidae > Clivina > Clivina fossor. The sequence continues at coordinate 23,210,288 of OZ014552.1, read as the reverse complement.
GCTAACGCTGCAGGGCCCCACACATTTGACTAATTTGTGTGTTTAGATTATATTGAGGTTAAAATCGTCCATTTGGTCCAAAGGGGCATAAGACCACCATGTTTTTAACATGAACGTTTTGTATATACATATTTTTTCTCTGAAAATTTTTTTTTGGGTACCTTCATTTTTTTATATTAACTGACAAGTTATTTTTTTTTTAGTATATTAAAAATTTGATGTGGTTTATATATTACTTTTTCATAAGTCTAAATATATAAATTATTTCTATCTGAACAAAAAATTTGGACACATATTTTTCAAAGTTGGCGTTAATTAGTTAAGATGGTTCGGACATCTTGAGCGAATGTCTAATAAACGTTTGGTTAAAAAAAATTATATGAATGACTTTGAAGCTATACGTTTGCGTGGACGTCCAATGAGTAGTTGGAGTGATATAATTGAGAGTGTTTTGCGTGAGCGAAAGTTTCCAAGTAGTAAGAATAGAAGAGCATGTATGAGACGTATCATGAATGTGGATGAAGCTAAAGTTGCTTGTTTGGATAGGGATGTTTGGAGGAAACTGATTTCGAGATAGTGGAAAAGGTTTGTGCCACATTCTTTTGAGTACATGGCATGATTATGTATGTATGTACGATTTTTGCACATTTCTGAATTATTATCTATACATTATTATGCAATTTTCGATTATATCTCTAAATTGGATTTGAAATAATAGTTTAATTTCAACTAATTTGTATGTAGATGTATATGCCACAGAAAATTACATAAACAAATCATTTAAAATTTAGCTAATTAAATGAATAGCTATTTAATTTTTTCTATTAGTATAATTTGTCTACAGTCTTAAATTTATACCTAAAATATTTTGTAAACATAATATTTAAATTAATTTTCGCATAACTCTTAATAAATGAGTTTATGTCAGTTTATGGACATACTTTATCTATGTATATTTATTTACTACAGAAATTTTTCTCATTTTACTCATTATCTCTAAAAGTGGCATTATAATAAATTCAAAGAAGCAAAAAAAATAAGTTTGTTTAAAATATTCAATGATTTTAAATGTGAATTTTTGTAGGATATTTAGTATAGTTATTCAGCATGTCCGTAATAGTTAACGTCAATGGCTTGACGCTAATAGTAACATATAGTAGACAATTTAGTCGCTCCACTAACTTAAAATGGAGTGTAAATAACATTATTTGTCACCTTTTATCTTTTTCACACATTCACATTCATTTGTTTACAAACACATTTTCAACTTACAGCAAAACATTCACGATTTATTACTCACTGAGAATCAAACTTTTACTTCTAAACTGTAAAAGTTTTCTAAATTCTCATACATTTTTATAGTAAAGATTACTATAAAATTATAAAAATTTAAAAATTAAAAAAAAATGATATCCGTTAAGTTGACTAATAACGAACAGGAAATCACGTGATATATAAAAGAGCGGAATTAAAAATACATAATGAGAATATTGCACATATTTATTCAGTATCCTTTTCCTGTGATTTTTTTTTTTTTTTTTGAAGTTGGAAGATGATTTTTGTTACAGATGTTACAAGGTCGTTGTGACGTCGCACACGAAAAACAGATGTGTACATTTACATACACGCACGCACACAAACAAAATAGTATATTATGTTACGAGCAGCAGATACTTGTGGCCGAGGCACGACCGAGGCCAAGCAATCTGGGCGAAACATAGAAAGAGCATTCTGCTTCGAGTGATATGTTATGTTTTCTTCAATCGTTTCAAACGAAACTAAACTAAAAACAAGTTTAGAAGTATATGGGTAAACCCATATATAGACCATTTTGACATTATTACATAAATGATAAGAAATAGGAATTAAAAAAATTATCACCGAAAATTGGCAACATTGTATTTTGATAATACATATATAATATTATAGGCGTTAAAGGTATCTTCTGTAAAAATTTGATCAAAATCGGATAAATAATGTAGCCACAATGAATTTTTAAAAACTTTAGTAATTTTTTTCTTGGAAAGTTGGCAACACTGTATTATATTAAAATTACATAATTTATGGTGGCACTAGGAAAATCTTTCCTGAAAATTTGATAAAAATCGGATAAATAATGTAGCCAATATAAATTTTTGAAAACTTTAGTAATTTTTTCTCGGAAAGTTGGCATCACTGGAAAAACATAAAACCACATAACCATCTTGGGTACTAGACAAATTTATCCTGAAAATTTCATTAAATCGGTTGAACTGTCTAGCAGGAGTTGCGATCACAAAATTTTGTCTGACGACCGAGCGAGCTGACGACACACATTCATACACCCACATAAATTAAGTTCAGATTCGTCATCTAGAGGCTATATGAAGGATTTCTATATACAAATTTTTTTTTTTTAATGTTACAGACACCGTACCAAACGCTATACCACTTTTTCCTTGCAGTCAAAGTGGTAATGAATAAAAGTACATACAAAATAACTTTAACGGGTTTTATGTAAAATTGCCGATTTTTTTACAGTGTATGTAGTCATGCACGATTGATTTTTCCATACTCTATCCAGTGTTGGAAATACCGGCACTAAAAAAATTATTTATATATTTTAGATAATAACAGAAAAGAAAAATAATATTTTTCAAGTTCAAGTAGATATATACGAAGTGTGAAAGAGCCGTGTGAGTACATACGCCCTCGCATTTCATTTGGAAAATATCAAACGTACGACACCGCTTCTTTGCATGAGCACATACGTGCGATACGTGTGATGTGTGTGTGTGTGTGTGTGTGTGTGCATTGCGTTTGGTTACGACTCGCTAAAAATACAAACATTCGACTACTTTGATGGACGATTACCCGAAAAACTCTTTGATATCTTCTCTCGCCCATACACAGAGCACAACCGCAAAGTTACTTCGCGCTAAGTCGAAACTATTTTGTCGCCACGGTTTTTTTCAATCATTCGACGCTAAATTAACACTATGTTCCTTGTCCAATTTTACATATGTTGCTCATAGGGTTTCTATTATGTGTATTAAATAAGTTATTTTATTTTTAAAAATGTTAAGAGGTAGTTGGATTCATAAAATATTCTTTTGAAAAAAATTTCAGATATTTCAAAATTGAAATCAATTAAAATATGATTTTACTTTGGCGAAAAGTTAATAAAATAAAATAATTTCTTTTAAACAAAACCTTTCTTAAAATTAGGCAAAAGTCGTACTAGTATCAATTACCATGCTATTAAATCTTATAATTATTTACCAAATGTTTGAACAAAAATCAATTCAAAAATAAAATTAAAAACATATTACTTGATTTGGCTTTTTTTACTATAAAAGAATTTATTGATTATTTTAAAAATTAAACACTTTTTTTATATTTGTAATGTTAAGTTATTCTAATCTAGTAAAATGAATGTTTACAAAACCAAATATAAAAGAAACCGATAACCCAAACACCATATAACATAAACACCCCATAATGTAACAATTACTATTTGTCACCTGCTTTAATATAAACTTTTTGATAAGACGAAAACGTTTAGAATGTTATGTATACTCACTCTTCAGATAGCTGTTAAAGTAATCACTGCTTAATAAGAATAAAATATCTCTACTATACTTGTGTTGTGTTTTATTTAATTAAATTAAAACCCATATCCCTAACATGTAATATTGTAATTTCTATTGTATTTTGACTTGTGTAAGCATTTTATAGTTTGTTAACATAAATAAATATTGTTATCACTAGTATTATTAATATTATTATTATTATTACTAAACCACAAACAACAATTTTTAAAAAAGTTATATACGTATTTCGAAAACAAAGCTTTCATTATCAGTATCAAAAGATAAAGCTAAAGTCCTAATCAGTGATCTGATCTAAGATTACACAAATACTCAACGTACCCAGTGTTCAGTGTTCTTTGACACCCACAGAATGGTCATTTCCCACTCGTATAAATTGCAGCACGATTCTTGGCGAGTGCTACAAATTTTCATAGTCTTATTACCATTATGTGCACTAGTGTAAATTTCTGATATTTGTTTCATATTTAAATAAATAAATAAATAAAAGTCTATATTTATCTAAAAAAAATGATTGACTGATCACTGACGTGTCAACAAGCAAGATTCGTAAGATTAGCAAGAAAAATCGTAAGAAATCTTTCTATATATATATATATTGCAACGAAATTTCTTACGAGATCCAAGATTTTTCATTTTAACGAACCGTTATTTTTAACGAAAATGTTTATGCATAAATAAATAAAAACCAAAAATAATGAAACACCCTTATGTTTTTCTGTCTTTATCCCTTGACATCGTATCACCCTTAACCTAATCACAAATTCAAATACCGCAGCAAAATTTCACAATTGCTCGAAGGAGAGGAAACCATCAGTTTGGTACGAGAAACCTCCTCTGTCGCGCGGCCTCGCGTCTCTCCTTCGTCGTCCAATTCCTAAACCGTAAGAACAACAAACGAACGGGGGACGGCACGGTTCTATTAAGATCAACGGCGGCTTTGGCAGGCAGCCGTTCAAGGAAACAATATGGCGACCAGCCCAAGGGTATTTCCTCATTCTCCTTCTCCTGGGCGTAGGGTAAACAATAACATTGCTATGTAAGTTCCGCGTGTGTTTCAGCTTCAGCTGGAGAAGTTTTCGTAAATAAAATATCAAGTTGGAAGTTCTGCTAAAGTTCTTGCCATTCCATTCGCGTGGTGTCTTTAATAAGTTAGGAGTTGATTATAGAGGCGTAGTAAAATGTGGAGATATTATACGAAAAGATAGAAGTTTACTCAAAAGTTTCGGATTATTTTTGTATGATAAGTAGTTGAAAATGTGGTTGAATATGTGAAAAATATTATTAATAGAAGATGATCATATTTTAATTATATTAAATTATAAGAAACTGTATATGATTTTTTAAAACTATTTGTTATAATCATGGATGTAGAATCGGAGTCGAGAAGTCGAAAAATTTTGTTGATTTTTTTTATTGCGACTCCGATTTTTTTCGTTAAACCAAAAAATTAACAAATTTAAAATCAAGTAAACAAAAAGATATTTTTTTCCTTTTTTAATACTAAAAGTATAACACAACAATGTTAGCACTAACAATTTGCATTATCTAATGATAGATAAACCTAAATATGAGTACATTACCATCTCACTGCTGGAAAAGACAGTCACAACAAAAATTCAAATAAACTGAAAGCAAAGAGAATGTAGTATAATTATATTCTCTTTGCTAAAAGTCAAACAAACGAACAAAACAAAAAACAATAAAATATTAAACATTTATAAAACTTTAAGTAAATTTCAAGTCTGGCCACTATTTAAATACTTTAAGTGTAAAATCTTTAGCTTAAACTCCTTTAAATTTAAATGGCCATCGGAGGTGCATTAACTGCAAAATTGGAAGTTAGACTCATTAAATTGACAGAATTAGTGTGAAAAATATTTATATAAATAATATAGAATGCGCAATGTGCAATTTTTATAATTTAGATAATTTTGTAAGGTAAGAAAATAAAAAAAGTCTCATTTACGTTAAAGATCTTTAAACTTAAATATAATGACCAGTATAGCAGCACTAACGGCCAGTTTCATAATGAACACTTCAACTAAAGTCGATTTTAAGCTGACCAAAAACATTCTTTTATTGATAATATCAAATAATCAAATACTATTAGAAGTTTGAAAAGTTCACAAAGAAGCATTGTTTTATTGAAAATAATAATAATTATGCCAGTAGAATTTCAAAACAATGTTTTTTGTCAGTTTAAAGTCGACTTTAATTAAAGTGTTTATTATGAAACCGGCTGTAAGTTTTAAGCTAGTAACTTAAAAATGAAGACCGAAAATTTTTGTAATATGCATTGGTGTCATCTTTCAGCAAACCGAAACCCTAAATCAAGTCCGAAAATGTGTGAATGCGTTTTGCAAACGAGCCGCAACAGATTGAACGGAAAAAATATGTCATCTACCTACATCGTTTTATTTTCAACTATCATCGTTTAAATAGGAGAAGGAAAGGAAAGGCAATGATGATGAATAAGCGTAACATTCAAATGACGTAAAAGGATATTATGTTTGTTGTTGATGATGATGTATTTAAGGGTGAGTTCCTGAGTTCACAAAACAGATAAAGACAGAACACGCAAGCTAAAGAGACTTTGCCAGACATTCTGGCACCAGTGACCAATCAATAAACACAGTGGCGTAACATTCGTTTTTTAGTTATTGAGTGTTCTTGATATAGAAATAAATTTGTATATAAATCATGTAAATTAAAAGTGTAATTATAAATTATTTAGTTAAATTTATTTTGAAAAAAATTACGTTTATTTATCACTTACCAATACATTGCTCTGCAAATATTAACATGAAGAATCTAAAACAGATAAAAAATTACATTATTATTATTATTTCTAAAAGTTCTCAAAACAATTTATATACTTATAATAAATCGGGACTTTCTACATAGGAAATATAGTAGATGTAATATTTGTATTTTGATACGCTTGAGGAAAACACAAATTATTAATGTGTTTATTGAATATTAATTTGCAAAGCTATTATCAATAAATCTATTGTGAAAAGTTGTTACAGATATTTTTTATAACAAAAGATTAAAATTTTTAATCATTTATAAATTATTATTTATTTCAATCTAATATAACACGATTATAATAGATTAAAAATTTACCTATAAAACAAATGAAAGTGTAAATCTTTTAGAAAATATATATTTTTATATAACTATATTTTGGTATTTTTATATGAATATTATTATGCCTAAATTCTCAACTCATTTTATTAAAAAAAAAAAATAATAATATTTTTTTAATGCCAAAATTATAGATTTTCCGACAAATTTTATTGATAAAATTTTCTGTCACTATTTAAAATTTTGGATATTTATAACATTTTTCAAAAAATAGAGTTAAATCTTTTAATATCTATTTAGATTCTAAATAGGCTACTTTCAAGTGCAGAATTATAAATTTATTTAAATTTAAACGCAAAGAAATCAGCAGTGATTATTTTCAGTTATTTCACAAATTTGAAATATAATTTATAAACAATTTATATTTTTTCACTTCTAATATATTCAGACCTTATACAAGATATTTTCCTGGGTCAGAATACAAATTTGTCAAAAATACTATGTTCTTTAATTCTATAGTTAAAATTTCTTCCAATTTGTTCTATGTAAATAGCGTCAAAATTATTTATGCATTTTATTTCATTTTCATTTTTTTCAATTCTACGTCTATGTACTGTATATGTCAAAACTCAAACAAAAAAAAATAATTCAGAAGACCACCTAAACTGCCACACACACCCAACGAAAACTCAGCAAAAAAAAAAAATAAAACAATATCCGAAACACTGGTATCAGCGGGGGGGAAGTAAAGCGATGTTTTAAACTAACAAACGTTCTAGTGGAACCTCTACCCAGAATTCCATCGGAGAAAAACAGAAAAGGAGCACACACACACACAGAACAGACAGCCTGTCTCCACCAGGAAACAGCCCTTCCTAATGATGCATCAGATGTACAAGACAAGGAATAAGGACAACACATGACTTCTGTGTTTTTGTCTCTCGCTATTCGGTTATTTTGTTTTAAGATGTCTTTGCCCATTGCGGCCCCGTAGTTGCACGGGTACAATGCTGATGTATTTTGTCTATTTTTGGATGGGACATTTGGGTGATGCATTTCCGCTTTCTATGGTAGTAAAAACTATAGGTGGTAGTGTTATATTATGAGTTTGTGCGGTTGACAATGGTTGGAGAATATGTGGATTTTATTTTAAGTTTATAGATAAAAATATTTGAAAAATTTATTGGGTCGGGTATTTTTACACTATAAAACAAATGAAAGTATAAATCTTTTAGAAAATATATATTTTTATTATAAATGGTATTTTTATATGAATGTTATTATGCTCAAATTCTCAAATCATTTTATTTAATATATATATATATATATATATATATATATATATATATATATATATATATATGTATATAGAATTAATGTTGTTGGTAAAGTTATGAATCTCGTGTTGAATATTGATAAGTGCAAAGTTTTAGTTTTTGAGAAGAGTGACTTGATAACTGAATGTAATGTATATATTGATGGTGCACGTTTAGAGCAGGTAGATGAATTTGTGTATTTGGGTAGTTTGTTGTCTAGAGATGGGCGTTTTGATCGTGAAATTGAAAGGAGAGTAAATTCTGGTTTGAAAGGTTTTGGGTGCTTTGGAAACTTTTGCTAGAAATGTATAAATGTTTCCAAAGAAGTTCGTTTGAGTATATATAATGCAGTTTTAGTGCCTACGTTGATGTATGGTAGTAAATGTTGGGTTTGGTTGCAAAAGAATAAACGGAAAATGAATGCTGTGGAAATGAGATTTTTACGTGGGGTGTATGTGGTGTAAATAGGAGAGCTCGGGTACGAAATAGATTAGTGTATGATGAGTGTGAAATTAAAAAAAATGTAGCAGAAGTTGGTGTTAGTCAGTTAAGATGGTTCGGACATGTTGAGCGAATATCTAATGAATGTTTGGTCAAAAAGATTTATTTGAATGATTTTGATGGTATATGTTTGCGTGGACGTCCGATGAGTAGTTGAAGTGGTATGATTGAGAGGGTGGCTAGCGTGAGCAAAAGTTTCCAAGTAGCAGGAATAAAAAAGCATGTATGAGAGGAATTATGAATGTAGATGAAGCAAAAGTTGCTTGTTTGTATAGGAATGTTTGGAGGCGACTGATTTCGGGATGATGAAAAGAGTTTGTGCCACACCCTTTTGGGTACATGGCATGATTGTGTATGTATGTATATTTAATGCAAAAATTATACATTCAAAAATCATACATACATACAATCAAATAATTTTTGTAAGACATTTTAAAACATTCATTCATGTTCCCAAAACAAAATTCAAAATCCAAATTCATCAAATCATCAATTGCTTAGACCACCACTGGTCATCGAAAACATTTCCAATCTCTGAAAGCTCCTAGTCATCTTTTAGTTAGTCTAAATCTTTCAATAAATACCTGTTAAATGCTACTATTGTGGCACGACCATTCTAGGCAATAGGACCCCCCCGTGATGGGTGTCAATGTGTTGAATGGGTGCTAAGCCCCCCGACAAGTCACCACGACAAACGATGAAGGTAGAGCTATTGTTACAGTCAAATCATCGTTTTGATTGTTACGCTCTTTTTTATTTGGAAAGTTGACGAAAATAAATGACATGAATAAAGACTGTGATGACATCTAGCGTATGGACCCAGAAATTGTCACGTAGTTTGTATTCTACGATTAAAGTTTTATGCATAAATGACAAGTTGGGTTTGGTAATTAGGAATTGTTCAATAAAGTAATTTACAGAAATACATTTCAATAACTAATATCGTTATTACATAAATTATTTTTAATTACACGGAATGTTTTATTTTTAATATAATGAATTTTAAAAGATTTTCTACATGTTTTATCGTAACATAGTAAAAAATCTTTAAAAACTGATTATATTAAAGTGAAAAAGCTTTAGGATAAAAGTCTGTTTTTTATATTAAAATTCAATGTTCGATATACAATACGCCATTTTTATTATTGAAAGAAAAGATTTAGAAAAACAGTTTTTAGTATATACCTAAATCAATGTTACAGTTTAAATCTGTATGACTAGACTATTCAATATTGACAGACACCTGTTAAAACTAAAAATATAATAGCTGACAGATAATACACACACAATTCCAAATCCTAAATTTTACTTGCTTCTGTAAAAATACAATAAAAAGATTTATGAAACCTCACAAGTTGTAGTATTTCGAATTTGTGACAAGTTATATAGATACTTCTTACTATTGTGCTATTATAATTATTGACATCTTCATAAAAGCGTAATTGTACTAAGATTTTTTTGACATTTAATATATATATATATATATATATATATATATATATATATATATATATATATATATGTCGCAGAAATATTAAATAATCCGTTTTTTCTGCAAGATTATTATTTTTAAAGATTTTTTCTCTTCTATTTTAGTTTTTTGTTTATTCTGTAAATATAAAAAAATAAAAACTAAATTTTTATCTAACTTACTCTGAATTGAATCCAAATAAAACATTTTAAAAATACTAGTGAAAAGATTTTGTGCTATACCATTTTGGGTACATGGCGTAATGTATGTATTTATTTTTTAAATTGTAAAATTTGTAACTACAATGTTAATTCTTTATTATAAGTACATAAAAATAAATTAATTTGTTATTAATTATAGGTATCATTTAATTAATATAACAATATATCAGATAAATAAACAAAATTATGTATTAACATAGTAAACAATCTTTCGAAACTCATTATATTAAAATAAAACAACTTTAGGATTTAGTTCTGTATTAATTTTTATTAATAATCGTCGTTTATACGTACTGTTTATCAAGAAAAATGATACAAATGATATATAAAGTAAATAAACAGAACATAGAAACAAGTTACTAGATTATAAAATTTATAGACTTTTAATTAAAGGCAGTCAAATTTCATTTAAATCAATGCCACTTCACATCAATTATTGATGTTATCTTTTTCTTTGTAAATTTCTATTGCTTCTCTTAGTAACAGTATATTGATAAGAGAAGCAGTATAAATTTATAAAGAAAAAGTTAACAGTGTGTAGGCACTGATTTAAATAAAATTTTATTTAAATAAAATTTGACTTCCTTTAATTAATAATTTATAAATTTTCTAATCTAGTTAATTATTTTGTTACATACTAACTTATTTCTATGTTTCGTTTATTTATTGTATATGTCATTTGTATCATTTTTCCTGACGATGATGTCCGTACAGTACGTAGAAACATCGATTATTAATAAAAAATTAATACAGAACTAAAACTTAAAACCGTTTTATTTTAAAATTATATGCATTTATTAAGTTTCATAAAATACCTCAATATGTCACTTAAATATTCTACAATTAATTTGTTTCATATCTCATTTTTCTCTAAGCATAATTTGACATAAATCACTTAACTAAAAAAAAAAAATTATGACACATTACATGACATATCATTTATCAAAATATCAAATATGTCACCCAATGACAAAACGTTCGTTTAGTTTGTGAAAAAAAAATCATTGACTTTTTAAAACGCCACGAAATGAAGTAAGTTGAAAAAAAAGTTGAATTACAATTACAAAATGCGTAATCAACTTAACAATGATATTAAGTTGTATCTGAAGAATTTTTTATTTTCAAAGTGTGATGACGTGTCAAAATTTTTACTAAATTTAATAGTAGCTGGTTGAAATTGCTCGTAAGCTAGTGGGACGTTTGTTATTTCAGACATGGCCTGCTTGATAAGTATTATATTTTATTTAAATGTAGCTACAATAGACGCATATGACTTGACTATTTTCATCTGTTCATAGAAAAAGTTTCATATATATATATATATAATTTGAAATTTTATATTTGAAATTTCATATTTGAAACTACAAATGTTGAATTTTTTTGTAAAAGCAAGTACATGCTTTAAAGCTTATAATATTTACTTTTTATAGTAACTAACACAGTTTTTAATCTCCAATAAATAAATTTAACATATCAAATGTCTCAATGTATAATCGGTACAAAATATAAACCAAAACATGGTTAGGGAATACGCTATAACTTTTTTACTATTTATGATATTTGAAAATTTCAAAAATGGTCTTATAATGAAAAGCTTATTTTAGAGCTGAAAATTAAAATTCAAATTTTATTTTTATATTGTTTTTATTATGTTAAATATTGTCAATATTTGAGTATATTTTTTTATTTCTAAATAAAAAATTTAAAATCCAACAATCTGCAGCACTAGTTTCATTCTTCATCTTTCATTTAGTTTTTGTTTGAAAGTGACATCTTAAAAGATAGAGAAAAATCTGTGCTACGGTCTGAAACGTTGTTTTATTAAAAAATTCTAGCGAACACTATTAATACTACCAATTGAATAAATAAGTTAAAATTATATATTCAATGATACTACAACTTAGGACCACCTATGTACGTTCCCAAATAGAGTCTTATGTAATATTAGTGCTTATGCTATATTATATTAGTGTGTGTTAAACGAACGTAATTATATCTGTAAAATATTTTTTTTACTAGCTTGTATAAATACGTCACAAATTCAGCTCCTACTTTTGTCACAGATAAATAGATCTGTCCTTTTGTGTTACTCCTCGCACACCCGACCCATTACACAAAATTTTGAAATTGCACATTCTCTTAATCTGCTATGGCAAGAGATCTGCAAAACTGGATGACGATATAATACTGATTAAATTAGAGTGAAAAATCGCTGATACCCAACATTATAATAACATAATAAAAGAAAATCTTTCCTTACTCATTATAATAAAAAAAAAAAGTTTAGGATTAAGTTCTGTAAATATTTTAATTAAAAATCGACCTTTCGACATACTCTACCTATATCATCATCAGGAAAAATTATACAATATACAATTTCAAATAGTTAATAACAATTTTTTTTTTAAAAAAGTATGAATACAGCATATTTTTTTTAATATGCTAAAAATTTTCAACAAAAATTTAATGAAGTATAGCATAAAACGTCGTGTGTTAACTACATCAATTTTTTCAGTTTCATACAAAATATACTTACTGCCATCTGTTACTGACTAGGGGAGCTTCGTTGAACTTTATAAATAGATTTCATCGCAGTTAATTTTAGCTAAAATATAACTTTAACTAGCAGAAAATAGATGGCAATATAGATATGTTCTACGAGTTCTATGTTAAAATTAATAATAATTATAATATTTTCTAACAAAATATAATATTAAACGTACTTATTTATATATTAGTCATTTATATTATTTTTTTTTTCAAAATTTTTTTATTAAGATTTCTAATATAAAATAAGTAAAAATAAAAAAGTTATTTGTAAAACATTTAAATTAAATATAAATTTGAATGTTATAAATTGAATTCAATATATACATAAAATAAGTCACCAAGAATTTAATTAGAATCAATATATATTAATTATTATTTAATTTATGACTTTGAATCTTATACAACCAACATTATTGAGCTGTAAAAATTATTGCATATAACTATTAAATAAAAACAAAACAAACTCATTATATATGATTTATATTTTTCTTCATCAAACATTTGATTTGTTTGGTATTAAATTACATTTATATTTAATAATATAATTTTTTCAACAAATAAGTAACTTGTTTCTATGTTCTGTTATTTACTGTAAATGTCATTTATTCTGATGAAAACGGACATTGAGTTTCGTCGAAACGTCGACTTTAAATAAATATTAATACAGAACTTTAATTTAAAGCAGTTTTATTTTGTCATTTGTATCATTTTTCTGATGCAAAACGGACGTTGAGTTCACCAAAACATCGATTATTAATAAATATTAATACAGAACTTTAACCTAAAGCTGTTTTATTTTAATATAATGTGTTCTGAAAGATTTTTTACTAAGTTATTACTATTTATATTTTACTCAATTACCATAACAATAATAATAATAATAATAATACGTTCTACAACACAGAACTGCTGTTTTATTTATAAATAATTTATAAAAAAATATTGAGTTGATGATTGGTTAGGGTTTTAACTTTAACAAATTTTTGAATGCATTATTTTTGAGGTTATTATACATAAATAAATAGATGCACAAATTGCTTTATTTTTATAATAGTATCAAAACATTAACTTTGCTCGTCGGTCATAAAAATGACAAGATATTTAACGAAAATAAACAATCCATATATTCACAAAGAACCATTACCAAATGATTGAAAACCTTAAGTGGCCATGTTTCAAAACAATTGAAGAAAAACAAACATTAAAAAATTTGGAAGATAAAATAAATATAGAACAAATGGGCCGATGATAAGTTGCACAAAAAAAGTTCTTTGTCTATAGTCTGAAATATTTTTATATAGAAAATGAAAAATTTTTGAATTTTGTTTTGTATATTTTGTATAATAAACAAAAAAATTATAGTAAAATAAAAAAAGTTTAGTATTAAGTTCTCTATAAATCTTAATTCAAAAATTCGTTTTTACATATTCCATGTGATCAGAAAAAAATTATAGATACAAATGACATATACAATAAATAAACAGCACAAAAAAGTTACTAGGTACCGAAATAAGTAAAATTTATAAATTATTAATTAAAGGAAGCCAAATTTTATTTAAATCAGTGCCATCGGAAAACATTTATAATAAATATCTTACACTGGAAAAAAAAACGTTTGCCATCGTAGATAATTTGAATCTCCTATATAGTACTATATTTCATAAATATGTTCCTCAAACAAATTATTATCAATCTACTCTAGAATTATCTATTTCTAGTTAGGCAAAGACATATTTCTTAAATTAAAAAAATTACTGAATTTGTGTTCAGCAATAAAATTATAATAATCATGGGTGTACACACATTTTTTTACTGTAATAAAAAAATATTATCTAAACGTAATAATTTTTGAATTTAATAAAATTTTTAGAAATTTTATTTACTGAAATAGTAAACAATGTAATAGAAATACATCGTTGCTTTTTTGGATAACGTTTTTCACTGTGACGATATTAGGGTATGAAATTCATTAAGCAGCAAAGTTTTTTTTTTTCTTCAGTGTATAGTCAAATAGATATTTATTTGCCAATATTGAAAAAATATTTATTTAAATAAAAATAATTTTTTTTATTCGAAAGAATCCTTTTTTCCGGTATAGGCAAACAAATTATTGAACTAGGTGAGAAGAAAAAACAAGATAAATACCGCTAGTGAAGAAAATAAATTGAATAAATATGATAAATGTCTGATTTCCAAGGAATAAATCTGTGTTTTCGTGAAAAGTTTAAAATCTCGATGGCGTTTAGTCAATGTGTGTGGTCTCCGATTCGGCGGTTCTAGTTCCCCGTTGAATATATCGAAACATGCTCGTATTTCGGCGAGTTTAATGTCTGTTTGTTTGTATAGTAACGTTAACGTCGCCGATTTCTATCTCTTTTACACTAACTTTAACTATATTCTTCCTCACTTCTCTCTCTCTCTTTCTCTTTCTCACACAGAAACGTATTTTCAAGATTCCTTCAAATCGTTTTTCGAAATTATGAATGTGGTAAGTGTGATTCATATATACGATATACCCTTTGATTATATAGAACTGGATACGCTGAAGCCATTAATGTACAAGGTTTTGTACTCGTACGCCAGACGAAGACAGATATATAAAATCAAATAGTGTAAAAGCGACAGAGAATATAAAATGTAAAACTGTACTGCTCAAACTCCATCATATACGGTTGTCATATACAGTTGCGCTTGCGCAATTCGTTTTTACATTTTATTCTCTATCTCTGTTCTTCATACACGGTACATACTTCGTGACATCCAGTTCTATATAATCAAAAGATATACCCCATCTACTCATCGGACATTCATGTAGACGTATACCTTCAATAAATAAATGTATTGTGGGTCATGCAATTTTATATAGGTCAATAACCTTTATGTTTTACAAAAAAAAATTTTTATTTTTTTAATTTATTAATTTTATGTAAAATAATATCAAAAAAATCTAAATTTATAAAACATTTAAATTTAAAAAAAATACATAATGCACAATATTTTTGGCTAAAAAAAATTATATGAATGATTTTGATGCTATACTTTTGAGTGGACGTCCGATGAGTAATTGGAGTGATATGATTGAGAAAACGGCTTGCGTGAGCGAAAGTTTTCAAGTAGTAGGAATAGAAGAGCATGTATGAGATAGGTTAGATGAATGTGAATAAAGCTAAAGTTGCTTGTCTGGAAAAGGATGTTTGGAGGAGACTGATTTTGAGATAGTAGAAATAGTTTATGTTACATCCTTTTTAATACATGACGTGATTGTGAATGTATGTATATATACCTAATTACTATTTTTATTTTATTTTTATAATTTTCAAAATTCATGTCCAATATGACTCTCTGAGATAAATCCTAAATCCAATACTGTTTCTATAGTATAGTGGAGTGAAAATAAGCAAGACAGCAAGAAAACTAGTGATAGTTACAAATGAGTAAGGGATTCTGGGTAAGATCTAACCGCTGCTGCTGTGTGTTCTCTCTATGCAATGCTCCGTTTTGTTTATACGTTGGCAATCGTTCTACAAATAAACACCAGGCAGGCATCACTTCTTTTTCTACGCTGTGTTATGGCTGATGCAGGCTGATGCTTCTTTAAACGCGCTTTACCTCCTCTGGGAATCATACACTACAGCACTACGACATACTTTATCGATTAAAAAATTAAATTACACGCAAACTAATGCGTTAGTGAAATATGTGTTGTTTGATATTCTAAGAACTGCACTGTAAAAAATGTATCTCAAAATTTATGTAATTTAACATTGGTTTTAACTGTAAAACTGTGATAACGTAATATTACATTTTCACCAAAAATTTTATTTACAAAACATGTAAAATTATATTTTTTCATACTCTTAATTACACATGGCGTATTATATTAGATTATAGTACTTATTTTGTTTTTGCTTAAATCGCCATTAATTTATTTTGATAAACTAATTTTAAAAAAAAATGCATTAACCTTGCCGAGGTTTGAACTCTGGCGATTTAAGCAAAAACAAAAACTTAAAACAGAGCTTATATAATACTAACCTATATGTATTAAATATCTTATAATCATAGATTGTAAAAAAAGAGAATTGACGTCAAACTAGTTTTTATATAACATTTGAAAAAAATTAATATCGTATGAAAATATTTTGATATTACAAACAAAAACTAAAAAATAATATAGTTTTTCAGTATAAAAACTTATTATTAAAATAAAATAATAACTATATTAAATAGAATAAATTTCAAATAAAATTCTAGTACATAAAGTAAAGTTGTTAAATATAAATATTTACAAGATTTTCGACAATAAAATCTAACATGTGTTTTTAAATTAAACCGCGTTATGTGAAGATATAAAATATTGAAATTACCGTATTTTTAATCGTAACAAAGATTTCTGGTTCGCGCCGCGCCATAAGTGCAATGTCAAAATCCCTATTTCCCATATTTTTCTTCCTTTACGATCTGAATACTAAGTTCTACTGCAGTAATTACGTATTTGTTATTTAATAATCAAATAACATATAAAAAAATTATAAAATAACTCCATTATTAAATTTAAAGATTAACTAAAAATATGAAAAATACAAATTCATACAGGAAATAACGAATGTATACCACATTCATTGAATATTTCACTAGATGAAAAAAAAATTATAAAATGTAAATAATAAAATTTCCGAAACGTTGTTTAATCCTAAAAATATTTTCTGATGTCTTGTGATGTGTCTGGTTTAAAACGCGGATTCAAGTAAAACGACGAGAAAAGAAGATGAAGAAAAAAAAACAGTTGAACGTTGTAGCGGAAGATATGTTTACATTACACGTTCACGCGTCCGTCTTTAGCAGGCTCTGCTCTATGTTCACTTTCCAGAATCAGACATGCGATTTTTAACTTGGATGTTTTCGCTCAGCGGGACGTCATTCTTTACAAACACCAAAAAACCGACGGAAAAAACATTACTCATTAAACACATACATTTATCACCTTAAGATAGTAGATTTTCATTAATTTTTACTTTATATACACTGACTATAAAAAAGTGTAATGTATATTTATGTAATTTTACAGAACTATTAATGGTAAAATAGCACCATTTTGTAAGTTTTACTATGATAATTGACGTAATATAATATTTTTTCTGTAAAAATACATTTATAGCATATATAAATTTACATAAGTGTATGTTTAAATATTAATAAATTTAAATTTTATCATTAGAATTGTTGTTTTGAACAAAAAAACTGTAAAACTATGTTTTAATCTAATTATTTATCATGGTAAAGAATATTTCTAAACTCATTTTATATTAAAATTGAAAAACTTTATACTTAATTAAGTTCTGTACAGTGCCCGAGTGTCCCCACGAGCATAAGAACTTCATCCTAATATGTATATGTCAACAAAAATATATTGGACATTTACATTAATTCTGTGTAACATAAAACCATTTTTATTTCTGTGATTGGTTATTTTACATACATACATACACAATCACGCCATGTACCCAAAACGCTATGGCACAAACTCTTTCCATCCAGTTTCCTCCAAACATCCCTATCCAGACAAGCAACTTTAGCTTCATTCACATTTATAATTCCTCTCATACATGCTATTGTATTCCTATTACTTGGAAACTTTCACTCACGCAAGCCACTCTCTCAATCATAACACTCTAACCTACTCATCGTAACTTCAAAATCATTCATATATTTTTTTAACCAAACATTCATTAGACATTTACTCAAGGCGTCCGAACCATCTGAACTGATTAACACCAACTTTTGTTACATTTATTTCAATTTCACACTCATCATAAACTAATCTATTTCGTATTTTACTTATTAATACTTAATTAAAACTTATTAACAAAATTAAAAAGCTAAATTTTTCCATTATTTGTGACAAGCAACGAATCTATTTAGTTTCGTAGAGAAAAAGATAAATTTTGTAGTTTTTGAAACTGTAACACAAGATATTTTCAACTTTGTTTATGTTTTATCATCGTGGGAGTTCGTTCACGAATCTACATAGATCTGAAGATTAAAGACATGTATAATTTCAGAGTTTAGTACATACGCAAGCGCATTCAAAAAACTCAAGAATAAAAATTTGTTTCAAGTTTTATGTCATACAATTTACCATAATGTGACCTCAATTTTTCTCACATGGTAAACCAACATATTGGTTTTTATTACTCATATTATGGTAATTTTTTTCATAGTTAATTTGTTTGTCATTATATGACATAAATTTAATGATATTAGAATACGAAATAGACATTAATTAATGTTCAGCTTTAATAATTATGAAATTAATCATTAGAACAAAATGATATTAAAAAATTAACGATAGTACGAAAGTTATCATTTTACATAAAAACCATAGCTACAAAATTACATATTATTTCAGGAAAAACCAATGGTTTACATTTTTCTGTAAAAATAATATAATTTTATAATTTCATCATATTCTGCTACATCCAAATATCTTTTCACTTTGCATAACATTTTTTTGAAGTTCCAATTTTGTAGTTGAATAAGACTGAGTCGAATTCAATCAAATTTTGTTTAAAATTAGTACATACTTAATATAAACTACAGAGAAAATTTTATAAAAATGTTTTTCACCATCAAAATCGATAAATATGATAATTCATTCGAACAGTTTTTACAAATTACAAATTCTCTATTTTTGTCGTTAAAAAAATCAATAAAATTTTACATAGATACATACACAATCATGCCATGTACCCAAAAGGGTATGGCACAAACTGTTTCTACTATCCCAATATCAGTTTCCTCCAAATATCTCTATCCAGACAAGCAACTTTACCTTCATCCATATTCATAATACCTCTCACACATATTCTTCTATGAAATTTAACTTGCAGTTAATAATACCTAGAACTAACTGTAGATTAAATTTTATCATCTTATTTTTCACTATATTTATCAACAAAATAAAAATTTAACATTTTATTTAAATTATAAATTGTCCGAGTTAATAAATAAATGTGTCAAATCAATGAAACAAAATTTTATTCAAAGTTAGCACATACATCTACGCTATAAAATATGTAATTTTATGTAGGGTTTAACATTAAAAATAACATTTTGTAATTTCATTTTAATAATTTACGAAATATTACATTTTCATGAAAAATTATACTCGCAAAACATGTAAAATTACATGTAAAAATCATATTAATTTTATACAGTGTATTAATAACTGCACACAAAATTTGACCAATTTTCATGGCAAAACTAATTTTTCCCAAATTATAAATTCTTCAATTTTCCAACTAAATATTAATCAAACTAATAAATATACTTCAATACGTTCAATGCTTATACTGCGACATAAATAACCATTTAAACGATAAATTTATTATGAAAATTTCAATCCCACATCTCAAGCACAACATTTTAAATTTAACTAAGAGAATAAAATTAAATTTCCAAAATTTTACCCCCACCCCGCTATAGTGGTATTTCAACTATTTGATTAGAGCCAAAAATAAAACAACTCATTTTCTAATCTAATGCCTTGATTCACATTTAAATTATATCGAAAAAAATTGTACTTAGAATTTTAGTGAAAAACCTCGTTTACAGCCACCATTAAAAAGGCGGAGCGTCCGTTTCCATCTAACCAATCAAATTACAGTCTTAAATCGAAGATGTATTCCCATTATCTGTGAAATTTATTTTCTATTTATGTCTAATTTATAGGTGTAACTCAAAATAAAATCACGGTTTAGAATGTTTAAAGATTTTTTTCCGTTAATAGTTTAATTTAATCAGTTTATTACTTTGGGGAAAAAAATAATTACTCCTATAATTTTATCTTCAATCGAGGAGTAACTGACTGTACAAATTTGTGAAAAGTCACAAAAAAGTCAATTTAGTCACATATAGTCACATGGAAAGTCGATGTATACAAATTTACGAAAAGTCACAAAAAGTCAACATATAATCACACATAGTCACTGAAAAGTCAGAATAGTCAGAAATAAATACATATATATATATATATATATATATATATATATATATATATATATATATAGTCACATAAAAAGTCATATAGTCATGGACATTACACTCTTCAAACTTATATTTTGTATGGACTTGCAAATTTAATAAGTTTAGTTTTTTTCTTTAATAAATAAGAAAGATCGGGTATAAAATAGATTAGTGTATGATGAGCGTGAAATTGAAAAAATGTTGTAGCAAAAGTTGGTGTTAGTCAGTTAAGATGGTTCGGACATGTTGAGCAAATGTCTAATGAACGTTTGGTTAAAAAGATTTATTTGAATGATTTTGATGGTATACGTTTGCGTGGACGTCCGATGAGTAGTTGGAATGGTATGATTGAAAGTGTTTTGCGTGAGCGAAAGTTTCCAAGTAGTAGAAATAAAAGAGCATGTATGAGAGGAATTATGAATGTGAATGAAGCAAAAGTTGCTTGGTTGGATAGGAATGTTTGGAGGCGACTGATTTCGGGATAATGTAAAGAGTTTGTGCTACACCCTTTTGGGTACATGTCGTGATTGTGTATGTATGAATGTATGTATGTAAAATTTTAAGTATATAAATCATGTCTTCTTAATTAAAAGTTAAAATAAAAGAAAAATATGAAAATTTTAAACGTACATTAAGTTAAATTATTTTTTCTACATAATAAGTTATTATTAATTTGTTGATTTTGGTTGTCAATGTTATATTTTTTATTGAAACTTGTTTATTTGTGTATTTATTTGGACTATATTATATGTAATGCATTATATCATATCATATTATAAAATTACTGTTATTATCATTAGTGCCTTAACAATGATTGATATTATCCTTTTCTTTATAAATAAAATATATTATAGTAAATAAAATTTCGTTTTCATTAATTAAAAATTTATTAATTTTTTGATCTAGTTACTTATTTTGTTACCTTGTAATTTGTTTCTATGTTCTGTTATTTACTGTATATGTCATTTGTATTATTTATCCTGATGAAGACGGAAGTTGAGTTCCGTCGAAACGTCGATTTTAAATAAATATTAATACAGAACTTTAACCTAAAGCAGTTTTATTTTAATATAATGAGTTTTAAAAGATTTTTTTACTATATGGTGTAAATCAGTTACCCCTAGTTTTTATGTAAAATTATCAATAACATTATAATATAATTATCAATATCAATATCATTATAATATCAAAAATAAAATAACTAACCATAAAACTTTTGGCCCGAATTCTCACCTCACTTTTTCGTGAAAAAGTTCTTTTATCATTAATTTCAAAATAAGTTTTTGTTTCTGTTTTTAATCAAATATAAATAATATTACTATTTCTGATCATTTTTATTAGATTCGGTATTATAAAATTTAAATAAACTATTATAAAGTGCTTAATAAATAATAATTTTAAGTAAACGTCAAAAGTACTTTTGGCAAAAAATCACTTTTATAAATGAGGTGAGAATACGGGCCTTTTGTTTTTCAATATATGATAAAAACACTTTTTACAAGAAAGTGAGGTGAGAATACGAGCCCATATTTTTACATTTTTCAACAATAAATTATAATTATGTCATTAATTTTTATAAAATAAATTAATATATACATACATGCATACATGCACAATCACGCCATGTACCCAAAAGGGTGTGGTACAAACTCTTTTCATCATCCCGAAATCAGTCGCCTCCAAACACTCCTATCCAAACAAGCAACTTTCGCTTCATCCACATTCATAATTTCTTTCATACATGCTCTTCTATTCCTACTACTTGGAAACTTTCGCTCACGCAAAACACTCTCAATCATATCACTCCAACTACTCATCGGACGTCCACGCAAACGTAAACCATCAAAATCATTCAAATAAATCTTTTTAACCAAACGTTCATTAGACATTCGCTCAACATGTCCGAACCATCTTAACTGACTAACACCAACTTTTGCTACAACATTTCTTTCAATTTCACAAATTAATATATAATATTACTAAAATAAAAATTATAAACATTATAACCTAAACAAGTATTTCATAGACCCACAATAAAACAAAAAATAAGAAAAAGAGGCGTGTTAAATATAAATGCCACCCACTATTTTTAAACCGACGCCTATTTTACTCCTACTACAATCCACCATAAGGATGCAGTAGTCGAAGTTCTTTTGGTTGTTTTTCCGTCAAGCAGGGAAAAAAAATCCTGCTGCACATATATATTTTTTTGCTTCTATTTTCGCAATATCTCACGCAAAACACACTAAACGCCACGATTATAAATTACTAATTCGTCGACACATTGTTTACACAAATCGCGCACATCGTGTTAAATGAGATGGCGTTTGATTTATGAACGAGTAGAAAAATTCACTAAGACACCATGTAAAAACATATGTGGTCTGCAGTACAGTGTTTTTCAATATTTTTCTAATATTTAGCACCCTCAACTTGGTACAGCAGAACTTGTATTTAGAAGTTTGTTGTTAAAGCTGGATGAAAGAAAATTGTACAAAATATAACTCTTGAAATCAGATCTATGCTACAAACAATAGATTTTGAAAACAAAGAAAAAGTCAGCGTTAAGACCACTAGTAATCAAATGAGTTTATTAAACTTTACTTTTAATTATCTCAAACTGAAAAAATTGGGCTTGAAGAATATGTAAACTAATAACTATTAATGTATCCTTCAAAAGTTTCTAATTTTTGTTAAGAATAAAAACTAAAAAATAATGTTATTTATAAAAAAATTATGTTTGAAAAGATTGCCACTTTAGACGGTAATAGTTTGTTAATAATTTATGAATAAATATTTGAAATAAATCATAAATAAATATTTGGAACTGGTTTATTTTCACTAAATATTTGAGAGAAAATGAAGGCATATGCATTCATGTCATCTACTACTATAAAATAAAACGGTTTTAGAATTTTGTTCTGCATTAATTTTCATTTAAAATTAACGTATTAACGTAGTTTAAGTACACCATCATCAGGAAAAATTATACAAATGACATATACAATAAATAAACAGAAAATAAAACAAGTTACTAGGTAACAAAATAAGTAATTAGATTATAAAATTATAAATTATTAATTAAAGAAAATCAAATTTTTTTTAAATAAAATTTGGCTTTCTTTAACTAATACCTATTACTTAAAACTTATTTAGTTACCTATAGTAACTTGTTTCTATGTTTTGTTTATTTATTGTAGATGTCATTTGTATCATTTTTCTTTATGATGATGTACGTAGAGTACGTCGAAATGTCGATTTTAAATTAAAATTAATACAGCACTAAATCCTAAAGCCTTTTTATTTTAATATAACGAGTTCTGAAATATTTTTTACTATTTTAATATATTATAAATACACGTAAAACGTGTTATAGTGCCATTCTACTATCTTAATGTGGCACGATACCCCTGATTGGAAACCACTGGTTTAGTGGCACGATTAAATTTAAGCTGGGATAATTTAGTAGATTGATATATTTCAATTTTCACAATGTGTTTAGACTGGCGTATAACAGAGATTTTTCACAGGATTTCGGATGAAGCAATTTTCTGCAGAAATTCGGAATTTGAAATTTTGCAGAAGTTGTTAAAAATGTTTGTGGTCTGACGGAGATTTTTAAAATAGGATATTTGCTTACTGAATCGTTGTCAATAATGTTTGTGTTTTTACGTACACTTAATTTTCATATTCTATATAATTACAGGGGTGTTTATGTTTGTATTAAATATTTTTAAGCAGCAATTATCAGATTTACACTTGTATCTACAACACAAATAATTTTTGATTAAATTGATTATACCACAATATTTTAACAATCTGTAGGCAATAAAATATAGTCTAAACAAATTATAAAATACTAATTTCTAAATTTAAAAAATTAATTATATAGGCGATAACAATTACATTATTACAATATCTTATAATATAATTTACAATACATATCTTACATTTTGCAATAAATAACAATTTTGTATCTGTAACAATCAGTTTTATTTCGAGTACAAAACGTGTTATATGATGTAAAATATTTATAAAATTCAATATAAAAAAATCGTTTTATAATATTTTTTTAATAATCTTTTTTCTTCGTAATATGTAATACAATACTAGTTCAATAATGACACTATTATAGAACAATTCATTACTATATACACCAGTGGTGGTTGCACAAAACAAACAAAAATAAATAATGCAATTGTCAATTAACTTAACTTGACGTAATAGTTTGCCAATATGGCCGTCAAAGATGTCAGATTAAATACACTTAATTATATAGTTATGTTTGATACTACTAACAGTGTTGTATATAGTAACTGACTGTTGTATAATAATGTCATTATTGCACTAGTAATATTGACCTCTTTCTATATAGGCAATATAGTAACTGACTGCTGTATAATAATGTCATTATTGCACTAGTAATATTGACCTTTTTCTACATAGGCAATATAGTAATGTAATATCAATATTATGATACGCTTAAAGCAAAAATAGATAGTATATTCAATATGCAGTATCTATTTTTTACATCAACTTAATTTCATAATAATTACTATCCTAAATAAATTTATTCCAAATTACGTAAAATACCCAATCTTAAAAAAAGGACACATTCTATCTTAAAAACTGGCCGAACATCGGAGACAAAGATAACATGCTTGTGACGCTAAAAAACCACAACCGGTAGAAGGGAGACAGCACCATACACATCTTCTCCAACAATTTACATACGTCCAACTCACTCACACATGCACAAGCACACACCATTAAATCGTCCATCTTTATCTAACACACATACAGACTCACACTCGCTGACACACACACTACATTTACTGTACAACAAGCATGAGTGAAATTTTAGTTTGCCGTCGTGAGCTAAATAGTAAACACTGGTTTTCTTTAACTAACTAAACCGACCGAACGAACACTTTTGTGAATTCGAAAATCCGAAGAATATTTAGAATATTAAATAATTCGATTTGGTACAAAAGCAACGCGCAAAATTCGTTTGTAACTTTTCACTGTGTGTTACTATAATCTTACAAAGTGTTTAAATTTCCATTTTGTTTGTATATGAAATTTTGTATACATTAAACCGATTTCATATATACATTTATACTTAAAGCGGTGATCGCATCTAAGACAAGCGGTAAAGGGGGGAAGCACAAGCATCGAATCGTATATTGAAGAAGAATTGTTTGTACTATTAAATCGTATACAAAATAAAATAAATGTTTACTTCAGTAATATAATCTCGACGAAAATGATGAAAGAGAACCATTTAACTCCCAGTTCAACAACAGTTCAGAACAATATTCAACAAAACATCTCGATACAACATTTACACCAATTACATTTACATCATCACTCACACAACGTAATTCTACCAAATCAAGGGAACAATGAGTCAAATAATCTTCCTTTGGAAACTGCAAGCAACAATGGAAGTACAACAAATTCCCAAATACAACCAGCCGGAGATACTAAAACGTCTTCGGGAGATAAAAAATCTGGACAGAGACGTCAGGAAAAACCACCTTATTCCTACATAGCCTTAATAGTAATGGCCATACAAAGTAGTCCTACAAAACGACTAACACTAAGTGAAATTTACACTTTTCTCCAACAAAGATTTCCATTCTTTCGTGGACCGTATCAAGGCTGGAAGAATTCGGTACGACATAATCTCAGTCTGAATGAATGCTTTATTAAGTTGCCGAAAGGATTAGGACGACCTGGCAAAGGACATTACTGGACGATTGAACCGTCGAGTGAGTATATGTTCGAAGAAGGATCGTTTAGGAGACGACCGAGAGGATTTAGAAGAAAGTGTCAAGCGGTAAAGCCCCATTTGCAATATGCGGCTACAGGGTTCTTTGGAAATATGGGTAGTGGTGTGAGCAGTGCTGATTTTGGACACCATCATCAGAGCTTGGTGCATAATCAGGAATTCGCGCCGTGTAGCTATGCGAGTGGAATTAGTGGCGTACAGGGTGGACAAGGAGTCGGACATTATACAGGGTAAGTTTATATTTTTATTTTTGTATTAATTATTGAAATTCTGAGTTAATTCTACAGTCTTATAAATCTATTATAGATAAAAATCTGTCATATTAATTAACAAAATTAATAATACTTTATGTAATTCTTATTTAAATTGTCAAATTTATATTTTTTGTGCTCAGAAATTATTTCAATTTCAATAAATGTTAAAATCAATTTATTTTATAATTTTTAATATATAATAAGTATTATTTTTTACATACAATGGCCAGTATTCAAAGCCCCTTTTAAAGCACTTTTAGTTAAAATCAATCAAGATTTCAATATTATGTATCAAATATAACCTATTTTTATAAAATACTTTTTATACATTTAACATTTTAAAATATAAATAATGCTATAAACAGTTCTACTATTTTTTAAATAAATACTTTAAAATATACGCAATTTTGTTTGAAATTGCTTTAAAAGAAGTTATAAATACGAGCCAATAAATCTAGAGTTAATTTAACAAACAAAACTAGTTCTTTAAAATTCGCATTATTAAATAATTGAATTATTTTAATTATTGTAAAATTAATTTTGGTTGTAAGCTATTTTTGAACAAAGTACTACTGGCGTCATGCAAGTACAAATCAATTCACATTAAGAAACAGAAAAACGATATTTTTAAATATTTTTTAAATAATTTTTAAATAATTTTTATCTTTCATAAAATTGGAAAATAGTTGACTGGTAAAATTTAATAAATAATAAGTAATAGACGAAATTCAGTCAGTTAAATAGTTTAATTCTCTTCTATGCCAACGTTTCGGCAATCACTATTGCCTTCTTCAAAGCTAGCACAATATAATTACCTAATGTTAGATGTGTGGAATATAATTAGTCAGAAAATTAAAAAAATTAAATTATCGTTGTTACATTAAATGCATATCAATAAAATTAATTAAAAATTTATATATTTTATAATCTAGTTATTTTTTTGTTACCTAGTAACTTGTTTTTATATTTTGTTATTTACTATAAATGTCATTTGTATTAATTTTCCTGATGAAGACGGACGTTGATTTCGTCGAAACATTGATTATAAATAAATATTAATACAGAACTTTAACCTAAAACAGTTTTATTTTACTCCATCAATGTTAACAAAATATGGTTAACCTTAGTATAACTAATCGGAGAAAAAAAATTTTTGTTTGAATTATTTTATATTACACTTTCAAAATTTACTAAATATTATAAAATTCTTTAAAAACAAAACTATTTTTATAATTTTTCTAGAGATATGGAATCGATAAAAAATCTATTGATTCTTTTAGGTAAAGTAGATATTTGTTTTCCATTCAAATTTTACGAAATTAATTTTTTTATAACTCTTTTATTTGATTACAAACTTTTTTTTTCTTTAAGCAATTTTTTCAAAAAATATTTATGCCATAAAAAATCAAAATATTAAAATAAAACGGCTTTAGGTTGTAGTTTTGTATTAATTTTTACTAATACGTACTTAACGTACTCAACGTCCATTATCATCAGGAAAAAAATGATGATGATGTACGTTAAGTAAGTCGAAACGTCGATTATTAATAAAATTAATATAGAACTACCTAAAGCCGTTATATCATATAATGAGTTCTAAAAGATTTTTTACTATGTTAACCAAAATATTATTAAAAATATTTTACAAGAAAATTTAGAATATTCTATGCATTTTAAATATATTTCTGTTATTGAATCCATCAAAAAAAATTCTTTTTAACTAGTTAAAAATCAATTATCACTAAAAATTGATATTTATAACTCAAGATTGATGAGCAAGAATAATTTTTTTTTAATATTTAATTCATTAATAATTTGTATTATTATATATTAAACTTAAGCACTGTACAGTAAATTACAATTACACACCAAAAGATGTAGTGATAGAAAATTTCTTATATTTAAAATTAATTATTAAAATATTATCAGTCTCAAGATAAGAATCGTGGAATTTACTTTATATATTACAATATAACAGTTATTATTGATATCTTTTAATAAGAAATTTACCATTTATAATTGTTTTGAAGTTGTGTCCTGCAAATAGACACATTCTGAAAATTAACAGACATTGAAAATTGTCTCTATAGTTATGTTTTAATAAGGGCATTATATAAAAACGTTCTTAATAAAAATTTTCATCAAATTTATCTACAATTAAAAATTAGAAAAATAAGTTCTAAAGATAATTGGGAAAATTAGTTTCATTACATTATTAAAATAAAACGTCTCTAGGCTCTACTTCTGTATTGATATTTATTAATAATCGACGTTTCGACAAACTCAACGTACGTCTTCATCAGGAAAAAAATACAAATGACATTTATAGTAAATAAACAGGACATTGAAACAAGTTACTAGGTAACGAAATAAATAACTAGATCATAAAATATATAAAATTTGCTTTACTTTAATTAATTTAAAAATTAATGCAAGATCTTACAGATCTAAAACCTGCTTGGTTTGGTCAAAAGGTCACTGATTCTTGAAAGAATTATTAATTAAATTAAAGGATTAATGCCTTTACATTGATTTATATAAAATTTGGCTTTTTTTAATTAAATATTTATAAATTTCATGATCTAGTTACTGATTTTGTTACCTAGTAACTTATTTCTATTTTCTGTTTATTTACTATATGTAAATATCATTTGTATTTTTTTTATTGATAAAGACGTACGCTGAGTTCGTCAAAACGTCGATTATTAATAAATATTAATACAGAACTAGAACCTAAAGCCGTTGTATTTTAATATAATGAGTTCTGAAAGATTTTTAACTATGTTCATTACATTATTATTACAACAAAAATTATAATTTTTCTTTTCAGTTATGATTATCCAACCCCATTGTTACCCCCTGTAACATCAACCCCATCGATGCTGTACAACGGTGGTAGTTGTATACCTTCAACTACCGAATGGCCAACATCTTCAACTGGCCTTCTACCGGCCTATCCTAGCAATGACACACCGACGGCAGGAGTCAGCTCATACATGAAGACGTCCGGTAGTCCACTAGGTGTTGATAGCGGAACGGAAGGACAAATTAGTCCGCCACCGAGTACAACAACCGGAGGATCAGTGACGCAGGAAGGATATTATGGATATGGGGTTTCTAGTGGAACGCCAGATCATGGTGAGTAAAATATATCTATTGTTTAATTCTTATTACCGATTGCACAGAGGATAAATTTAATCTAGTGGTATTAAAAAAGTAATTATTATTAATAATAATAATTTGGTGGTAAATTGTTGAAATTACATTTGTTTTGAAGAATATTTAGTGAGAGAATAAAATTTATTTGTGAAATAAATATATTTATTGTTTATAAAACAATAAATGAGATTTTTACGTGGGGTATGTGGTGTAAATAGGAGAGATCGGGTACGAAATAGATTAGTGTATGATGAGTGTGAAATTGAAAAAAATGTTGTAGCAAAAGTTGGTGTTGGTCAGTTAAGATGGTTTGGACATGTTGAGCGAATGTCTAATAAACGTTTGGTTAAAAAGATTTATTTGAATTATTTTGATGGTATACGTTTGCGTGGACGTCCGATGAGTAGTTGGAGTGGTATGATTGAGAGGGTGGCTTGCGTGAGTGAAAGTTTCCAAGTAGTAGGAATAGAAGAGCATGTATGAGAGAAATTATAAATGTGGATAAAGCGAAAGTTGCTTGTTTGAATAGAAATGTTTGGAGGCGACTGATTTCGGGATGATGAAAAGAGTTTGTGCCACACCTTTTTGGGTACATGGTGTGATTGTGTATGTGTGTATGTATAAAACCAGACTCTAAAGATATAAAAATTATACATTAAACCTGATTTAAAAAACCAATACAATGCAAATATCTATTCTTAAACACAAAAATTTTTAAAAATAATTTTTTATCGATTTGTAAATTGCATTATAATAAAACTGTTTTATTAATACACATTAATCCTAAACGCTTTGATAAACAATTCAATTCAAAAATCTATTCTTAAACATAAAAACAAAACAGATATTAACCGTATAGCATAATAAAAGAGAAAACTATCAGACAAACAGACACGCATCGGAAAACCTCAGTTTTATGTCAACATAATAAAATAACAGAAAACAGAAGAAGAAGAAGAAGAAGAAGAAAAAGACAGGAATCCTCTGGTGTTCTGGTGTGCCTGTAAGCGCCCGTGGTTCCCTCTCGTAACACATGGCGCGCGTGTTTGGCCGGCGCCTACGAAAATTGGGCATTCAAAGACCACCCATACATTTTGTGCATTCGATATGCAAACAACGACTATTTTCATTACATACGAAGCAGCAAAGCCACTGTCTGAATGTTATTCTATTTAGTTTCCGACGGCCGCAAATATGTAACAACTAATAGAAAAGATATTAAGTTACTCTCAGATTTTCTCGTCTATATATTCTTAATCAGGAGTTGGAATCGAAGTCACGGCGGCGTGGAGGGTTTTTTTCGTTTTGTTAATTTTCACATTTATTCTATGTATTAAAAACTTATTTTCTATCATAATTTAGAACATTTTATTCCTACTTTCATAATAAGCATACCACATAAATTGATACAATAATATAATATGAATAATAATAATTATTAATTAATTAAAAGTATAATAATTTGGTGTATAATATATGATAATAATAGTATATTATTTAACGAGCAAATAATGGCACCTATAATGTACGAGGATGTTGTTTAGTCCACGAGCGTAGCGAGGGGAATAAAACATCCGAGTACATTGTAGGCATTATTTGCAAGTCAAATACTATACTTTATCTACAACTGCTTATATATTTTTAATATTGTACTTACTTATTCAAATCTATGATGTTAACAACAACTAACTAACTAACTAACTACAACTGTCATTTTATTACTTTGACTGATAACTGCTGCCATCTGGCGTAGAGATATTTAGTTTGTTGATGTTGCCTAGCAACGAAGCGTGCGTACGGAAATCAAGTTAATAAAGATCGTTTCTTTATTTCCCTTGGTTAATAATGACTAATATTTTATTAACCTTGGTTAATAAAGACTAGTATTTTATTTCCCTTGGGCTATAAAGACTAATATTATTTATCTGATTTTATATATATAATAACCATATAACAAAGCAGTTGTAGATAAAATAATTTATTATTCGAAACATATATAATAATAATTAATATATAATAATAATTAGTAAATACTTATTATCATATTAAATAAAATCAAAATATCACAAATACTTAAGATAAAAATGAATTAAAATTATGTAAGTATGTACTGATATTTTCTAGGTTAGGTTAGCGATAAACTGTAGAATTCTGTTCAATGTCTTTCAAGGGTATCGCTCATTAACAAACACGTTACGAGTCAGATTAGTCAGGCACACGTTATATATTGGCATTTAACGTCACTATAGGGTTCAAGTGGGCCGTAACTTATGTGCGTCACACTATCCCAGCTTCAAAAAAAAAAAATAACATACATTCTATTTTTCAGTGTGCACATTAAGGGTACATGACATTTTAAAATATCAACAATTTACGCTGAACCGACCCTGAGTGTCCTACATTATCATCAAAAATATGTGACGAATCTGAACGTATTAAACTAATTTTTCGATCCTACACTCTAAAAAACTTATGTAATTTTAGCTACAAACCATGAAACACTATGATGCTCAGTATTTCTAGGTATAATTACTTAATTGCTGTAATTTTAACATAATTGTTTAAAAATACATAATATCAGAACTATTACAAACAATATGTAATATTATATTACCAACGGGATGGAAAAGTACATGTTTTTTTAGTAAAGTCTCTTTTAGTAAATTTATTTATTTATTTATTGCAATACAATGTCCTACAGGCATCAGCCTAACTGGAGGACAAGGAACAAACGCAAAAAAAAACAAAATATAAAAATCACACGATGTCAATACAAATTAAAACTAAAATTAAATGTACGAATTAGGAATAACAGTGAAAATATAATTACAAAATACAATATAATTAACAAGTTTACAGAACTTCAGTAAATTTATTGTCGAGAATTTTCCATAAATAGGTAAAATTTGTTTAGTTCTGTAATATTATTATTGGTATAACTACATACATTTTAAATTTACATAAAGGATATATTTTGAAATGAATAAATTACACTTAAAATATTTTATTAGTATTATTACACAAATAAGTACTAAGTTTCATTATTTTGATGAATTATTACAGATATTAATATGCAAGCTTTAATTTTACATAATTTAAGAAGTTATACCAGTAATATGTAATTCTACATTAAGTATGTGATGCAATTTGCAGAAACTGAACAATTTTACATATTTATTAGGTTATTTTTATTTACTTTATGTGATTATTATGAATTATGTGAAAATTACAGAATTTTGAGGTAGAAATACAGATTATTTATGGTAAAATAAAATTACAGATTTTTTTATAGTAATATTTTACTAAGTACTATTTTTTTCAGAAGTTTCAGGATAACCAAAATGATTATGTGATTTTATTTTGTTTCAGTTTTACGTGGCGTCCAATCAATGCATCAGTGTGACAGGAAACCCTATATGACACCACCCCCCGAGTCCGTCTCTGCGGGACTGCCAAGTCCTCCGTCGGCAAATACACCACACAATCACTCGCATTCAACGTTTTACGAACAAAATCAAAATCAACATCATATCAAATACGCAATGTGAATACACAGTAAGAATAAAATTAATTGTGCAGCAATTTTTTTAAAACTATTTATAATTAATAATATTTTAGTTTTTATTATATATATTAGTACCAAATGTTGTACCAAATAGATATTGTTAATTTCACCAAAGTTTTCTTTTTTCAATCAAAAAAAAATTATTATATATAGATTATGTATTTGTATATTATGTTACTAGAAGTAGAAAGCGATCTTTTTACGTTAAGCCCAAATATTTGATAGTATCTGAGCAAAACACAAAAAGCGTTCTTCTTCGATTAATATATACTATCTTTTTTCTTCAAGCGTTTCAAACAAAAGATCAACGATATAAAAAGAATGTTTTACTGTTTTTGTCAACATTCAACAATTTTTGCCAATAATATTCAAAATATTTCACTAAAAGTAAATTTTTTAAAAACAAAAAAGTTTTATATATGTATGTATATAATATTAACCGAATATTACTTTACTAGACCACATTATGTTACAGTACAATAATAACGTTATTTTACTAGTAATATAATGTTTTTGTTCAACTTATTGGGTCCTGTATAACATAAATATTTTGAAGCGTTTGAAGAAAAATTTTATTCTTGTGAACACATTTATAATATTTGACAAACGAAAAATAATTTCTTGCTTTTGAAAATATCTGTTTAAATTGACAAAATTTTGCAAATTAGTCAAATTTTCTTTTTTTATTAAACTACCAACAAATGAAAACTGCAGTTAGCAACTCTGTTTGTAAAACTGCACATGCCTTAAATTTTAATTTGCATTGAATTTTGTTTTCAATTTTTTTCTATGTGCCTTAAAATCAGAACTATATTAAAACATATATTTTGTTTAACATAGTAAAAAATCTTCCAGAACTCATTATATTAAAATAAAACTGCTTTGGATTAAAATTCTGTATTAATATTTATTTATAATCGACGTTTCGACAAATTCAACGTAGACCTTCATCAGGAAAAATAATACAAATGATATTTACAGTAAATAACAGAACATAAAAACAAGTAACAAATAAGTAACTAGATTTTAATTTTTTTATAAATTTTTAATTAATGGAAGCCAAATACTAATACAGAACTTTAACCTAAATCAGTTTTATTTTAACATGTTTCGTTTCATGAAAGCCACTTTAGACAGTAATAATTTGTTAATAATTTATGAATAAATATTTGATAAACATTGCTGCCAATAGCTGGCTGACAATGTCAAGCAATGACGACTATTTACTGTCAGTTGGTAGCAGTGATAGATGACATGACTTAGATCATAAAGTATAAACTAGATGTAAGGTATCGGGAACGCTTAAGACTGAGAGAGACAGAAGATCGCCTGAAACAAGCATACTGCGCAAACTCAAGAATTCTTGAGTCAGTGGCGTATCTGAAACTTTTTAAATTACAACATGCACTTAATAAATATATAGTTGATAAATATCACTGAAAGTAATGTCTAAGTAATGTCTATTATTTTTAAATAGGTTTTCTTATTTAACATTATGACTTCTGAAAAGTTATTATTTCATTAATATAAACGGATTTATGCCTAAGTCCTAGTCAAAGCTATAATATTAAAAAAAAAATTACATTTTAATATATCAAAAATACTAATATATATATATATATATATATATATATATATATATATATATATATTAGTTTTAGTGACTGTAAATATTTATATTATTAGTTTCGTGGGATTTTCAGTCAAAAATAAAAACAACTCAATTCAAAGTGCAAGCTTTCGGAAAAAATTTATTTCCTTCATCAGGCAAATGGCAGAGTTAAAATTATAAAAATAAATACATGACATAAATATATGACAAGTGCATAGAAATAATAAAATGCTATGGTAACATATTAAGGTGTTGACAGTAAATATAAACAGATATGCCTTGGAAACAACCCAACAACAAAAAATAAACATAAAGATGATATATATATATATATATAAATTTAATAGATTGAATAATTGTACAATTATTCAATCTATTAAATTAATATACCCTGCGGACATGCAATTAATATACTCTATATATATATATATATATATATATATATATATATATATATATATATATATATATATATATATATATATATATATATATAAATGCAGATAATATTTCAATATTCATTATTTAATCGTAACATGTAATATTATTACAGAAATTACTTTTATAAGTTTACAAAAGGGATAAAATGTATTTGTAAATAAAATAGATAAATGTAAAATATTTATAATTTTCTAAATAATTGTCTACAAATTTATTAACATCGAAATTAATTATATTAATTGGTTAAAAATATTATATTTACATACAATATTTTCATATCTTTCTATTTTCTCTTTAATATTTAAAGTAATTTATTGTTTTATTTTATTTCTTCTCATTTCAAACCTGCCCCATTCTGAAAATTCTGTACCGCGCGACCATGCTCTCCTTCGCGTTTGCGCAGTTACGTTGATTCAGGCAAAATCATTCTTTCCTTTTCTTTTTCACATTATACTATATATGTGTCTTACTCAGGCATAAGCGTTCCCAAAACTTGCACTATACAACATACCCCTTCTTACATCTAGTTTCTACTTTATGATCTAAGTGACATGAATACGCATGTTCACACAAATCTCTCCTAAATATTTAGTAAAAATAAAATCAATTCCAAACATTTATTCATGATTTATTGCAAATATTTATTTATAAATTACATTTTCAATTTTCTTTTACTTCATGTTTCTAGTAATTTAAATTGCTAAGATTTATTTACAAAACATTTAATATACATACTTTTAATGAAGACCTAGTCACTAGAATTTTATTTTAAAAATATAATTTAAAAATCTGAATAATTTTTAAATCAATTTTTTGCCAAATATAAGTTAATAAACATTACAAATAACATGTTACCATAATTAAAAGTTGTATATATTATACAAAATAATCAGAGTAGCTACATTTTTAATTATGTTTAATTATATTATAAGTAAATATTATTCATGTTACTGTTAAGATTCTATTACGAAACTTGTAAACATTTTCAAACAATCAATAAACATATTTTAAAAATCAAACGAACAATTATTTAGTGTTTTATTTTTACTGAATGTGCTGTCATATTATAGTTTTATCTTCTCGTAAATATATTCTTTTAAAAAGATAATAATTTTTTGTCCTAAAGGTTTCAGAAATTAACCCTTGAAGTATAAAGACACTAATTTAGAAGATTTTTATAACCAAGAGCGTCAATATAAAAACTTATTTGTCTTGGAAACGATCGTAAAATTTTCAAAAAAAAAATACTAGTTTATGTTTCCTGTGTTTAAAATATAATAGTGTTAAAATTTTAACAATGTTTTTGTTAAAAGAATTTTGAAAATAATTCGCTAATAGTTAAGTTTTATCTTTAGCTACAGGAATTTTTCCAAAACAACTAAAAAAAAAGCAATAGTCAAACCTATATTCAAAACAGGAGATGTTAAATATTCCAGCAAATTACAAAGCCATTAGTCTCTTACTAAATACTGCTAAAATATTTGAAAAGCTTATGAATAAACTTTTGCTACATGTTTTACTAAAATATAATATATTATGTAAAAATCAAGTGTCAAAACCCCGAAATTAAGTAAAAATCTTTCAGAACTCATTATATTAGAATAAAACGGCTTTAGATTGAAGTTCTATATTAATATTTATTTATTGCAAGACCAATCAATATTAAGAGCAGATTGTTAAGAGAAGCGAATGAAATATATAAAGAAAAAGATAACAACAATCACTGAGAAGGCACTGAGTTAAAAAAAAATTGATTCCATTAATTAAAAATCTATAAATTTCTATTTATTGACTGTAAATATTATTTGTATCGTTTTTCCTAACAAAGATAGTTTGACGTTGAGTTTGTCAAAAGTCCATTATTAATAAATATTAATACAGAACTTTAACATGAAGAAATTTTATTTTAATATAATGAGTTCTGAAAGATTTTTTACAATGTAATTTATTAGCCGAAGGCTAAATAAAATTTGATTCTATTCTATTTAACATTTTTATTTTCACATTATTTTTTAGCTAATTCATAATAAATTTTATACATATTTTTTTTCAATTATTAAGTAGTTAAAAAAAATTGAAAAGTTAACAAAAATATTTTTATTGTAAATATGTATTACAATGTAATTAATTAGCCAAAATGCTAAATAAAGTTGATTATTAATTATTATTATTAGAAGCACTGTAGCCAAAGTATTTTTTTATAGAATTTTCATTTTAACAGAAATGATACACGTGTTAATGAGTCAAAAATTGTTCAACTGTATTTATCCAAAATTTGTGTTAATATTTTATTACAATTAATTTCAAATACAGTTTTTCCACATTTTTATTTCTTCTTTGCCATGTGCATGTGTTGTACAATTGAATCATTGAATTGTTTTCAAAATAAATCATTGATTATCTATAAATGTTTAATTATTTCGAATTTTACGATTTGATTTATTGTTCATTAAAAGATTTTTATAGGTTTTTCGGTTATTTTTGAATTTTATTAGAACCAAATTATCTATTAATGCTTGATTATAAAAACTTTAATTACCAAGTTGTTAACCATTTATAGATTTCGAATGAAACACAAAAAAAAAACGTTGTTTGTATTAAAAAAAAAAAATTTTTTTCACAAAAATAATAAAAATATTAAACTTTTATACATAATCGAAAAACATTTGAACACATGAATTATATAAACAAACTTTAAATAATTTTTGTACATAAATACAAACACAATCACGCTATGTACGCGAAAGGGTGTGGCACAAACTCAAAATTAGTTTTCTCCAAACATTCCTATCCAGACAAGCAACGCTAGCTTCATCCACATTCATGACACCTCTCATACATGCTCTCTATTTCTACTACTTGTCTTCAAAAATCTGTCCCAAATATTTAATGAAAAGAAATCAATCTCAAATATTTATTTATGATTAATTTCAAATAGTTATTCATAAATTATTGCCGTTTAAAGTAGGCTTTTGACTAGACATGCAATTTTCACTAAATTTATCAAAGTAGAATTTCTTAAATTCATTAGATCTATTAATATTTTCCTTATAAAACCATTTACGTAATATATGCGTCTTCAATAAGTATTTTTAAACATTTATATGACATAAAACGATAAAATGCGGTTACTATTTAGTTTACTATCTCAAAAAGTAAAATAATGAGTTGTTGCAAATGTCTAAGTACCACGCAGTCTGATCATTGAATAATTGTCATCGGCACCACGTCATCTTCAGGGGATCACCAGGAAGTGGTAAACGCAGCATAAGAAATACGACAAATGTAGATATACACAACTCCATTGTCGCGGTCATATACCTCACGTACACATTTTTTTTCTCATTTCTATCATATGCAAATGAATCATTTGTGTTGTTATTTATAAATTATCATTTTTACCAATTGTAATATCACATATATTTCATATTTTTCTTATATCTGGCATATCTAAATCTACAAAAAAACCAAATAAAGTTTTCGAAAATAATAAATAATCTGAAATACACATTAAATAGTGCTTTTTTCACATTTGATAATCTTGTTAACTAGTTAATTAAATTAACGTTTTATGCAACTGGCTCTTAGTGTTCAAACTAATTAGATAACCAGTTTTTTCGATTTTTTTTATTAAAATTTCAGAAAATTAATTTTAAATTTGGCTTCTCTTAATTAAAAATCCATAAATTATATGACCTAGTTACTTATTTGTCACCTAGTAACTTGTTTCTATGTTCTTTTATTTACTGTAATTTCATTTATATCATTTATCCTGCTGAAAACGGACGTTGAGTTTCATCGAAACGTCGTTTTAAATAAATATTAATACAAAACTTTAACCTAAAGCAGTTTTATTTTAATAAGTTCTGAAAGATTTTTTACTCTGTTAATTTTGGATAGTAACTTTCAGATTTTAACTGACTAATTTCGAAAATCATATTGTTTTAGTTTTACAAAATTTGAAATTTAATTCAAAAATTATATAAATTCTTTTATTTTACAATTCAACGCATTGTAATCGACAGATTTTAGTAAAAAATCTAAAATTTACTAAAATTAAATACTGCTGTACAAAACCCCATATCGCTTTTTATCGGTTCAACCCAAATATTTTTCAGAGAAAAATTCTTATCAGTTCTTTAAAAACCATAATTAGTTCATCAATAAAAATGATCCGAGAGACTAATTATTAGCATCTCTGTTCTGTCTAAAAATTTGTTAGAATTAAAATTAATTGTCACCACAGACTCAAAGCATCAAAATAATTCAAAATAATTTCTTGTAAATACGTGATGATCGTGAACAACCGCAAAGCATAATAAATATATTTTTACATCATCGATTCGAGACAAACGCGTACAAATTCTTACTAAACTTGCGTTATTTACAATTCTTATCATTATGAAAACTGGGCGGAATCATAATAATAATAATAATCACCATTTATTCTTGGATGATGACATCCGTTCAATGCTGATGACGTCAACAAAAAAAAAATGGCGGCGATATATTGTATGAATGAAATTTGCTAAATATACGCGAATAAATAAAATTATGTGTTTATTAAAATTTATACAGCGCGATTAAGTGAATTGGAATTATATTACAATACTCATTATATTAAAATAAAACAGCTTTAAGTTGTAGTTTTGTATTAATATTTATTAATAATCGACGTTTTGACGAACACAACTTACCTTTTCATCAGGAAAAAAGATACAAATGGCATTTTTAGTAAATAAACAAAATATAGTTACTAGGTAACAAATAAATAACTAAATCATACAAATTTTATAAATTTTTAATTAATAGAAGCCAAATTTTATTTGTGCCTTTTGTTATCTTTTTCTTTATAAATTTCAATTACTTTTCTTATCAATCTGCTGTTAATATTGATTAGTCTTACAATAATTACTCTAACGCATGTTGAGCAATAGCAGATTTATCTGGATGGTTTAGAAGTATTGACCACTTATGTTCTATCAATCTAGCAGAAACAGTTCTACTTGTCCGTCCAACATAAACCTAACCGCATTTCCAAGGTGCTATATATTCCCGAAGATGCGTTGCAATATCATGTGTGGAAAATAAGAAACTTTAATATTCTTTCTTGATAAAATTATGTCTATTTTATCGTTAACATTTTTCGCAAAAGGCAAAAAAGCGTAAATTATGTTTTCATTATCAAGCAAATCTTCAACAAATCTAAATCTTCTCGATTGTATTTTTAAATTAACAAATATCTCATATATAGTAAAAAAGTTATTGCGTAATTCCTTAACCCTATTTTAGCATATTATTTATATCTATTGCACATCTATTGCAAAAATATTCAAATGTTGAGATTTTTTTTCCCAACAAAATAATTTCACAAGTTACTCAATTATTGAATCGGCTTCTTAAGCTATGCATCAATAGTTGAACAAGCCGATTAAACGATTTAGTAAGTTGTGAAATTATTTTGTTGGGAAAAAATCTCAACATTTGAATATTTTTACATTCATTTCACAGATACACTTATAAACATTTTTTGTTAAATGTCCGATAAAATTGCATGTTTATTAATCACACTGTATATTTAATATTGCAAAACTACTTCCTTATTTTATAATCGTAGTTTCTAACTTGTGGTTATTATAACGGAAGAATATTTATTTCTAAATGAATAACATCCGATTTTTAATTATATATTTATTGCCAAATATGTGTATATTTATTTATAAATATGTTCTAATTTGTTTTAAAAAAATTGATAAAAATTTGTGGGTGTATCACATACTCGGATCCACAATAATCATAGTAAGTTTTATATTTTTTGTTGTAATTTTATAAATTATTAGTAAATTTACAATAACTTTAGAAAATTACAACAAAAATTGTAGTAAAATTTTTATAACTTTCAATTTAAAATTACTCTGATTTTTTACAGTGTAGTTTTCCCGAATCTATCGTCTTTATTTTATCTAATTTTTGACATAATGTATCGAATTTTTTTAAGAAAGTGGCTATTTATACATACGGTATGTATATGCAATTGACTATTTATACATACAGTATTTTTACATAATTGGCTATTTAGGGTAGGTTAGGTTAGTAGGTTGGTTTAAGTTTTTTTTTTTTTAGTATGTATAAATAGCCAATTGCGTATACATACCGTATGTATAAATAGTCTCATCCTTTTTTTAAAACTTCACAAATCACATTAAACGCACGTCGTAAAACTACACTGTTAAATATTTTACACAGATACCTAATAAAATATCCACTTGAAACTCGAAAAAATTTCTTTATATTTTTTTCAAAGTTTTTAAATCTTATGTTGTTGTAATAAGTGTCGACATATTTAATGTCTTTAAAAAAGGGTGGTTCGCTTAAACAAGATTAAGATTGTTCTCCTATCACAACAGAGTCAAAATTTAAGTCTTTGAACGAAAAAAAAAAGTTAAAAAATTAACCCACTTGATGTCTCATGCCAAAATATTAAACAACATCCCCCCCATTAACTTCAGATAAGATAACCAATGAAAGATGAGACACACGTTATATGAATAAGTACAAGCTTCTGCTTTGAATTGGAACATCCTATGTATATTTATATTATATGCACTGTAAAAATAAATAGCAAAATTACAGAAAAACAGTAATAAAATTTTACTATAAAAAAATCTGTAATTTCATTTTACCATAAATATTCGGCTTGATTCTCTAACAAAGTTGCTAAATTTTAGCAACGTTGCTAACAACTCTAACCAATAAGAACAAATATAACAGCTGTCATTTTGATTTTTTATTTAGTGTCATCTAATATTATTGGCTAATGTTCTTAAGAACGTTGTTAAAACTTAGCAACTTCGTTAGAGAATTAGGGTGATTCTGTATTTTTATTTCAAAATTCTGTAATTTTTACATAATTCATAATAATCACATAAAGTAAGTTAGTGAAATTAACCTTATAAGTATGTAAAATTGTTGGTATAACTTCTTAAATTATATAAAATTACAGCTTGCATATTAATATCTGTAATAAATAATAATTCATCAAAATAATGAAACTTAGTACATATTTTGTGTAATAACTAATAATACTAATAAAATATTTTAATTGTAATTTATTCATTTAAAAATACATCCTTCATGTAAATTTAGAAATGTATGTAATTATACCAACAATAATATTACAGAACTAAACAAATTTTATCTATTTATAAAAAATTCCTGACAACAAATTTACTGAAGTTCTATAAATTTACTAAGAGAAAAATTATAATATTACATACATAATGTACTTTTTCATCCCGTTGGTAATATATCATATTACATAATGTTTGTAATGGTTCTGATATTATGTATTTTTAAACAATTATGTTAAAATTACAGCAGTTGAGTAATTATACCTAGAAATACTGGACATCGTAGTGTCTCATGGTTTGTAGGTAAAATTGCATACCGTATTTGCCCGAATATAACGCGATATTTTTTATTTATGGAAAGGACTTATAAGGAACGTGTGTAATAGCCCTTTCCATAAATGAATACAAACAAGGAACAAAAAAACAAGATTAAGCAATATTTTTTGACAAATTATTTCCTGTTAAAAAATTGACTCGCGCTGAATTCGAGGTTTAGGTAATGAAATGTAACAACTCTTGAATTTTATTTACTTTGAATTCTTTTATGAAAAATTCGATTTATTTTTTTTTCTAAATATTTTTATGAAAAATTTCGGTGTTGCGTTAAATTCGGGGTCGCGTTATATTCGGGCAAATACGATAATTTTCTTTTAGAATGTGTTCTTATAATGTGTTACGAGTTATCATATAATAATATTAAAATTATTGCTGATGTATTCATAATTTTATCTAAAGTAAAACTTGTATAATTAGAACTATTTGCACAATTCGTTTTTCTTTTTATATTAATTTTATTTTATGTATACCGACATTTATTGTTTTAAACATTCGTAGACAATAACTTAAACTCCGCTTAGTGTCGAGGTTATGTTTATATAAGAGAATTTGTACAGAAGTCTATTGTAAAGAGGCCTATAAGTGATACTACACAAATGAAATATAAAGAATGCTTGTTTTAATAGAAAAAGGCAGAATATCTTGTAAAGCTGCTAAACTTACGAGATTTGCACAAAATTGCAACAATATAATAGGTATTTTAAATTGTGTTTTTGCTTTTTATGTTATCAAATCTAAATACTAAATAGTGTACTTCATATATTTCAAATTTTAAATAAATAAAACTAAATAATTAATAATAATTATTATAGTCTGCCACGAAAGCAGAAGGTCCCGGGTTTAAACCACGGCAAGATCAATGCTTTTTTCTTCAGTAAAAAAAAATAACTAATGATTTAATTAGTTCATCAAAATAAATTAATGGCGATTTAAACGAAAAACAAAATACGATAACCTAAACCTAAATAAATTTTTCGAAAATAATAAATAAATAATTTGAAATACACATTAAATAATGCTTTTTTCCCCGACCGTCATATCACATATGATAAGTGTGGTATTGTAATCATACCAAATTTGACATATCGAGATTTTACAGAT
Source organism: Clivina fossor (assembly GCA_963966155.1). Classification (NCBI taxonomy): domain Eukaryota; kingdom Metazoa; phylum Arthropoda; class Insecta; order Coleoptera; family Carabidae; genus Clivina; species Clivina fossor. The sequence goes on along the minus strand of OZ014552.1, from coordinate 23,166,132 downwards.
AAGCACGAATTAGGCTTATAATAATTGTCTAATGTTTAATTAGATAGGCTTATAATAATACGAATCAATTGTTTTTAGCGTGATGTCCGTGGACACGTGTAGAGCAAATTCGGCTGAACGGATTGTTATAAAATTTCGTATTTAAGCTTCGGAGGTGAATAACTGAATATCTCAATTTGATCAACTTTCGGTAAAGATCTGCCAACCAGAAGTGATAATTTACTGATGTCACTTCGCAACAGAGACATATTTCGAAAAAAATTATTTAAAAAAAGTTACTGAATAATTTATAACTAACAACATTTTTCGATACGGCTAAATATTTTTTTTCATAACTTATCATACTTTTATGAAAATTTTTCTATAAATAGGTGGCATATTTATATCAAAACAGTTTTGTTTTTAGTTACCATGACAACAGTAGTAGTTGTTATACAAATTTTTCTGTTCCCTTAATTTATTTAATACTATAACGATCAGTTCTGTGATGGCCACAGCAGATTTTTTTACATTAACAAATTATCTAAAACATTATCATAATATTTTACAATGAAAATGTATTTCACAAAAAAAATAAATTTTAATAAAATGTAATCTTTGATTTATCATGAAAAATATACCTTCAAAGACCAATATTAACATTAAGTCAGTAATACAATAACAAATTATAAAAAATTATAGTTGTATACGGATAATTGGATATTCATTTCCTAGCAAATTTATTGGTTTGCTAAGCAGTCTGGTATAGTTTGTCCATTGATTATAAACTCATAGTATTGCATTATTAAAAAGAATTTATACCTAAAATATTTTGAGACACAATATTTAAAAACATTATCGCATAATTCTAAGTTCTATTGAAAAAGTATATGTCAGTTTATGTGTTCTATGGACACACTTTATACAGTGCCATCATTTCAAAAATCGAGAGTGCAAATTGAAACAAGAGCAATGTTTTTTGGGTTTCACATATACTCCCCCGCTTCGCCCACCCCCCCTCCGTCTTAAACCACCAAGATATATACGATGTGTGAAAGATACCACTCAGACCCACTGTTGACTGTTTTAACTCCTTGCTTGGCCCACGATATCGGTTCAACAACGATTCATTGCTGCCAAAGAGGTTTTTTTTTAAACAGATAAGAATAGAATGATCTAAAATTTGTAAGTCTAAATTTTTTAAAATTAACATAGTAAAAAAATCTTTAGAACTCATTATATTAAAATAAAACGGCTTTAAGATGTAGTTCTGTATTAACATTTATTAATAATCGACGTTTCGACGTAATCAACGTACATCTTTATCAGGAAAAATAATACAAATGATATTTACAGTAAATAAACAGAATATAGAAACAGGTTAACAGGTAACAAAATAAGTAACTAGATCATAAAATTAATAATTTTTAATTAAAGGATTATTATTATTATCACTATTGAAATATTAGCAACTTGTTTCAAAGTCAGTTTAACTCAACAATCCCGCACATCACAAATAATAATGACAATCGTCAATGATTTTGTGTTAATCATAATATTAAATGAAAAAAATTGCATCTATTATATGAAAAAATTATACATTTTTGTATGTCCAAGTTGTAATTATTTCCAAATTTATAATCGATACTTAAATACTAAATTTGAAAATATGCTGTAGCCACCACAGAACCGATCGTCATCGTATTAAATAAATTTATAGAATAGTTAGTCATCATGATAACTGAAAACAAAATTATCATTACATAAATATATCACCTATATTTACAGAATTATATACACTCAAAAAAATATGAAAAATTATAAAAAAATTATTTAGCCGTATCGAAAAATGTTTTTTTTTCGATATATATCTCTGTTGCGAGATATTAAAACACATAAAAGTAAGGTCAATAAATTATCACTTCCAGTCGGAAAATCTTTACCAAAAGTGAATAAAATTGATTCACCTCCGAAACTTAAATATACATAAATACATACATACGAGTACATACACAATCACGCCATGTACCGAAAAGGGTGTGGCACAAACTCTTTTCATCATCCCGAAATCAGTCGCCTCCAAACATTCCTATCCAAACAACCAACTTTCGCTTCATCCACATTCATAATTCCTCCCATACATGTTCTTTTATTCCTACTACTTGGAAACTAAAACACTCTCAATCATACCATTCCAACTACTCATCGGACGTCCACGCAAACGTATACCATCAAAATCATTCAAATATATCTTTTTAACCAAACGTTCATTAGACATTCGCTCAACATGTCCGAACCATCTTAACTGACTAACACCAACTTTTGCTACAACATTTTTTTTCAATTTCACACTCATTATACACTAATCTATTTCGTACCCGATCTCTCCTATTTACACCACATACTCCACGTAAAAATCTCATTTCCACAGCAGTCATTTTCCGTTTATGCTCTTGCAACCAACCCCAACATTCACTACCATACATCAACGTAGGCACCAAAACTGCATTGTATATACTCAAACGGGCTTCTTTGGAAACTTAAATATCAAATTTTATAACAAATATATGAATATGGATGAAGCTAAAGTTGCTTGTCTGAATAGAAATGTTTGGATGAAACTAATTTCGAGATAGTGGAAAAAGTTTGTGCCACACCCTTTTGGAAACATGGCGTGAGTGTGTATGTATGTATGTATATAACAAATCCGTTCAACTAAATTTGCTTTACATATGTCCACAGACCCACCAACAGACGGACATTATGCTAAAAACAGTTGATTCGTGTTACGTGTTAAATCCAATTCGAACTTATTCTTGAAAATCTCGATTTGTCAAATTTAGTATAATTACAATACCTTCCTTGTCAAACTTAATATGACGATCGGTAAAAATGTTTGTAAAAATACTGTAAACGACTTTCAAATACTACAGAACTTCAGAGAAGTTCAAGCAAAGTATCAGGATTGTAAATTGTAATTAAATTCGGATTCGGCAAGTCAGAATTTTATTATTATTAATTTTAATGGTTCAATTCTGTATATTTATACCACTTTGAATCTTATATTCTCAAGTATATATTACTAATTTTACTTTTATCAACATCATGCGAAAACAATAATTTCAGTTGTGAATAAAAATCGATAAATAAAAATTTATTCGAATTTAGATCGCCAATACTTTAGACGTATTCACAGTTTTCCGTCTTACGTTTTGCTCCGTTCAAGTTTGCCCGCTAAGTTAAGAAAATTAATGATAATTTTAAAAAGCTCTAACCCGTTTTTATTGCTTCTATTTCGGCTCATTTCTAAAAATTTCTACAAACACATCAACTGTACATTCAAATATATTTCAGCACTTAAGTACGAAATCAATTTTTCAGCTATTATCCTACATAACGAACCAAAATTGAAACTGTCAAAAACTGAAATACTACCACATTTATTATTTTTGTCGCGATAAAAAAAAACACATTTTTTTGTGAAAACCTTGTTCTACAAATATTACAGCCACAAAATAAGGTTATTTTTATATTTACAAATAAAATTATTTAGTTTAATATTTAGATATTTAGTTTAATATATTTATAGGAAAGTTTATAGGCAATTAATGAAATTTTATAATTTTTTTTTATTTTGGAAAATAAAAATAATAGTATGTACCTCATTTAAATATTGTTTGTAATATTGATTATAAAATAAGAAATTGTATAATAAATTGTAAAATGTAGCTAAAGATGATTAGTGATTAACGACCGAAACGTTCAAAATAAAAAGAAATTAAAAAAATGAAATTAATAGAACTTCTGGGCTGGTATGCCATGGTCGATATATACTCGTCGCAGACGTTTCGCCACACTGTAAAAAGCATATCTTAAATTTCTGTAATTTTACATAAATTTTAACAGTAGAAATAACAACATTTTGTAATTTTACTGTGATAATTTACTTAATATTTCATTTTTTTATGAAAAATTACATTCATAAAACATGTAAAATTATATAAATATTTTACAATGCATACATCATAGATGGCATCTTCAGTGCTTGGTGACTGAATTCGTTCAGTCAGCAATAAGAATGCTATCTACGATGTATGGCGAAACGTCTGCGACAAAAATAGATAGCAACAAAATAGTAAATATATATTAAGGTGTCCGTAAAACAAAAATTTCCAGTAAGGCTAAAATCGATAATTTTACATCGAGAAAACATTAGAAATAATAATTTTTGCTTGTTTTTACGAAAGCAACAGGTTCCTCTACACAAATGAAAACAAATGAAAACGCGTGTAAATATATATATATATATATATATATATATATATATATATATATATATATATATATATAATGATTAGTTACGGGATTACGGTAAATGTTATTGATTATTAAAATGCAAAAATCAATAACATTTACCGTAATCCCGTAACTAATCATTACATATTCGTCACGGTAGTAATTTCATATCATTTTATATATATTTTTATATTGTGTATGTATTTACACACGTTTTTCGAAAATTTCAGTTGTGTAGAGGAACCTGTTACTTTCGTTAAAACAAGCAAAAAATATTATTTCTGATGTTATTTCTAATATTTTTTCGATGTAAAATAAATTATCAATTTTTATATATATATATATATATATATATATATATATATATATATATATATATATATTAGGTATATTATTATATAATATTTCCACATGTACAAAAAAATAAAATTTGTTATAATCGTGTTAAAACACAGTAAACGAAAATCAGCCGCTGTCGTGTTAGAAGGGAAGTCGTTTGTCTACAATTTCATGACAAATTAGTCGAACAATTTGCTAGCAATTTGTTTGGATAATATCCACATAGTTTACGAGAGTTTTTGTCCTAAATAGCTCCCGTATAGTTCCCGTACAGCGCGCACACATCAGCGTACAACTTTTCTAATATAAACAGACACCATCTTTATGTCACAACTTAACATGTGTTTAGAGAATTTATCAAATCAACTTATAAACAAAATGAAACGGTTTATAGTTTACAGTTTGATCTGTTCTCGTTCGTTCTCTCGCTAGCTTTTCCAATTTCCTGTAGAAATTTTCTCTCGCTTAAATCTAACTAATGTTCCAAAACACATACAGTAATTTTTTTAATAATAATTTTTAATTAAAAAAAATTGAAAGAATTTAGAAAATTACTTTAATTACAGTAAGTACCCAAAAATAAAAAACATTTAAGTTTTCCTGTATTTTATTTACAAAAGTAATAGTTAAGTGCGTTGATCGTCATTAATTTATTACAATAAACTAATTAAATCATTAGTTATAATTAATAAAAAAGAAAAATGTATTGACTTTGCCGGGGATCGAACCAAAGTCAATACATTTTTCTTTATTTAAATTATAATTAATGATTTAATTAGTTCATTGTAATAAATTAATGGCGATCAACGCACTTAAATATTACTTTAACAATTTCAATCACCTTATAATATTTACAAATATTTTATTTACAGAAGAATTTTGATTTCGAAGACTATGATTATATTAAAATAAAATTATCTCTGTTTTTCATAACATATAGTTTTTTTTTATATATATATATTTTATAAAATTTAAATAAATTATTTTTTTAAGTAACCTCAAATAGTATAAAGTATTTTTTACAGAAATCACTTTTAAAAGTGATGTCAGAATGGCCCATTCTTTTATTTACACAATGATAAACAAAAGGAAAACAATATAAATATTATTAACTTACATTGTAATATCTTCTCTTCAAATACAATTGTTCACATAAACCGCTATTATCACTCACGTAAAATGTCTTTAAAAATTACTCGTTATTATGTTCTTAAATATTGTTCACTTTTATAACGCACTATACACAAATATTATTATTAATAAACAACTATGTCGCTGTCTTTATAAATTTTTAAGGTAAAACTTTATTTATGGTTATACATATAATCAATTTTCTTCAAATGTTACACATTTTATAACTGTAAATCACAAAATTTTAGTGCGAAAATGATATTTACAAATGTTAAAACTGATTTGGAAAATTCGTTTTCAACATGTTGAATGTTGAAAAACTGCTGCCATATTTTGTCCATGTTTACAGAACTTATTAGCAGATACTGTTATTTTTAATTTTTTACGTTAAAAACAACTAAAAATTCTTCACGTTGCTTTAATTTTATTAAACATTAACAAATTAATCTCTTTACCTTTCCTATCTTGCAATGAGCGCCATCATATATATATCAAGATTATCAAGTTCAACCAATTCATCTTATGTATAAACCTATGTTAAAAACGAGTTTTCAAAATAAGTTTTAACATTGTAAATATCATTTCCGCACTAAAATTTTGCGATTTATATTCATAAAGTTTAAAGAAAATCGATTACATAACCGTAGAGTAAAGTTTAGCCAAACCTTTTAGCATTGAATAAGATTATATATTCAATGCTTTAGTTACAGTTTATATTTTCACATTTAATATTTCAAATATTATAGACAATAATGTAATATATATTAAAATATATAAATAAATATAGTATGTGTTATAAACAAAACTTGATATATAGATATATATTTATTGCAATCAACAGTTTACTACCGACTAAATGAAAACACACAAAATTATGTTAATAATTGTATTTACGAGTTTGAACCAATCCAAACTGATATTGTAAATTTAATTAATATATTGGTATTTCTAAATAAATAAAATATATAACTATTATAGGTAACAATAAAGTTACGACACACGTCTTTTGTTACTTTATTATTTATTCTAATCTTTCTAACATATTTCAATAATAATAATTAATAATAAAATAAATAAAAATTTATGAAAAAAATAATAATGTAATTTATTTGTATAGAATAATTTCTTTTGAGTTCAGAAATAAACTATATTATTTGAAAATTTATTTAATTTTTGACAATCTCGTATTTGACTTCTTCAACATAAATGTTTTTTTTTTTAATAACATAATTGAAACATTCTTTTGGAATAATTAATCCAATACAAACAGATTTGGAAATAAATCATAAATAATTCAAATATTAAAATAAAAAATATTTATTCTTATATTTACATTTGACATACTTATATGAAAAACTGCATAATGTGTATTTAAAAGAAAAGTTTTGAAAACCGAAAGATTTAAAAACCGAGTAAAATTTTAATATAAAATATTATTTATTTAAAGTTAATTAAAATAAAAAAGCTGTATATATTTTATTTAAAAAAATCGACGTATTGATATACTCTACGTATATCATTAGGAAAAAATATGCAAACATAATATTTTTATATTTTTTCCACGTAGAATTTTTAAATAAAATATATGCAGAACTAGCTTACACGTCGGGCGATGGTGGGCAACTGCGTAAAAATTATTGAGGGCCCTGAAGGGCCAATATTTAAATTTTTATGCCAGAAACCTTCGCGGAAGTGTACTCAACAACTTCCCAAAGTTTCATGGTGATCGGATGAATGGTGTAGTAATGCATAAAGGACAAACAGACAGACAGACATACTTTGATTTTTTATATATAAAGATTAATCCTAAAGCCTTTTTATTTTAATATAATAAATTCTGAAAGATTTTTGCTATGTTAATAAGTTTATAATTTTAAAATACAAACAGCACATCTCATCACTAGAAATAATTAAAATTTTTGTTCTTTGTCAAAAGAGGAATATAATTTTAAACATTTTGTTTTACTTGACAATATTCATGCAAAACTAAGTACAATTATGGTTCATATCTGGTTAAAATAGAATGAACTTTATGACTGAAACGTATATTTTATGGTTCAGTGGTTATAAAACTGACGAAAACCATCTTCGGAAAACATGGATGTGTGTGTCCTTCTAGTACATCAAAAGTACCGCAAACGATAGTAAAATTATACTTTTACAAGACCCTCATAGAAGAAACAAAAATATAAAATTAAAACGCTTTGCTTATGTTAACCATTTTTATATCTGTGATGACATCTTTACTTCAAATGTGAAACTATTACAAAGCCCCACTCTATCAAGGCTTTCATGAACTAACAATACCATTACGGAATATATTTCTCATTAGAATATTTTTGTTTCTCGTTGTAAAGATTAAATATATGAATAAAATATTTGTAAATAATATATGATAATTGTTATCAACAATCAATGCATTGATTCTTATATTTTCATTTTAAATTTAAAAATCGGAAGAGCTAAATTATTGTAAATTATATTAATATCAAAAAGTGATAAATTTTCCAAATTATCATTTTCCGTAAGCAAATCTTTTCAGGTTATTAATTTAATGTGTTTAATTAAAAACAATGTAATATGTACATCTGGATTTATATATTATATAAAATAAAGGTAAATGTGAAAAATGCAATAAAGACAAATAATAAAACAAAACACATGTTAAGAAAAACATCTCTTTGTTTTTTCGATTTTTTATTAGATAATACAAATAAATTTTCTTAACGGTTAGACTTAGCAACACGTTCTAATTCGTCCTTCTTCTTGATGGCGTAAGAGTTGGATGAACCCTACAAAGAAACAATAATTTTATTAATAAAAACTATCTAATCATAAATAATCATTATTAATTTTCAAACGTTATAGAAAAAAATGTCGCCATTTAAAATTTGACAATTTCTATAATAAAAAACTCATCAAAATAGATTTTAAATAGCTTTAATATTGTCCTTAGCGAAACAACAGAGTAATATGATAAATTCTGCTGAATTAGAAAGGACTAATAGTTTCATCATATCAGTTTTTATTCATATAACTGTATTTATATTGTTACTTAATTTTGAAAAATTTCGAACCGGTTTGTATAAAACATTGTTAAACGTTTTATGTTAACTGTCTTATTAACTTGCTCACTGATCAATGAGACGTTTCAAAGACAGTTGACAATCTAGTTACCTAGTTAATTAATTGATTAAGTTAACGAGGTCTTATGCAAATGACGCTAATATTATTTGACTTAAAAAAATAAAATAAGATTTTCAAACAGTTTGCAATATATGAATTATAAACAGGTAAACATTGTGAATATTTCATTTTTTTATTTTAATTATTAATTTGTAAGACAAGCCAAAACTTTTGTCAGGATTTCAGTTCTAACAATAGATCTAGTTCAAAAATGTCCCTAATAAATATTTATACAAAATTTTTATAATAATATACTTATATTATTATTTCTAAAACTGTTACTGTAATTTTGTTCACATCTCTTTTTCTAGTAAATGGAATTCTTTTTAAATAAATAAAAAACACAAAATATCAATCAAATTTGATCAATCCAAACACTTCTACCTGACACACTTTTAGTTTTAACGCCAAATTGGTCAAATTCTTGTCAGCATACGGTCAAAATAAAAAAATAATTATAGTAGATAATCAAATTTTCAAACAATAATTTTAGTTTTCTGTGTTTTATGTAGTGTTTATATGAATAAACTGATTCAATGAATATCTAAATTGTATAATATTAATACAAAAACAATTCGAATATATAAATTTAGCGGAAATACAAACCTTAGCAGCGTTGATAAGTTCATCAGCTAAGCATTCAGCGATCGTCTTGATGTTTCGGAATGCAGCTTCACGCGCTCCAGTACACAATAACCAAATCGCTTGGTTAACACGTCTCAAAGGCGATACGTCGACGGCCTGTCTTCGCACGGTACCAGCACGACCAATACGGGTCGAATCTTCACGGGGACCAGAGTTGATAATAGCTGTTACCAACACCTAGAACAACAATACCGGAAAAACAAAACTATTAGAAATTTAAACGAAATTATTTATTAATAAAGTTTGAATAACATTTAGACTATACAGTGCGATATTTTTATCTCTGAACATATGAACTGAATTACATGTAAATTTCCTATGTTCAATTTTAAAAAAAACAAATCGGACGCATAGAGACATCCCTGATAGTTATGCAACCAATCTTACATAATGTGACAGTTATTTGAAAAAAAATGAATTACTTTCAACAAAATATTTAGAAAGCATTAAACTATTCGCATTATTTCAAGAAATCTGTTTAAAAATGTATAGTATTATTTATTATTATTATTATTTATAAATTTAAGTGTTCAGCAATTTACAATAAATGACCATATTCTGTTAAATATTTTATTTTTTATTCAAATAAACATTATATTACGTATGATTGGTTGCATAACTGTCAGGGATGTCTCTATGCGTCTGATATGTTTTTTTAAAAATTGAACATAGGGAATTTGTATGTAGTTCAGTTCATATGTTCAGAGATAAAAATATCGCACTGTATATATACCGTATTTGGCCCGAATATATAACGCGATATTTTTTGACTAATTATTTCCCGTTAAAAATTTGACTCGCGCTAAATTCAACGTCTAGGTAATAGAATGTAACAACTCTTGAATTTTATTTTCTTTGAATTCTTTTATGAAAATGGAATGGATCGCGTTAAATTCGGATTTTTTTTCTAAATATCTTTATGAAAAATTTCAGTGTTGCGTTATATTCAGGCAAATATGGGTATTATTATTATATAAATAAATATCAGACAAAGTCTTTCAACAGGTATTATTTCTGAAGAGATGTCAGAAAAATAAAAGTTTGCTTATCATCATGTTGTATACAACTAAACGTAGTGAAATTTTTGAAAGGGAAAAATTAAAACAAAATAAATACGAGAAACTACAAAAAAAAATTACTTTGCAAGTTAAATTAATTATTGCAAATATATATTAATGTAGCCTAGACACACATCGGACACAAAGTAATAAATACTTACTAATATAAACATGCTTAATCAATCGTAACTAAATGTTATAAGAATTTGTGTGATTTACTCGGTTAGAAAATATATGTTACTTTATGACTAAATATGTCTAATAATAATTTGCCTAACTGTGACCGACGTGCGTCCAATCTAAATTGGTAATTTAAATAATAATAAAAGCAATTTATTTAGCTCAAAATGTTTACGCAAATTTACTTTATTAATGCTTGTTATTTATTTGAATACACAACTGTTTCAATACGGAAACGTTAATTAAATTTTTTCAAAAACAATATATGAGAATGTTGCATTAGAAGCATGATTCTTAAGAAATAAATGAAAAAAAAAACATATTACTCATAAGTTTGAAATTCTGAACTAAATAAATGAAATAAAGATTGCGGGAAAAGAAATACAAAAATGGTACATTAAAGTATTGCTGTAAATTAAAAATTAACTTTGCTTACCTGAAGTGGGTTTTCACCGGTCAACAAATGAATAATTTCAAAGGCGTGTTTAACAATTCGGACAGCCATCAATTTTTTGCCATTGTTTCTACCATGCATCATCAAAGAATTTGTCAAACGTTCTACAATCGGGCACTGCGCTTTACGAAACCATTTGGCCGCGTATCTACCCGCGGAATGAGGTAAATATTTAGCATTCTTCTCTTTAACTGCGATGTAATCCTACACAGAAAAATAAACATTTTTAACATATCCTAACCAACATTTAAGTTAAATTTTATCAACTAAAGATACTTCAGAATAGAATTATCACCAAATATATTTCTGTAGAGATGTCAGAAAAGAATATTTAAAGCATTTCATCATTTAATCATGTTATTTATGTCAAAGATATTGTTATATAAAGTACCTGAAGCGACATATCGGATACTTGAACATCATCACAGCTCCATCGTGCAAACAATTTAATTTCTGGAAGTTCGGCGGGCTGTGCAACAGGAGCTACGTCCATGTTGACTGGCGGCTCAAAATTATCGAAATCCATTTCGACCATTTTGACTGTAATAAAACAACAAAGATTTTAATCAAAAACAGACAATGTAAGTATACTTCCATATGAACAACATGGCTGTCAGACAAATACATGTATATCAACAAAATTATTCTGCCAAGAGGTGTCAGAATAGTTAGTATAATCATCATTTTAACGATAAATTGATACTAAAATCAGTTTACAAGTTTTAATTAAGAACAGTTGTCGTTAGAGAACCTCACTTTATGAAAACACGTGGACATCAAAGTTTTTAAACTATTTTTAGATAAAAACTACAATATTATTTTTATAACACGGTAGAAACATTTTAAAGGCTTTATATTAAAGTCAATTTCATCGAATTTTATTATTAATAATAACAAAAATAACGAAAACTCACCTTAAACTATGTTTATCTGTTCACGTCTTTACAGCAGCGTGAACCGGAAAAGAGCCATTTGCAAATGGACGACCATGAAAACTGTTACATGTTAAAAGTCCCTAAATGATATGAAAAACAAGTGTACCAACTTATGTCACTGAATTTACATAGATTATCTGTCAGAATATATTTTGAAAACTTTAAATATTTCAATAAAAATTTTTATTGATATACAAGTATTGAAAATGTATGTATTTGCAAAATTTTGTCGGTTATGTGGCAACAATAAAAATGTATCATTAACCTCAAATTCACTGGATTCAAATAATATTACAATACGTGACAAATTAAAAATCGTTTTACCAGAAATCGTATGTATGAAATAGTTAAATTAAAAATACTATATTAATATTCTTAAAATTATTATTTAGTTGGAACTAAATTATTTTTTACCAATGGAGTTTTGTACTACTTGCGCTAGAAAACTAAATCTAGCGTATAACTTTAAAATGAAATGTTTGGAAAAGCAGAAGCAGTTACAAATCTATCTAAATCAACTACAATGTTATTCGGAATATATTGAATTTCCAAGTACAATCAGTATTGATGTAACAGAGAAAATTGATACGATAGAGTTGGGAACAACTGAAATTTGTGATGAAAAAGAAATTGAATTATCTGAGAACAAATTTGAGGAACATAATTATTCTCTGTCCAATTCTGCAAATGATGTTAATTTCTTTTTTGTTTCTTGCGAAGAGATACCAAGCGATTTTAGTTCACAAGTTTATCCAATAAATGTTAACGAAAATAGATCGGAAAACATTATAATTGATAGTCTTTTAGAATATAATGAATTTGGTTATGCATATATGTCAAATAATTTTGGCACTGACAGTTCTCAAAAATTAGGTCATGAAACACAACTAAATATCTCTCCGAATCAAATACAACACAATTCTTCGGCTATAATTTATCCAGATACTTACCATTTAAATTCTAGTCAAACACAAAATAATACACAGGTACATCCAAGCAGTTCTCGCGTTGATAAACAAAATACAAATGATAATATCCGACAAAAAAGCGACAAAAGATCACTATATCCAGATCTATCAAAATACAAACGACAAATAATAACTCATCCGTCACAACCGAACATTAAAGTGTATTATTACACAGAGATATGTTATTGTCAAAATTGCGATAGAAAATTTTCGAAATTAGACATTCTTTTCAGTCATATAAGACGTACACATTTCGGAATCGTAAAACTGAATTGCAGTCAATGCAATTATAAAACCGATAGGAAAATTAATTTAAAACATCATATTGAGACACATCATAAGGAACAGGAACCTCAACGCGAATTAAATCCGGTCTATAATATGAAATATAAAGGCGATGAGGTGTATTATTGTACTATTTGTAAAGAAACCTATCCGCTAGCGTTTATTAGTTTACATATGAAACGTCACGAAAAAATATTTCCAATTAAATGCGAAATGTGCAAGAAAACATATAAAAATTTACAGTCGTTAGAGGTGCATCAAATGATAGTACATTCGGACAATAATCAATCATAAGTATTTAAAATATATAACCAACCGTGTTTGCAATATAATATTTTCAATATTAATAATAAATTATTTAATTAATTAATTTGTGTTTTATTTTACCCAAGTCATATTGTTGAATACGTTAACAATATTTGACGAGAGTAATTAAGGGGATTTTTTTTTGCATAAATCAATTGCCTATATATTCATTAAAAACAAAAAAAAGTGAGTAATACGAATATAAAAAAAATACAATAACTTTATATATATATATTTTATTCTAATTACATAAAAGTTCAGAATTACAACAATACCATTAAAAACAATATGTACCGTTTCGTTTCTCTATTCATTTTATTTTTTTGCAATATAAATAATCTACTACAAATCATTTCACACAAATTATTACACTAGAATAATTTTAATGATATTTTCGCTGTGTGTATTACAATAAAATTACTTTAAACGTAATAGATTTGTGTGCACAGCCAAAGGTCCAGTCCAATTATTTTTTCGTATTTTTTGGTAAACAATTGTTTGTTTGTTTTTTATTAGAACATCATAAAAGTCGCGGAACTATCTTTATGTAAATTAGCCCAGAAAATGAATTTTTTTTTTTCAGATAGGTTAAGTACGCAGTACATATTTTCCCAAGCAACTTTTTTTTTCCACTAACAGTGCACATAATTACTACAATAACATATAATAATATTTAATATAATCTGATTATTATGTTTATAGATTTTTTTTAATTGTTTCAAATGCCCAAAAAATAAAAATAAATTAACGAAATAATTTATAAATGATTCGTATTTACTTATAGAGACAATACGTCAGATTTACAAATTTAAAACGGAATTATTAAATTAGATTTTGTTAACACATTTTTTGTAATTGTAATAAAATATAAAACAATTAAAAAAATTGAAAATTCAACGAAATGATTTTAAATTTTAAGCACTTGATACAATTCTAATAATTATTAAACAAACACCACTAATAATTATAATTAATTTAAGCTACAATTATAATGTGTGTATTATATTATAGATATAATCAAACAGAGATAGAGAGAGATATAGGTTAGATAAGAGGAACAAATAAAATTAATTTTATATCAATAATTATTTCCCGAAATAAAATCTATAAAATAACAGAAAACAATTTCTCGCAAAAAGTGATTTTTAAAGCGAATAATAAAATATAATTTAATAAAAAATCAAATGTAACCAATTTTTAGATTAACGATAAATTCTTTTAATCTAAAAATTTAGATACATTACCTAATAGGACATTAAATGTGTAAGGTGTATATATATATATATATATTAAATTTATAATTATAAGGGCCATACTACACGGGAAATTTTGTCCGCCACAGGAAACTGCCCCAAACACACGGCGAAAAACCGCTATCTCAAAGTATACTAGGGTTACCAGGTGTCCTACTTTCGATAGAACAGCCCTACAACTTTAAATTTGTCCTGCATTCACATGTTTCAAGTTATAAAAATAATTACATTATTTTAGTTTACTGTCGCTAAAATATTATTACAGAAACAAATCTCTCGCTATTAGATATTAAAATATTTTCTTATGAAAAAGCTTTTTGAAGATTTTTTGACTTTCTGACTGTCCTACTTTGAGCTTTTGTATAACCTGGTAACCCTTAACTATAACTGATAGCGGTTTCCCCGTGATTTTGTCATTTTTCAACCCAGTCTTCAACAGTTCACACTTGTTGTTCGATTGGCTGTCGTAAATCTCTTTTCTTGTTTATCACTGTGACGATTCAAAGCTCATAGAAGCTCCTCAAATGAATTTATCTGTATCTGGTATAGTATAAGAGGAAATTTAGTTGCTTATGTCGATTTCACAACAACAGACAAACATTGAATGAAATATTCCTGTAGAATTTATCACTGATTCAATCCAAATTTTGCGTACCCTTTCTTTGCTTATCGCCTTAATAATATAAATCTACTGCACACGTACTTATCGGTTTTCCGTGACAGAAGAATCACTTGTGTAGCATGCATGGACTCGATAAAAAAAGTGTGTTTGAGTCGAGGGGGGGGGGGTTCGCGGCGAAAAAACCGGTCCGTGTGTAGCATCGACCGTAATTCGGCAGAAATAGTTAATTAGGACTCCAATTTATTGAACCAGCTCCGAGATAACACGTGCAACATCGTTCTTATGTTGAGCTAAAAGTAACAGATTCAATTCTCGATTATTGAATCCCATTTCGTTTAGTGTTCTCAGAGAACTTTCAACAGCCGGTGAAACTTGTTCCCATTGACCTACCTAGAATATTTTAATTAATTTAATTAGTATACATGTTAACTATAAGCTAGATTAGTTTTCGCAACGAAATTGATAGAAAAATGAAAACAGAAGAAGTGCGAAATAATGTTGATCAATGAGAATTACTTATTGATCGTTTAATAACATTTTATAATAAGTAACCTTTTTATGAATTAATGCAATATTAGGTGTACTCCAACCGAATTCTAAAGTGATTCGGAACATGCGCAGTATGGTACATTACAAGCCAAATATTAAGAATATTAAATATGTAAAAAAAAAAAAACTTACTACTGGTTCTTCATGACGAGGACGCAACATGTCGATAACAGATCTAGCTGTATTAATAGCGGAAGAAGCTACATTAACTGCTCCCGTTACTAGTGTTTCCGGTAAAATTTGAACGGCAGCTGCTACTGGTGATGTCTCACGACTTTGAGTTGAACTACGTCTTGTAGAACCGCTAATAAATTAGACAAAATAAATTCGAAAACATTTTTATAAACAACTTGGTAATATTATTATACAATAAATGACGATTAAAGTAAATTAAATCAATTCAATATTATACGTATTACAAATTAGTATTTAAAAGATTAAAATAAAATAAATTTAAAAAATCGTCTATGAATTGTATCATTTTATAGATTAAATTGGAACAGAACTGACTATATAGAGAGCTAGATTTGGACATAGAAGTTTTACAGAACATCTGTTTTCGAACCGAATTGTGATTTTGAAATTATACAAAACTTAATCCTAAAGCTTTTTTTATTTTTATCATTTTAGCTTAAATATAACCATATGTGTTAAAACAAAAACATAATAATTAACTATTAACTAAAAATATAAATAATAACAAATTTAACATTATTAAAAACTTTATTTTAATAAATTTAAACAAATCTTTAAGTCAAGAAAATGATTCATTTAAAAGATGTATAACAACTTGTTGAAACTTGTATAAATGACTTTCCAGTTTTGCTGAAAAATATTCATAATAAATTATTGACTAATTTGTATTATTATTCGAAGAATAAACTATCAAAAAAAAAATTGAATTTTATATTTTACAAAAACTTCTCAAGTACTTGTTTAAAAGAAAACTGAGCCTGAACAAAGCGCATATGAAAATCAGCTAGTAAAAATAATATGAAAACACAACTTACCTAGAGCACCTAGAGCTAGCACTAGCCCCACTTCCCGAAGTGGTCTCCTTCGCTCCATTATTAAACACATAGGAATACTTGCACGATCGTGGCTGTTCCGTATGAATATTATGATAGGCATTAGTCCATGCAGATGGGCCTGCCGCCGATCCAGTCATACTCGCATTCGCTGCACCCATTGCTTCCTGCTGCATATACATCTCGTCAAACGCACAATACGATGACGACGAAAACGAATGCTTGCAATGCGCTTCCGATGACGACGGTTTCTTTTCGTTCTGATTCTGTTCTTGTTGTTGTTGTTGATTTTGTGAGTTAGATTCGGCGAATTGTTGTTGCGAATTTTGTTTCTGTTTGTATCGTTGTTCGTATACAGTGGCCATGTAATTAGGACGAGATTCGAATTCATTTTGGGAAGGTTTCTGTTGTAGCTGTGACTGCTGCTCGGATTGACCGCAACAATGCGGGTAGAATTGAACGTTGGGTGGTAGAGGTGCGCTAGGGGGGAATACCGGGAATACCGTGTTACTGGGACTTTCGTGTTGCGGTCTAAAAATTGGAAATTTCAAATAACTATTTGTAAGCATTTTTATTTTTTTAAATTTCGCGCCAGAACCGACAACTTGGCAACACGAACACGATACGTTTATTACGATTACGGTGTTATGTAAGCCATTGTGTATTTTGTGTTATTTAGAATTAAAGTTATTAAATATTTATATAAAAGTAAAGTGTTATATATTTATGAAACAGCCATTCCTACATAGTAATCTTTAGAAAACGGTAGTCGTGTACATTTTAAATATATATATAAAGTGGTAAAAAGTTGTAATTCATAATACGTATAACAAAATGAATTCCTAAATAAAGACTTTCAATAATTTAACTCACCTGAAATTACAAGGTCCACCCGGATTATGACATAGCGGTGGTGATGTGCAAGCTTCATTACCAAATTGAAACGGAAATCGTGGTCCGTTTGGACCTTGTCCGAAATTCGGATCACCGAATGTAGAATGTCTTACACTGGTAACATTTGTAATATTTGTTGCATTCACTGAACTAGGTACGCCTAGTTGTAATACACGGGCAACGGGTACTGAATTACCCGATAAATCTTTCACGTACACCGTATTCTCATCATCGGAAAGCTTTTTTTCCTCGATTTGCTTATCGTCCAATTGTTTTTCACTTGCAGTTTCTTCGTTCAAGTTTGGATTGGTTTGATTGCGAGATACGGATTGACTACCTGATGCTTTTCGAAAAATAAAAATATAAATAAAATGTAACATGTAACTGAAAATGCTAAAGCTTTGTTATTTTATATTAATAATACACATACCTGAAGAGCCGACCGATAAAAACTCAGCTTCATCAGTGGGTTTTGGTCGAACTAAATCCAGAAACGAATCCATTTTCATGTTGTTATTATTGTCGCTCGTCTGAACAGCGCTGGCATCTGAATCGGACGGTGTTTTTGGGATTTCGACCGATATTGGCTGACTAACTGGAACGGTAGCTGTTTCGGATGGGATCGAATCCAACGAGGACTGTTGTTGTTCACAATTTAAACAATTCGGCATTGGTACAACGACAAATTCATCAGTCGGTTCCGAATCGGTATCGACACTAACCGTTCCCGATATGATACTGATGTTATCCGAGTCCGAACCGCTACAGTATTCACCATATACTGAAAAATTATTCGATAATAAAATTTTCGTTTATTTTATTAATCTCTATTTAATAATCAAAACAAAATTACATATTTGCATTTATGATTCAATTCTCTTCACATTTCATAAGACTCATTGCTTAAGATATTTTTTTAAGCAGTAATTAAAAAAAAAAAATTTCAATAATTTTTTTCGGAAAATAAATGTGAATTTCTTTGTATTTGTTGATTTTATTAATTAAATTTGTAAACATAGTATATTGTTTAAAATATTTAGTGATAAAATGTTATTGAAAATATTAATGTTAATTAAAGTTATTATAAACAATTTCAAAACATGTTACATCATCAATTTGTTTCGTTTTAATATTAATAAAAAAAAATCTATAGTTTGCAGCCGAGTTGAAACGTGCACATTTCATGTTGCATAATTCTAAATCTTGTATATATTGTTTTAATATATTTTTAATTGAAAAAAAGTTGGTGTTAGTCAGTTAAGATGGTTCGGACATCTTGAGCGAATGCCTAATGAACGTTTGGTTAAAAAAATTTATATGAATGATTTTGAAGCTATACGTTTGCGTGGACGTCCGATGAGTAGTTAGAATGGTATGATTGAAAGAGTGGCTTGCGTGAGCGGAAGTTTCCAAGTAGTAGGAATAGAAGAGCATGTATGAGAGGGATTATGAATGTAGATGAAGCTGAAGTTGCTTGTCTGAATAGAATGTTTGAAGAAAGGTGATTTCGGGATTTCGCCATACCCTTCGGGTATATGGCGTGATTGTGTATGTATGTAATATATTTCAATGGAATATTTGTATTAAGTTTAAAATAATATGACAGATATCGAAAGAGTTGCTATTTTATAATAATACGAAAATTAAAAGCATATAAAAGAAATATATATTTAATTCCACTTACTTTGTTCTTGTGCTTCTTCAGCAACAGACGACGATTCGTCATTATTCTTCTTTTCTTCATCTTGCATTCGGAGCGTTTCCAATTTGGTCAAAATCTTATCATAGTTGAAAGTATTTTCATTGTTAGCTTGGGCTGCTGCTTCAATTTGCTTCTCACTCAAATTGCCAGCATCATTTTGTATCTTCTCAACAATATTTGTCGGATTTGGGGATAGAATTTTCGTCCAATTTTGCAAATCCGGTTTCATTTCATTCGATTCCGACATTTTCAAGATCGCTTCGATTTCTGGTTGAGTTAAACTTGTATACGATTCTAAACGGGGATATTCCTCCAAATCATCTTCCATTAATAATTTTTCTTTTGCCGAATTATCCAGATTTTCTTTCTGCGTTAGATTATCGAATTTCGTGCTGGTGTTATTTTCAAATTTAGCGCCTTGATCGGCGGCCATTTTTAGATTGGTAGCAATATCCGGTTTTTCTATATTATGTATTTTCATATCGTCCGTTTTCGATGTTTTATTATCGTAATCGGTGGTTTGTTGTAGATCTTGTTTGATGCGCAAATCAACCGGACGACTGTCTTGTTGCGAATGAAACGTATCCGGTTGGTGCGTGATTGAAAATTGTGTTTCCGGATAGGGGAATGGATCAACAATAACCGCACAACCTAACCAGTGACCAAAACGACGACCTTGGTGATGGAAATGCCAATATGACTCGAAGTTACCGGGAACCACTGACAAAGACATTTTTTTTTAGTTAGTTCATTATGTACTTATAATTTTACTTTTCGTATTCATATATATATTTACATTCACGATTAATCGGCTTTAAACGTGCCCCATTTACACTCAGTCAGTTATCTCTACATATCCTTCTCAAACACTGCATTTATTCTATCAATTTCAGTTATTCGTCAAATTATTACACCTAATTAATCAATCAAAAACTTACTGGGTGCTCGTAATGTGACTTTAATCTTTCCCGATTCTCCTGGTTTTAACGTCGGACATTTAACACTTGCTGAAGTTGGTGTTAATGATTGTGAACCCCAAGCAAAACGTAATTCAGTCTGTAAATAAATTAATCATTTGTTTTTGTTTTTATATTATGAATTTATTAAATAATAATACTTCTAAACAAACAAAAAAACCTTAGACAGACGTATCCAGGATCGCACAGTAAGTATAAAAATATTATAAAAATATAATTTTATTGGTTATGCACTAAATAAATGAAGTTATTAATTGTTTGTTTAACCACAAATTGTACGATCGTTTCTAATTGATTTAAATTGTATATCAGCTTAAAAACTTCAAAAGTATTTTCTGTTTTCCGAAATTTTTGGTTGCTTAGAAACACTATAATTTATAATTGTATAAAGTATTAATATTAATGTCAAAAGATAAACTTTTGTTCTTGGGTTCTGAACCTGCATTATGATTAATTATAATGTTATTAAATTCC
Organism: Clivina fossor; assembly: GCA_963966155.1. Lineage (NCBI taxonomy): Eukaryota > Metazoa > Arthropoda > Insecta > Coleoptera > Carabidae > Clivina > Clivina fossor. The sequence continues at coordinate 23,144,871 of OZ014552.1, read as the reverse complement.
CTATCAGGTTCGTTATTGTTTGTAGCAATGACGCGTTTCGACTTTTCAGTCATCTTCAGATTTTCTGAGTTTGGTCGGTGTTGTGGTTCACTCGAGCCACAAGTATTATCTATTATTGTTTTAAATGTAATCATTGTAATAGAATTATGTACTTAATTGTCAACAATAAAGAATTGCTTAATCACTTGCACAGTAATAGTATTAATTAATATTATTTATATCTATTTTTCTTTTCCCGGTTTTCCAGGTTTTGGCCACCCTGTCATCATCGACAGTCTGACCCCCAGAATGTCAATCTAGCGGTCTGCTACAATAACTTTCGTATAAAATTACTATAAAACTTACATCGTCATCCCATGCAACTTGTCCATTATTCATAACCTTCCAAACTTGTTCGACCAAATCACCGCGCATAACATGCGGTACGACGGAATAAACTTCTACGGGCGTTGCATCCATCGCGTCCCACACCAGTGCATCTTCATATTTGATCGTCTGCTTTTCGGTTGGGGGAGCTGATGGTGCATTAGCCACACCGGCACCGCCTGGAACTGCTGAAAACAGAATTCGGGGGCGTTCACTTCTCGTATTGTTGTTATGTATTACGGCAGATGGAGCAGATGAAGCAGACGCGTGGTTCGGCTGTTGATTGACAGGTTGTAGAAGACAAGATGGTAGCTTCTTGTGATTCCATAACGTGTGCTTCTTTTCCATGATTTTCTTAGTTTTTGTTTCGAGTTTCTCTAACTTGGCGTCGAGTTTTTTCTCGAATTTTTTCTCGCGTTTGCTGATTTTTTGCATGTGACGAAGCACCTCGAGACGTTCGTCCCTTTAATTTAATTACATTGGTCAGAGAAAATAAAAAATGATCGAATAATCATTGAATACAAAGACAGAGGAAAAAGCACATAGTATTTTTAGCATTGCAAGTAGTGCAAATAAATATGTCCTAATTGGCTCAAATTAAATTTGGGGCATCCGGAGCGACTAGTGTCTGCTTGGGATTCATTTATATATATTTCTGTTGATGTTGTGTTGAACAGTTAGACAGTATAGTCAGTGACAATTGTATTGTGTTTTCGTGTTTTTTGTTTTACTGTTTACTAGAATATTGTACATTACATCACAGGTGTTTGATGACATCAACGAAGTCCGTCATTTTAAAGCACTAAATTTTTGGTCGGATTGTTTTGATTAATATGCTTCTTCCTCTATATTTTTATTCAATGATTAAAATAATCAATTAAAGATTACAAATATTTCATATTTATATCTTTAAGATTAAATATAAAATATTCTATTACCTAGGTATAGTAGAATTTAATGGTTGTCCACTTTAGAACAAATTTTTAAATTATATTAAGATAATGAGTTCGTTAGACTCAGTTAAATTTAATATTTTTAATATTAAATATTGAAAAACTATGAAAAAAATTATATTAAATAAGTTTTATTATTTGTTTACTGCAAACTTTTCATACTAAAATAATATTTTTTTCTTTTATAAAACATATTTATTGATTTATTTTGCTTCTCATTTTAAACTAAAATAAATTAATGATATCGCTCATAATTCCACTAATTATAATTTAAATACATAGCCAACACATTAACTAATTAACTGAATTGATGATTAAAATAATATAAGAACACACAAAAATAATTAGTTTGTTTACAAAACAATTACAGCCAAGAATTAAATTAGGAATTTTTAGTCGTTAAGACCACGTTAAACGATAATAATTTGTTAATAATTTACGAATAAATATTTGAGATTGATTTATTTTAACTATATATTTAAGGCAGATTTCGGAAGACATATACATGTCATCTACTACTGCTACCAACTGCAAATAGCCAGCTATTGGTAGAAGTTGTAGATCACATAAATACGCATGCCCTCACAAATCTGTCCCAAACATTTAGTGAAAATAAATCAATGCCATTCATGATTTATTTCAAAATATTCACTCATAAATTATTACCGTCTAAAGCGGTCTTAAGAACAGAGACTACACAAATAACTGAACTGTGACTTATACAATAAAAACAAATTATTTGTAACAAGTATTATCTTTGATAAGTTATCATTTATAATTACTTAAAAATTTGTATTTGTAATCATTAACTATATTTTGTTTTATCTATTATTACATTTAAAAAAAATAATCGAAACAAAAAATAAAATATATCTTTGCAAAAATTAGGTAATGCACTATTAAAGTAAAAAAAAAGACTAAATAATTATTTTTAATAGTTTTTATTTATTAATATTAACAAAATTCCATAAAAGCTTAAATTTCACTGTCATTCTAATAAGTACTTTTAATTCATAAATCTAACACTAAAAATATTTTCCAAAACGGTCATTACATTTATTTTTCGCATTTTTTCTCAATATCCTTGAGCAAAAGTCAAGATTATTAGACATACATTATTTCAAAATCAATATTTAAACACATAAAACCATCTAACACTAACAAAACAAGAACCTCAATAACATTTATCTAATAATACAAATATATAGAGAAACAGTTTTTTTCTTACAAATTCAACTGCAATCCATCCGTGCAATCGGAACTATCCTCTTCGGGCATCTTCTTCTTTTTCTTGCGTTTCTCAACGACATGATGCAAATGATGATGGTGATGATGATGTCCCTTTGACGGAGGCCCACCGATCGGTGGTTGGGGCAACTCGCTGGGGATCCGTGCACGGGCATGCGGTGGTATAGGTCCCGCACCGGGAATTGTCGAATTCGGATGCGATTGCATTAGAGTTGCGCGGATTGTTAGTGCCAATTCTTGGAGTAGGTCGGATTTAAACTAAAAATTAAGTGGAAAAAAGTGATAGTATTAGGAAAATCGCTCTTAACTTGTAGGCACGTCATTAATTTTCTGATTTAATTCATTTAAATCACTGATATGGTTACATGAGCTTTCGAATCAAAATAAAATTGTTTTATACCATTATGCCATTTTTAACACGTTTTTATTAACTCGCTTTCTTGTCTCTTTGTTTATTTTTGTCTCTTCGGTACAAATTTTGCATATCGATTTTAAACTAACTTTCCGATGAGCTAGATACTTTAAACTTTAAACATATAGCTCAGAACTGGTTGACAATGCAATATTAACTTTTATTCCGTGCATTCGTGTATTTAGCAAATATTTTTTTCAAATTACAGAAACTACAGAAAACAAGACGAAACCACAGAAAAAAATTCTATAATTTCCATTTATGCCATATGAACTTTATTAACTTTATATCTTGGCAACAAAATTATACTTATTGGGTTGGTGCATAATTATTTATCACGCGTTTTTGTAGGCGGGTTATTTGTTAACTAAAATTGCTGTTTTGTTTACTTTGTTTTTAATAAAAAAAGAATCGTAACTTCTTTGCCCGTGGAATCGACCAAGCAAATGGGAAGCAGTTATTGATGTAGATGGTGAACTACGCTCCGAAATAATCATTTAAAGAAGTTATTGTTGAATTTTCATAATATTGTTTAAAAAACGCCTGATAATTATGCACTAACCCTATATCTTTTTCAATACGCTTCTCAAGTATCTCTTTAAAAAAAAATTGTCTAACTTACCTTAGCCATATATTCAGTAAACCAATCAGGTATTTCATTGTTCTTGACAACATTCTTATTGTCATTTTCTTTCAGCGTACTGCAAGCTTTATCGAAGGACACCGTATTTTTCTTGATCAATTTCTCGTGAATATCCTTCTTCTTCAAACAGAACAATTTCGGTTTCATATTCTTCGCGTTATAATCGGACGCGCGTGGTTCTTTCGGTTTCGCACCTTGACTATTCGCCTTACTCACTTTCATAATCACTTTCTGATTGCGTCGGGCACGAATTCGAGAGAATTTCAAACATTCACGAAACTCTAGTTCACTATCGACGGGAATCAAATCATCGTCGCTATCCAGATACGAGATACGAATATCGTCCGTATTGAATTGCATATTGCCAGAATTTTGAATCTGTAAATGAAATATTTTAGTAAGAGTATAACACTCGAATTCTGTGATCCTAATAGAATATTAAAATCGCTGAAGCAAAACAGAATAAATTGTCAAGAATCGACAATTTCAACTTGAGTGGGGCACGGGTTAATATCAATATTTTTTTATGAAATTTGGCTCAAAAAATTTCTTTTTTAATAAAGTTTTTTTCTTAGGGGATGCGTAAAAAATATTTTTTTGTGGACCACACTAATATATATATATACTAACTTAAGTGAAATATAAAACTATATACAGCAAGTTAAGTTAAGTTAAGTTAATGCAAATTTTCAGGGAAGATAATTTCCTGGGATTTACACACTTTTGAAAATATAAATGTATATTTGTATAAAAAGTGTTATCAACTTTTGATAAACAAATTATAAAAAAATAATATTTACAAAATACTAATATCATGATTACTACAAACGGAATGAGAACATAGAAAGAAAAATATAATTTAAAAATAAAAATACAAAACTTTTGCATTTTGAAATCTGATTTGTTAAATAAATGATTAAAATAATAATAGATAGTAAATCTATCATTAAATCATTAACTATTAAAACAAATTTATCAACATTTGCATTTAAACGTTACAAATTCATTAAGTTCGTAAGTGAAGAGAAAATAAAACAACTATAAATTTATTAGTTTATTTTAATAATGTATTTTTGTACGGTTAATTTTATATTGAGCAGACATTTTAAAAGCATACCATAAAGTAAGCGATAACGTACATGCATGAGCTATTTATGTATTCAACTGATTCATTACGAGAGTAACAAACTTTAATTTATAATCTAGAAAACTTATTTGCACAAAACTATTTTATACACATACAAATATTCGTACAATAATAATAAATTTATCCTCAACATGTGAGCCATTTTCTTTGAAATTGGTGTAAGTACATTTTATATTATATGGAGATATTTTAAGGGTTTGTATTTGACAAAATGATGAGGAATTTTTTTTTTGGAAACTGTTTATAAATAAAAAATCTCATAACAGATTGCATTTATTGTTATCATTAACTAACTTTTTGTCAAAAATAGACTTACACCACTTTCAAAGAATTGTATATGAAACTACAAAGATATATTGTGAGTTTGTGATCCATAATAAAAATTACAAATTACTATTTTTAATTGTATGATAAATAAATAAAAATCTCGTGACATATAACGTCATTAGGTAATTTACTTATGTACCTTGATTTTTGATAAGCACAATGAATCATTTACTAGAATACAATTGATTTAAAATTAAATTCAAAAACACTTCACTTAATTTAACAATAAACGTACGAATCTATTTTAACTTTTTTTTTTCACCATTTCACAATTTATACACACTATTCATCATGATATGCATTATTTCATACAGTATGACGCAAATTAAAAAATATATATTAATTAATTTAACTATTGATTTAATTTACAGTTTAATTAACATTTTTTTATAATATATATAACTAAATTTATAACACAATTAAAATAAAAACATTGGCCAGTATGACGTTTAGTTAAAATTATTTATAATAGTTTATTTAAATTTCATAATAACGAATATAATAAAAATAATCAAAAATAAAAACTATTTATATTTGATGAAAAACACAAGTGAAAAGTTACTCTGAAATCAATGATAAAAGCACTTTCTCACGAAAAACTGAAGTGAGAATCCGGGCCATTATTTTTAAATACATAAACATTTAATGCCTGTATGCTGAAATATTTTTGTTAATAATATTGGTTCGTTAATATGAAAATTCTTGAATTCCGTAAGAAATTTCGTTGCAATAAGTATACATAGAAAAGATACGAACCATTATTTTTAACGAAAATGTTTATGCACAAGGGTATAAAGTAATTACGTGTAAAAATAAAATTTTAAATATTTTTAAAGAAAATTTAATGGTATTATTGTCATTTGAGTTTTGAAAATTCTGATAACTGCCAAAATTAAAAATTTTTATTACCAACAAAAAATCCAGTAATTTAACAAAATATCTTGTTTTTAATCTCGAAATAATATCGAAAAACCGTCAAATGACGCTCATAAAGTTTTCTTTGTTATAAATAATTTTAAATAATTCAATTATTTCTAATAATACAGGAAACCGTTGCATGTAAAAGATTTCTTTAGAAAGTTTATTTTAGAATGTAAAAAAAAAATATACAAATTATATATACATGTTGCCACATTATCGCGAAATTTTTATATAATAATTAAAAATATTTAGAAAGTGATTCATTTAAAGTTCAAAAAACAATTAAAAAAAAAGCAAAAATATTTGATAACAATTCTGTAAAAAATACACAGTCATTTCTTATTAGTTCATTATGAAAATAAAAATGATTGTATACAATTTCTTAAATATAAACAAAAACTTTCAAGCGTAAAAATAATACAGCTGATAAAATTTTCAAGGTCAATGATTTTTTAGTTTACTTCCCTAATTTAACACAAATAATACTTGATCTAACTTAAAGTTCAAGAAAATTGCAATAAATTTATAGAATTATTGGTATAAACTTGTTGATAAAAAGTTTGATTCGTAAATGTTAAAAATATATATTTTATTTGACCTTTTGCAAAAAATCTTGTGGAATATAACATTTGATCGCATGAATATGAAACTAAAATACTATTTATGATGAATGTAAACAAGATGCAAGTTAAAGTTTAGGCCATGTTGGAAATGTCACAAACATCTGCAGCATTTGACAACCATGTACAAAAAAAAAAACCAGTACAAAATATTATGCAATGTCATCGCGTAATAGTAAATTCACAAATTTTATTCACATGTCAAACTGAATTATATAATTTAACACTTACCAGGTATGATTTAAACGTGCTCCAATCTAGATTTGTGTCTGGTGTATCGACAATTCCGATTATCTTGGCTTTATCATCATCGTTTCCTGGTGTTTTCCATTGTACATCGTAAACGATTTCCAGCTCGCCAGGTTCCGGTTCGACTTTATGAAGAAACATGATTAAATGTCCTCTGAATGATTCGAGAAAACACTTTTTCTAATAAGACATTGCTACTTGTCAATTTATTGCGCACTAAATTGCTTGACAACAATCTGCTGGCACAAATTATGACCTTATTATGGCGGATAGTTTGTTGTTTTGATGACGAGGTGGCAGCACCTGACAAGTATTGATAATTTTTCAATTCAAAACAATTATTTTATGTTTCTAAATAGTTTTTAACATTTAAACACTATTAATAATAATAAACATTATTAAACTTGGTTTTTATTTATATATACTTGATGTGATTAGATAATTTATTATATTCTCGTATAATTCTCGCTTTTTCTATAATATTCTAGACTTTCTATAGTCTATTCATCCAATCAGCAGAATACACGTTAAAAATTGTACTTTTAAAACAATTTTTGCTTTGTTAATATACAATTTTTATTTTTAAAGAAATTGTTTGCAATAGGTATTATTTTATAACATTCCGATTTGTTTCTATTGATTATATATGTACTGATACTTAACTATTGTTTTTTTTAAATAAATGTATATAATGTCAATACATTTAAAGTATTAATTGACAATAATGTATTAAAGATATAAACAATTAATTAAATTCTGAAGATATTTGTAATCTAATGGCTCATTGATCTTAAAATCTGTTTTTATTAGAATGTCACCCTAGTTTTTATAAATCTAATTGCATACATAATAAGAAACGATTTTTTTTTATAAAATTTGTTTTATTTCATAATACAACATATATAAATTTTAAGTACTTTACATATACATCTCACAAAAATATATCATAATATACAGTATATACAAAAATATGTTTTTCTTTATTTTCTATATAAACTTTTTTCTAAAATTCTTACAATTAAATAACATTTAATTAAAATATACTTAAATTAGCTAAGCCTTACAATACTAACTATTATAGTTAATTTTGTAAGTTTACGTAAAATTTATATATTTATTTCTAAATATATATATAAATAAATAATGAAACATCTCAAATAATTTTCAGTGTACTATATATATTCACAGATATAAAAAAAGAGTTTTAAGCTTTTCAAAATTGTATGTAGACAATTTTTCAAATCGTTGTGTACATTTTTATCACTTGACATTTTTTGATTGTGGAAAATTGTAGCTATAGTCGATTTATTTAAAAAAAAAAAACTTAGCAAATTTTAGCTATAGTGCATTTTTTAAAATTTGTAGTAAATAATATTATTTTATATTTATAAATTCTCATTTTCGAAAGATTGATTATCTTTGCCGTTTTTTGACAGATCGGTTATTGGCATGTCAATGTCATCATCATCTTCATCTTCCGGTTTCTTGACATATTTGTAACGCATTGCCAATAAAGCAAAAACAAAAATATCAGCAACCATCAAACCAGCGTAAAGGAAATATTGTGAAGACTGAAAAAATAAGAACAAAATATTATTGCATATATTTTGTTTCATGATTGTAATAAAGATTTGTTATGTATAAAATTGTTACCTGTTTATCGAAAGCCTTGGCTTCTTCCACAATGATGACAATTAAGTTACCAAAAGCTGTAGTTAGCAACCAACCAGCTTGCATAACCGATTTCATAGAAACGGGAGCTTGCGAATACGAAAATTCTAATCCGGTTACAGAGAACATAATTTCAGCCATTGTTATCACCACATACTGCGGTATTAACCATAAGATATGAATACTGTTGGGTTCTGAGATTTCAAATACTACGATGTTCTAAAAACATAAAAATTTATTTCAAAATATAAGAAAATTCAAGCATAATTGTCCAGATTTACTTGAAGTAATCAAAAAAAAAAAGTAAGAGATCAATTTTTACTTACATTTTTTTCCAAATCGCCAAGCACGGTGTAGACGCCTCCTAGTTTAAATTCGTGTTCACCAATTTGCTTGTTGTTAACATAAAGTTTATAGTTTCTTGGCGCCATTTTGCTTAATTCTCTTACACCGAGATCAGAAGTATTCAACTTAATTGGATCTAAATCTGACCTATATTCAACGGAATAATTTGCTAATTCTCGCATGCCAATTAATGTTCTGAAACGAAAATAAAAATACAATTGTTACAAATAGATTTGTTACGACCAGTTTGAAATAGGTTGACCACCACTCCGGTTTTCACCCGGAGTTTCCGGTTTTCACCCGGATTCTCCGCTTTTTCAATTGAATCTCCGGTCTCCGGGTTATTTGTTGTAATCTCCGGATTAAAGTGAATTTAGATGTAGTCATATAGTTTTAAGTTAAAAAATTAATTAAGTCATTACTATGATCAGTGATAAATTTATAGTCAAAACAAAATATTATTTTTTTTAATGTATACTTAAGCGTTGAAACAAATTTAAAAATTTTATGATTGTATTCAAATTAAATTGTTTTTATATTTAAAAATAGTAGTTTTAATGTATTGAGTTTTGTAGCTCATCAAAATCTCCGGGTCAGTTGAAATAAAAAGGTGGTCACTTTAATTTGGAATCAGGTCAGATCTATCCAAGACATACGCAATGTAGATTTATCTTATAATTTACCATACTGCGCATGTTTCGCATAGTTCCGAACTAGTTCAGGATTTACTTAATTAACAAATAAAATATCTATAAACATACCTGACTAGAGGATAACCATTACTCGATTTTTCAACGTCGTCTTTAATATCAACAACTTCATATTTATAATTATCTGTAAAGTTATCGAATCGTATAAACTGTGCCATCATTTGTTTTTCCTCAACTTTAATAGCGACATCAAGTTTATTTGTGAACGTACAGTTTTGTGGTTCGATTGTGTATTTAATGTTTGTTTCTTGACCGATAAATGCCAATTGTTCATAGTGATAATTCATACTACGCAAATCAATAGGGTGTTTGAAACCCATTAGACTTACATCGCATGGCAAACTGTTAAAGATACGAAGTTGAGCTTCGCCTGATTTTGGAATTATTGGATAAGTTCCCTAAAAAGATTTGAATAAACTTGAAATTTAATATATTTTAAGACAGCTAAATTTGTAGTAGAAAAATATTTTTTATTGTGTAATATAAAGCTAGGTTCGATTAATATAATAATTTACCTCAAGTTGTAACTCAACAATTGCAGATAGAGCGAATGAAACAGCTGCTAATAATCCACCAACTGCTAAACGTTGTAATGGCGTTGTAAGAACTTTGCATTTGTTAAATAATGGATAAATACATGTGTCAAATAATGGAATGAATGCCAAAATTAACAATGGATTGACAACCTGCATTTGATCGGGTAGAATTGTGTAAAAACCAATATCTCCATTCATTCTGCTAGCTTGGAAAGTCCATCCTGTACCCTGGCAAAATATTTTTTTATTAGTGTTTTTGTTAAAAACATGGACATATAAAATAAAAAAATAGACATAGTTTTATTTAAATATACAGAACATTTTTCAACAATAAGAAAATATTGTTATACCTATTTGTAAATGACAGACAAATATAAAATTTTAAACTTATATTCTGTATCTTTTTTTTTTTGTTCTCTCTGTCCATTCAATTATTTTATATTCGTAGTTAAAAATTAATTATAGTTAGTTTACTAGTTTTAATACTTACTTGTTGATCGAATAAAGCCCAGAAAATAGGAATTGGTAAATATAAGACTAAAACTTTTAGTGAAGCTTTAATATCACTAATTAATTGAGAATCATATTTATCACTGGCATAATCTAACCAATGTTCTTTCTTTTCATTAGATTTTGATCTGATTTTCTTGGAGACAGCATGCTGCAAGAAATAATCAATAAAACTTAGTTTCGATAATATCTTCAAACAATTTTTATTCAAATTTAAAATTTTATTTACCCCAATACATTTTGAAACAAGAACAATGATATTTCCAGTTGGTTTCTTAATTTTATATAAAGATTTTCCAGCCACGAAAATAACTAAAAAAAATAATAATTAATTTCATTTGAGATTTATTTGGAACCATTTGAAAAATAGTAAACTCATTTGGATTGAACAAAGGGGAAATCAAGAATGTTTTTTTCATAATAAACACAGTCAATATTTTTAAAGATATTTAAAAAACTTTTGGTAAGTAATAATTTCAAATTAAACTATTTATATTTGGAAATAAGTTTACTAATTTAAACCATAAAATATTTGAATACTAACTGAGAGAAACAACCATTAGAATACCAGGAACACCAAAGGCAAGTGAATAACAGTGTTGTTCGTCAAAACAGTGTACGTTTTCACGTAAAATTGGAGTTAATAATGTTGAAATTAACGATCCAGCATTGATGGAGAAATAGAACATTGAAAAGAATTTAGCTAATTGTAATTCTTGTTGGGGCAAGACGAATTGGTCACCACCAAAAGCTGAAACGCATGGTTTAATACCTCCTGTTCCAAGAGCAATTAGGAGCAGTCCTAGTAATGATATTTCTCTGGAAAATTAAAATATTTATAAGTAGTTGCTATAGTTAATTTTCTCAGTGATTTTTGATATTTTATTCACATGTATACCATGCATTCATATAGATATGATACAAATACAATAAGACTTATCATATATGCTCTTTTATTTTTGTCATTTGGAAATATTTATCATTTGGAAAATAACGATTTTTTTCGGTTCAGTTCCGAGTGGTTAATTTTTAATTGTTAATACAATAATATAATATGAATAATAATTATTAATTAATAAAAGGTGTAACAATTAGAAGTATATAATATTTATATGACAATAATATAATTTATTATTCGAAACTTATATAATTTGTATGTATGTTTTATTTATATAATAATTCGATAAATAACATATGTTAACGTAACAAATTCTTGTACACACATCCACAAAAAACAAACAAAATACCCAAAATACTCTTTCGCGTAAGGCAAGTTGCGACTTGCGACTACGCTTCGAGACCTCAAAAATGAAAAAAAAAACGACAACTGACGTGGAAAGTAACGTGTTTCAACATATATCAAACCGAAATAAACCGATATTTTTTTCCGGTTTAATTCCGATTTTCGTTCCAGCAAAAATAACGGTTTTTCTTCGGTTTTCGGTTCAATTCCGGTTCGAATTCCTGCCTTTATATATATTTACATTCATTACAGGATTCAAATATTTTCCTACAACATTTATTCTATCAATCATCCTTCTCAGTTGCTTTTCAGATTCAAATTTCAATACTTACACTTGCGGAAAATTCAATGGTGGTATAGCGGCAAGAGATAGAACAATATTTCCCGCAGCATATAAAATTGACAAATAGAAAATTGTTTTAAATTTTCCTAACCAACTGTCAGCAATAATAGCACCAAATACTGGGAAGAAATACGTGAAGAAGATGAACATATGATAGATGATTTTCGCATCAGCTTCAGTGAATTCCAGAATATTTTTTAGGTATAGTGATAATACCGCTGTGTAAAAAATAATTATATTTTATTAATATCTTCGAATGGTTTATTTTCGGAATTTATTTTCATTTACTTACTTCGCATTCCATAGAAGGAAAATCTTTCGCAGAATTCATTGCTGACAATGAAGAATACTGATTTTGGATACGGAATTTTCTGTAACAAAATAGGGTATAATTAGTTTTCAACATCATATTTTATATTTGTGAAATACCCCCCCCCCCCATTTCACCCCCATACTCTATTCTGTAAAACAATGTTAAAGTTAAATTAAAACCAAAATTGTGAGATTCTATAATTTACTAATTATGTTTCACACATGTAACATCAGCTAAATATATTCTGGTGTAAGTATGTTTTTTGTTCAGTTGTTCTGTATTATTATATATGTATATATGAATGTATTTTTATGGATGTATATTTATATCTATTGTAAAACCTTGAAGAAGGCAATAGTGATTGCCGAAACGTTGACATAAAAGTTAATAAAAATATTTAACTGACTGAATTTGGTCAATTACTTATTATTTATGAAATTTTATCAGTCGACTATTTTCCAATTTATATGTAAAAAATGACAAATTTTTGTTTAAACTTTAACATTTTTTTACAGTAGTAGAATGATATTTACATGCTTAAAAATATTATATTAAGTTTTAAATATTAAAATATAAAGGCAGATTTCATAATAAACACTTTAATTAAGTCGAATATAAATCGACAAAAAAAACATCGATTTTACTGGTATCATTATTATTGCTATATGAATAAAATTATACTTTTTGTCAATTTCTCAAAATTCTAATAGTAAAATTATTTGTTGTTAAAAAAACAATGCTTTTTTGTCGGCTTAAAACTTAAATAATAAACAAATAGTTAAAATAATAAATGTATTTATTTTTCTTTTAAATTGTAAAATTATTTATTTTGTAGTTGGCCTGAAGACGATAAAATAAAACCAAAACTAGTCGCTAGAAATCAATAAAAAATAAAAAAAAAAAATTTACTCCTTTATTATTATAATCCTACATTTTAATTAAAATTAAAACAAATTTTCGTTCTGTTTAGATTATATTTGGCTAATGTTTCGACACTATACACTAGTGTCTTTATCAGAGCAACTGACATGTAATAAACAAATAAACAAGTAACTATTAGTAATACTCAAATGATGAGATTCTGTTTCGCCTTTAGAAGTAACTAAGTTACTATTAGGTAACTAAGAAAGAAATTAATACAAAACAATTATAAATTATGCAAAATAGAAGCCATCCCATCCCTTATTTATAATATAATTTTACTCGAAATTTACGTATAAATTTTACAGATTGACATTAACAGATAACTGTCAAATTTAGTTTAAAACTTCAAAAAAAAATTGAAAGTATTCTAAAATTAGAAAAATTATCACCTCATCTTCCGGTTTACCCGGACGTAATATCCCATCATTAGTTTTAAAACTAGACGATAAAATAAACTCAGGAAATTGATTTTCAATCACGATAAAATAAATTTTACGGTTTATTAATAACTAGAAATCGTTCAATCTTGCAGCTGAATTAAACATTTGAAATATATAAAATTCCAAAAACGAAATAAATTGAAACTATGTACAATAAATAGTAAATTTGTTGTTAAATAGAGCGGAATAATTACGTCTGTATCAAATGTTAAACAACTTAATATAAACTTTCATAAAATTCTATTAATTGTTTTGTACAACTATTTCTATTTAACTGATAAAAATTGTAAGTATGATATTATTTATTTAACCTATTTTACAATAGTTATTACTGTACAATTATGATTGAAACAGATAAAAAAAAGTCTCCATAATAGTTATAAGCTTATCCTTACCATTCGGCCAAGTTTATGATAAAATCTCAAATCCAATAATATTAATCACACTGTATATTGACACTAAATTTCAAATTAGAAAGATTTGATAACATTAAGGTTATGACCTTCAGTGATTAAAATTCTTGTCACACATTATTTAAATTAAATTTATTTACATATTTTTTTTTTGTATTATATATAGAAAACAATACAATTCTTGTATATTTATAATTATTTTTTATCTTCAAAATATACTATTGTAACATTCATATTATTCAGTTTCAAATTATATATTTCTTGAAAATAAAACTGACTACGATTAAAGTTCTGTATTAATATTTATTCGACGAACTCAATGTCCGTCTTCATTAGGGAAAATATTACCAATGACATTTACAGTAAATAACGGAACATATTATTTACTGTAAATATCATTTGTATCATTTTCCTGATAAAAACGGACGTTGAGTTCATCGAAACATCGATTATAAATAAATATTAATACAGAACTTTAACCTAAAGCAGTTTTATTTTAATATATTAAGTTTTGAAAGACTTTTTACTATGATAGATATTTCTTTGTCTTTCTTTTTAGTTGTTTCATCAAAATTAAAACCTTACAAATTTGAAATGTGATATTTAAGTTTCCTATTACAAATACTCAAAGCTTCTAAAAGAAAAATATTATTTTTTAACCCTAACAAGAGTAATATATTTGCATAGAGCAAAACAATAAAATTAAGAATAATTTTCACTAATATGACACTTATAAAACAATTTTATATAATTTAAAACAGTTTTGTAGCATAGTTTATAATAAGCCTGTTTAATATTTTTTATTATTAGCAATTTAGAGTCTGCTGCAAAGAGTAAATTTAATACTAATAGACTCGGGCCCCAAAGGCTCAGAAATTTATTTCTGACTTTAAAACCTTGTACCACTAAACTGATAACGGCTGAGTCTGAGTGGTTCGGTACCCACTATAAGCTTTTGTGTTTGGTTGTGGGCCAATGACCCGCACCATTGACAATGCAAGTAAAAATTGTTGAGAAACTAATATGGTCAGCATCTCGAGTATGTAGCCCTTATGTTCCATTTAGGAATTACAAGAATTGATGATAAGTTAGTAGCAGAATAAGCTTGCAATAAGGCTCCTAGTTGATTTGTTGCAAAGCTCTTACATCAAGCTGATTTCTGTTCACTGAAAAGGTCATTGACCTTTAAACGAATTAGGCAACCTGCAATACTTGTATGTATTTTATGTATGTAACTTATTTTTATGTAAATAGCAACTGTTTGACACTTACAGGAATTCAGTTTACCAGAATTTAAATAACAATATTATTACTAAATATATTTACTTTTTTATACATAACAATAATAATGCATCTAATTTAAAATATATATTATACTTAGTTATTTAGTATTTGAGGCGTATAGATGCAAAACTCACTATTCGACAAAAAGTGAAAAATGAGATTTTGCGCGATTTGGACGTAGAATTTTACAAGGAATACGATATTTAGGTTAATTAGAAAAAAAACTCAGTATTTAATATGGGAAACACTCTTTAAAGTTTAGTGTTGGATGCAAAACTCACTACTTGCGTTGATAGTTTAGATGCAAAAGTAACTGTTTGCTTTCCACCAATAATTAAATTTTATTGGTGGAAAGCAAACAGTTACTTTGTATGAATTAATGATGTATAATACCAATGATTCACGATTTTAAATAAGTATTGCCATCTAGTAACAAGATTTTATCATCAAAATACAATTACACTTAGCTATAACAGTTTTTTGCAAATATCTCAGAACTTAAAATTTGCAAATAGTGAGTTTTGCATCTATACGACTCATTTATTGTATATTAAAATTTGATATTTTTAATCTTTTTGCAATTTGATAGCACATTATTAGTTTCGTGTCCGTAAGTGTGACATAACAATAAGAAATAATTTAAAAATATATTTTATTATTATTAATTTGCTACTGATGATGGAAGTTTAGTTTTCGAAATACGTATTTAGCTATATTTTAAATAAATTTCATGGTTTTAGAAAGTTTTTAAATTCTTTCTGTTTTATGTATTTCATATATCTAGTGTGTGAGAAATGTATATGTGGTCTGTTCTTATCATTATACTGCAGAGAAAGATAAAGATTAGCTAAACAAAGATTTTTTTTAACTATTTAGCCTTGAAATTATATATTAATGTTAGAATATTTCTTTTGAATCATAATATAAAGATCAAGAATAATAAAAATTAGTTTAGATGATGGATTTAATTTACAAATTTACAATTTATGATTTAAAATTTTAGATATATAAGATATGGTGCATAATGCATTTAAGATATTTATGATTTAAAATTTAGATTAAGAATATCACCATATTTTTTTATATTTTAAATCATAAATTTTAAATCTAACCAATCATATTACAGTATTTTAAACGTGTTTCGCGATCGTCAGCTGTCAGTGAATAGAGGAAACAAAATTGTTAAATTTCAATAAAATTTAAAGTTTTTCTTTTTTTATATATGTATTCATTACATATTAACAATAATATTTCTGAGATAGTTATATCACTTTCATTATTATATAAAAAATCAATTTTTGGAATTCAGTTTTCATATAGCCTCACATGATGCATATGTCAGAAACAATAAAAAAATACATATATACATTCAATCACGTGATTTCTCAGTTAAGCTTTGATTGGTTGAATTTTAATATTCTTTTATCATGTAGAAGTGCTTAAATTTTATATCTAAAACATAAATCTTAAATTTGTAAATGAAATTTATTATACACCAGGCTTATAGTTCGATTAAACTGTGGTTTCAAAAATGTGGTTTCCGAATATTAAAAAAAAATTGGCTTATCTAAAAATATATAATATATAAATTTAGAACACAATATTTGGATTATATTTTTATTTTAAGTAAAAGGAAAAAATAAACTAAAATAAATAAAATATATAAATAATATGTGCAAAAACATTTTTAAAACCACTGATAAAATAAATCAAAATAAATATTAAACATACAATAGTATTATAATGTAGATTTGCTTATCTGTATAATCACCTAATTAACTTATAAATTATATATATATTAAAAATTTATATATTTTTGATTTTATTACGTCTGAAAAATATTATTTTTAATATATATATATATTTTTAATTCTCGTATTGTTACAAAATTATTTTATTACAAATTTATATTTCGTGGGAAAATACACAATCACGCTATATATCAAAAGGATTTGGCACAAACTCTTTCCACTATCTCGAAATCAGTTTTCTCCAAACAAGCAAATTTAGCTTTATCCACATTCATAATACCTATCATAGATGCTCTTCCATTTCTACTACTTGGAAACTTTCGCACACGCAAGCCACTCCCTCAATCACACCACTCCAACTAGTCATCGGACGTCCACGCAAACGTATACCTTCCAAATCATTCATATACAAATTCTTTCAACCAAATGTTCATTAGACATTCGCTCAAGATAACCGAATATTTAATTATATTATTAATTTTTTTAAATCAAAATATCTAATTATTAAATTTTTCAAAATAAATTAATGAAAGTGGCTATTTATACATACACCTGTATGTATACGCAATTGGCTATTTATACATACAGTATTTTCAAGTAATTGGCTATTTAGGGTAGGTTAGGTTAGTAGGTTGGTTTAGGTTTTTTTTTAGAATGTATAAATAGCCAATTGCGTATACATACCGTATGTATAAATAGCCTCATCCTAAATTAATTCATGACTAATATCGTTACAGAATTAAATCATGTCTAACTCTATTAACAGTAGTTAACCACATTTTTTTATATAAACATTTTGCGGTAAACATTACATATTTTTTACAGTATAAATAAATTCTATATATGTAAAATAAAACGGCTTTAAGTGTAAGTCCTGTGTAAATATTTATTAATAATCAACGTTACGACAAACTCAACGTCAGTTTTTATCAGAAAAACTGATACAAATAACATTTACAGTAAATAAACAAAACATAATTTTTAAATCACACAGATTGATGTTATTTTGTTCTTTATAAATTTCTATTGCTTCTCTTATCAATCTGCCGGTAATAGTGATTGGTCTTGCAATAATTACAGTATCTTCGAATTTCGCATCAGTTTCATTTGAGTTCGTCGAAACGTCGATTATTAATAAATATTAATATAGAACTTAAGTCTAAAGCTGTTTTATTTTACATAATGAGTTCTGATTTTTTTACTCTGTCTGTATATGTACGTATTAGCATTAAAATTTACGATAATATTGTTTACAAATATTTACAATCAGGATTGTAAATCATTTATTATATGAATAAACAAACCCAAAATTAGACAAGAAAATTTCAATAAAGTCAAGTTTAGTTCTAATGGCATGTTTCCAAATCAAATAAAAAAATTATTTAATGTATGTTTGTTTCAATATAAAGTAAAATTTCATTAACATGCTGGAAATACTAGGCTGGCTCAGTATTGAAAATTTTGTAAAATTGAATGTATTGCTATTTATACATAAAATGTTAGCACACAAATTACCTGCATATCTACATAATAACATAACATATGTTTCTGATGTGCATAATTACCCCACTAGACAAACTACACAATTATATGTGCCCAGGACCAATATGTCAAAAACATCATTGTCCATATTTAATAAAGGTATAAATATGTATAATAATTTACCAAATGAGATTAAAAAATTTAGAATTTAGAAAATATTAAAGAATTTAAATATAAAGTAGGGTTATTGCTTAGAGGTATGTAGATGACTACAAAATGTCTTGTCAATTTGTTTTTCTGATGTATAATATTTTATTGTGTTTCTATTGTAAATTTTTATTGTAGATTTGTATGTGTACAGTGTTTATACTAGCGTAAAGCTAATTAATAAAGTATTATTATTATTATTCTAAAATGTATACATTAAATTCCCTTCCATGACTTAACGAATATTTTTGCGATTACTGTACCATTATTTTTTTCCATTTTGATTAAATCCCATGATCATTAATTAAGTAATTTATTTATCTTGCTCCAAACAGGTATTCTGGTATATTTTTCCAAGAACCGATGAAAATTATACAAAAAAATAACAACGTTATTTATGTTAGATTAGGTCATGCGTTAAAGGAGTAAAGCAAATTATTCTGTACATTTAATTTGTAATATAACTTTCCAGTTTAATAATATTATTATATCGTAAATAAAATATGAATTTTCAGAAATTATATATTATTTTGAAATAAACTATATTTAAAAAAAAAAATGAGCATGAATTAATTCAGAAAGAATTTAAATTACAAATTAATTCTCTTTGAAAAATTGAATTAAAACTTTTAATAAAATATGCTAAGATTTATGATTTAAGCCTTATAATATATAAAATAAATTAGAATTATAAACTAATTCCTTTTATAAGTAAATTGAAAGATATCTATCACTTAAAAGTTTAAAATATTTGAGTGTCAATAATTTCAATTAAAGTTGGTAGTCGATGAAATATTTTATATTAATTTTTATAACATCTATAATTATAATAATAAACATGAATTTAAAAAACAAAAACCGAAATTTATTTATTACCTTTTTCTGCACCATTTTTCCCAACAAATTTTCTTTAGTGTTTTCACAAAACAATTGCACACTTTAAACTACAGTTTTATCAACCTACACAGTTGAATTACGAGAAAATTCAATGTCATTTGCAATTATTTCAATTATTTCGCACAATACATTTTCGTTTTTGAAACTAAATTGTTATTTTGCAGCATATTATAGTATTTTTTTTCATAAAAAGTCACTATTGTTAAACTTTAAAATTAGCTCTATATGTATATTTTATGTCACGGTAATAGTTAAATAAATTATTGATAACAAATATTATTTATATGCAATAACAATGACCGTATATCGAGGGAAAAAATGTGAATGTCAGAGTTAGAAATTTGCTAAAATTTGATCCGATATACTTGGCGAATTGATGTATACGCTGACAGTTGCAGTTGTTGACTGATCTCTCTGATGAATAAAATTCAAATGTTACTGACTGAGTCAGAGAAACATGGCGTATGTTAAGAGTGAAATAGTAGATTGCGTAAAAAGTAGTTTTGAATGGATAGAAATGCATAAAGGTAGAAAAAGACAGACTATAAGTAATGTATTGTATATATATTAAAGGTATTTATGTATGTAACAGAGTAAATAAGGTATGTAGTTACTATGTTACTGTATTAGTAATAATGGTCAGTAGTTATTACAGCATTTATATTATGATTGAAAATTTTATTACAGTGATTCTAAAAATGTTAGGAGTTCCGAGATATTTTTGAAATGTTTTTATGTGAAAACGGACGGTACTGTATCTACACTGATTATTTTCTTGTAATAAATTATTTATGTATGTCTAGTCTATATCAGTTTTCAAATCGATATTTTCCGAATTTTTTTTTCTTACGGCATCAAATTTATAATATAATAAATTAAATTTTATAATATAAAATTTTGTAAAATTCCACATTTTTCGATAATTGAACAAATTAAAAATAAGTAAAATAATTTGTTTTAAAAATTAAACTATGTCTTGAAGAAGTGATGTGTGTATAAAAATTCTTCCGTTCGGAAAAAAATAAAAATATTTTTAGTAACACTATTCAGAAACGATTTAACACTTTGTTAAAATTTAGGATGAGGCTATTTATACATACGGTATGTATACGCAATTGGCTATTTATACATACTGAAAAAAAAAAACAACCTAAACTAACCTACTAACCTAACCTACCCTAAATAGCCAATTGCGTAAAAATACTGTATGTGTAAATAGCCAATTGCGTATACATACCGTATGTATAAATAGCCACTTTCTAAAATTTAACGCTTTACTCTACATAATAATGAATAAAAAAACAATCCTTTGCTTTACCTACACTAGGTAATTTGAATTTGTTTAATTGCATACATAGAATAGATATTGTATATAATGTCTGTATTGTACATATTATATTCAGGCAAGTTTATGAATATTATTATATAAAAATATTTTTTAATAAAACATAATTTTACATCCTTGTAAATTATCTAAAAAATATATTAACAAATGACGCAAATGTCTGCAATATTTCATCATAAAATATTTAATAATTGCACTGTACTAATCGATATGTTATATTTTATTTTATTATTTTTTTTGCGCACCACTTAATAATTTAATATAAATGTAATTTAAAAGTGATCTAAATTTTTCTAATATGTTACATGACTCAATACAATATTATTTGTTATCAAATTGAAGACGAGCAGATATATATTGTTCATTTAATCAGTTTTTATGCGTCATCAAAAAAATCACAAACAGAAACATCTATTTTTAACAGTATTACGGGTGTATTAATTCCGTTTAAATATAAATTTTGAAATTCCGTAAGAAATCTTGTTATATAGCAAAGAGATTTCTTACGGAATCTCAGAATTTTCATTTAAAAGGTACGGTATTTTTAACAAGTTTAATTAGTTATTAATAATTTACGTTTCGACGAACTAACCATCCGTCTTCATCAGAAAAAATAATGAAGACGGACGTTGAGGAAAAATATAAAATTTTCATTTCTATTTTTTAGTATTTATGTGATAATATCAAAGTGATCTATATATAGGTTTACCCATATATTTCTAATCTTATTTAAATACCTATATAAAGATACTTTTTAAAATACATTTTTTATCAATATTTTCTTTAAAATAATAACAAACAAAAAATGACCTACAATACATGATATTATTCTGAACTTTCTCTACGTTTTAGTACCTCTGATTCACGCAATTAAAACGCATGGAAACTGCATGCGTATACCTACATACACAAGCAAATAATTTTATAAAAAAAATGTGTGTCACATTCACAATAAAACATTTAATATAACCAGACTAATTTTTAACCTAAATTGTTAATTACAAATTAAGAATTGTTTAAATCAAATATTAGCGAATTAAATAAACATAAATACGCATTAATAAATCTGTGACATTTAAATTTATCCTAAAGTGATTTATTTGTAATTTTATAAAAGATGGCCATGATTTCAAAGTCGTTTGTCTCTTAAGATAATTGAAATTAATTATAATGGAAAATACATAAATAATTCGTCACCATAGTTACCTTGATGATGTGAAGTTATTGTTTGGTTTTTAAACATAAAATATTATTAAATTGTTGTACTATTGTTTTGTTTATTTGCTCTGTTTAACTAAATTTGTTTTACATTAACCGATGGTTTAAAATATTAATTTGTTTATATTTTAAATTACACAGAGTGTCTCATTGAAAGTTACGGAATTTTCAAATAATTGCAGTTATTAAGAAAAGTAAAGATTGCATTGAAAAGAAGAAAGTCTAGAGTTTTAAATAGGTAAATTCAACAAAATATTTGTATATCAGTTTATTTTATTAATGATATTTGCCAATAATCTACGATCTAATAACTGAATTTGACCAAAAATGGCAAATGAAACAAACAAACAAAATCGACTGATTGTTAATTTTAATTTGTACGCATTAAAAATTACAGATTTTTCCTTTTTTTAACGCAATTTTTGTTTCTACAATAACTACAAACATTTGAAAATATCAACTGATTAGTTTCAATAATTTCCCATGAGATACACTATTTAAATAGCTTTTTAGATATAGATTACGTGGTTTCGTCGTTGGTAGAAAAAAATCTAATATAATTATCGTTAACTACAGAACAGCATTTAGGTCCAGTTGTAGAAAGTATTGTTAAAATAAACTAGACAAATAGATTGTCAATTGTCTTCAAACCGTCTCATTGACTGGACAGTTAGCAAATTAACGAATTGATTAACTTACAAAGCGTTTAACAATGCTTTATACAATCGATGGTCTATAAATGTTAAAAGTTAACACTATAATAAAAAAATTGTATATTTTTTATACTCGTATCACAATTCACATTTATTTTATCCTAATTGAGAAATTTATCTATATAATATTTGCTAAATTGATCTGAAAAATTAATATAGTAACTGCCAAAAGTAATTCGATTTTTTTCTGTGTAATATTAAAATACTTTTCTATAATTTATCAAACTTTATTTCATATACGTGACAAAATATTTAAATACCATTTACAAAAAAAGAATATATTATAATTGAAATATCAAAAGTTTTTCATGCATTTAAATAAATAACAGTTATATATCTTCTTTTCATAAACTAACTTCAAAATACATTAAATTTTCCACCATGTATTAATAATATTTATCAAAATAGTGATGTCAAATATTTGTATTTTACTTAACCAATAACATACCATATATTGACAGTAACTGTAAATTAATTTCCGGACAGAAAATTTCGTAATAGAAAAGTGAATATAAATTTAGAAATAATAATTGTACATATTCAGTACGTTTAATTTAAGGTTAAATATTTTTGTAATAAGGATATTTGTAATACTCAATAACTTATCAGCAAAATAACAAAAATAAAAGTGAATAATTACATGCAATTTGAGTTTTTTTTTAAACTGTGTTATTACGAAAAATTATACAAAATTTAAAATTGGCTGTTTTACAGAATTTTGGTTCATATAATTATAGTAATTTTATTAAGTTGATGAAAAAATATATACAAAAAGTTTAATTTGTGTCTTCCTTGGTATTGGTGAATACATTCAATGCCCGAGCGAGTCAATACGCTTGGTTAACATCGAAAGATTGTCAAATTAAATTAAGGGTACTCATATCTCGATTTACTATTATAAAATAAAATTTTGAAAACAAGATCACTGTCGCAATGTTAAATAATTTTAACACTCAAATATTTTGTAAAGTAATAAATTAAAAAATATATATTACATCGTTTTTTTATTTCCTTCGTCTGTCAGGTCTGTGGTGGTCACAGCAGATTTTTATTATTATTATTAAATCGTTTTATAAAATAAAACAATATTTAATCCATTTTATGCATAAATTTTATTTTTTTGTTGTATTTTCCCTTTATTTAAATATCGCCTTTATCAAACGAGTTTAAAAATACTGATTATAAAAGAAATTATGTAAAAATTTGCAAATTTCTGTCATAATTACATGAAGCGTTGATAATTTAATTATTATTCATGTAAATGACGTCAAAAGCATCTTCTATAATATAAATTTGATCTATTTTTACATAATTGCAGAGAAAATAACATGAAAATTACAAAATTATACAAGATACTAGTATTTATATTCAAATAAAACGCATAATTTAACAGAGAAAAAAAATATGATACAGTCAAAACATGACTATTAGCTATAGCATATTTCAAATATCGAAAATACGTATCGTAGTTTTTGTTCAAACAAAATAAAACTACAAATTAATAACAAATACTATTTGTATATTTGATTTGATTAAAAAGGTATGTGATAAAAATAATTAGTACGCCTCTGTTTAATTTGCATATCAAAACAGCGAAAACGAAGGTTATGCCATCTGAAAGAGAACTGACCAGTATAACCCAGTTATCAATAAAACGTGTTACAAAAATTTCGCAATCAATTTCACTTTTAATTTAGTAAAACCATAAGCAAAAAAAAACAAACTTATTTGTTGCTATTTTTATTTACTGTTATTGATATTATCATTCAACATATGTAACATTAAATATAATTACATTTGTGTTATAGTCAGAATAAAGTTTGATATATTTATATATATATATTTTTACGTGGGGTATGTGGTGTAAATAGGAGAGATCGGGTACGAAACAGATTAGTGTATGATGAGTGTGAAATTGAAAAAAATGTTGTAGCAAAAGTTCGTGTTAGTCAGTTAAGATGGTTCGGACATGTTGAGCGAATGTCTAATGAACGTTTGGTTAAAAAGATTTATTTGAATGATTTTGATGGTATACGTTTGCGTGGACGTCCGATGAGTAGTTGGAGTGGTATGATTGAGAGAGTGGCTTGCGTGAGCGAAAGTTTCCAAGTAGTAGGAATAAAAGAGCATGTATGAGAGGAATTATGAATGTGGATAAAGCAAAAGTTGCTTGTTTGGATAGGAATGTTTGGAGGCGACTGATTTCGGGATGATGAAAAAAGTTTGTGCCACATCCATATGGGTACATGGCGTGATTGTGTATGTATATATATTATGTATATATATTTACGAGACTTGATCGAAAAGTATTGTCACATAGTTACTTGAAAATTAGTTGATTGAGTTTGCACGTTTATAAATTTTTGTAAAAATCAATATAGAATTTTGAAATAATATTATATTATGTTACGAGGAGTAGAAAGCAATCTTTATTGTGTTGAGCCCAGATACTTGTGGCCGAGGCAGAGTCAAGGCTAAGCAATCTGGGCAAACTGTAAAACAAGCATTCTGCTCCAAGTAATATATGCTACTTTTTCTTCGAGCGTTCCCAATGATACTAAATAAATAAATAAAAATACATAGCAAGTATGTAAATTTTTATTTTAATACATAATTTTTTATCATAATGTTTATGATTTTTACATTACTTTTAACTTTTTTCGTAAATTTAATAAAGTAATTTTTTTAATAATGTAACAATTAAACTTTTTGAATTTTATTAAAAATACTAGTTTAAATTCTACAGAATATATTATTTTTTCTAAATTTCTATATCAATATTCCTGCAACATTAAAAACTGTATAATTATCTTACATAATTGATATGAATCCATTAGCAATATGTTAATAACACTAAATTGGTTAAATGTTAAATCTTTTTTAGAAATGTCGGTAATGATTTTTATATTTAAAATGCAACGTGGTTTACTTCCAAAATATTTAATTGACAATTTACAGATTAATAGTAGCATACATAATTATAACATCAGAGACGCTAATAATTTTTACATTTCCAAGAAGAATAAAGTTAGTGCCACGAATAATTTATTTCTTAAAGGGTTAATACATTATAACAACTTGCCCACACACATTAAAGCAACTAAAAATTTAAAAACATTTAAATTGGAAATTAAAAAATATTACCATGAAAAGGTAAAAGCAAATTATTAATTGTGTTCATCTATTGATTAATATCTTTAAGTGTAATATTTTTTTGTATTATATTGTACTGTATTTACTAGCGTAAGCTAATTAATAAACTATTATTATTATTATTATAAAATTTCAATTTATTTATAATTTAGAAAAAATTATCGGTCAGACATACTTGAAATTTGTAAATATTAATTTTGTTTTTATTAATACCTATGTACACAGAATATATGTACCGAAATTTAATAATGTGCTATCAATTTGCAAAAAGATTAAAAATATTAAATTTTAATATACAATAAATATTAAATAGCTAAATATAATATTACATATATTTTAAATTACATGCATTGTTATTGTTATTTATAATCTGTTATCTTTATAAACGGATAATAAATATTTTTTTTAAATATTTCTATTATCTGAAAGATAATATAAAATATATGTACATGTTTGTTATATAAATACAAAAATATTAATAACATAGAAATTTGTTTTAAAACACCGTTGTAAATTACATATTTATATTACAAACTAATAAATTATCTATTTGGCAATACTTTATTGTGTTATCAACAACGTCAATCACTGTGAAGGCACTGAGTTAAATAAAATTTAGCTTCTATTAATTATTAAAAATCTATAAATATATTATTATAATCTAGTTACTTATTTGTTACCTAGTAACTTGTTTCTATATTCTATTATTTACTGTAAAGTCATTTGTATCATTATCCTGATGAAAATGGATGTTGAGTTTCGTCGAAACGTCGATTTTAATAATAATACAGAACTTTAACTTTAAGCAGTTTAATTTTTATATAATGAGTACTAAAAGATTTTTTATTATGTATAATATATATTTAAATTTAAAATTTGCAACAAGAAAGTATTAGTAACAAATTTTTAAAGATTGTAACAGGTTTGTGTGTCAAAAATGGACATGTGTAGGCTGTAATTTCATAATAAATATTTAAATAAAGACATTTCGGCATTTCGCATTTCGATTTTGTCAAAACCAACTTTCATTTATTGCAACAAAAGTTGTACCATAAAAAATCTATCTAGATGCAAGTTTTTGAATGATTTATGATTAATAAAAGTTTCGAAATTTAGTATTTCGAATATTAACAATATTTGTAATAAAAATGCACTTACTTCTTCAGTCGTTTCAATATCTGTATATTCATGTGATGCGTTGCCAATTCGGTCATCATTTCGATCTAATAATCCTGATTCTGTAAACAACAAAACAAAAATAATATAATAAAAATCTTTCATAACTCATTATATTAAAATAAAACTGCTTTAGATGTTTAGTTCTGATAAAGACTAACGTTGAGTTTCCTGGAAACGTCGATTTTAAATAAATATTAATACAGAACTTTAACCTATAGCAGTTTTATTTTAACAATAAAAATAGTAAAAAAATCAACCTTCAGACGCAATCTATGACTTAAAGTATTTATTTTTTGATAAAATGACAAATAATTATTATATAATTTCTATTTGTGTGCCTTTTAAAACGAGACGCCACTGATTTATGCACGCAAAAACCTTGTATTAATTCCATAATAAACTTATAACTATTTATATATTGTGGTAGTGCTTTTAAATAAGAAATTAAATGAAAAAATTACTATATTTAAGTTTATCATTGTAATATAAATTATAAAAAAGTTATTCCATATTTTTTTTTCTAATTTCTTATAATAATTAACAGATTAATGTATACATAATGCGTTGCCTAGGGTCCCTGACTGACAAAAAAAATTTGATCTTTTTGATAAAAGTAATTAAACAAGTTAGACATTTTATTTTTGGAACCAAATAAAATTTTATTTATTTTCGAGACATTTTTTGGGCCCATAAATGCTACTATCAAATTCAGTAAATATAGCGAATCACAAAACCGAATTAATTATTAATTAATTAATTAATTACAAAAACTCATCATTTGTTTAATGTTTAGATTAAAATGCAGAAAAAAGTTTTTCTGAATTTCATGTTTGATTAGCAATTGCAAATGTTATTTTAATTACAAATAAATTTTATTTAAATATTAGCTATTGTATTTTTATATCTTTACATATACATATTGTAGTATAGATTTATTTTATTGTAGTTTTATTAATTACTAACAATTTAATGAAACTAACATAGTAAAAAATCTTTCAAAACTCATTATATAAACTAAAACTGCTTTAGGTTCAAGTTCTGTATTAAATTTTTTATTTATAATCGACGTTTCGACGAAACTCAACGCTCATCTTCATCAGGAAAAAAACTGATACAAATGACATTACAGTAAATAACATAACTTAGAAACAAGTTACTAGATAACAAATAAATGACTAGTTTATAAAATTTTATAGATTATTAATTAATGCAAGTCAAATTTTATTTAACTCAATATCAGGCACAGTAATTGATCAAAAGTAAAAAATTAAACCTCAATCAGTAAAATTTATACACAACTTAATCCTAAAGCCTTATTATTTTAATATAATGAGTTCTGAAAGATTTTCTTACTATATTTAATGTATTTTTATAAATCATATAATCATATTTTTTTGTTTTAAATCGCTTAGAAAAATTGTCACATAAATTATACTACTTTTAGACAATCATATAACTCAAATATATTACGCGTAAAATTGTTAACAAATGCAATATTTATAAACAGAAAATCAATATTCCGCTATCCAATAAACATCATAAATAATAATAAAGTGAAAATACATATTTTTAATAAATCATATTGCACGTGTATATTAAAAATATATTTATATTCATTGAGATAATATGATTTTGAACGTATTACAATAGATAAGATTGTTTCTACGATAAAATACAGTTTCATCATCATTCATTAATTTATATTTCGAAATAACGCTGCGATATTAATTATAAAAATTATATCTCAGCGTCAGAAACGCAATAAGAATGTACGAGTATAAGTATATATAAGTATTATATAAGTATAAGTATATATAAGTTCTGCGAAATATTATTTATAATAAAAATATTATTATATTGTTTTATTTATCGAAAAGGAACACAGTACAAGTACTTATAAGTAATTATATATAACAAATTTAAAAAAAATTGATAATATTTGTATTTTTATATGTGGTAAACAATATGAAGTACTAAGTAGTGATATTGCAAAAAAAAATTAAAGTAAACAAAATGATTTAATAAAACAAGTTTTGGTTTAAAGTTGCGTATATTATCAGTCGATTTCTTGGTTGTTCACAAAGCCGTATTTACCTTTTTCGAGGCCCCAGGCGCAATTGAAATATGAGGCCCCCTTGCAGATATTCTTTAACTAAAAAGGAATTGTCAGTGGAAAAAAATTAGTTTTAGTCTTATTATTATTATATGAAAATCTTTTTAATTTGTTTAAATTGTTTATACATTGGTATTAGATCAAAAAAATCAGATCTTATTGACAATGACAACACCAGTACTTCAACATTAGCAACGTATTGAAAAATAATTTACTCGTAAATTAAAACTAGAAACTAGAAATTAAAATATAATTTTCAAATTGATCTGATGTCTGATTTGAAATCTGAGGCCCCTTAGCTACGAGGCCCCAACTTGCGCCTCATGCGCCCGTGCATAAATACGGCTCTGGTTGTTCATGTTGTTCAAATAGGTAGAAAACAAACAAATAAATAAATAAATTTGACAAAAAATGGCGTATGGAACACACAAGAAATCGACTGTCAATAAGTTATAGTTTCAAATTTTCTAAATCGATATAAAAATTTTTTTTTTTTAATTTTTCATTAAAATAGTACATATATTGTACAACGAGCCAGGAATGGTACTAATTTCTCACGAGCATGAAAATTTGTGGCACGAGCCTTGGAATTTAAAAAATAGTATGATAAAATAAAAATGCTTTAGGATTAAGTTCTGTATACATTTTAATTAAAAATCGACGTTTCGATATACTCCGTGTATATCATCATCAGGAAAAAAATATACAAATGACATTTGTAAATTATGTTACAAAATAATTATAATTCGAAAATTGCACAATGTCTATATTTATCTATATTTAAAAAAATCATTTTAATTTGACTTTTTATTAATCACACTGTATATATCATTAAATTTACTGAACAAATAAATTAATATAATAATGGAAAAATATTCTTCAAAATCAATATCAAATAAAATATATTAGGAAATTCTATCTTGTTAAATAAATATCAGAAATTGATAGAAAAATAAATGCACCTTCATTCCATATATCGTCGTCGTCATCGGATGCAACCGGTAATTTCCGTTTATTTTCGGTATCAAAATGGCCACGCAATAACTTATCATTATATATACTTTTCGGCTTCATTCTATTATTGACATTATTATATTTCATTTTAACTTTGTCACATTTATTTTAACACTTAACCGTTTCTTACACAGATAATTCGTTAAACAATTATTATAAGTAAATATAATTTTCAACCATTTCACGTGGCACGCATTTTATTTTAAATTAAAATCCGCACGAAACAACTGAATACTTTAATAAGTAAATGTATATTTTATAACGTGAATTTAATATTGAATATCTGACACGTTCCATATGTTTGTAAGTCAGCCATATTGTACCGGTTTTGCTTGTTTTTTTCTCAAGGTAAACGCTAGTCAGTTGTTTCAACGTAAAACTTGTAGATAATACAAAATATTTTTTAAATAAAATGAAGAAATACTATTAACAGTACACTTGTTTTTAAACTGTATTTTAAGAAACCGAAATTATATTAAAAGAAAATAAAAATAATGACCGCTAGTTTATTTTAACATCAAGTATTGATCCGCTGAAATTGTACTTTCACTGATGCGTTTATGTTTTTCACAGATGCACTAAAAAGATTTCACTTTCTCTTCCGTATAAAGACTCAATGTCAACTTGTATGCTTTGTATATACGTATATATATATAATATAAAACAAGGTTAAACAATTTTATCAAAATTTATTAAGTACTTTTTTTGAAAATAAATAATTATCAATTATTTATATTGCTTTTTGTTATACGGTTACTGTATTTTTTTGTTTTTAAAAATTGTAATGTTTTATATTCAAAAATAATTATAGTTGTCACTACTATACTAAAATTTTAAGTATGGTTTAAATAAGTCGACAAATTTAGTATTCGATATTATAATGATGATTATTTATTAATAATTCGCTGGTCAATTTATTTAAATTTTAAACCATACTTAAAATTTCAGTAAAGATTATGCAACCGGTGTAATTAGAAGTATTTCGGAACAGTTTTAAAATACCAAATAAAATTGAATATTTTTACTTCTATCTTTTATCAAATTTACATATTTTTTTTTATTACAGATGTTATTTATTATTTTAAATATTATAAAATTTAAATAAGCCATAGTAAAGAATCTCTCAGAACTCATTATATTAAAATAAAAAGACTTTAGAATTAAGTATTATATAAAATTTTAATTAAAAATCGACGTTTCGATATATCACGTATGTCATCATCAGGAAAAATTATAATATAATTTTTCCTAATGATGATATACGTAGAGTATATTGAAACATCGATTTTTTAATTAAAATGTATATAGAACTTAATCCTAAAACCGTTTTATTTTAAATAATAAGCCAATTCTAAACACTTTACGAAGTCAAATATAAGATAACATCAATTACTGTGAAGGCACTGATTTAAATAAAATATGCCTTCCATTAATTAAAAATTTATAAATATTTATAATCTAGTTACTTATTTGTTACCTAGTAACTTGTTTCTATGTTCTGTTATTTACTATAAATGTCATTTGTATCAGTTTTCCTGCTGAAAACGGACGCTGAGTTCGTCGAAATATCGATTATTAATAAATATTAATACAAAACTTAAACCTAAAGCCGTTTTATTTTAATATAAATATCTTTTGATTAAAATAAATTTTAAAAAATAATTGAATACTGTAGAATCATATTACCTCTTTTTTGATTGTAATTTTAAAAAACATAAGAAATAATCTATTACATGGTCTAAAAAAAATCATAAATTCCAAATCTGATCTAAAAAAAAAAAACAGATCCGATTAGAAATTGATCTATGATCTGATCTAGAACATACTAACTGTAAGGATCTTGATCTATATCCTTCTTAAAATGATCTATCACAACACTGTTAATAAGTCATTTTAAATAAACATCAAAGTATACTTTAACTTGAAATGTAAAGTAGAGAAACCGAGCTAAATAATTTATAATATTACCATTTTGAGGCGGATCTTTGCAATAATTATTTATTTATTAAATAAATAAATGTATTAGTCATTTTATTAAATGATAAATATCGCAAATTTTAAATAAAAACTCAACAATTATATAAGGCTTCAACCAATCAGTCTATATTTATTAGTGGTTTAAATAAGTATAATAACTTATAAACAGATATAAAAAAAATGTTGATTTATTGATATCTTTCAAACGAAAATTGACAGAAATCTCGTAAATTTATTTTATTGTATATTCTTGTTTTTTGTATTTATCAATAATAATTTGTATAAATTCTGTAATACCATTATTAGCATAATGCTAAATAAATGAACTTATTATTATTAAAATATATAAGTTTCAAAAAAATCAACGATACCTTTAGATTTCTTTCTCTCAACAATCGTATTGTCACTATTAGAGTCCGTCATTTTTGATTCATAAACTCTCACTATTAAACTGCACTATTAGCCAAATAGAGCTAAAATAAGTATAATTGTTCTGTGCTTGATCTTATTTAATAGAAATTTCAAATCTTAAAGATAATAATTATCTTTTAATAAGTGTATATATATATAAAAAAAATATTTAACATATTATCAATTTGTACTATTGTATTAAAAACAATAATTTTAATCTTAAGTGTTTTATCTTAACAATCTTTGTAATTATGAAGATATTTTATAGATTATTAAGGTATAAATTGTATGTACTGTATTTTTTATTTCAAGTTTTTTTCTAGGTAAATTCACAGTATTTTATTAAACAATTTTTTTCTCAATTTGTATCAAATTTTCGTGTTCAAATCATAATGTGTGATGAAATATTTATTAAATATTAGGAGTATTTTATATTAATTTCACGTTATTTCAAGTTTTTTCTATAGGTAAATTCTCAGTATTTTGTTAAACAATTTTTTTCACAATTTGTATCAAATTTTCGTGTTCAAATCATAATTTGTGATGAAATATTTATTAAATATTATTTCATATTAATTTCACGATACTCATGAATTTTTGTTCAATGTTATTACCACTTTGACTGCAAGGAAAAAGTGGTATAGCGTTTGGTACTGTGTCTGTAACATTTTCAAAAAAAAAAAATTGTATAGAAATCCTTCATATAGCCTCTAGATGACGAATCTGAACTTAGTTTATGTGGGTGTATGGATGTGCGTCGTCAGCTCGCTCGCTCACTCGCTCGCTCGGTCGTAAGTCAAAATTTTGTGGCCGCAACTCCTCCTAGACGGTTCAACCGATTTTAATGAAATTTTCAGGATAAATTTGTCAAGTGCCCAAGATGGTCATGTGGTTTTGGTTTTTTCCAGTGATTCCAACTTTCCGAAAAAAAAATTACTAAAGTTTTTAAAAATTCATTGAGACTACAATATATATCCGATTTTGATCAAATTTTCAGAAAAGATTTCCCTAGTGCTCACATAAATTTCGTAATTTTAATAAAATACAGTGTTGCCAACTTTCCGAGAAAAAAATTACTAAAATTTTTAAAAATTTTACGGCCATGTTGTTTAACTGATTTTATTCAAATTTTCACAAAAGATTCTCCTGGCATCCATTTAAATTAGATAATTTCAACAAAGTACAGTGTTGCCAACTTTCTGAGAAAAAAAAATACTAAAATTTTTAAAAATTTATTATGACTACGTTATTTAACCGATTTTAATCAAATAAATTATGCAATTTTAACAAAATACAGCCAACTTATCGAGAAAAAAATTACTAAAATTTAAAAAAATTCATTGTGGCTACATTATTTATCCGACTCTGATCGAATTTTCAGAAAAGTTTCTTCTAGTGCCCACATAAATTATAATTTTATTAAAATACTTTCCAAAAAAAAAAATTAATAATTTTCTAAACATTTATTAGGCTCGCATTATTTATCCGATTTTAATGAAATTTTTACAGAAGATACCCTTAGCGCCTATAATATTATATATTTAAAAAAAATTTTATTCCTATTTCTTATCATTTATGTAATAATGTCAAAGTGGTCTATATATGGATTTACCCATATACTTCTAATCTTGTTATTACTAATGCTATGTTCATTATTCGTTGTTATGCAAGAAAAGAAATATAGTTATCAAACATTTGATGCAAAATGTGAATAAAATTGTTCGCAAATTACAATCATTTAAAACGAGCATTAGAAATACAAATTTTTATATAATACACTGCATTAGGTTCAAGTTCTGTATAAAAATTATTCTATAATCGACATTTCGACGAAACTCAACGCTCGCCTTCATAAGAATAAACTGATTCAAATGACATTACAGTAAATAACAGATTATAAAAACAAGTTACTAGGTAACAAATAAATGACAAAATTATATATTTTTTTCTTATAGATTTTTGTAGTTCTAAAATTTTTTATGATCTACTCACTTTTTTCACTCTTTCTACGATCTGTTATTTGTAATGTCATTTGAATCAGTTTATCCTGATGAAAACGAGCGTTGAGTTTCGTCGAAACGTCGATTATAAATTAATTTTAATATAGAACTTAAAGCTGAAGTAGTTTATTTTATATAATGAGTTCTGAAAGATTTTTTTACTATGCACAAATTTTATAATTTAGAAAATAATTATCACTAATTATGACTCGGAGGAAAATGCTGTTTTTTAGTGTCTCCCAGATTGCTTAATTTCGACTCTATCTCGGCCGTAAGTATTTGGACTTAAAATAAAAATCGCTTTCTGCTCTTTGTATCATAATATACATTTTTTTTTTAAATAATTTTTCTGTTTCAAATGAGTTCACTAATAAATAATACTAAAATTATCAACTTAGATATAACTAAGATTTTTCCTAATAACAATATTAATTGCAGAATTTTGAATATGATGCAAATAAATAAAAAAAATTATTTGTTTTTTGACACTTAAAAATTTATTACATTACAATACAATAGAATTACATCAATTACTGTACAACTAGATGATTTTCAAGTACACTTTTTTATAATACAAAATTTTGAGATAAGATTAAAAATATTTAAAACATTTTACACGATATTATATTATTATCATTATCTGAACTTTTTTTAAACCAAAAAATTTTAGTTTCTAAATAGATCTGAGTTGTTTTTGTCTAGTCATTTTGATCTATATTTATATAAACTATATTTTTAAGACTCAGAAATTTATTAAAAATAATTTTTTTTATTATGCTGGTGTTACAGAAAATGTATAGTTTTTTGTACAAATAAAATTTTCTGTATTACAAGATCCAGTATTCGATTTTATATAGAAATCTGTATATACAGAATATTATATACACGCACATGCTCATTTTGTCCGTGATAGTCTATATAGAATAATTTATAAATTATATTTATGTGTACAGTTTTTTTTTAATTATTTGGTGAATATGCAATTTTTAAATCATATATAAAAAAATTGTCAAAATGTAAAATATTAGCGCATGCGTCTGTAAATTTTATTCTATATCGTATAAAACACATTAATTTTGTATAAAAAATTGTATAGAAAAAAATCTGTCTTACTTATTTACAATCAGAATAAATATAGATATTTACAAGACTGGGAAGGTGTTGCAAAAATTATTTTCTTTCTAATGAAGATTGAATTTCGCTTACTTAACTTTAGTTGTATGATAATGAATGTTTATCTTTATTTTTGTTTACAGTAAATATTTTTGCAAACAATAAATATCACCAATAAAATAATTAAAAATAAAAACATATATGTGTACTTTTAACGTGCGTTTCTCCAAGTTATTAAATTTTAAATTTTTAAGTATAACTTTCGTGAACTTTGAACTTAATTATTTTAAATATAATAACAGATATTAAAAAAATTATAAATATTCTGTATATTCATGTTTTTTTTTGAAACAGTTTCATATGTCAATAAAAATTTTATTATGTTATTAAATATTAATAGAAAGATCTGTCATCACTCTGGAGAACACATTACTTTCAAATATTTGTTATAAATATTCACTTTTGTAATTCTGAGAAAACATATTTATAAATTACGTTATGATCTATAAATTTTCATAATCAAAACAACTAAATAAAATAAAAAGCGAATATTAGTTAACTTAGAACTATTTTCTAAAACTTTTATTTGAAAGTTCTTTAACTCGAAAATATATTATGTAAAAAACTTATTTAACATAGTAAAAAATCTTTCAGAACTCATTATATTAAAATAAAACTGCTTTAGATTAAAGATCTGTATTAATATGTATTTATTTATAATTGATGTTTCGAGAATAATTAAACATTATCTATAACCCTAAAGCATTTTTTATTTTAATACAATTTTTTACTACGTTATAAGTAAATAAACAAAGCATATTATAGAGACAGAAGTTCACATTAAAAAAATTCTTATTTAATGTATCTTAATTTAACAATAATAGTTCTTGAAATGTTATAGTAATTATCTAGGACAAAATATTACGCACCAAAAATGATTCGAGTCAAATGTTAAAATTTGTCTAGACGCACACATGATCAAATTGAAAAATTATCTAAAAATATAGTTTGTAAGTTTGTAAGATTAATGTACCTATTTAGCTAATGCTAATAAATAAACTATATTATTATTATTATTACCATTACAAATCGCATTGTTCCTGTTTTGATTATTAAACTGTAAAAATCATTTTGATTTATTTTTAATATTGTCAAAAATGATTACCAAATTTAACGATGACTTTACAATAAATTGTTTGATAAAATTTTATAATGAAATTTTCTCTGAAATATTAAGCAGACGTGATTTTATTGATTGGGAATTTCCTGATGATAACATTTGCTCAAATATTATTTTATATGTAATTAACAATGTACTTTGCTTGTACTCATTTAATGAAAATTATAATATTTTTTTTTATGTTTAAGTTCTGTATTAATATTTATTGATAATCGATGGTTCGATGAACTCAACATCTGTCTTCATCAGAAAAACAAATACAAATGACATTTAGAGTAAATAACAAAACATAGAAACCAGTTACTAGGTAACAAAATAAGTAACTAAATCATAAACATTTTATAAATTTTTAATTAATTGAAGCCAAATTTTATATAAATCAGTGCCCCTTCACAGTGATTGATGTTATCTTTTCTTTTTCATGATCTAGTTACTTATTTGTTATCTAGTAACCTGTTTCTATGTTTTGTTATTTACTGTAAATGTCATTTGTATCAGTTTTCCTGATAAAGACGAACGTTGAGTTCGTCGAAACGTCCAACTTAAACCTAAAGCCATTTTATTTTATATAATGAGCTCTGAAAGTTTTTAACTATGTTAATTTTTTTTCTAATTTTGTTAAATAATATATTCATTATGTATGCGTTTCTTAGTCACGCCAGTGAGTTTAAAATTATTATTAAACATCTTTTGACCAATCAAAATTTAAAAAATCCCTTACTATATAATTTAAAATTTTCCATATTTACACTTACAAATAAATAAACAAAATTCTTCAACTTAAATAATAGAATAAAAAATAATATGTAATAATAAGTACATACTTATATATTATTATAATTATTATCAGATAAGTACTTCATATCTAAATTATTTTTTCAAAACCTTCAATTGTTTTTTTATATATGTTAAAATTTAAAGTTAAGTTGATAAATCATATATTGATGTGACAGGATTTAATTCAAAACTGTACTAAAACGTTTGAAAAAATGTATTGAGCACGGAGAGAAATTTATTTGTAGAACTATATTACTAAGAAAAAAATGTATCCTAGCAAAAATATATCTACCATAATTATAACATATTCATAATAATAATATACTGTATTGTTGTGATACATATGCAGTTTTAATTACGGCAGAAATTAAAATAAAAAAAAATAATAATAAAAAAAAAATTAATTACAATTTTAGACATACAGATTTTATTATGATACACAAAGCGTTTGACTGTCACATATAGTACTAAATTTTATTGTTACTGGTATTATATTTCTAATACTGGAAACAGTACATTTCTTTCCTTGAGTTTTGAATAAAATTGTCTCACAAATCTGTATTAAATTTTAGCACAATCTCTTTGAAAAATTAGCAATATATACAAATAAAGCACGGGCATTTTTGCTAATATGTTATGATATACGGACTGGTGATATCATTGTCTGTCTAAAGTCATTCTAAATAATTATTCCTAAAAGTTAACTGTTTTATGAAAACATAAAGGTAAAATACTTATTTGAAAGCATTTAAAACTGATATTTGTAGAATGTGACATTGAACAATAACAATACGATGCGATACAAATATATAAAAAAAAATAAATAGAAATAATTAAAAATAAACTGAAGTATGAAATAATGGTTAATATATTGTTTTTTTTTCTTTCTCAAAACAATTGATTGCCCTCAATTGTTTCAAGAGCAAGTTTCTAATTATTTCATTAATAAAATCGTGCCGACATTAGAAAAGTTCTCGAGCGGTCATTTACTTAATTATATGGTGTCAATGGCGATTTGATTTTACACATACGATTAATTTTAAAACAAATGATAGATATAGTCATTCATTTATCGTCATATCATAATCGGCGATTGTATTTTTTTTCTTGGTAGAATACATTGATCCTTATTACGAGCTCGGTTTTAAAATTTCTTCTAACTACATTGCAAAAAAATTCAGTAATTTTACATAAAAACCAGAGGCAACTGATTTACAGAAGTTTAATATATAAATTTACAGACGACATAAGAAATTTTTTACATAATATGAATATAAAATACGCATATTTTACGTAAGTTTACTTACTTTTTTAGTTAAAAAAAAACATATATAATATGGTAAATTAATTATTTTACTTAAGATTACAAAATTATATTATTTTTACAGAAAATTTATCGTTTTGCTAAAATAATATGTAATTCTTTACTATGGTTTTTATGTAAAATATTTAAAATATTATAAAATATTTTATGTTACATTAGTTTATACAAAAGTTTTGGCAAAAACTAAGCTTTAAATAATAATATAACTTACAATTTTCATAATCAGAGAGAGAGATGATAAAAAAAAACTATATGCTATGATGTGAAATAGCGCGAAGTAAGAATTGTAATTTGCTAATGAATTTTCGGAGAACATTTTTATTTATCTGCTAAGTAAATTATCCAGTAGTTTATCAAATGATAAAAATATTGACCGTAAAGTAATTGATTCTGCTGCGTAAAATTGTTTGAAAATTTTTCGAGTTATTTGGAAAAATTGATATTTGATTGATTTACTTTTATTTGTGTTTGTAGATATTATCTGAAACAACTTTCATTTATAATGCAAATATTTAGTAATAATATTTTATATTTGTACTATTTGTAAACAATTTTTTTTTATATAATTATAATCTATTTTTGTAAATAATTGTAAAATTATTTTATGACATCAACAACATAAAAATTAAATAATATATCATGCAAAAACTATGCATTTAATAACAAATTGCTGCAATTTTTATATCTTCAAACTTAAAACATTTAAAATATTTTACTGAAATCTATTGATAAAATATTTCATACATATATACACCGATTATTATAAGGCAAATTGTATTAAAAATTATTTTATGACATCAACAACATAAAAATTAAATAATATATCATGCAAAAACTATGCATTTAATAACAAATTGCTACAATTTTTTTATCTTCAAAGTTAAAACACTTAAAATATTTTACTGAAATCTATTGATAAAATATTTTATACGTATATACTCCGATTATTATAAGGCAAATAGTATTAACATGAAAATACTTAAACTCATTGTTATTTTTGAAGACAATACAGGTTGTATCTGCATAGAAAATAATCCTATAAATCATAGACGAACCAAACATATCGATATTAAATATCATTTTTGTAGAGAGCAAATACAAAATACATTAATTAATATTTCCAAATAAGCAGCAGAAACATCTTATATTCATTTATGTATCACTAGTTGACTATATTCAGTTAATTCTTTCTTTTGATATGTCAAATTTGATATGATTACAATACCTCACTTATCATATGCGATGTGACGATCGGTAAAGACTAATTTGGTAATTATTTAATAAATCAATTTATATTTTATTCAAAATGCATTATAAAAATTTTAAAATTACAAAGAATAAAACAATAATTACATTATTTTATGCAACTTGCATAACATTTTAAAAAGATATTTATTATGAGCTCGTATAAATGGACTCAGAGATGATATCATAGATATAATAACTTTTTTGGATAACGTGCAACAGAACTTACAATAATTGAACTATATATGAGTAGTTGGAGTGGTATGATTGAGAGTGTTTTGCGTGAGCGAAAGTTTCCAAATAGTAGGAATAAAAGAGCAGGTATGAGAGGAATTATAAATGTGGATAAAGCGAAAGTTGCTTGTTTGGATAGGAAAGTCTGGAGTTGACTGATTCCTGGATGATAAAAAGAGTTTCTGTCACACCCTCTTGGGTACATGGCGTGATTGTGTATGTACGTATGTATGTATATGATTGATGTAATGATGTAGATATCATTTAATAAAAGTACAAAAATATTTTTAAAAATTTAAGTAAAATAATCTTACCATTAGTATTCAATTTATAAAATATTTTATCATCAACTTCTTTAATTTCAACATATTCTTTCTCCATATTTTTTGGTTTTTGATGACTATTCGACGCACAATAAATACACAATAAAACTAATTTATTTTCATCTTTAAAACTTAATACACCACTAGAAGTCCAATTCTATGAATAAAATATATATCGCTAAATATATTACATATAATTTATACGAATATATTACACAAAACAAATATTTGTAATTTTCTAACTGACATTTTTATTAGTTTTATCTTTCGGTAT
Source organism: Clivina fossor (assembly GCA_963966155.1). Lineage (NCBI taxonomy): Eukaryota > Metazoa > Arthropoda > Insecta > Coleoptera > Carabidae > Clivina > Clivina fossor. The sequence continues at coordinate 23,103,323 of OZ014552.1, read as the reverse complement.
AAAAATATACATTTCATCTTCGCTATCTCCGTCTAGATCAGTTTGCGTCTTTTCATCCGAATGTGTTTGGTTTCGCGACAATGTACCGAAACTAGAACCCATCTTGGGCAGTAATAAATCCGTTTCCAGATTTCTACTTCGACTTTGTCTTAAATCTGTACTGCTGAGACCGTCCGATTCAAGTGGTACGAATTTATAAGTTATGCACATCCAGGAAAATATTCCCATATCAATAAAGATTAAAACGGCAAATAGGAAAAATTCGTGAGACTAAAATATTAGAAACATACTAAATAGAAAAACAAAAAATTTGACAAAAATATCAACAAATTATCAGGGTTATATTGAATAAAAAAAATAGGCCCACCTTACATGTTCGAATAAGTTATGTTTTTTTTTAATCTAATTTACATGGAAATGACATTACAAAAATATAAAAATAAATTGTAAAAATTACACATATAAAATTAAATATAATTCTTTATTTAAATCTAAATTAAAAAACGATTTAATAAATGATTCTTTTCACAAATTAATATTTTTAGAATAATGAATTCTTAAATTTTTGTAAAACTCAAAGATCAGTTTTAATTTTTTGACTGTTTGACTAAAATATTTTGTAAATTGATCAATTGCTTGTAACCACAGTTAAATCAAAATAAAAATTATAAATTATATATTGAATTTAAAGTTATTCATTTATATAAATATATAAAAAATACTCGTATTATTTTAATCATATTTTTATCGCCTTGTACTTTTTTTAAATGATAATTTTATCAGAGTAATATTTTAATTTTATGTATTACTGTGTCATACAATGATAATATAATAATGCTACTTATCTTAAAGATAAAAAAGTTTTTATTTAAATGTTTTAGTCATATTTTCTTATAAATTTATCTTACCTATATAATCAGAACTTACCAATTGAAATTTTACATTATAAATTCTAGAGCATTACACTTCATATATATAAAATTTAAAAATTTAAGACTAAAATATTTAATAAGGAAAATTTTTTAATGTGTGTGGTATTCAAAAATTTGGAAAAGATGTTAAACAAGAAGAAAATTCATTTCAGATTCAACCTAAGCTTTCGTGGCAAATTTGTGTCCACTTTTTCAAAGCGTAGATCTAAAGTGATTTCTTTCCAAAATAGAAACCAATAAAATGAATTAGTTAATTATTTAATTAGTTTGTTATATTTTTATTTTAATTTTATTATTACATTTAACTTAATTGTTAAGTAATAAATTTTTTATAATTTACAAAAAATTTCAAATTGTTTATAATTGTTTTTACAATTATTTTAACATGGAGACTGTTTTTTAAGTAGTTCTTGTATAACATTACAAATTATGTTATTGTTCATTGTGAAGGTTAAAAAAGGTTGCTTCTTGTTTTAACCAAAAATTGTTTTCATATTATTGGTTTCCATTGGAAAGAAATTGCTTTAGATCTACGACCTGAAGAAGTGGAAAAAAAGTTTCCACAAAAGCTTGAATTGAATCTTAAATAAGTTTTCTTCTTGTTTAACACCTTTTCAAAAATTTTGACTACCATACTTACTAATACCTATAAAGTTACGAATACCTGTTTCTTAAAAACTCTAGCCTGAGTGATAAGTATGACTAAAAAATTTCCTAATGCAACTGTCAAATACCAAGCAGCAATCACAATAGTTTTCATAGATTTTGGAGCCTAAAATTTTATCAAAATTAGTAACTATATAGAAAAATTAAACAGCTCTAATTCGATTATCGTAAGTTCCGTTATACAGCTTCTAAATATATAAATTTAAAAAAAAAACAAGATTAGAAGTATATGGGTAAACCCAGTAGCGCAGCCAGGATTTTGTCTTGGGGGGGGCCCAAGAATTTTATCTTGAAGAAGCAAAAAAAAAAGCAAATACTAACCAGATTTTTACTTTATCTTACGTGAATCGAATAATTAATAGTTTAAAATAATGAATTTTGGCTCAATATTTTGGGGTAAATAATTGTAGTGTTAGAAATGACTGTTAAATATATGACTAAACGAATAAAAATTGTGCTAATTCTGCTAGCCTTGGGGGGGGCCAAGGCCCGTCGGCCCCCCCCTTGGTTGCGCCACTGGGTAAACCCATATATAGACCACTTTAACATTTCTCGGAAAGTTGGCAAGACAATATCTTTAATAAAATTATAATTTATGTGGGCACTAGAAGAAACTTTCCTGAAAATTTGATCAAAATCGAATAAATAATGTAGCCACAATAAATTTAAAAAAAAAATTGTGATTTTTTTCTCGATAAGTTGGTAACACTGTATTTTGTTAAAATTACGTAAATTATATAAATACTAAAAGAATCTTTTGTGAAAATTTGAGTAAAATCGGTTAAAGAACATGGCCATAATAAATTTTTAAAAACTTTAGTAATTTTTTTCTCGGAAAGTTGGCAACACTGGCTATTTATAAAATTATATAATTAATGGGAGCATTAGGGAAATCTTTTCTGAAAATTTCATCAAAATCGGATAAATAATGTAGCTACAATGAATTTTTAAAAACTTTAGTAATTTTTTCTTAGAAAGTTGGAAAAAAATAAAACCACATGGCCATCTTGGGTACTAAACAAATTTATCCTAAAAATTTCATTAAAATCGATTGAACCGTCTAGGAGGAGTTGCGATCACAAAATTTTGACTTACGACCGAGCGAGCGAGCGAGCTGACGACGCACATCCATACACCCACATAAACTAAGTTCGGATTTGTCATCTAGTGGCTATATGAAGGATTTCTATACAATTTTTTTTTTAATTTTACAGACACCGTACCAAACCTTATACCAATTTTCCTTGCAGTCAAAGTGGTAAAAACAATAAAAATATTTAAAAACTCATCTACAATTTGATTAAAAAAAATCTAGTAAAGTCCAGTTTCAAATTATTTACTTGAGTAAAAGAAAATTCCAATCCGGAGATAGCAAACATAATTTCTCCGACAGATATTAAAAAATATTGAGGTAGCAACCATAACATATGTACTCTGTTTGGTAGAACCATCGTATAAAGCTTTGTAAACTGGAATAAAAATCAAAAATAATTCAGTAAATTTTCTGTTTTTGTATTCTGTCATTCAATTTGCCTGTAAAAAATTTATGTAATTTTACAAAAAAAAAATTATATAATTTTAAATGTTTGTGAATGTAATTTTTCATAAAAAATATAATATTACGTAAATTGTCACAATAAAATTTCAAAATTTTGTTATTTATTATTATGTATTTTACATGTAGTAAACGCATTAGTTTAAATTTTGTGTAGTTCTTAAGAAATAATAGTCTAAAATAAGTTCCTAGTTTATAATAAGTGATCTGTTGAAATTAAAAGTACAAAATTACATAGTGTAGGAAAAAATTATTTAGAAAATGTAGTTTACTATACACTTTATGTATTTTGAATGTATTAAATGCTTTTGTTTATATAGCATTTTTTGCTAAATAAAGTTATTATTATTAGGAGAGATCGGGTACGAAATAGATTAGTGTATGATGAGTGCGTGAAATTGAAAAAAATGTTGTAGCAAAAGTTGGTGTTAGTCAGTTAAGATGGTTCGGACATGTTGAGCGAATGTCTAATGAACGTTTGATTAAAAAGATTTATTTGAATGATTTTGATGGTATACGTTTGCGTGGACGTCCGACGTGTAGTTGGAGTGGTATGATTGGGAGAGTGGCATGCGTGAGCGAAAGTTTCCAAGAAGTAGGAATAAAAGAGCATGTATGAGAGGAATTATGAATGTGAATAAAGCAAAAGTTGCTTGTTTGGATAGGAATGTTTGGAGGCGAGTGATTTCGGGATGATAAAAAGAGTTTGTCCCACACCCTTTTGGGTACATGGCGTGATTGTGTATGTATGTATGTATTATTATTACTGTTAAAACCTATGTAAAATTACATAAATTTAAAATATATTTTTTTACAGAGTATATTTTTATACAACGCACATAAACTCTTCCTCTGAATTCTTGTATAACCAATGTATAAACACCACCCAATTCTAGATTAATGTTACCATTATAAAAAACAGAATCATCTTTAGATTTCACTTTATATCCATAACTATAAATTTATAAACAATTTTTTTTTATATATATGTTGCTTATAAGATATTCATAAGATAATTATTATTTTAATATTACTTTCCGGGAGCTAAATCCATATATTCGGATAAACTAAAAGAATTCACCGGATAATCGGAAATAAAATATTCATCTTTAAATGTTGACGGATTATCCGAATTTATAATAGATACTGTTACGTTGTGTATATTGGTTCCACCATGCATATAAGCAATTCTGTTTATAAAATATAAGATTGATAATTATTAATGTGTATAATGCTATAATAAATTATATCCTAACCTAATTCGTGGCTTTCCATTCAATGATTTTGAAAAATCTACAGGTTCAGTTAAGTATAGAAAGATGGAAGCATCGTCTTTCATTCCAACTAATAAAGTTTCTGTCTAAAAAGAAAAATTTGTTGTTAAATTATTAGATTACAAAATCAATTAATTTTATCTATACTTAAAAAAAATAGGGAATTTACTGAATAATAATAGTAAAGTTTTACTATAAAAAATCTGTAATTTTATTTTACTATAAATATTCTGTATTTCTATTTCAAAATTCTGTAATTTTTACATAATACATAATAATCACATAAAGTAAGTAAAAATGATCTAATAAGTATGTAAAATTGCTTACTTTCTGCAAATTGCATCACATACTTAATGTAGAATTATATATTATTGGTATAACCTCTTAAATTATGTAAAATCTCAGCTTGCATATTAATATCTGTAATAATTCACCAAAATAATGAAACTTAGTACATATTTTGTGTAATAATACTAATAAAATATTTTAAGTGTAATTTATTCATTTCAAAATACATCCTTTATATAAATTTAAAAATGTAAGTATGTAATTATACCAACAATAATAATTATTATAGAACTAAACAAATTTTATCTATTTATGAAAAATTCTCTACTAAAAAAATGTAATATTATATAAATATGTACTTTTCCATTCCGTTGATAGTATTATATTACATAATGTTTGTAATAGTTCTGATATTATGTATTTTTAAACAATTATGTTAAAATTACAGCAGTTGAGTAATTATACCTAGATACACTGGGTTTATAGGTAAAATTACATATTTTTTTAGAGCGTATGTTTGTTTCTTTCAATAATCTTAAAGATGAGGCTATTTATACATACGGTATGTATACGCAATTGGCTAATACATACTAAAAAAAAAAACTTAAACAAACCTACTATCCTAACCTACCCTAAATAGCCAATTGTGTAAAAATACTGTATGTATAAATAGCCAATTGCGTATACATACCGTATGTATAAATAGCCACTTTCTAATCTTAAAGCATTCCTTCTTTTTATTTCCTTGAATTACCGTAAAACATAGTTTTATTTAAAAAAAAAAACATCCTAAGTGCTTTTAAAACTTATCAGAAAATGTAATAACAATCAAGAGATATTTTCAACTGATTCTATTAATACCTTCATTTCTTTAATATTTTCACTAATTATTTGCTTATGTCCACCTTCCAAAGTGATATTTCCACATTGTAAGGGTGCCGACACTTCTAAATTATAAAAGGTATGGTTGTTGATAATGGATATATTCCGATATGTACTTAGTTCTTCTGATTGAATATTTGTCACCCTTAAGTCACCTTGACCAGTATCTGGACCAACAAGACTTAGAGGACATGGCAGGGTGTTGATTACGTTCAAGGATGCTGTATGTCGTGTTGGTAAAATAGGGTAGGTTTTCTAAGGATAATAGCAGATTAATAATAGGATAATAGGTTAACGCGTTTGTGCGAACGCAAAAGGTCCCGAGTTCAAACACCGGCAAAGTTATTACATTTTTTCATCATTTAAAAATTAACCAATGATTTAATTAGATCATCAAAATAAATGAATAACGATTTAAGCAAAAACACAGTACTATAACTAATATATAATACGCCATGTGTAATTAAGAATATGAAAATAAAAACAAGTACAATTAATTTTGTCTCATACTTTAAAAATAAAGTACCAATTACTACACGAAGAAAAGGCATTCTTTGGAGTAAAGAAAATCATTTTCATTTCAATAAATATTTTTTTCAATAATGGCAAATAAATATCTATTTGATTTAAAGGTATTTATTTATTACTAACAAATAATTATTTTACAATAAAGAGCTTGTATATTTACTCTAAATAAATTTATTTAAAATAAAAAAATATATGTTATTGAAATTTATTTATTAATATCAAAGAAACGTTTTTCTCCGTGTATAAAAGTATTTTGAAAAGTTATTTTTTACAATACTATCATGTATTCCGTAATATGCAAGGTGTGACAATAACGTTTTAAAAGTACTTAATTAAAAAAATAAATAATTAAAACAATATGTAGCCACCGGTTTCAAATTAATTTTTTCTTCAAGTGTGTCATAATATTAATATTACTTTATCATATTGTCTATGTAGAAAGAGGTCATTATGTTATTAGTACAACAATGCTATTATTATACAGCAGTTAGTTACTATATACGCCACTGGTGGCAGCATCAAACATAATTACATATGGAAATATATAAATTTTTCTATACCAATAAATTAAAAGTTATAAAGAGACAAAATAGAGATACACAGAAAACGCTTACTTAAGCCCTGTGATAATTTTTGAAATCAAAAAACTGTTTTACTATAAAATTTATCGCGTTTATATCTTAATTGCAATTTCAATTTTTTGTAATATTTTTACTTATAAACGTATTGGGATAATGGCTACAACGATTGACAATATAAAACTATTGCATATAAATAGAAGCTACACAGCAATAGGCCGTAACGATTTGTTGTACACATCTTGTAATAGAAATTGATAAAAAAGATTACATATTTAATATTTAAATTTACTGATAGGTGATATCAGTAGCATAAAAACAATGCAATTACGTCTTTGATAAAATCAAAATGCAAAAAAGTTGCGATTATTAAATATGACTTTAATATGACCGCATCTAAAAACGATTTTATTTTTCAAATTTCAAATCAAGATAATTAAAAAAAGATATGTTTTGCAATATACGTCAGTCTATAGGTCAGTGGTAAATCTAGAAAAGTAAAGAGTACTTAAAATATGAATTATTTCATCACAAATTGTCAGTTTAACGGTCAAGTATATGAGTTAAAGAAAGATACTGATAAATTTCCAAGTATTTTATTTCCAAACCTGTAACTGAAGTTCTAAAATACCGGATGCAAGGAACGCGGTGCCAGCTGCAATTCCTCCCACTACCATTTTCCTTAAAGGACTTCTGATAATTACACAACGAGGATATACGACTCGTTCGAAAATCGGTATAAACATTAGTACAATTACTGGATTTACAACCTGCATTTGATCAGCAAGAATTTGCACTTTCATTCCTAGAATGGAAACTGTACCATTCGTCCGGGATGCTTGGAACGTCCATCTAGAACCCTACGATAATAAAACGCGATATGTATCAATCCAGAAAGATATTTTTTTTAGAAAATATAAAGTAAGCTGCTGTGGCAGGAAAGACAGAAAAAATAGTAGTATGTAGTTAAAGTTTAAACATTTTAAATCCATTTTTGTGATGCACAGTATGGCCGCAAGATGGCGTCGGTCGCCCGAGAGTCCTCAATATATATATATATATATATATATATATATATATATATATATATATATATATACCGGCTGTTCGTTCGTTAAGTTCGTATGGGCGTTTAACATGCAAATTCGATAATTTGCGATATACTACTTTCTCGAGTTAAATTCGGAGAAATACTTAGAATACGTTTTGATAGACAATAAAAAGTTCTATAATTTGGTTTCAGTTTTAATTTGCTAACATGTGCCGTTTGGACGCTAGAATTTTTTTTTGATTTTTTGGTTTTTATTTTTTTTTCTCAAAAACTATGAGGTTTAAGAAAAACAGAATTATGGCATTTTGAAAAAATCTTTTTTAAATAAATAAATCAAAAATCGACAGTTTGTTGGCAATTTAATTTTCTGGTATCACAAATGCACATAGTTCAAAAATATTGAAAATTGCTCGAATTAAACGAGAAAACAAACTTTAAAGTTTTTAAATCTTTATTTGACGGCTGTGCACGCGCTTATGTTTTTCGCTATAACTTCGAAATTTTTGCGAATTCGGGCAAACCGTATTGATCACACATTGTAGCATTAATTTTATGCAAAAAAAATCAATTTTTTTCAATCCAGTGTACTGGAATAATTATTATTTGATCAGTAAATTTAAAAATACAAATTATTACTGTTATATAAAAAGCATGTCAAAAAATAATTTTAATAATAAATGTCACATAAGTAACAAAAACAATCTATAAAAACAATGTCTGAAAAATACAATCAAAGCTTTTTCAGCATTTTTAACTTAAGATTAATAAATTCTTGTATATGATTTACTTGCTGATCGAACAAACTCCAATAGAGAGGTAGAGGAATATACAGGAACATAATTGCGTACATAATTTTCATGTCATCTATTAATTTCTTTTCGCAATGATTTTCGGCATAATCTAACCAGTGACCCTTATTGCGTTTAGATTTCTGGGTTTGCATTTTCTTTTTAATTGCATACTAAAACAATATTATAATAATGTATAAAGCACATTAGATTTTCTTGTATATTACCATTGTACAATTAATAAATTTAATCAATATATTATCTTTTGGCTTACGCAGTCTGTACCATGGTCTTCCAACCATAAAAACCACTAAGATATAATTAGAAGAAAAAAAGGATATTAGTAATCTATTACATTTATTAAATATTATGATTATATTGAATGTTAACTTTCATATTTGTCTTAAAAATTCCCTTGTGAACACATAATACAATTTTAACAAGATTAGAAGTATATGGGTAAACCCATATATAGACTACTTTGACATTTTTCGGAAAGTTAGCAACACTGTATTTTAATAATATTATAATTTGTGGGCACTAGAAAAAACTTCTCTGAAAATTTGATCAAAATCAAATAAATGATGTAGCCACAATGAATTTTAGTAATTTTTTTTCTCGGAAAGTTGGCAACACTGTATTTAGTTAAAATTACATAAATTATATGAATACTAGGAGAATCTTTTGTGAAAATTTAAGTAAAGTCGGTTAAATAACATGGCCATAATAAATTTTTTAAAACTTTAGTAATTTTTTTCTTGGAAAGTTGGCAACACTGAATGTTAATAAAATTATATAATTAATGGGAGCATTAGGGATATCTTTTCTGAAAATTTGATCAAAATCGGATAAATAACGTAACCAATATGAATTTTTAAAAATTTTAGTAATTTTTTTCTCGGAAAGTTGGCATTACTGGAAAAAAATAAAACCGCATGACCATCTTGGGTACTAGACAAATTTATCCTGAAAATTTCATTAAAATCGGTTGAACCGTCTAGGAGGAGTTGCGGCCACAAAATTTTGACTTACGACCGAGCGAGCTGACGACGCACATCCATACACACACATAAACTAAGTTCAGATTCGTCATCTAGAGGCTATATCAAGGATTTCTATACAATTTTTTTTTTTTTTGAAAATGTTACAGACACCGTACCAAACGCTATACCACTTTTTCTTTGCAGTCAAAGTGGTAAAAATTAAAATAAAATAGCGCAAGTGTAGTTGTTTCCTTGATGAGGAAACGTGTAAGGGGTGGGGGGTTAATAAATTATCTTACGTAAAGCAAGAAGCATTAAAATTGCAGGAAATCCAAATCCTAACGAGTAACAAGTATCTTCACCGAAACACGAAACAGATTTTCTCAAAGCAGGAGTGGCTAGCATACCAGCTAATCCACCTGTATTGATAGCAAAATAAAACATTGAAAAGAATCCTTGTAGTTTATATTCCTCGTCGGGTAAAATAAATTGATCACCACCAAAAGCAGCTACACACGGTTTTATGCCACCCGTACCAATTGCTATTAGAATTAAACCAATTATTGTTGATATTCTAGGAATAGAAACAAATATTATCAATAAAAATATAATAAAATATATACATATTAAAGACATTTTTATCAAACTAAATGTGTAGTAACTTCAAAATAAAAAAATTAATTGTAAACACACATAAGTTTGCAGTGAATGATTAATTTTAAACATATATTTTACTTACAAAGGTGGTAAATTTAAAGGTGGTGTAGCAGCCAAACACATTACGATATTTCCGATTAAATACACCAAAGAGAAATATAATATTGTTCTGAAATTATATTTAGTATAACAATGCTACAGAAACAGTTTCAAAAATATTAGAAAATTACTTATAAATGACTCAAAAACTTTGCAAACTCAAAAGTTATTTTTCTACTAAAATCGACATACCTGACTTACAAAAAAAGAGAAAAGAGGTCATTAGATACATCTCATCTCACTTTTAAAAGTGATTTTTGCCAAAATTACTTTTAACGTTTACTTAAAATTATTTATCTAGCAATTTTAATTAGTTTATTTAAATTTTATAATATTAGATGTAAAATTATATATCAAAAATAGATAATACAACTCAAATTTGATAAGAGGTAGTAGTAAAGCAAAAAATTAAGGTGAGAATACGGGCCATCGTTTGTTAGTTAAACAATAAACAATACATTATATTTCGGTTTGCAAAATTCTAGTCATAGTACCTATATCTTCCCAGAATACTATCAGCAAATACAGCTCCTAAAAGTGGACCAATATAGCATAACATTATAAAAATATGATATACGATTGTTGCACTGTTTTCTGGTACCAACAACTCATTTCGAAGATACAACGATAATATTGCTAAAAGATTAACTAGTTTTGGAAAAATTTCAAATAATGTTCTTATTTTGTTTTTGATTGAAAATAAAAATGTTCTTACTTCTCAAGCCACAAAATGAGAAACGTTCGCAGAATTCAGTTGCAATAATGCAAAATACAGACTTTGGATATTTAAATGACATTCTCAAAATAACTATTTCAAAATTCAGTATAGTTGTCAAAAACCGAGTAAATATAAATGTTTGACATTTAAGATAGCTGTCAACAGGATTTATAGAAACAAATGAAAAATTGAAATGGTAAAAAAATTTTCAGAACTCATTAAACGAAATAAAACTGCCTTACGTTGACGTTCTGTATTTAAATTTATTTATAAACACATCACTGAAATATAGTAATAACTGGAATGTGCACTGCCTATGTGTTCTAGTAGCCCCAATGCGAGCCGAGAGGGATAGGAGATACGGGGATCTCTATCACTGTCTTACACTTCTGCACATTTGAAATTCAAATGCGATTTCTTGCGGTAAAAATGCGACAATCTTATGTTGTTGCATATTAAATTGTAGCTAAATGCATCGGCTAAATGATACGTAATGAGATTTTATTGGGGAATTCCTCTATAAAAGGTATTTTTATCATTTTTGATATATTAATTTGACATTTGAAAGTTAGATTTTTTTTTCCATAGGTATAGTCAAGCCAACCAAACAAGTCTCGTGGGTAGGCCGTGGTTTGTTGTCTCTGTATTCTAGAGGTACACTCAGTGCCAATAGTACTTTGACATATAAAATATATATTTTGAGGTTATGCGATAATTTCATTTTAAAAATACTTTAAATTATCTATAAAATATATGCCTACCTTATTTCAAATAAGATTAAGTCTTAAAAAAGACTTATTTTTTTTATAAAGATGAGCAACAGCAGAGAAAATTAAGAAAAACAAACACGCGATAATCTGTCAGTTTGCTAGCTACTTTTACTTTTGTTACGGAATGTACAACGGCGCCAGAAATTGTTTTTATTGGCTTAAACTTTTACCGCCACTAATTGTCAAAATTAGTTCGCATATTTTCCGATGGACTTGTTTGCTTGGTGGAGCTATATCATAGTTATCATGTAGTAGCAATGCTACGCCAATAGAAACTTTTGAACGAACTATACGACAAAGACGCGAATCCCCGTATATCGCTGTCTCTCTCGGCTTGCATTTGAGCGGCCAGTGCGCGTTCCAGTTATTACTATATTTCAGTGAAACACATCAAGATGAGCGTTGAGTTTCGTCGAAACGTTGTTTATAAATAAATTTTTATACAGAACTTGAATCCAAAGCAGTTTTATTAAATGAAAAATTGATTTAAAGAGCTGTACGAAAATACAAATGGAATTATCTTCATCCTTACTTTTTATTAATTATTAATCACTTTCTATGCAAAGTTTAAAAGATTTTTAAATAAATATGTACATTTTTGATTATTTTAGAATTTGATTGATGTTGATGACATCTGTGGAAGTTGGTCAAATTGGGTTACTAAATTTGACAAATTAGTGAAAGTTTGTAAAAAATAAATATGCATACATATTGTATATCCAGTTACAAAAACTACATGTATAGTTTATTACATAAAAATACATATGTTTTACACATATAATATATATTATATAATATTATGTGATTTTTTTTATATATTTTTTTTCTGGCATTTTTTACAACACTTATTACAAAGCTCTGGACATAAGATTTTTACATTTACATTGACGGCACTCAATTACTTAATTAATTAAAAAATTAATTAAACCATTCTATCAGTAGCGGCTCGTGAATTGGTAAAATGAGAAAATAATGGAAAAAAATTTATTTATTTTGATTGTAAGTTTTGTTGTTGAAATGATAAAGTAGTTGCAGCCCTATTTTTGTTTACTCTAACGAGCCGTCACTGCATTCTATAACATTATAATTAAAATATAAATATAAAACATTGCATTTTACGTCTAAAACTAATACAGAAATGAAAATTTTATAACTACGAAAATATTTTGTAAAATGTGCATTTCTTTAAAATCAAAAAAATTTAAGTATTTAACTAAATATATTTTACAACAAATACACTTTTTATGTTTATATAATACTAATATGTTGCTAATATATTTTATTAATAGATAAATAAACAAAAATTATTTAATTTTTTTTTTTTGGAAAAAATGTATTAAAATAACACTTAATGTTTAAATATCTAAAATTTCTTAACTAAATTTCTAAACAAAAGCTGCATATTATCCAAGGAAAATTTTTACATTATATAAATTAATATTATAAAATACATAATATGTTATATAAAATGTTATATGTTTATATAAAATATATTATATTTTATATAACCAATTACTTTTTCGATAAAAAAAAGACAAATATAATATGGTAAATTAATTATTTTACTTAAAATTACAAAATCATATTATTTTTACAGAAAATTTATATAAACCATTGTTTTGATGAAATAATGCGTATTTTTCTTTACAATAGTTTTTATGTAAAATGGCAATTATTTCTTACAGTGCCTATATAATCATAAGAATATCTATATTTTATTTCGTAACATAAAAATTATATTATTATATAAATAATTATTTAATATTTAAGTGTTATTTTAACGAATTATTTACATAGAAAATAATAAAAATTTATTTTTATCACAACACGTACTTTTTTTTAACAATTTAGAATAGAGCTTTTTATATTTCTCTATACAGAGACGTAAATTCGAAATTAGAAAACTAATTTTTCATTTAATCACTACCTAAAATAATCAAGGCAAACGCACACTATTGCACAGTATAGTGACAACCGAACTTACAAACTTACTTATTTTAAAAACTAAAGCAAGTCTAAAATAAAACGGCTTTAGCATTAAGTTCTGTATAAATTTTAATTAAAAAATCGATGTTTTGACGTACCTACTCTACATACATCATCAGGAAAAATTATACAATAAATAAACAGAACATAGAAACAAATTACTAGATAACAAAATACAAATAACTAGAAAGTCTATTTTGTGATAATATAAATTATTAAAATTTTATTCAATTTATCAAATATATCTTTACTAGAAGTGTTACTAAATTTCCTGTTTTTTCAAATATTTTTATACATCAATGTAATAAGAAATAAAATGTACCTTCTACACTGTAAAAAATTTAATTTAAATTTATGTAATTTTACATGGTTTTTATTAGTAAAATAGTAGCATTTTGTAATTTGTACAATAATAATATATGTAATATTATATTTTTATGCAAAATGTAATCAGTTATAGAATATGTAAATTTACATCAATTTTTTACAGTGTATTATAAATATTAAGTCTCTAATAGAAAATACATTCTAATAAAGTACTTGAAATTTACCGTGCTGCAGTGTACGACAACCATTCATATATAACTAAGTACCTAGATGTATTAACAGACTACATATAATATAATGTGTCATATAGATTTTTTTTTCTTAAAAATTATTCGAAATTTTTGTAGAAAAATATTTTGTTTAAAACTAAAAAAAGTATTATAATATATTAAAGTTTATTTTGGCCCTTTTATGTATAGAAAAATTTGATTATTTTGAACAAAGTCTTTTAGAGACAAAAATGTAATCTTTTTTTTTGTTTTACAAAATTTCGAAAAATTTGTTTTAAATACAACAGTCTAAAAATATGCATTTTCAAAAAATACATTTATAAAAACTTACAGATTATATATAAGTATATTTTGGTGACATATATTTATACAATATGACTCAAATATTATAATATTTTAATACTCAAATAATTTGAGTACATCTTTTTTTTTTTGTAACATTTAACACAAATATTGTGAATATATATTTTTTAATTATATAATATTTGACAGCGTGTTGGACACAAATTTATTTTACAAGTTTTTGGGATATAATTTTACGATATAAAACTTAGTAATCTTTTAAATTCGTTAAATTAAATAAAAATTTGTAAAATCAATCCCATTATTTATTAAACATTTAATATATATATATTTAATAACATTAATTAGTTTTATTAATTTTTTTTAACATGGACAGTTAATTTTCAACAGTTACTAACCTTTGTATGTAAAATCTATGAACAGATCATGTATGAGAGGTATTACAATCATAAACAAGATAAATAATGCATCCTTTCAAGTTTAAATAGGTATGTTAATATAAAGGTTAGATTAGTTAATTGTTGATTTAAATATTCATAGACTTTACATATAAAGAATAAAATACAGAGTTACAATAGCAATTATTTTCAATAATTAATTTAATTTTTAATTATATCTTTGCAAGTCCAACATATGGTCCCGTATCAAGTAAAAATAAAAAAATATTTTAAATTTTTTTTTGTTTCTTTCAATATTTCGTTACAATTACAAATTAGAAAATATTATTTCTTAAATAGAAACACAAATATTGAAGTTTTATAATAACGAATATCATTTTTTTTTTAATATTTTAATTTTTTAAATTTTCGTTACAAGACAGTTGAATCACAGATGGAGAAAGGCATTAAATCTCTTAATAATCAAGCCTATGCAGTTTTATTTGTTTATTATTAATAATAATCTAGGTTAGATGTTGTAAAGCCTTATTACCCTATTTTTTTAATCATTCTGTATGTAAATCAAATAAAATAATTTCCTATAAAGCACAAGTAACAATTTTAAGAAAGCTATATACGTATTTCAAAAGCTAAGCTTTTATTATTAGCAGCAAAAAATTATGCTAAAGTCCTAATCAGTAATCTAAAGTTACACTTTTTGTAACATTAAATAAGTGATCAGGGCTTTAGCTTTATCTTTTGTTACTGATAATAAAGGTTTAGCTTTCAAAATACGTATATAGCTTTTTTTTTTATTATTGTCTGTGGTTTAAAGGAAATTATTTCATTTTATTAACTTTTCGCCACAGTAAGATCATATTTTAATGTATTCTGTATGTAGATGTGCCCACTTTGTATTTAGTTTTAAGTAAAATATACAATGTAATTAATTAAATAATACCCTTTTTGTTATTATTGTTTAATTCAGTAATTATTTTAATAGATTTTTTTTCATGTACAAATATTTGAGAAATTTTTCATGTAATTTTATTTAAATCAATAACACTATATATGCATATTATGCTTTTATGCAAAAATTAAAATATGTTGGTAAAAAATCTTTCAGAACTCCTTATATTAAAATAAAACAGCTTTACGTTATAGTTTTGTATTAATATTTATTAATAATCAACGTAATCAATGTTCGTGGAAAAAAAGATACAAATGACATTTAGAGTATAACAGAACATAGAAACAAGTTACTAAGTAACACAATAAGTAACTAAATCGTAAAAATTAATTATAAATTTATAAAATTTTATGATCTAGTTACTTATTTTGTTACCTATGATTGATTCTATGTTCTGTATATTTTATATAAAATAAATATTAATACAGAACTTTAACAAGAGGTAGTTTAATTTTCTTATTACAAAAATATTCAAAACTGAAAATGATATATTTTTCATTCGGAAAATTTTGTTTATCATTTAATTTTTGTTTTTGAAAAATATTTGTATTGCCTAAACTAAAGTGACAAGGGTAGGCACTTTTAAAAATAATTTTCAAATTTGGATACAGTACATATTGGACCATATCTCAAAATTTATTTGTAACGAGAAAATTTTTACAAAATATATTATAATTTTCGAATATTATGTAGTTATTGTTCTCAAGTCTGTTATGGTTGGAAATGAAAAATATTTTGGAAATTTCAAATAGAA
Source organism: Clivina fossor (assembly GCA_963966155.1). Classification (NCBI taxonomy): domain Eukaryota; kingdom Metazoa; phylum Arthropoda; class Insecta; order Coleoptera; family Carabidae; genus Clivina; species Clivina fossor. Next base: position 23,086,607 of record OZ014552.1, on the reverse strand, counting down.
AATACTGTATCCGTTTAAATTTTTTCTTTTTCAATTTTCTTTCAATTTGCTTTAATAATATTGTTTTGCGTCATTCATTATGCAATCTCGTAACAGTTTCTGATTTTGAAAATACCATATTTATAATAATCATTAATCATATTCAAAATTAATTGTAAAATACTTCTAATTTAATAATTTTGTAATTACAATTTTGCTCATATTATATTTATTCATATTAGTATATTAATGTATCAATTTATATAGTATGCTTATTATAAAAAAGTAGAAATAAAATGTTCTAAATTGTGGTAGAAAATAAGTTTTTAATGTAAATAAAATCATTAAAAAATTGAAAAATTAATCACTCGGAACGGAACCAAAAACCGAAAAAACCGTTATTTTTGCTGAAACGAAAACCGGAACCAAACCGATTTTTAATTGAACCGAAAAATATAACGGTTCAAAGCCCTGATATCTATGGTATTTTCAAAATCCAAAAATAGAACCTTTCAAAATGGAATAATTATAGTTTAGTATTACCTATTTAAATTATAGTTATAATTATCATTATATTTAGTTCATATTACATAAGTTTTACAAATATTAAAGCTTACGAGAGTATATTTATAATATAGTTATGATATTATCAATATTATATATAGCACACAAAAACATTACATTATGTTAATATGGAGGGAATACACATTTTTGTAACGAAAGTTCGTTTACTAGCAATATCAAGTTTTCCCATTCAAAATTTCCTCATCAAATATTACTCAAAATTTTGCTAGTAAATCGAAAAAGGGTAAATTTATTTTAACTATTTTTGTTATTATTGATGACGGAAATAGACGGTTATGCATGAATTAAACGTAATTTTTGTTTTGTTTAAGTTAAGTGGCGTATATGTGCGTATCATTACAATTGCATAAATGGAAAAAATTACATATAGTGCTTCTGAGCGAACAAAAACCTTGAATAAAACAAATAAAACTCAAGTTATAAAAATTTGATCTGCTGAATATGCACTAAACAAATAAAAATGGTTTCTGGAATTCCACAACTCTGACAAGACTGGCTAGCCATCGTAGTTATTGCAGTTTTTTAAACTACAATTTTTTAATGTAATCATTTATATCTTTTATATTAATTAATTAATTTTATATTCACGAAGTAAAATTCGAAGATACTCAAATAATTGCAACACCCATCAATATTAACAGTAGATTATTCATAAGAAAAGCAATAGAAAGTTACTTATTTTGTTACATCTTTTCTTTAACTGTCAGTACGTAAACTTTTGCCACAAACTGTCCGATTTTCTCTGATTGATTTAATTTTTTAAAATTAGTCCGCATATTTTCCGAGGTTTTTACTGGCTTAGAAGCAACACAATATGTACGTTTTTGAAATAAATTGTGCATGTTGTATATGTGTGTGTGTGTGAACGTGTGCGTGAGTATTTTTTGCAAAAATGTGTGGACGGTTCAAGCGAGGCTAGTGCTGAATAACCAGGTTGATTAATTAAGAAAACTTATTTATAGAAATATATCGAAAAGTATTATTTAAAAAAAAACCAATTGTATAATATAATATATATAATACAATATATATATATATTTGTTCGCTCTCAATTCACTCGCAGTGGAACATTTATTGCTCTAAAGCAAGAAAAGAAAATTTTGCAACTATAAAAAATGTACTTAATACATCATCCAACAGTGATGAAAAAGAAATATGATATTTTTTAAATAATTATTAAAGTAAAAAAACAATTATTAAAAATTATTTGAAAGATCTTTTAGTTAACTATACGGAAAACAGTCTTTAACATCTTATTTATCAACTACAATAATGTTTTTTTTTAAATAATTATATTTTCTGTAGATTTTATACCCTATCCGCCATAATGCTTGACAATCTGACCGAAAAATCAGATGACTATAAAAATTACTACCGTATAGACAAAAATCTTTTTACCATATTTATCCAGAATAAATACAGTTATGAGAGAGATTCAATATCAGTTCTTGAGAAATTAATCCATCATTCCATTCATCAGTTCATCAGTTTTGACCGTTACACCTTCAATCAGAATGTCAATCTTCGGCCTGAATGTCATTCCGAATGATCATGTAAGGCCCGCTTAAGAGCGAGTGACTTGAGTACATACCAATCGAGAACGCTAATAATATTTTAAATTTTCGAAAATATTTTGTGCATCTTTTGACTAAAATGCATTAATACATTGTATTACGAGGAAAAAACTTCACCCTTTCAAAAAAAACAAAATTTATAAAATATTTTAAAGTACACAATAATATTTTTTATTCAAACAAATTACGTAATTTGTAATTCATTTTGTAAATGTCTGGTTATCCAAAAGCATAGTGCGTATATAAATAGCAGAATATATACATATTTATAATTTGCCTAATATATATTAAATTTATTTAGAATAAATAAAATTGCGTTTATTAAATTATTAAATAGTTCCTAAGCAAACTTATAAGACATCAAAATCAAATATTTAAATAATTATTAGTAAAATTTTAGTACATCTTTATTTTTTCATTTCCGTATTTTTTTTTAATATATTTGATCATTTATTGAATATTTAATTTAATCTAATCATGATGAGGAAAAGTGTAAAAGTTTATAAAAGCCAAAACTACACTGTTCAGAAAATATCTTCAATCGATTACCAGTTTTCTAAACAGTGTAGTTTTGGCCTTTTATTGGTTTTAATAAGGTTTTAATAAACCTACACTTCGGCTATCTCATTTTAATTAATCTAATCAGTAATTAATTGTTAATTTGATGTAAACTTAATTGAATTATTAAATGTAAATCAATAAAAAAATATAACTATTTTATTTCAATACTGTCATTTCGTAAATGCTATATAAAGTGTTCTTTTTCTCTTAAAATACTGTTAGAAAATTTTGATTTTTAAAAAATATGAGCAAAATGAGAATTTCTATTTTTTAAATTTTAAGATTTAATATATTTTATTTAAAATATAATGACTGGTACTACAAGCTCGGTTTTCAACTATTTTAGTTCAATGTTTGGTTCTGGTCTTATGACAGTCTTATTATTTTAACCGGTATTAGTTAAAACTCAGCTAATAATACCAGTCATTGTAATAAAAATTAAATTTTTACTACAAATAAAATAAAATATTATTGTTTTAGTTAAATATTAAAATCAAAAGTGCAAAGTATTTTATTTTCAATTTAAAGAATAGAAGATCTCATTATATTACAAATATTTAAATACTGATTAAAATTTTATATTTATTTGTATTAATATTAATAGTATGTATAATAACATACGACACTTTGTTAAAAAATTGTACTCCTATAACAAAATTATTATGTATATTGCAATTAATCTTAAAATATATTATTTAGAAACAATCTTTATAGTTAGTAAGTATTTTATAAATATCAAAGTGGTGTATGTTAAAAACAGTTTAATATTAAAAAAACTTTTATAATGATATGCAATAAAAATGCATGTTTACGTTTTCAAAATATCGAAAATGTATGGTAATTCAGTCATTTTATTTTGATATCTTAATGTATATAAATAAAAAGATATTTTAATGATAGATATTCAGTTTTTTTACAATAATTATTGATATATTTTTAGATATTTCAAACTTTTTCAATATCAATATTTCTTTTTGGTTTCTTTTGAAACTTTAAACATAAAATACTAATAATGAAATATCTAGACAATTAAATAGATATCATTTTTTAATTGTGTAGTTGTTAAAAATTACCTGATATTTCATATATTTTTCTAATAAACAAAAAAATTAAAAGTGTAAAAACGTATAAAAAAATCTCCAATATATTATTTAAAATTAAATAAACACTTTTGTATAATTCTATTAATCATTTGTAAAATAACTCAAACATAAATGTCTTAAATAAAATGGACGATATTTTCATTACAAAAGCACATTGAACCACCAATAATCTACATATTACCAGAAATCTTGTGTTTTTTCTTCTATTTTTTTTTCATATTTGCTTGGAATACGAATTCCAAAAACGCTATACGGTGCCATAATTACCTAATTCTTTTAAATATTTGTGAAACAATCTGGACCAGTGCGTGAGTTTTATATTGTTTCAATTACATTCAAACAAATATAATAAATAAATGTTAATCTTCCTTTCAATGGTTCATGCAAATATACAAAATGACAAATGTGAAACGCAATTGTACAGAAATGCAAATTGCACCATACTTAATGTTGTCCCATACTTATTCCTTGGTATTCTTATCAGCGTTTGTACCTGTCATATGGAAGAAATGATACAATATGACAAAATACAAGTTGTATAAACTTACAAATTCTTTCACAATTCGATAAATGATCAGACAAGACCTGCATGTAAGTTGTAGGATATATCTAGTTTGTGTACAATTTGTAAGATAAAATTATCGAACAAAATTCTCGAGTCATTTTACAATAAATAAACGTTTGATTAACTATCATTCCAAAAGCATTTCAAATCAAAAAACATTGACAGCGATATTCATTGAAGCAGTTGAACACCAATAAAATCATTTTGTTACATTTCGCAATAAAAAAGATAAGATTTTCATTGTAAAATAAATTTAAAATCATACCTGATAAAACAAAACAGCTACCCAAACCCACCAATATTTTCTCGCGTGATTTGTTTTCGTTGCCAAAACTCACTAAATCCAAACACCGTGTGTCCATCGTATCCCTTCCCCAACGGCTGAATCTCATCATAATTCGTAGACATCGCGACTTCCCGAGCTGCTGCATGCCGTACTGGGTCGGCACGAAGCGTTCCGCTTCCCCGAACAGGCGGAACCGCCTCGTTGCGGCGATGTATACATATTGTAACCGGGTATAATGTGAACGCGAACATCGCCAGTTGGACGTGCACCATCGCCTCCTCGTTGCCGGCGACTGAATGAGACTGTAGTTTTGCAGCAGCAGTAGTGGAAGAGATTGACGTACGCGTTACGGAAGTGTCTGCGAAGAAAGAAAGAATTGGGTTTGGAATTCAAAAGAATTGTTTAAGAGGGTAGCCCAGTTCCTCAGAGCTAAAAAACTGTTATATTCAAACGCGCACAGCTTAAAGAGGAATTAATATTTTGAAATAGGGTAAAAAGCACTACTATACTTCATTCGAACAACAAAATAACATCGCGAATGTTTTTTTATTGTTGCTGCATGCCCGTAAAATGACTTTGCGCGAACGTACTCCAAAAAACAGTAGCTTGATTGTTCCAGAAATTGCCGTCTGTAAAGTGAAAAAAAAATGTTTCCACTACACTTCCTTAAAGATTAATGCCCGTATTCTCACCTCATTTATAAAAGTGATTCTTGCCAAAAGTACTTTTGAAGTTCACTTAAAATCATTTATTAAACATTTTAAAATAGTTTATTAAAATTTTATAATACCGAATATAATAAAAATGATCAAAAATAGAAAAACTATTTATATATGATGAAAACCAGAAGCAAAAAGTTATTTTGAAATTAATAATAGAAGCACTTTTTTACGAAAAAGTGAGATGAGAATACGGGCCTAAGAGTGTGACTATCGACTCTTAATCGTTTTTTTTTAATTAACAAAATTATGGCATTTTGAAAAAAAAAAATTTTACCGAAAATTTCCTTATAAAAATGTTGATAAAATATTTTTAAATAAACATATCGAAAATTTGGATTGAGAATCGATAAGCAATCATATTTGCCGGCAGAAATGTTCATTGTTCAAAGAGATTGAAAAATGTTCGAACAATGACGTAAAAATACGTTTTGAGAAAACAAACTTTAAAGATTTTAAATTCCTATTTGACGTCCGTGCACGTGCTTACGTTTTTGTCTATAACTTCGTAATTTTTTCGGGAAAACCGTCTTAACCACACACTCTACACAATTATAGCATTAATCTTATACAAAAAACAAAAAATAAATTTTTTTTTCAATCCAAAGAACTGAGCTACCCCTTAAAATTGATTTCCAAAGTGGAAAAGAGCACCGCTCAGAGTGCATTAATTGTATGTCTAAAACGTAATTTAGATCACCTATTTTTTTCTACATTTTTTCTGTTATTTTTTTTAATATTATTTCGTTCGGTTCAGAACTACTAAACATAAAAATACGTGCTCTAAATGAAGCCCAGAATCAGTGGCGTAGCCAGGAGGGTGTCAGGTGTTGAACCCCCCCCCCCCCACCCCAAGAACCTGAACTACTAAAAACATACGTATGTGAAATATAAAATATGTTATTTTACTTTGATTTGATATGTTTTTCACAAGGTTATGACTGCTTTTTACAAGATTATGAAGTTTTTCACAAGATTATGACTGTTTTTGACAAGATTATGTTTGTTTTTTACAAGGTTATGACTGTTTTTTACAAGATTATGAAGTTTTACACAAGATTAAGATTGTTTTTCACAAGGTTTTGACTGTTTTTTTACAAGATTATGAAGTTTTTCACAAGATTATGTCTGTTTTTGACAAGATTATGTTTGTTTTTTTTACAAGATTATAAAGTTTTTCACAAGATTATGATTGTTTTTCACAAGGTTTTGACTGTTTTATTTGACTGTTTGATTGTTTTTGACTGTTTTGACTGTTTTCTTTATTTTTTATAAAAATTATAGTATTATCTTTATTGATTAATATTAGTAACCCTCCCCCCCCCATGGCAAGTTTCTGGCTACGCCACTGCCCAAAACTATCGAAAACTCACCTATTTGTAACGCAGTACAAAATATTATTCACACAACTTTTACTAATCGCAAACCAAGCAAGATTATAGAAAATCCTATTCGGTATCGATTTGGTTGTGCCCACAGCTAAGACTACGCCAAATGGCAACCAAAATATCACAAACAGTATAAAACTATACATGTTTGTCTTGACAAGAGCGTAGTCCCAGCCGAACGTGACGGGCGGTTTAAATGATGGACGTGATCTTGCAGCACGGACACGAACTATGATACGCACGTAACAGAAGAAGGTGAGAAGAATCGGCATAAATACGAAGACAATACCAACGGTTGCTTGGTACGGAATCAGGCCGGTCGTTCTGAAAGAAATTTACAATAGTGTTACGTGTAGTACAGTTTGAAACTATCATCAGGAAGATGGGCAGTTTGATTTTAGGGTGCAATTTTGAGTAAATGTTTAAATAAAGATGTGAAAAATTTATATTGATTCTCGATAATAATTTTAATTTGGAAAGTTTCAAGGCAATAATGGATCATGAAATAAGTATATATTGTATATACAGGGTGTAACAGAATAACTATTCCTAATTTTCAGAAATGATAGAGTGCACTTAGAGAAACATTTTTTATTAATAAACTAGTGTCCGGAAATTTCTCGATGCCAAGATACACTAGATATCGTTAAAAACAATCTTAATCAAAACATCAAAGAGTAGTTAGTTAAGGAACATTTTATTAGAAATAATAGCGCATTAAACTTTATAAAAATTGCTCGAAGTTAGGACCATCATTTTCGATACACAAGTTGCAACGATGTACAATCGACTGCCGAAAAAAAAAAAAAATTCCGGACACTAGTTTATTAATAAAAAATGTTTCTTTCTGAAAATTAGGAATAGTTATTCTGTTACACTCTGTATAAGTAACTTATTTATTCTACATTAAGTATGTGATGCAATTTGCAGAAAATAAGCAATTTTACAAACTTATTAGGTCATTTTTACTTACTTTATGTGATTATTATGAATTATTAAAAATTAGAGAATTTTGAGGTAGAAATACAGACTATTTATGGTAAAATAAAATTACAGGTTTTTTTATGGTACAGAATATTACAGAATTTTGAAGTAGAAATTGCAATTTTGATTGAAGTTTATTTTTTTATATTGTTTTTCAGTATTATATTATTTTTCCTTATTAAAAATTCAAAAACTTATTTTATACAAAATTCTATTATTTTATATTAAAATTAATTTTCCATAAATAAGTAAAATTTGTTAAGTTCTGTAATGTTAATGTTGGTATTTTTCATAAATAGATAAAATTTGTTTAGTTCTATAATATTATTGTTAATATAATTACATACATTTCTAAATTTACGTAAATGAATGAATTTCACTTAAAATATTTTATTAGTATTATTACACAAAATATGTACTAAGTAATTTTTTATAATTTAAAAAGTTATACCAACAATATATAATTCTACATTAAGTATGTGATGCAATTTGCAGAAATTAAGCAATTTTAAATAATTATTAGGTCATTTTTATGTGATTATTATGAATTATGTAAAAATTACAGAATTTTGAGATAGAAATAGAGAATATTTATGGTAAAATGAAATTACAGATTTTTTTATAGTAAAATTTTACCACTATTTTTCTGTAATTTCGCTATATATTTTATTACAGTGTAGCATATTAACCAATAGATCACATATCATTCCTATTAGCTCCGTAAAAACAATGTATTTTACTTACTTTCTGGTACAGTAATCAAAGCTGATATCCATGACAAATTGCAATCCACTTGCGATACTACAAACACCCCAATATACCAGAATCAGTACCGTAATTGCAATTGGCTTCAACATTTCCCCTTTCGTGCTGCACAATCGGGCGTAATTTTCAGCTGCCGTAGCAGCCAGTGTTAAAACCGTTACCATAAAACACAATACGGCAAGGAACCACTGAAATTTGCAAATGGCCAATGATGCTTCAATTCCCGCTAGAATAACTACTGCCGATGCTGGGATGACCAGTCCAGTGATTAAGAGATCTGCCAAAGCTACGTTTACTATAAAGGCGTTACCTGGAAAAGAACAAAATGTATATATATTTTATAGCTACATTTTTGAAGAAATGTACATACATACATACACATGTTTCCAAAAGGGTGTGGCACAAACTCTTTTTTTTTCATCATACCGAAATCAGTCGCCTCCAAACATTCCTATCCAAACAAGCAACTTTTGCTTCATCCACATTCACAATTCCTCTAATACTTGCTCTTTTATTCCTACTACTTGGAAACTTTCGCTCACGCAAGCCACCCTCTCAATCATACCACTCCAACTACTCATCGGACGTCCACGCAAACGTATACCTTCCAAATCATTCATATACAAATTCTTTTAATCAAATGTTCATTAGACATTCGCTCAAGATAACCGAATATTTAATTATATTATTAATTTAATTTTTCAAAATAAATTAATTCATTTCCACAGCAGTCATTTTCCGTTTATGCTTTTGCAACCAAACCCAACATTCACAACCGTACATCAACGTAGGCACCGAAACTGCATTATATATACTCAAACGGGCTTCTTTGGAAACATTTACATTTCTAACAAGAATTGTAAAAAGTATAAAAAAAAAGTATTGTTTCCTAAATTAGAAGTCGTCTTTCCGAAAACAAATCGACTATATTCTAGTGATCACAGAAAATAGTATATTACATTACAAAGAGCATAAAGCGATCTTTATTGTATTGATATATAATATTTTTACAAGTACAAATACATACCAAGTAACATTAACCTTACTAGCAATTGTAGAATATTATATTTGTTACGTGATTTGTGAGAATTAATGTTTCGTTGGTCGACTATGAAATTTCTGACATATCTGGCGCTGTACATAGCATTTCTTGTCAATATTTACACATTTTAAATAATTAAATTCAAATTTAAGCAAAAATAAACACTGCATTTATCAATATAGCTACCGGAAATGTCAGATTAAATAAACTTGATCGTATAGTCATGCTTGACGCTGCCACCAATTTTCTACATTGACAATAAGATAAAGTAATATCAATATTTTTATACACTTGAAAAAAAAATATTTTTCTACTCCTGTCAAGCAATATATTTATTATATATGCGTTACAAAATAGCAACATATACCTAAAATTGGGGGGGGGGGAAGGTTGTCTTATAAGCCGAAATCAGTTTTAGTAAAACTTATTACAGTAATAATTGCAAGACCAATCAATATTAAGAGCAGATTGAAAAAATACGCAATAGAAATATATAAAAAAAAAGATAACATCAATTACTGTAAAGGCACTAAAATTTTGCTTCCTTTAATTAATAATAATTTATAAATTTTGTAATCTAGTTACTTGTATTTTGTTTTCTAATAACAGGTTTCTATGTTCTGTTATTTACTGTATCATTTGTATCATTTTTTCCTGATGAAGACAAAAGTTGAGTTCGTCGGTCTATTATATATATATATATATATATATATATATATATATATATATATATATATATATATATATATATATATATGTATATTATACAGAATTTTAACCTAAAGCAGTTTTATTTTATATATACTATTATAGCATTTTATCTCTAAAATACAAAATAACAATATACTATACTATACATATATAATAAGTTAAATACTATTTATAAATTAAGATGTTATTAAATTATAATAACATTAATTTTTCTGAAATATGCATATTAAAATATTAATAAAAACATTCTATTTTTGCCTCAATAAAAGATATTCATTAAACGAAGAAATATTCAAATATAGAACAAAATCAAAATAGAATTTTTAGGAACTGATGTATATCTATATAGATATAATTAATAGATATATTATATATTATCTGTCAATTCAATTAAGCCAACACTATGAACATCAAACAATGACCCAACGATTTCTATATTAACTCGAATGAATTAAATAGAACATCAGCCAATTTGTAATACAATATACAAATCACTTAATAGAGACAATGAAATCTAATAGAATTTCAATAAATAGATGTCAGATTTATTTATAAGTTTACGTAGAAATAAAAAAGAAATTGAGTAAAATTTTAATGAATATCGTAAACAGGATTATGCCTTAAAAATGTGTATTTTCTTTGTAAATTCAAAAAGTTGTTTATTATTTACTGTAAATATCATTTGTATCTTTTTTCCTGATGAAGACGTCGATTATTAATAAATGTTAATACAAAAGTACAACCTAAAGCCGTTTTATTTTTAATAAAAAATAAGATTAGAAGTATATGAGTAAACCCATATACCAAGGATGTGGCATAAACTATTTCCACTATCCCGCAATTAGTTTTCTCCAAACATTCCTATCCAGACAAACAACTCGTACAGAAACTACAGAAAACAACTACAGAAAATACAGAACACACACACTCAAGATTAAAAAGTAGAAAATAATTATTTAAATAAAAAAAAAGTAAACAATAATCTCTCCTAGAAAAATGTGGGGCGCATACAATAGATAATAGTAAGGAGTACGCCCCACGTTTTTCTAGGAGAAATTATTTAAAAAACATGTTATATTAAATTTTTTTATTTAAATATTGATTAATATCTAAATGTTTCTAATGATAGTTTCGCGGAATTTAACTCGAGAAAGTATTTTTGTGTATACTGTCAATTTCCCATGTCAACCTTTTAAATGAACACTCCTTATATATATATATATATATATATATATATATATATATATATATATATATTTTGCTAGAAAACTGAATCATATTATTATAGATTACAAAATAACAACATAACAGTACATAAAAATTCATGAACTGACTACATCAATTTATTTTTTTGTTATATCTACTATCTTGTCTGCAGTAAATTTATGTACAAAAAGATTTAAGTAAAAAAGTCCTTCTTGTCTAAAATTGGTTGATGGCACATTTAGATTAAGGACTAAATTCAAACTTCAAGCAACAAATTAAGTCCTTAATGCACATGTATATAAGAAACATTTTTCAGTGAAAAAATAATTGACTTTTTCTTGCTTCTTATGTTATTCGCCTAGCATCTTATCATATAAGTTAGTTTATCGCGCATAATTTTATGCATTACACACTTTCAAGCAAGAAATATGTAGTTCAAAAACTGAAAATAAGATCAAATATCCTTTTAGAGAAAAATATATTTGAGAAGAAATAAAGTAAAAATACTTTTAAAACTCATTATATTACAATTAAAAATCTGTTGTGACCACCACAAAACCGACTATCATCGTATTAAAAAGTTATTATTAAAATATATACAGTGTGTCCCCGGATTGAGTTCACTATAGGTGTAATCGGCAAAAAATTTAAGAATTTCATTTTCATGTTTTGGGATTCCGCCCTGCTTTGTCTGAAAACAATTTTAAGCATATTTTTTAGTTTTTTAAAAATCAAGGTGGCCATGAAAAATGTAAAAAACTATTTTATATTCAAATAAAGTGCCTTTTTGGTCAATAATACAGCATAATGTTTTTGAGAAAAGTTGTTCAGAATATGAAATTATAACTCTGTGCAAAATTTTAAAAAGATCAGTTTAAAAAAAATAATGTGTCTCGACATAACGCCGACTGGACAAAACGCCGATTGCGGACACTACGCCGACCGTTCATTCGCATTTGCGCAAGCTAAATAAACAAAAAATTGACGCTTGCACAAGCCAAAATGTTGGAGTTGAGTAAAATCTGTCAATACATCAATCTCATGCAAAATATCTATCAATAACAACGATTAGCTTGCGCAAATGCGAATGAACGGTCGGCGTAGTGTCCTCAGTCGGCGTTTTGTCCAGTCGGCGTTATGTCTAGACACATTTATTTTTTAAACAGATCTTTTTAAAATTTTGCACAGAGCCATAATTTCCTATTCTGAACAACTTTTCCCAAGAACATTATGCCGTATTATTGACCAAAAAGGCACTTTACCTGAATATAAAATAGTTTTTTACATTTTTCATGGCCACCTTGATTTTTAAAAAAACTAAAAAATATGTTTAAAATTGTTTTCAGACAAAGCAGGGCGAAATCCCTAAACATGTAAATGAAATTCTTAAATTTTTTGCCGATTACACCTATAGTGAACTCAATCCGGGGACACACTGTATATATATATATATATATATAAAACTTAATCCTAAAGCTTTTTTATTAATAAATTCGAATTAAATTTGAGGAAGAATTTCAATTGAAATTCACGTGGACGCCGTAGCAATTTCAGTTAGGACAAAAATGATGATGTAGTATTATAGTAGGTACGTGTTATAATAAAATCAATAAATTTCATCATTTCCACCACGCTTACACTTCTAGCGTGCAATATATATTCTAGTGCATCCGGTGCAATTAAAACCATAGGTGTGCCTACCCATTTTTTTTTTTTTCGAGCATTGCAAAAATCAAATATTCGGTTTTTCTAAAAATACTTTTTATTTTACATATTTTAAAACTTAGTACAAAATCTTTCAGAACTCATTATATAATAAAAATAAACTGCTTTAGGTTCAAGTTTTGTATTAAAATTCTTATTTATAATCGACGTTTCGACGAAACTCAACGCTCGTCTTCATCAGGAAAAAAACTGATACAAATAACATTATATAAATATGAAAACCAATATATTGAAATTTGTAAATGTATAAATTTATATTTATCCGGAATATGGTCCGAAGGCAGTGATACGCAAATGTCGTTGCTATGGCAACCCGGATAGCGTCAAACCTCTGACATTTCAAACCAGCAAGACAGCCGCCGATTTTCCGACTCGTCCATTTTGCAAACTAAAATTAATCTTTTCTTAAATATTCGCTAGAAAAATTAATTACTCGTCAATGTTTATCTTCGTCGTGCACTAAGTTCGTTAGAATATATAATTACAAAAGATCTCACAAATAAATCAAGTTAACTTTTTTTACCCACGTTTTTCCGATGTTAATTTTCTTAATTAGATTAGTTAATGAACCGTAAATTAAGTAATAATTATGATTCAACGCGTTCTATAAATATTATTCTAATTATGAATCAATAACTTAAATTATGAATTTAATTGAGTAGTTAGTAATAATAGATGGTAGCATCCTTCTTAATTAAATATAATTATAATTGAGAAATGAAAATAATTAATACATTTTGATATTAAACATATTAAAAATAATAGATAATAATATATTCATTATACAGGGTGATTTATAACGAATGTACCAAACTTTAACAGTTTGTTAGGGAAGTAATTTCCAGTGAAAAAGGTCATATAAACATAGATCCTATTCTGTATAGTTATGCTATAGGAAATTAAAATTTTATTAGTGGTATAGTAAATTTACGATTTTAATAAGAAGTTACCGCAAGCTATAAAAAAATCAACTTTTAAAGCAAATTTAAAAAAGAGACATCTGAAAAACGTGGGGCGCATGCAGTAGATGATAGTAAGAAGTGTAGGGAGTAGCTGTCGTTGCGCTCCACGTTTTTCGTTTTAAATCTTACAAGTATTGTCATAGTTATTAAAAATTCACAATCACAAATTTTCAGGACAATCTGTATGGGGATTAGGAATCTATATGTGGTTATAAATCTGTTTATAGGGCTAGGAGAAATTATTTTATACTTTTTAGTCCGTTTTAAAAACATGATATATTAATTTTTCTTTATTTAAATAATTATTTTCTGTTTTTAGTCTTGTGTGTGTGTGTGTTCTGTATTTTCTGTAATGGTTTTCTGTAGTTTTTCTATTTAAAAAAAATATTGCTAAATACACGAATGTACGAAATTCGTGAATATGGCACAAGATAAAATTTAATATTTCTAATATTATTAATTAATTAATATTTGTATTAGTTCTGTGCTATGTTTAAAGTTTCAAGTCTCTAGCTCATCGGGAAGCTAGTTTAAAATCGATTGCCAAATTTGTACTGAACAGTCACACAAACAAATAGACAAGAAAGCGAGTTAAAAAAAGAAAAAAATCTAAAATCCTAGCATTTGGAAAAAAATAAATGAATTATTCAACATTCCTGCTCCCATGTTTAATCAACTCATAAAAAAACCGGTTAAGTTTAGTTTCAATTGACGTTACAATTCAGTTCATAGACTTGCATGTAAGTAAAATCTATAAAGTTATTTTCTATAATTATTTATGTTAATTTTCCGATAAGAAAATCCACAAGTAAATTACAAAAGTTGAAAAGTTGCGTTTTTAAAAATTGCCATTTTCATTTTATATAAATATTCATATTTATGGAATAATAAATAAATATGTTAACACAACAACAACAACAAAAACTGTTGCATATTATTAAAAAATTATAATACATATTAAGAATGAAACAAATAAAGGCAAAAGATAAACTTAACAGGGTTAAATAGATTTTTTTTTATGTTATTGAACTTTTTATTATCATATTTAATGACACTTTTGCGTGAAAGAATGTGACATGGTTCGTAGACTACATACAAAGTAGACAAAGCGTTTTCTATGTTCAAGTATTTTCTACTTTAATGTCTCTATCTATAGATCTAATAGAGATTACTATTTTAAGGCGAAATATTGATAATATGACATATATTTTATTTATTTCATATATATAAGTATATTACAGTATTTCTAGAAAACAAAAATTCGAAAAAATAAGAATTTTTACGCGCCACGCGTTTTACTTTCTATGAGTGACGTCTTAATGTTTTTCAAACAGTGTAATGTGTATGTTTATCAAGCAGAGTTGCCGTATGTTATGTTTACATTTTGAAATTTAATTTAAGATAAACATTAAGATTTGTGAAATATTATTTTATACGTTATTATTATTATATATTATAATTACGCGTTGTGAAGACGAACATAAATTTTCAAATGAAACGCATGGTTTTTATTTTGATATAACAAATATAGGCAACACTGTTTTGTTTTTACCGCAAGAGGCGCTGAATACTTGCTGATACACTATTACGTAACGACCATTAAATTTACATTTGACATTAAACTTTAAAGTTTATTTTCTTATTTATTATAAATAATTTTGCTTTGAAACATATATATTTACGTAGTTATATTAATGTATATTTTTGATTAGAAAAATTTTAAAAAATATGCAACGACCCCATTACTTTTTATAATAGATTCTCACCTCATTTATAAAAGTGATTTTTGCCAAAAGTATTTTCAACGTTTACTTAAAATTATTTATTAAGCACTTTAAAATAGTTTATTTTAATTTCATAATATCGAATATAATAAAAATGATCAAAAATAGAAAAATTATTTACATTTGATGAAAAACAGAAGCAAAAAGTTATTTTTAAATTAATGATAAAAGCACTTTTGAGGTTAGGTAAGAATTCAGGCTTACATTTCTAATAAAAAAAATTATGGAGGCACGTACTCATAATAGAAAATAGAATTATGTATAACAGCTATTTATATGCATCATCTATCAAGACATAGTCCTTGGTTTAATATACATACTTTTTTCTTCTTTCATTATCCTTGTTTCGCCCCTAGATCAAATATTAGATATTGGTTTTGTTGTACTATTATTATGTACTAAATAATTTTATGCTTGTACTTTGTAAATAGCAGTCACGTAAACAAGAAAATGCTTTTTTTTTCGCGAAATGTTTCGACAAATTATACTTTACACGCAGTAGAAAATTATTTGCGTGAACTTTTTAATCTTTGTATATATTGTATAATACTGTAAATTTTAAATAAATAAAATATGTTATGTTATTGTTTTTATACACTCGTCAAAAAAAAAAGTGCGCTACTCAAAATATCTGAAAAATTGCCGATTTTCAAATAGGTATGGTATACAAAAAAAAAATTGACTCAATTTGCCAAGAGAGCATAAAAATTCAAAAAATTCGATGTAAATTTCGCTTAATTTCAAGAGCTTGCAATGCTTTGGCGCGAAATTGTAATTTTTCAAAAATTTACTCTGCATTTTTGTTTTTACATGTTGAGTCTACAAAATTCTTCACAATTTTGAACTTTTCTCTTAAACGAAAAATGTTTTACCATTGAGCACATTTGTCTGGTCGTTAAAATGGTCTAAATGTTCAAAAATTTTCAGAACTTTGAACTCGCAAAATGCAGGGTAAATTTCAAAAAAAAAATTATAACTTCGGCCCAAAGCATCGTAAATCCTTGAAATTAAGCGAAATTTACGTCGAATTGTTTGAACTTTTACGCCCTCTTGGTAAATTAAGTTGAAAATTTTTTTGTATACTACATGCAGTTAAAGTTTGACAATTTTTTAAGTCAAAATATGTTTTTTTCTGCAAGGTGTGGTGGGTAGCGGAATGGTTCAAATGATCTATCATCTTCGTGACCTTAAAGGTGAGACTTCAAATTTTTTCTGATGCAAAATTTCATTCAATTTCGTTCAAAATCGACCGAGTTATACCGATTTGAAGAATCGGTAATTTTTCAGATATTTCGAGTGGCGCATTTTTTTTTGACGAGTGTTTTTATAAACTTTCAATATTTTGCCTTAAAATAGTAAATTTTACTGAAGATCTTTTTAACTCTAGTTTAACATATTAAAAAAATCGAAATTGCTAAATTACCCTATTAAAATAAAAATAAACAGAAAAATACAAGAAAACAAATGATACAATAATTTCTAAGATAAATAACTGCGCTCACCTCTCTTCTTTAAATGATCTTCAATCATTACAGCACTGATCATGAAGACATTACCAACACTTCCTACCACCGCCAAGGAAGCCAAAAGCAAAAGTCGAGCAACACGTGACCAATCCGAGCTTAGAGTAACAGGTGAAACACTTTCAGCACTATCCATTTTTGTTAGACCACCTAGACTGCTGCCATAGGCTATCTGCAGGGTATTCGCTGATTCATTAATCAAGTCCATTACCGTGGACGTCGTCTTCAACGAGATACGGCCACCAGGTGGTTACCTGGCGTACAGAGAGAGTGTGGATGCTGTTGAAGCTGAAAATTAAGAATAATTGACATTGAAATTTTGACATCCGTAAAAATATTGTTTTTTATTTTAGTTTTCTTTATCCTTAGTACGGGCAATCTATTTTTATTACATAAACAGACAAAGTAAGTCTTCTGACTGTTATACATGCACTCTAAAAAAAAATTATGTAATTTTATCTACAAACCATGAGACACTATGATACCCAGTATTTCTAAGTATAATTACTCAACTGCTGTAATTTTAACATAATTCTTTCAAAATAAATAATAACAGAATTATTACCAACATTATGTAATATGATATTACCAACGTTTTTTTAGTAAAGTCTATTTCAGTAAATTTATATAGCTTCAGTAAATTTGCTGTCAGGAATATTCCATAAATAGCTACAATTTATTTAATTCTCTAATATTATTGTTGGTATAATCACAAACATTTCTAAATTTACATAAGAGATGTATTTTGAAATGAATGAATTACACTTAAAATATTTTATTAATATTATTACACAAAATATGTACTATTTACATAATTTAAAAAGTTATACCAACAACATGTAATTCTACATTAAGTATGTGATGCAATTTGCAGAAAGTAATTTTACATACTTATTAGATTATTTTTACTTACTTTATGAATTATGTAAAAATTACAGAGTTTTAAGATAGAAATACAGAATATTTATGATAAAATTAAATTACAGAATTTTTATAGTAATATTTTACTACAATTTACTGTAATTTTGCTATTATTTTTTTACAGTGTGGTGTAATTTTTTCTGTAATTTTCTTGTACAACAAAATAGCATAAATATATGTTTTATACTATATAAGAAAATTGCTCTCCAATTTAAATTATTTCATTTTGAAATGCCAACTAATAATAAACTAACCAAATGTCAAAGTATGTATATTATAATCAAATTTATAGAATTTTCTGGGCTGGTATGCCGTGGTTGGTCTATTCTTGTCGCAGACGTTTCATAACAACGATACAATCGGCAAAAAACTATAATAACGTTCAATTAAATTACATTTATTTTTGCTATTATCTTTGGTACGAGTATTAAATAAAAATAACACATTATATTTCTTATAAAATAAAATATCCGTCTCTTTCCAATGTTATTAAGTCGGTAATATGTCGTCCATAGCAACCTGTTGCTAATAGACATAAATATATCATAAAAAATAAATATAAATGTAATATATGAGTGCAATATTTTATTTATATCACCTTTTTTTCACGATATTATATTTGGAAATAACTACAATATATCATAGATAATAAAAAAACTATAATTTTTAACGCAACGCACTTTATATACGAGTATTTCAGGCACATCAAATATTATTTTGATTAATGCTAAAATATTCTTTCACAAAAATAATAATAATAATAATAATATTTATTTGTCCAATAGATCTTACAAACAAAACATAGGACAAGTCAATACAATACAGAGAGTAAATTAAGATTTGGTAATCTATTTTTAATATTGTAACTGTATAACTGTATAATCTACTGGTTGCAAAAAGATATACAAAAATTATTGACAGCGAAACAATAAATAATCATAAAATTAAAAGACTTTTGGATTTAGTTCTGTATTAATTTTAATACTTATTATGTCATTTTTCAGTTACTTTATGTGATTATTATGAATTATGTAAAAAATTACAGAATTTTGAGGTAGAAATACA
Organism: Clivina fossor; assembly: GCA_963966155.1. Taxonomy (NCBI): domain Eukaryota; kingdom Metazoa; phylum Arthropoda; class Insecta; order Coleoptera; family Carabidae; genus Clivina; species Clivina fossor. The sequence goes on along the minus strand of OZ014552.1, from coordinate 23,067,159 downwards.
GAATATTTATAGTAAAATAAAATTACAGATTTTCTATGGTAAAATTTTTATTACTATTTTTCTGTAATTTTGCTATTATTATTTTTTTATAGTGTACATATTACTACATACTATTTAATCAATGGTATATCGGTAATGTAATTCAAGCTTTACTCTGTTTATTTACAAACAAACCGATTTGTCAGAAAATATATATATTCTAAAATGTTATTGATTGAACTGTGTGCATAAATAATAATATATTCAAATCTTATGATAATGAATTTTTGCAAGGTAAATATAGATTTTTTCATAAAAATATTTTGTATATGGAAATTTTTCTACGATAGATTATTCAAAATACAGTTGTTTGCATATCAAGTATACATACAATATCCAATTCAAATTTTTCCCTTATAATTTGACGAAATTTTTCAAAATATTTATTTTAAAAACATATTTCCACGCAACTTAGTTTACAGCACTGTTACGCAGGTTACATTACTCAAATTTTTTCAAAATTCAGAGCGCGAATCAGTTGCACAAAATGTTATTAATTAATTATATGATTAACATCATGATAGGTCAGTTTTAATTTTATTATTATTATTATTAGTCAGTTAAGATGATTCGATCATCTTGAGCGAATGTCTAATGAATAAATAAAGTTTAAGTATATTTCAATTCAGTTCATTTTGCTAAATTTTCGATTTTTACGGCACTTAAAAGTACCAGTTTCACAGACGGCACGAAATCGTTTCTGCACAAGAAACTCACATGACTTGTTAAGGCTTAAATAAGTCACCTGCTTCTAACTATATTACTTAAATGCAACTGAAAACTTAGAAACATTTTTTTTTTTGGATTATAGCAATGATTATAGTAAATAGAACCAACTGATTATGTGTTATTTTGTTGTTTTTTTTTTAAGTGTAAGAAAAAAAGATTTCTTCAATTTCTTACGAATATTTTCCGAGAAATTCTATGAAAAGTCAAGATATTTGAAATGTAATGATATATGTGGTTTTGTTATTGATTTGTCTGCTAGTTAGAAAATCTAACATATTATTTATTTCAATCGTTTATTTCGAACGAAAATGTATGTGTTTATTGTCAGACTCTGGATAATAATATATTAGATTTTCAAAACAAATATTTATAAAATATTGACACGTTAAGATCAAATATTTATGTTTCTGAAATTTATAATAACTTGTTCTCAGTTATTTTTGTAGGCTGTTAGATTGCAAAAATATTCTTTTATCAAAACAAATTTTTCTTTATCTACATTATATCAAATATAAATAATTTTTCTGTTTTTGATATAATTTTATTATAGTTCATAATATTATAAAACATTAATACCGGTATTACCGGTATTACATTTTTGGATATTTTTGTTCATTTTTTTAGTCCTCCAAACCAAAATCTACTATTGAACTCAGACATTGGTCTTATAACAGTTGTATTGTCTTAACTAAGTCAATCTATTTTACTGCAGTTTTCAATATTTGTATTTATGAATTTCGAAAATATCAGAAAAATTCTTGAAAATTTTGATTCAAAACAAAAATCTGACCTTCAAGAAACGATCAAAACAAGAAATACTCAAGATATGAAAATTTATATCTATGAACCTCTATCATAGTACTAATACTATAATATCTTGTATAATATTTTACCGCAATTTTTATTACTTTAAATTATTTTTATGAATTTCAGAAATATGAAAAACTCTGGATTCAAGACAAAAATCCGATCTTCAAAACATGCTCAAAACAAGAAATCTTTATGTATAAAATACTATTATCGTGTATCATAACATGTTATGTAATATTTGTACAAAAATAGGATTTTAAAATATTTAAAAATACTGCTGAATATACGTGACTGAAACACATTTTAAAGTTCAAATACATTTGTTTTTGTAAACAAATAAATTCAAATATAATATGCATGTCCATTTATATATCTAAAAACAAAAACACCTTAGTTATAAATTCTCGAGGGATATCTAAAAAATCAATGAAACAATGAACTTATTTGAATTTTAAATACTTTACTTCAGCAATTTTATACACAATAAGTATTTAGTATTATATTAAGTATTTATATATATATATATATATATATATATATATATATATATATTGTATTAAATATTCAAAAATTGGCATAAATTATTTCAAAAATTAATTAATTTGAAACGTCGAATAAATATAGTCCAAATCGTCCAAAACTATGCATATAAAACGTTGTGAAAAATGTGCAATTTTGTGTACAATTTGTAAGTAAACTAAATTTTATTACATTCGTTCGAATATTTTTTCAAACTTATGTTATAAAACCCATCTTTACGCACTTGTTATATAAATAACTTCAAAATATTACTTTGACATATAAATTAAATTTTAGTAAATTGAATACGTACACAACACAATATGCAAATCAGCGTTTAATATTGTAAAAAAAATTGCATATTATTTTATAAAGTTTTATTACAATAAAATATAATATATTATTTTGCTTTTATTCAATTTCGTTAATAATAATTTAAAGATTAATATTGATTTTAATATTGTTTTATTGTTCAAAATTTGTTGTAATAAAAAATGCAATGCATTACTGTAAAAAGTGTTGCATACATTTACATCATTTTATTAAAATTCTAGTAGAAATATAAAATGTAATATTTACATAAAAAAAAATAATATTGTTGACATAGTATTAATAACAGCAATAAGAATCAATCATATCAGAGTTTAATAACCTAACACATAAAAGATTGATAACTATTTTAAATTAACAATATTTATTTAATACTCGCAATTATATTTTCTAACAATATTTTTTAAATCAAAGCATTTAAACACATAGATATATATATTTTACTTCATTATTTAAGCAATTACAACATTTGAAATGAATTATTAAAAGTAAAAACATCGTCAAATTGCAAATGAATATAAAAATCAACTTACAAATCGATTATTCGCTTGTTGTATCAAAACCTTCTCGATTGAAACAATAATAATATAAGCAACGGCCTGTTGTTCAGTTTTGTTTTAATTAAACGTGTAGCATTTTCGATGACATCGTTAATTAAAGATGTCCTCTTAAATCGAACAAAATATCCTGGCTTGCAAGGATAGCACAACACACAACCATGCACTCACCAAGAACTAATTCATCTATCACATAAAATTAAATTGTTTACTCTTGCCATCTGTTGCGGAGGACCTATATTAACCGAGTTGGTTTAGACATGCGCTAACGTATGCACAGTAGCGTAGGTGAGATCACTTCAATCAGATAAAATAATAAAACTTGTTGATTTGATTATCAGCGGTAAAATTAGTCGTTTATATGTTTATAACTTTTATAAAAATTTGTAAGAAAGGTATTCTATTTCTAGATATTGTTACCAGTTAAAAACACATTTTTTTAATTAATTAATAATTTGCGATAATATTATTATATAACACGACAAAATAAATGACAATATCTCAAGATTTTGGTACGACTCAATGCAGTATAGATCGAGTAAAAAATTAATTTTTGATTTGTTTAGAGGTGGCAATTACACAATTTTGGTAAGAGGTGTAAGACTCTTTACAGCAATAGACAATCATAATACACTTGAAAATTTTTTGTTCTATTTTTTTGCCATCAAAACAAATATTTAGCAGTTAGAATAAATATTTTGTTATTCAATTTTGTCGCAGTGAAAAACACCCTTTTTTTTGCAAATTTGTATGTATGAAAATTGTATTAAAATATATTTGTAAGATGTTATATAATTAAAACAAATCAAAACATTTAAAAAAATGTCAGATTTTTAAACATTTGTTTTTAATAGAAGAAATGATTTCAAAAGTATTAAAATAATTATTGTTGTGCATATATATATTTAAGAAAACTGTTAAGCAATAATAACAATAACATTTATTTATCAATAAATTATTCTACAGAAGGTGGAGCTCATAAAATAAGTTTCAAAATTAAAATATTTATATTTATATTCACAAAGTTAAAATAAAAGTTATACAAATATTGAGGATAAACTGTACACGATAAAATAAATCCGCAAGTAAAACGTTGTTGCAATTATAATTGTGCAAATTAAAAAAAAAATACAATAAATTATTTCATCATCATTTACACTATCTAAAATTACCAATTCTAAAATATTTATATATTACAAATCACAGTTTTATAACACAAACTAAAAAAAATGTACTTGATTTTGTAAAAACTAAAACTGTCGGAAAAGTGACAGAATTTTTTTTCCATAATTTCTTTATTTTTATAAAATTGTAATTAATTTAGGAATAAATACCGTGAGGTACAAAACAAAATAGCATTTTTTTTGTACCAATTAATTACAAATTATAAATTACATAATTGTTTAACTAATATTCTTCTAAGATATTTACAACTTTTAAAATAGAACTCTAGCTAGAAATATTTTGCACTTCACTTGTATCTTTTTTATGTAACACAACACGCTAAGTTTTCAAATATACAATTACGTATTTTTCTTGATTTCACACATTTTATATACACTTAACATTATTTACACTAATTTTTTATATATAAATTATTCTTCCCTGGGATACCTTTGAATTTGTGATTAAAAAGTAACGAATTTTTACAACACAAACATGGCTTCGTACACTGCTATTTACACGAATTTAAGATTGCACAACTGTTTGTATAGTTTCGTTTTTAAATAAAAAAATAAAAATTCATTTAGTTTTATTTTCTTGTTTTTTTTTTAAATATATATATCTTTTTATATTGTTTATTTTATTATAAAAAATAGACTTTTTTCTCTAACTTCACGGTACATTTTTACAGGAAATTATACATACATACATATATAAAAATGACGTAAAAAAGTGAGGTTTACAATAAATAAATTAGTACGTTTTTAGAGAAACCAGTTCAATATTAGTTGAAACTAAATGAATTTTTACTTATTACGACGACGAGTTTCTTTTGCTATAGTACGCATTACAACGTTCGAGTTGATTGTTTAGTATTGGATTCGACCACAACGAATTGCTTTCCTCCTTTTTAACGGGTTCGGTGTTTATTACCTTTCTTTCAGTGGTTTCATGATGATAACGGTGATGTTCTGATGCTGCCCAAGTTTGTTCATTGCTTCTTGACGAAGACGATTTCCTCCTATGTCCATCTTCACGATAATTAAATGAAGATTGTATATATTGACCGGGATAAACGTTACTATGATGGCTGCTTGAATTCGAGTGATCTGATTGACTTCCGTCCGATCTGGTTTTGTAATGACGCTGATCAATATGTGATTTTGATCCGTGAGCGCGTGAATCGTAACCGGGTTTTGTATTTAACCGTTGCCTCGAATGATCCGACTGGTAACCGTGTCGTTGTATGTGGTGTTTATCATCGCTCGGGTAATGTGATTTGGAAGTGTGTAATCGGGGATCGGGGACCTTTTCTTTACTAGATAATTTCTGGTAGTTACTGTAACTTGCTGGAGGAGGTAAAATATTTGGAGAAGTTGTATAGGATTTAGTAGCTTGGTAAGAATTAGTTTCAATTGGTTTAACTTGGTACGAAGACGGCTTGGTATCGTAGTTTTTCTGGGACCTGTTGGAAAGATATTGTTTATAAGAAGGAGCAGAATGAGGGGAATTAGATGTGGTATAACCTTGCACATTTTTATTATGGAATGCTTCGGTTTCATAGGATTTTTCTAGATAATGTTTAGGATCTACGGGTATTTGTTTGGGAATAGGACGGTATGATTTGAGCTTCTGTTTTTGATCAATTGCTTTTGTCGGAGCAGTTTGAATTTTCTGCTTCTGTGAAGGTGGATAAGTTCGAACTTCTGCTAATTTTTTTCCGGAATCTTGATTGCTTTTTTTGACTGATTCTGATTTCTCCAAATGTGACGATCCATAACTTGCCTCTTCAACAATTCCTTCGTAAACTCGATTTTTTTCTTTTGATTTTTCTTTCACCGCATTCATATAATTCATCAAAGAATTAGAAGGTAGACTCTTAAATTTAATTCCTGCTTCATGTGGCAATATTTTCTCCTCGATTTGTTCAATTGTTGCTGGTATATTAATATTTTCTTCTTGTGTCGTAGATGTTTCAATAGGTACTACAATTGGAGTTAAATACATCTGATCTGAAGAAATAGATTCACTTTTCACATCAGTTATTTCAGATATTTTCACTGAAGATTCACTAACTTCAGGCGAAACGTACGTCTGATAAGTGACTTCGGACTGAATAGGAATTCCATCTTCAAATTGAAAATTGGAAGTTGCTGCGACAATTTCTTGATAAGCATCTGTTGGAAGTTGATTAACAGCAATTACATGAATTTCTGTAATTTGCGAGTCATCAATATCATTTTGTTCTTCCTGATTATCTAATTCTTGACATATATCATCAACAATATGACTCATTCCATTGTCTGTTTCACAATCTTCAAACTCATTCGGCTTCTGTTCTTCAGGTTTCCTTTTCTGTACATTTTCTGGTTGAAGTTTATCCATACTAATTGTCACCATTGTCTTTGATATATCTTCACCAAAGATATAATCATCTGTTTCAGATAATTGACTCGCAACAAAATATGACTGTTCGTCTTTGGAATTGTCACTCACTATACTGTAACCGGCTTGAAGTGGTCGTTGTTCTTTCATATCATCAAAACTCAAGTAGTAGTTGTCTTCTAAATTTGTACAAATATCAATACCAGTCTCTTCAACAAATTCAGCTTGTTTTTTCGATAAATCAGGTGAATATGGCGAACTAAAGCAATAATCTGAAGTCACTGAAGATTCTGAATACTCTTCCACAGTTTCCTTTGGAGTATTTGAAGCAATTTCATCAATACTAGTCATTATTTCGCTATTACAATCTGTTTCCACAGATTCCACAACAGTTTCCATAGATTCTACGACAGTTTCCATAGATTCTGCGTCAGTGTCTATAAATTCTACTTCAGTGTCTTGTTCTTGTTCTTCAATTTCATCCGTTTTCAAATCTTCAATCTGCTGTTCAATTTTTTCTGAAACTTTCATATCTGTATTATCTTCTAATGGTACGTCTTCAGTGATGCCAATTTTATGTTTTGGTGTTGGTTTAAATGAAGCAGAAATTTCTTGTTCTTCAATTTCATCCCTCTTCAAATCTTCCATCTGCTCTTCAATTTCTTCTGAAACTTTCTTGTCTGTATTATCTTCTAATGGTACATCTTCAGTGATGCTAATTTTATGTTTTCGTGTTGGTCTAATTGATTTAAGTGAAGCAGAAATTTTTTGTTCTTTAATTTCATCCGTCTTCAAATCTTCAATTTGCTCTTCAATTTCTTCTGAAATTTTTATGTCTGTATTATCGTCTAATGATTTAATTGGTTTAAGTGAAGCAGAAATTTCTTGTTCTTCAGTTTCTTCTGAAATTTTCATTACTTTATTATGGTGTAACGGTATATTTTCAGTGATACTAATTTTACGTTTTCGTGTTGGTCTAATTGATTTAAGTGAAACAGAAATTTCTTTAGCTCTCATTTTTTCTAGATTTGTAATGTATGATTTGACTTCACTAATTCTAGACCATAGAATACTGACTTTCAAACTGGTAATATTTTCTGATTCGGTTGCAAAGGCATGTGAAATTTGAATCTCTTGTTGATTGTCCAAGTCAAATTTATTTGAATGGTAAATTGTTTCGGATTCAAGTTTATCTTTCTGAACTGAATCTTCATCGAGAACAATGCCACTATCTGGTGTTTGATATTGATTGTATTTTTCTTCGGTTTTCTGGGTATTGGAAATTTCGTTTGCTGTTTCACTACAGTTTGAGATTTCTTCAAAGAAACATTCATTGATGGTAAGGTTACTTGTGATTTCATTATCGGATTCTAAAGATTTTTTATTCTCAGCGCGATTGCACCACTGTTGAACAGCTTCGTTTGTAATTTGTTGAGTTTGATTTAAACTCTGATCTTCTTCTGATAAGTCTAAAATTGATTTTACCGGAATTTCTACTTGTAGAGTAACAGATTCATCTTTTTTAATTAGACTTTCATCTTTCATAATATTTGTTGTAGCTTCTGTTTGTACTATTTCTGCAACAATATTTTCTTCTTCTGATTTATGTGCTTCGGGTATTATTTCAATGTTCGTATCAACATTAATATTTTGAGAAAAATTTTCTTTTAAAATGTTATCACCTGCAGTTTCTACAACAACTGCAGTAGTAATATGATTATCTTGTGAAACAATATTTTCATTTGTTTCATCTATAATACTTTGTGATTGTTCTGCATCAATTACTTGATTAGAAACAATTTTTTCAACTTCTTGATGATCTTCTACAAGAACAGAATTTTCAATTGCTTTTACAACAGACTCTACACTTTCAGAACAAACTTTTTCGTCTGCAACCATTTGACCTTGAATATCTATAACTGAATTTTCTTGTACGAGAACATTTTCAACTATTTCTTTTACAATTTCTTTACTATCTTCTGCAACTTGTATTTCCTCACTTGATTTACTTGACGAAACAATATTTGGTAAATCTGAAGGCAATGTTTCATCAATCTTCTTAGTAATTTCTTCAGGTGGAAAAGGAAGAACTGATTTAAATTCTTTATTTTCGTCTAATTTTATAATTTTATTTTCACTACATTCTGTAATTTTATCATCTTTTTTTGGTGACGTACTATCATCATTTAATTTTCTTTTTTTACCATTTGTTACCATTCTCAACGGCCTTGTTGTTCGAATACAACAAGAAGTAGTTTGATTATTTTTCTGTTGCTGACTGCTTTGATCATTATGACTATTTTTGTAAATTTCTATATTCGTTTTCAAAATATTTGCAATTGTAAAATCTTTGCCTGTTCTTGTTGGTTTCTGCTTGGACTTCTTGGATTCTTTTATAGTTTTTATCGGTTTTTCAGGAACCTTTTCGTCAACTTTCTTAATCTTCTCTTTTGGCTCTGCTGAAACTATTGAATCAATAGTTCTATCAATGAATGAATGATCTATAGATTCATTAATTGTATGAATCGGTGTTTTCATGACATCATATGATTGTTGAGAAGGCAAAACAGAATTATTCCCAAAAACAGGAAATATTTTTTCTTGATGTAGACCAAAATAATCCTCATCTGGTGAAAGGTGAAGCAAGGTGGTATCTGGTATAACAAACGGTATTGGTATGACATTTTCTATTGTCGATAAAATTGGCACATTCTCTTCTTTCTGTTCTGGCGTAGAATACATTTCTTTTGAGGATTTATTTTTAACGAGGCTACGTATCTGTTCTTCCAAAATAGTTTCTAAACTTTTCTCTTCACATTTGGATGGCGTAGTTTTCTTATTAGCTCGTTCCATAAGTGATTGAATTTTATTTTCTAAAATGGCACCTTTCTGTTTTGAACTGCCAGAGTTTTCACTTGTTTTCTTATTGTATAAATCTGTAGATTTATCAGGGAATGCGACAATCAAACAAATATTATCCTTTTCTAAATGATCATGAGATTTTTCTTTCCGTAATTGAACTAAATTATTATTTTCAGTTTTTGTAAGCAAACGGTCAGCATGCATTGCTGCACTTGCTAAAATATCTAAATTATCATTAGTATCTTCAATTGAAGCATTATTAGTTGAGTCTTCAATTAAAGTTGGTGGATGTGAATAAAATTCGGCTTTAACTTTATAAAATGATTCAATAGCATGTGCATGCTCAACTTTTGCCAGTAATTCATCTTGATTTAATGTACATGTTTCTAAAACTTGGGGGCAAATTAATAATATTTCTGGAATTGGATTCTGTGGTAACTGATGTTGTTTTCCCGTTTCTAACTCTTGAACTAGTTCAACAAATTCTACAATATTTTCCTCAATATTTTCAGAATTTTCTTGAGCTGTAACTATTAATTCTTCAGGTATTTTCTTTTCTTTATTATTGTTTTCAGTTGACGATTCTTTAGACTCATATTTAACATTTTTGTGATCTTCAATATCAGCCAGCATATCATCAATCTCTCTAACACAAGTATTACTATTTTCTTCATTATCTTCGACTTTCGTAGATTTTAATGATTGCTCGTCATATCCGTCTAAAATATCATTAATCTGTTCAACAACTTCTTGACTTGACTCTTCAGTATTTTTTTCTTTATTTTTCTTAATATTTTTATCACCTTTAGTCACTGATTTGTCTTTAATTTCTTCATCAATAATTAGATCTTCGTTGCTAGCATCATCATAAGCAAAGTCATATTGAGGGACTTTATATACAACAACGCCGAATTCATTTAAATTTTGAGGCATTTCCGTACTAGCATAATCGGGCATTACAACATCATTACAAAGCGAATCAGTTGTAATTAAATTATCGCTTTCTTGGCATTGTTTTTTCTCAATTGTACAATTCTCCTCTGAGAAAATTTTAAAATAACTTATTTTCTCATCGGATAATTTTTCTTTTTCATTTTCAATTATATCTGAAGACACATTTTTTATTTCAGGTTCTTTAACGATATTTTCGCAGGAAGTCGCTACATTTTCTTCTACCGTAAAAATATTTTTATTAACAAAATCATTAGCGTTATTAGTTATTTCTTTAACATTTTCATCAGCTAGTTCAGGTACTTCTTCCATTTCTGTATCAGATGATTCGTAATTCACTATAGGCATTCTCGGTGAGAAATTATTTTCATAATTTTCTGACGTAGCATCCTCGAGCAAATCATTATTTTTAGTTTCAAAAATATCTGATATTTTATCAGTAGTATCATTTGATTTTTCATCAGATTTTGGAGTTTGTAGGTCAACTTTAACATTTGCTTTATCCAGAATAGTTTCAGTAATTTTTTGATCATCGTTTGTTATACTTTCAACAACTTTCTCTGAAAAATTTTCTGGAATTTCTAAAGTAGTTTTTTCTGTATCTGCTACGTCTTCTGTTTGTTTGACTGTTATATTTTCCTGTGATAATGTTTTATCGGAATTTTCAATAATTATTTCAGCATTTTGTTCTTCAATTTTTTCATTTGGTTTGTTTTCTACAGAAGTGATACTTTTTTCATTATTTTTTAGTTCAATATCGTCCGATACTATGACAGGATTTATCACTACAACTTCTTCGATAATATCAATTTTCTCAATAAAATTCTGTTCAGATTGTTCAACTTCGGGTGCGATATTTTCTTGGACAATTTGTTCTGATTCAACAGGTATATTTTGTGCAATAATTTCTTCTTCACTTACTATTACTTGTTGTGATAAATCTTGTACAATTTGTTCAACCACTATCTCGTCTTCTAATTTTTCTAAACTTTGTATTTCTTTATTTTGAACATCTGTAGTAACTGGTACTTCAACTGTATCGCTGACATTTAATTCTAAATTTGATTGGTTGATTAGTACTGCGGAATTATCAATTTCTGATTTTTCAGGAATATTAACTGCCAAACTATTTTCATCAACACATGCCTCCTCGGTTGCAGCAATTTCACTTTTTATTTCGGTAGTTGCAAAATCATGTACCAACTCATTTACAATTATTTTTTCAGTTAAATCTTTTGTAACTGTATCAGAACTTCGTAATTCCAATTTTGAATTTTCTTGATTATCTACAACAGCAGTTAAATTTTCTTCCGGTGATTTATTGCTATCTGATTTTAGTAAATTACTTGTTTCAACTGTTTTAGATTTCCGTTTTCGATCAGTTCGTGGTTGAAATTTAAATTTTAATAATTTTTCTCTTGCACGGCGTGAATAACATTTACTTGGTGCTTTAATTTTTTCTTGAGTTTTATTCGTCGATTTATCTTCTTCATTTTTTAAATCTATTTGTGAACTATTAGTTGATATTAACGTCTCCGTTGTTTTCAAACTTAAATCTTCAAATTTATCTAACGAAACAGTTTTTTTAGTATAAAATTTTGACTCCAAATCTTGCTTCAAATTTGTATCAGATTCCGATGACATAATTTGTGTTTCTGATTGTTGAACAATTGCAGATTTTTTAGATGTTCTTTCAATAACTTCTTCTGATAATTTTTTTAATGATTTTACTTCTATATCGTTTCGTATTGGTTCTTCCAAATCGAATACAAATTTTGTTATTAATTTATCGTTTTTTGTCGATTCGGAAGACAAATTTATTTCCGACTTAGATTCTATATTTGACTGTCGTGGATTTCTCGTGTACTGTCTAAGAACTCTCTTTTGCCAAGAAATCGATTTGTTATTTTCATTATGTGTGACATTATCTTCGGTGCTTTTATCACCAATATTTTGTAAATTTTCCTCAATATCTTTTCTGGCAGTTTCATCTGATTCTAAAACGTTCAACCTAGTAGTAATTTCCTTAGTTGATATATCGGACGTATTGATTAAATGTTTTGCTGTATCTAGATTATAATTCATACGAATTGTTAGAGGTAAATCATCTTCTAACGATTCCAAGTGACTCTCCTTTATATCAATCATGTGTTCGCCGTTCGTTTTCAAGTTTTTTAATTTTGTTTCAACAGATTTTTCCGATGGTACTAACTGAAAATTTTCCGAGAAAATTTTAAGCTTATTCTTATTTTTTTTCGTTCTTCCTGGATGACTATTTAATTTATTCCATTTTACTTTTATTTTTACACTTTCTAAAACATTTTCATCTGATATATCGTTTTGAAACTCAGCAAATAATTTCTTTTTTAATTTCAATTTTTTCTTGTTTTGTTTCACATTATCTAATTCGGACTTGTTCGAATATTTGTGTATTTCTTCCTGAGACATATTTTTACATAAAATAACTAAACGTCTTTTTTCTTCATGTTCCATATTTCTTATACAATTTTCTTTTCTCACAGTATCTTTCAAATTCTGTTTTCGTCGTAGATTCGGTTTTGAATCAATCTGCAACGGTTTTAGTTTTAATAATGATTTTTGTTTATCATTTTCTTGAAGATTATCTTCGGATGATTGAATTTCCTCACTTAAAGAATCATCTGATTGACTTATATACTGCGTGTTTTCCAGATCAAATTGGACAGTTTTAGCTTTATTAGTTTCAACTTTTTCTTCCACATTAGATTTTCTTCTAGTTCGTTTGTTTATAATAGATTTTTTAATTATTTTTGATATTTTAATCGTTGTTTCATCACCAAAACTTCGTCTTCTACGTTTCGTATCAAGAACAGAATTGATACCCTCAAGTAAATCACACTCGGTTCTACGACGTCTTTGTTGAATGGTAATTTGATTATCCGATGTTGAACGGGTTCTTCTTTTAGCAATTTTCTTATTGTTTGTTACTTTAATTTTTCGTGTTTCTTTTCCTACTTTGTCCAAAATAATTTTTTCTTCTTGTACATTTATAACGTTTTCATTTTCCTGAATTTTTAATAATTCTACAGATTTACTATTTTCCTCTTTTTGTAATTCTATATTTTCGTCTTTTAAGTTATTTTTCTCTAAAACATCAATATTTTCAATAGTATCAATATTTTTCTGTACATTGTCTATAATAGCTTCTTCAGAAACTATTTCTTCGACTGCAACAAACATTTGCTCATCTTCGACTAATTTTTTCGTCGAATTAAGCTGTTCTAAAGAGAGTTCTTGTTGTATTTCAATTTCTTGTTCTATTACATTTTTACTGATTAGGACTTCTTGTACATTTTCTTGATTTATAATATATTTTTCATCATTTACAGTTTCCTGGTGCGTTGATTCTGGTAATATTTTCGTATAAAATTCAATATTTGAATTTGAAGTAACTTCAACTAAATTTTTGCTGTTTAAATCTTCTGTCGGTGGACAAAACGTTCGTACAGGTGATTTTAATTTGGAAGTACATGTAACAACTTCTTCAATTACAGATTTCCATTGCTCAATCTCTGGTACAATTTCATTATTTTGTAAAATTTCTTTTTCAGTATTTGACTCAATATCTTGATTTTCTTCATGTACCAATATTGTTTCTTCAATAACTGTTGGTGTTTTAATTTTTAAACTATTTTCTTGTACCACTGAGACTTCATTAGGTAATATTTCGTATACAATTTTTGATTCAATATTTTCACTTTCCACATCTACTGATATTGTTAAAGTGTCTTCAACACTGGTTTGGTTTTCTTCCGTAATTGTTAAAGTATCTTCATTACACAATATTTCTTCTACAATTTTAGGTGCCGAATTTTGGGTATAATATATTGGTTCTTCAAGAACCAATGTATTATCAGTATGTGGAATTTCTTTATCACATATTACTTCAACATTTTGACTTTCTTCTTGTACCAGTTCGTCTTCTGTATGTAAAATTTTCTTTTCATTGTTTTCTTCAATATCTTGAACTTCAGTGTATACTAATGTATTCGAAAATGTGTCTTCAGCTTGTGAAATATCTTTGTCGATCTTTGCTTCAATATTTTGACTTTCTTCCTCTACTAATAATGTCGATGTGTCTTCAAGGACTGTTTGGTTTTCTTCCGTAATTGTTAAAGTATCTTCATTACACAATATTTCTTCTACAATTTTAGGTGCCGAATTTTGGGTATAATACATTGAATCTTCAAGAACCAATGTATTATCAGTATGTGGAATTTCTTTAACACATATTACTTCAATATTTTGACTATCTTCTTGTACCAATTCGTCTTCTGTATGTAAAATTTTCTTTTCATTGTTTTCTTCAACATCTTGAACTTCACTGTATACTAATGTTTTCGAAAATGTATCTTCAGCTTGTAAAATATCTTTGTCGATCTTTGCTTCAATATTTTGACTTTCTTCCTCTACTAATAATGTCGATGTGTCTTCAAAAACTGTTTGATTTTCTTCCGTAATTGTTGAATTGTCTTCTTGTACTAATAATACTTTATCAGACAATATTTCTTCTACAATTTTAGGTTCCGAATTTTGGGTTTCTTCAATAATCAATGTATCATCAGTATGTGGAATTTCTTTATTACTTATTACTTCAATATTTTGACATTCTTCTTGTACCAGTTCATCTTCTGTATCTAAAATTTTCTTTTCATTGTTTTCTTCAATGTCTTGAATTTCACTATACACCAATGTATCGGAAAATGTATCTTCAGGTTTTATTTCAATATTTTGACTTTCTTCCTGTACTAACAATGTCGCTGTAACTTCAACAACTCTTTGGTTTTCTTCCGAAATTGTTGAATGGTCTTCTTGTACTAACGATACTTTATTAGACAATGTTTCTTCTACAATTTTAGGTTCTAAATTTTGGGTTTCTTCAAGAACCAATGTATCATCAGTATGTGGAATTTCTTTGTTACATATTACTTCAACATTTTGACTTTCTTCTTGTACCAGTTCATCTTCTGTATGTAAAATTTTCTTTTCATTGTTTTCTTCAATGTCTTGAATTTCACTATGCACCAATGTATCCGAAAATGTATCTTCAGCTTGTGAAACGTATTTGTCGATTTTCGCTTCAACATTTTGGCATTCTTCCTCTACTAATAATGTCAATGTGTCTGGTTGATTTTGTTCCGTAATTGTTGAATTGTCTTCTTGTACTAACGACACTTCATTAGACACTATTTCTTCTACAATTTTAGTTGCTGAATTTTGGGTTTCTTTAAGAATCAAGGTATCATCAGTATGTGGAACTTCTTTGTTGTTTATTGCTTCAACATTTTGACTTTCTTCTTGTACCAGTTCATCTTCTGTATGTAAAATTTTCTTTTCATTGTTTTCTTCAATATTTTGAACTTCACTGCATACCAATGTATCCGAAAATGTATCTTCAGTTTGTAAAATGTCTTTATCGATCTCTGCTTCAATATTTCGACTTTCTGCCTGTACTAATAATGTCGATGTTTCTTCAGTAACTGGTTTATTTTGTTCAATAATTGCAATGTTGTCTTCTTGTAATATATCTTCAGTTTGTAAAATTTCTTTCTCAATTTCTGGTTCAACAATTTCGCTTTCTTGTTGAATTATTTCTTTGTCATTTATTATTTCTAAATTCTGACATTCTTCATGTAATACTATTTGATTTACTTTCTCAATTTTTGAGCTATTTTCATCTGCTAATATGTCTTTATTTTGAGAAATATTTTCATCTGTTATTAATCCTAAATTCTGTTTATCATTTTCATTATCATTTAGTACTAATTCCGTTTCATGATTTGAAATATTATCTTGCAATTCTTCTGATTCTATTTCATTATTTTTTGTATATTTATTAATTTCGTCATCCAGTAAATTTTGTAGGGCAGGTGATGAACAACTTGAATCCAAGTTTAATTTGTTTATATTTTCATTTTCTTTAAATTCTGACGAATATTTTATTGTTTTGTCAGCATCTGTTGAAATTTCTTTTGATGTTTCTGTATTTTCGACTGTAGACGGTTCTTCAACAATTTCCGATTCGGTTAATATTTTGGGTAAAATTCTTTCGGTCGATTTTTCTAAAACTTCTTCATGTTTCTCTAGTTGTAATTCATCGGTAGTAGTTTGTGTTTCCGTGTTTAATTTGTCTTCATTTGATAATAAGTCGTGAGTATTATTTTTAGTTGACGATAAACTAACTGTAAATTTATTATTTTGTTTATCTAACGATGAGGATAATCGAGCACTTGTCACTAAATCATGTCCGTTTCGATTATTTTTTTCCACTGACGAAGAGATTTGTGTATTTTTCGTCGTTAACAATAACTGTAATTTTTTCGTTTTCGGCATTTTTTTAACGCGCACATTCCGTTTTAAATCACTCGTCCGATTTTTAATGGTACCACATTCTTTATTAGTTAGATTAGTTTTATTATTAACAATCTTTAAATCTTTTGGTTGCACAGAACATTTATTACAATTTTGACCTGGAGTTTCTTGATGGGCCACAAATGGATCCTCTTCTGGGGTTCCATATTCATCTTCCGTTTCTATATCGTCTTCATTAGCCAGTCCTTCGTTACTGAAAGCTATTTGTAAACAGGGAGCAACGTAGCTTCGTCTCTCTTCCGATGATTTATTATTTCGACTACAGTGATTGGTCGAACTATGACTGCATTGACAAACTTCTTTGAGACGAAAATTTACGTAATAAATATCGCGTTCCGCTTTCGGATAAGACGGAACGTATGGTTCCATCGATGTCTTTTGCGGTGGACTGGGAAATGTTGTTGTTGAAGATTTTTTATTAGTGGGTGGTATTAAATTTATTGTTGATTCTGGAGGGCTGTGATTCGTTGTGCTGGTACTGGTAGATGATGTTGTCTTTATCGGTGGAATTAATTGTGATATATTAGGTTTTTCGTCTTCCTGTGTTAAATCAACGATAATGATTGATTTTCGTTCTTCGATCAGTGTCATTAGATTGCTGATTTCATTCTCCTGAAATTATTTATATGTTACTTATCACAATTAACTACGTTTAGAGGAGTTTGATAAAATGACGTCATAAGTTTAATGTGGTTAGCAATTTCAAGAAAATGTCTATGGTAATTTAGAAAACTAATGATATTAATGACAAATAAAACTAACAATAATAATAAAAAAATAAATACGTTACGTTATCTATTAATAAATGAATTTACAGACATGCTTTAAATTGTTATACACATTGTTATAACACTAGAAATAAATTAACAGAAAATTAACAACAACAAAAATTCATAATTCAATTACATAACTTGCTGATATCACATTGTTTTTATTCTGTTAATGAATTTTTAAATTGTAAATTATAATATAAATTCATCATTTATTATATTTTTGTATTTTCACTTTTATGTAGGTATTTACATAATTGTATATGTTTCACTGTTTGTATGTCCTATTACAATGATCAACAAAAATAAAGATTATAATTATTATTAAATTCTGCTCATTAATTAATATTTATATTAATTCAAAATATAATCATACATTTTCATATTCCTAAATTTTACGAAACATAGATATCAAAATGCATACCACTTGACATTATTGTTTTATAATTTAACTTTAAAATTGATATATTATTTTAAATAGTCAATTTTAGTTTATGAACGTGACTGACATGAAAAAGAAAACAATATCAGTGTATACAATGTGAACTATCCATTAAAGAATTGTATCAATATTATCAAATGCCAAACTACATATAATCACAATGAAATAGAAAAAAAAAAAGAATATCTTACCATCTCATATACCTTATCGTCTCCAAATTCATCGCAATCATCAATAACCGTAATCCGTTCAAAATCAATTTTATCGACAATTTCAGCGGTCAACTCTCGACAGCTTTTGATAAAATCTCGGCACGCGTTCATCAGATTAATGTTGTTCGCTCGCATATGTTCATCGGCTGTTTTCCCATGACCGAGACATTTTAACAACGAGTCGGGAAACGATGTATAATTGACGGGAACGAGATTTCTTTTAATATGCGCGGTAAGTGCACACGATGCAAAATCATCGAAACTAATGACGCGTTCACGCCAGATTTTAAAGGCGAGCATATGACGAACGTAGCTTACACCAGTTAACGGACCTTCAGGCATTTCCGAGAGGACTTTCCTAGAAAATTCATGAAAAAACATTATTTATTGTACATCGATGATCCAAATATATGGTTGGTGCATAGTTTATCAGGCGGTTTTTAAGCAATATTTATTATAAAAAAAGAAACATAAAAAACATAATAAAAACCTCGGCAAAGTCAATACATTTTCTTTATTTAAAATTGTAACTAATGAATAATTAGTTCATTGTAGTAAATGAATGGCGATTTATGCACTTAAAGATTACAGGGTGTATAACGAAAAGTTGAAATAAATTTCCCGTATAATTCCCGCTTTTTCCTGTATATTTAAAAAAAATTCCGTATGTAAATATACAAGTTTAACGATAAACAGGTCTATTCTGTAAAACGAACGTTAAAAACAAACACGTTAAAATCACACGTTAAAACTTAAATTTTAACGTATGGGTTAACATATTCATATTCTGTAAAATGTTTTTTAACTGAAACGTTAAAAACTATAATTTTAACGTGTACGTTAATCTACCGCGCGAAGTTAGTTATCATTGGAGTCTAAAACAGTAAATGCGCATGTCGAAACTTGATTCATTAGTAAACTGACAGTTGTATTAGCGCGTAAATTTATAGGTTAGAGCTTTATATGTACATAGTTATTTTTCAATTTTTGTAAAGTTAAAGGGAAAAAAACAAAAATAGTAAAAATGGAAGAAACTAGTAAGTTATATTATTTATAATTTTATACCATAATTAGATTTGCAATTATATTTGAATCGGTTATTTCAAAAAGATCACGTCTTTTGTTTCTGCTTTGTTACATGTAAAAACGCTTCATTTCCACAATTTGTTATTATAATCTAAGCAGGTATTGTTCTTTGTTTACATTAATAAAGCCACTTTTCTGGAGATGTTTTTTTGTTCTGTAAAATTTACTTTTCTGGAGTTGTGGCATTTTCGAAATAATCGTTTCATTTATAAAAATGTGAATTTAAATTAATATACAAATACATATTTGTATTTATATTTTTTTTATAAACTCAGATACTATAAAATTATCGTTTTATTATTACTGTTTTGATATAGTTTATATAAGTGAACTATATTAAATACGTTTAAAAATTATTACAGAAATTAAAAAATCAAGAGGCCCCAGGATCACCAAAACACAAATTGACATAATGATCAATTATATTGATGAAAATAGAATTATATTAGAGGGCACAAAATCAAATAAAAACGATACAAAAAGTGTTAATAAAAAATGGGAAGAACTAACATTACTGTTAAATACCTGTGGCCACGGACCACAAAAAGAATCCAAAGATTGGAAAAAGGTATTTTTTCTTATATAAAAGTATTTATTTATTATTAATTTCTATATTTTATTAGGCATTCAACGAATTAAAAACAAACACAAAAAAAACACGCACGCGAAATAAGAGAACAACATGCAACAGGAGGTGGGCCGTCTACAATAAAAAATTTAAGTGAAATAGAAGAAAAAAATTTTAATATAATGACACCAATTATAATTGATGGCGTTGAATCCATACCAGAATTAGGTATAGAAGAGGTAAAATATCACAATATTAATAAAATATTATACATAACCAAAAATATTATCAACATTATTTTCAATACAAGGTTGTTGCTGATACTAATACTGAGAATCTAGAGATAGAATTAGAATTTATCACTCCAAACGAAAATAATGCAGAATTGGAAATACATTTGGAAGAAGAGGTATTATTTTTATGAGTTATAATAATTTAATTCTTTTCTAACTTTATTATTAATTTCAGAATGCAAGCAAAAGTAAAAAGAAAAAAACCAGTCAAAATAAATACAAATGATAATTTGAATACAATAATAAAAAATCAATCGGAAACATTATTACAATTATCATCTTCCATAAATAATTTAAGTGATTCAATCGTATTATTGGCAAACGCTATTGAAAAAATTGCACTTTTTAAATAATTTTAAATTTACTGTTTTGTACGTCGAATATATATATTTTTTTTTACTTTACGAATATGTTTATTTTTTTATTTGTTATTAATAATAAAAATTTAATTTATTGATTCTATTAGATTATTTCTGACTCTCAATCCACGCATGTACCATTGTCTGTCTTGATTATTAGGAACTGAAAAATAGCGGTATAAACAAGTGAAAGAATATTTTGTTAATTAATATTTTTTACGAGGAGCTTGTAATTGTATATTTTGGATGGCATTATTTGGTGGTATGCCTGTAGTTTTATTATTTTGTAAATGTCGAATAAGTTCTTCATATAACATCAATACACAATATTTTGATAGTCTGCAATTTTTAATAAATTCTCCATCATTTAGCGAAAATGGATCACTGGAATCACGTAAATTTCTTAACAAACGTCTGAATTTTAAATTTTAAATAAACGTGTAAATATTTTATTATCAGTGGTGTTAACTTTTACAGAATAGACCCGAAAGGAAGTTATAGAAGTGTTAAATCGAAGTTATTTATTGCATATATTATATTTATTTATAAAAATTACAGCATGGAACATAAACTATCGCAATCATCAAATTATAATTGCATCTTCTTTTTCTTTATTTCTTCTGAAATTGTATGAAGATCTTCCATTATCGATCGCTTCTTTCGTTCTAAATCCTTAAATATTACAATTTTTTAAAAATTCACGCACAACGAAAAAATTCCAAGCACAATTCCCGTATAATTCCCGCTTTTCCCGTTTTTCACGCCCGTTATACACCCTGGATTACTTAAATAATAAAAATGTGTTTAAAAAACAACTCACCGAAATATAACATCCAAAATCGGTCGAATTTTCGTATTTCTCGAATCAATCGATAACGATAACAGTGCATCAACACGTTGTTGGTGTGCTGTTAAAATCGTATACATCCAATACGAGATCCGATTCAGCATCAATTTCTCACTGTTCGATAAATTACTCAAATTAAACAACGTCTTCCTATCAAATCCTTTACCGATTACGTCCACCACATCAATATCACCACCACCCGCTACACTCAAATCATCATCACCATCATATTTCGATGATGTCAAATCAACCGACGAACCACTAAATGTTCCCAGGCTGGGTGAACTCGATAAACTCGTCGTGCCTCTGCCTATTCCTCGTTGTGGGGTAGATATCGCAAACGGACCATAATTAGATGATGATGATGATGATGATGCACGTAGTGAAGATGGTATTGTCGTGTTATAATTTGATGATCTACTTAGGAAGCTGGTGTCCATATTGAGACGGCTAGGACCTGATGATTGCGAATCGGTTTTCATCAGCATAAAAATGCGGAGTTTGATGTCCATATAGACGGCGAAGAGTTGGATGAGATCTTCTTCGAGGTCGCATTCTAATAGACCCTAAAAATATGATCAACATTGATTTTTATTGTATTTAAAAATAAATATATCTTTTTGATAATCTAATAGTACATGTGAGCAGTTACATTAAACATATAAGAATTATTATTTTAGTAACGGATTTTTATTCAGAATGAAACAAAAGTTTGAAATCAGTTTAATATCACAAAATTTACTTGTTTCCTTCCTTCCTTATCACGCCAAACATTAAATGTTCCTCTATTGAGAACAGTATGTGTCGCGTGATATAAAAGTAATGCAATATGTCAAAAAGCTATGTCAATTCCATTGACAATATACACTCGAAAAATTACCGATTCTTCAAGTCGGTATAACTCGGCCAATTTTGAACGAAATTAATTGAAATTTCGTGTCCGAAAAAATTTCAAGTTTCATCTTTAAGGTTATGCAAGATGATGGACCATTTGAATCATTCCACTTTCCACCACACCCCGCAGAAAAAACATGTTCTGACTTAAAAAATTGTCAAACTTTGACAACATGTATGGTAAATTTCACAAAAATTATAACTTTGCGCCAAAGCATCGTAAGTCCTTGAAATTAAGCGAAATTCACGTCGAATTGTTTGAATTTTACACCCTCTTGGTAAATTGAGTCGAAATTTTATCGAGACAAGTTTAATTGGTATTGTAATTTTTACCTAATTCATAATAACATAACAATTACATTTTTGAATTGTGCCACTACCAAAGCAAAAATCGATATAGCAACATCTAGATTTATTTTAAAAAAAATATAAATCTATAAAATATTTTTTCTTATTTACCTTTCCTTCGATGGTCGTTAGATGCGTATGTAAAAATTTCATTATCCTCTTGCATACTGCCTTCAATTTGCTTAAAAACTTCGGTTTTGATGAAGTCCGAAATTCTGATATTTCGCTAGAAGTTTAAATCTCAAATCAAAATCTTTGTTCAAACAAATTTAAAAAAGAAATACTTCCTCTAGACTTCTACCATCTTCAAAATTTAATTTAATCAATTTTTACAAATTTAAAATTATCCAATTCCAATTTCCAAATATACTTTTATAGCATATAAACAATTTTTTTAAACATTATATATTTGATATAAATATTATTTAAAGCATGCATCAAAAATTATAATATAGTTCTTCATTTTCTATTTCTTCATTCTTCTGTTGAGTTCTTCGTTCTTCTGTCTTCAAAATCGTTGAATGAATATGAACAAAAACAAAGTTATATGATTACAAATTTCTTCATTTAAAAATTCATAAACTTATCATGCATTATTATTTAAAAGAAATTGAAATTGCACATGCATTAAATATAGAAAGAATTTAAATTATTTAAAATAATTATGAAAGCGATAATTATTTTCCAGCAATGCTATTTCAAATAATTATTCCATAAATTTGAGAAAAGCCCATTTTTCCTCTAATTTTCTATATTCTGAAATAGTATAAATGCGATGAAAAGTACAACCTAGTTAAATTTTAATTCAACAAAATTGTATAACGGCTGATAAAAATTACATAATAATTTAAAGATTATATTTATATTTTCCTGTATTTAATCACCAATCACATTAAAATTATTAACTATTGTATAATAAAATAATTAATAAAAAACCGATGTTATTGTGAATTAATAAATTAAATGATTATGCAATTTCTAACAAGTTTACAATATGTAAATAATAATATTTATTCCTATAAATAAAACTTCAAAAATAACGCAGTAAATAAAAGTATACAATAAAAAATATTTTGATACACAATGAGTCATTGTATTTTTTAACATTAATTTAATATTTTATCGTAATTTTTTATTAAACAATGTTTATTTTTGCAATAATTTATAGCTCGAAATTAGTTACTATTTGAATACACAGTCTGTCTAAACAAAAAGGGCTGTAAACTTTTGTTTATAAACACCCTCTGAATATTATATTATTCAACTGATAGATAATACTCATGAAGATCAAATTTACAGCATGAGCCGCAGACAAAATGTTATAACTCATTAAAAATAAGTGTAGAAGTACTATACTTTTTCTACATGAATTAACATTTCCAAATAATTATATTATTAAACTCGTCAGCTATAAAATTTACAAAATTTTAATAAACTCACTGACGTGAGTAATGAATAACATTAACTATCAAGAAACGTATATATAATAAATATACTATTAAATAGGATTAGAAAAGGGATCATATTGAATATTTTATTTACGAAAAGAATCTGTTCTTTTTTTTATCAAATATATCTGTTAGAAAGACTGTTTATAGAAAACAGGACTTTTCCGTACCCTGTAATAAACAAAATTAGAAGCATATGGGTAAACCCATATATTGACATCATCAGTTGACAACACTGTATAACAATAAAATTATATAATTTTAGTGAGTATATAAAAAAATA
Organism: Clivina fossor; assembly: GCA_963966155.1. Taxonomy (NCBI): domain Eukaryota; kingdom Metazoa; phylum Arthropoda; class Insecta; order Coleoptera; family Carabidae; genus Clivina; species Clivina fossor. The sequence continues at coordinate 23,042,852 of OZ014552.1, read as the reverse complement.
TTTTTAAAAAATTTGACTAATTTTCGATAAATAATGTAGCTGTAATTAATTTTTTTTAATTAAGTAATTTTTTCTCGGAAAGTTCGCAACATTGGTATTCTCACCTCATTTTTATAAAGTGATTTTTGCCAAAAGTACTTTTGACATTTACTTAAAATTATTTAATAAGCAATTTACAATAGTTTATATAAATTTTATAATACCAAATATAATAAAAACGATCAAAAATAGAAAAACTATTTCTATTTGATGAAAAACAGAAGCAAAAAATTATTTTGAAGTTAATGATAAAAGCACTTTTTCACGAAAAAAGTGAGGTGAGAATATGGGCCATTGTATTTTACAAAAATTATTGTTTGCTATAGGAGAATTTTTTCGAAAAATTTGATTAAAATCGGATAAATAATGATGCCATAAAACTTTAGTAATATTTTTTCTCGAAAAGTTGGCAATATTAAATGATAATGAAATCTATAATGATAGGTATGCAAAAGATATTACAAATAAAAATTTCGATATATATATTTTTAGTTTATAATTTTAATATTTAGTAAATTATAAACAATTAAGTCGTCGTAATAGAAACTTACTACTTCAGGTCCTGAAACTCATATATTTTTTAGATTTTTGTCAAATTTTCTACGTAAATTTGTTTTACATTTTATCTACTACCCGTTGACACCAATTATTATATCATGGACACTATCTTCAGGACTATAAATAGACGTTACCTTCAAAGAAATTTGTGCACTAGGTGGTAAATAAACTACAAGATGTATTTACGTAGAAATTTTGACTAAAAATCTAAAAAATATAGAATTGCAAGACCTAGAGTAGCAAGTTTCCATTAAATATTACACGTATAAAATTATAAGTTATATTTATATTCATAAGTGCACAAAAAATTTTCAAAAATCGTAAAAAAAAAAAATCACCAACAGCCTAATAATATAAGTCAATAATAACCAAAACCAAATAATTATAGTTACTTTTTCTCTCTCTTTTTATCTGTATATTGAAATATATTCTGTATATTGAATATATTACGGTTACTGTAATAGTATTGTTAGAGTAACCGTAAGCAACCGATGCTACGTTTGGTTAAAAAACAATATATGAATAATTTTTAGGCTATACGTTTGCGTGGATGTCCGATGAGTAGTTGCAGTGGTATTATTGAGAGAGAGAGAGGAGTTTGCGTGAGCGTAAGTTTCCAAATAGTAGGAATAGAAGAGCATGTACGAGAGGAATTATGAATATAGATGAAGCTAAAGTTGCTTGTCTGGATAGAGATATTTGAAGAAGGTTGATTTTGAAATAGTGGAAAGAGTTTGTGTACCCTTTTGAGTACATGGCCTAATTGTGTATGTATGTATATTGACAGTTACCAATTATATTTTGTTTCATAATCCGAAGATAATCGCAAATTATTAAGTGACGATGCAATAAAGTTTCATAGCAACTATTTCGAATTTTTGAAATATATACAGTGTGTTGACTTGGACCGTCGTACATAGGGATTTAGCATGTAAAATCAGACATGTACGATTTCCTGCTTCCCAAATTATTTTACAAAAAAAACCTTATGATAAATGTTTTAGGGGATACTTTTCTGCATGTAAATCAATTACTAAAAAAAATTTGGAGCCTTCCTAACGTCAAGAATTAGGTCTAAAGTTGTTAAGAAATTGACTGGAAAATGGCAGTAGCCGTGAAATAGGAACAAAAAATCAAACAAATGCTAATGCACGGCCGACTAATGCCATTTTCAGTCAATTTCTTGACAACTTTAGGGCTAATTCCTGACGTTGGGATAGTTCCAAAAGAATTTTCTTGATTGATTTACATGTAAAAAAGTGTTTCCTAAAACATTTATCATAAGGTTTTTTTTTGTAAAATAGTTTGGGAAGCAGGAAATCGCACATGTCTGATTTTACATGCTAAATCCCTATGTACGACGGTCCAAGTCAACACACGGTATATAAAATCATTAACTTATTAATTGGTACACAGATAAGATTTTTTAATTTCAATTAATATTGCTCAGCCTATTAATTCTTTTTTTTTATTATTTGATAACAAAAATAACAAAAACTATATCAATACAATATATAGGTATTTGTTGTTGTAAAATATCAATAAAAAAAATTTATAAAATATTCAAAATATAAAAGAACTTTCAAACAGAATGTTTAAACAAGTTTTCCATTGCATTCTCATACAAGTCCGTAAGAAATCAGAAAATAGGTTATATTCTAGTGTCCATACAAAAAATATATTTTTTCAAATATGTATTCATTAATATAACATTGTTTATAAGATAGTTTTTCTGACTTAAAAAAAAATATTATTTCACTCTGGCATTATGCAAATACATTCACTGAAATAACCGAATCATAAGAGTGCAATGAAAACATATAAATTCTCAGAATCTTGATGTTGAAAAGGTCAAATTTTATATGTATTTTAATGTTTGTGTAGGTTAAATCTAATTACAGACAATCATAGAAAATATATTGTATGAAACTCATGCATAAACTGTCCTTTTTTTCACTCATAAAATTGCTTTTTCCATTCGTGTAAAAAAACACAAGTTTATGCACTTGTTACATAAATTATTAATATCACATCAGTAACAAGAAACTTTCCAGTTTTTAAAAATTTTATCAAACGTTTTGTAAATTGACAGCAAAAATAAAAATTGAATTTACAGAATTTTCTGGACGATCTATCCTCGATCTATCCTCGTCGCAGACATGGTATATTTAGTGCTTCGTGATGGCTTACCAACCCACAAAATTCTATAAATTCAATTAATACCGGCCGTGAAAGCCTGAAGATTACTAATAAAAATAATTATTTGGAAAAAAAAAACAAACTAAAATTTAGCTTTATAAACTTGGTTCGATCACAAACCAATTACAGCTGCGCCTACAAATAAAATATTGTTTGTTACTAATAATAATAACTATTAGAAAAAAAACAAGCTAAAATTTAGCTATAAAAATTTGGTTCAATCATAAACCAATTACAGCTTCGCCTACAAATAAAATATTGTTTGATATTACAACCTTGTACCACTGAACTAATATCGATCGCGTCTAAGTGGTTCTGAACTGATTATAAGCTGTATGTCCCTTACTTGGCTGTGAGCTTACAATTAATAATGAAACTATATGATCAGAATCCTGAGCATATAGCCGCCATATTTCGCTTTGGAATTATGGGAATCGATACAAAAAAATATGTACAAATACGGGATTGGAAATAACCGTAAAAAAAAGTAGAACTAAAACAAACCTGACATATTTTTTCGTGCAACGAATTATGTTTGATCGATTGGTTGAAAACCAATCCGATAAAAAGATTTTCGGATCGATTGTCATCCATGATGGACCATTTTTCTTGATATCACCGCCCGGAATGGCTGCAAAAATTAAACACGTGATTTAGTATATTTGGCGCCAAATTTATTAAAACAGTGAAACCACGATACATTCTTCTTATTTTTCATCTTTCTCTAACTTCATATGCTTTCGAAATAACTTTATACTAGTTTTCCGTATTTATTATTTTATTTTACATCTTCGAAAACAATGTATTGAGATTTCACTGTATTATTTTTACCTATATATATTTATAGCACAAAATATAACCAAACATAATTCATACAAGTTACAATTTATTGAAAATATAAACATAAATAAAAAAATATTTACAATAATAAAAATATTGTCATTTTTACAATATTTTTGTTGTGAAAAAGATAACATAACCTTTACATATAACCTTATTCTAAATTTTCCGAAAGAATGCATTTTAATTTAAAAACAATTTTAATTATTACAATAAACTTTTAAACACTATTTTATAGGATTGATACAAATTAATTTTTCCGATCTTAAATATATTTACAACTTAATGTTTACTTAAGATTTTTTTTAATAAATTTAGAAAATGTATATTTTTTAAGCATATTAAATGTATTTAAAACGTTTTATAAATAACAAAAAGTATATTATAAACAAATAATACGTTAATTTATTTTCTAAATATAAAGAAATACTTATGTATACATAACCCCTAATTATATTATTCAAACATTAAATATTGTTAAAAATTAATAACTAATTGTTATATTTAACATTGAAAATATTAAATATATATAAGTATATAGAAAATACATCAAAGATTAAATATAACCATACATGTTTTACATATTTTTTAATTTCATAACAAGTGTAAAAATTTGGCAATATAGAATAATTATTATTCAGTTAAAAATATAAATACTTACGTTGTTTACCAACATGTTGAGCTTGTGTGGACTGCATCATGGATCACTATCACAAAAAATGCATAATTTTAATACTACACAATACGTACACAAACATTCACTTTTTGATATAACAAAAAAATTAATACACAGTATTTTAAATGAAGCAAAAACAATTAAAAGAATGTTAAAACGCATACAATTACATAAAAAATATACAAATGCATCAAATTTAGCGGGAATCCGTATGAAAATTAGCTAAGAAAATAATTACCTAGCCTAACATGACTTTTACGATATGTACTACATAAATTATAATAACATTGGTAATGTTAAATTTACAACGAAAAATATTCGTAGCATTTTTTCAGCTCGGTGAATAATCCGCGATACTTTAAAAATACGTTGCACAGTAATTTAGAAGATATATATATAGGGCGTGAATGTTCTAGTCCGTTCTAGGCAAAAGATAACCAAAATGCGAAGCATCTACCTCGATTACTTATGACCACTGTTAGCAAATCATTTGCAAGGTTAATGATTAAAAGCGTATATTTTAATGAAATAGAAACATACCATGTTCACTTTTAAATAGGAGTTATATTAATTATTTCACCAATAATCTCGATTTTTAACGCACAATTCACAAACAACAGCAAGAAAATACAATCTGCATGTTTTTCCAACTGTCCTTGTTCGACGGGTGCGAACACAGGTCGCAAACTTTACGTGAAATACACTAAATCGAATTTTTTTCTGTTATACACTTACAACAATCACTTGAATCGAAAGTGCATTACAGATTTGATTATATACCGTATATTATTAATAAAATTTCTCGCAATGTTTATATCAATGACAGTTTTTATAAATAACACATATAATCTAGGGACATTTCAGAGGAGACTATTGATATAACAGGACGTTGTTTGCGTGATTTCACAGAGTTGCCAGTTTTACACCATTCGCCATTTTGGGCTATTTCGATCACGCAGACCAGTGACGTAGACCAATATATAGTTTATAAATTTTAAATTATTTTATTATTTATTACAGAAAAATTACACTATTATTAATATACATTAACTATTTTTATTTTTGCATTAAACACCATTAATTTTATATTTATTTATCTAATTAAACATTAGACAGTTTTTAAATTAAAGAAAAATTGTCTATGTTAATTATGAAAAAATATTTAAATAAATTGATATTTTTATTTTGAAAATATTTTTTATTATGATGTATTTTATTACTTTTTTATTAACATATATTGGAAATTATTAAAACGCAGAAAAGTCCCGTATATTTATTTCGATCTCTTTCTATTTTATATAAAATAAATAAATAAAAAGTAGATAATTATATATGAAATATTGCATCATACGCGGAATTATCCAAAAATATCAGAAATCAGATAAAATTTTAAAATTCTACGTAGTATTACGTTAATGTTTATAAATAAATAATTTATAATTTTTCAGTGCAAAATGAGCTGAATGTATACTGAGTAAAAAAACATTGCTTTGTTGTTAAAATACAAATTTGTCAAATTTTTGACAAATTATTCTGTTGTTTATTGTGTTTATTTCGTATTCATTTATTAAATTAACGTATACGTTGCGTTGTGTGGCAAAGTGCAATATGTGACGTCATGCGAGAGCAATGGTTTTTTAAAAACGCTAGAGTCGCAGTCGCACACACTAGATTTGGCAACAGCGCGGTTAGAACCAATGACAAGCGACGAGAGCAGCTGCATTGCTGTTCCCTTATGTGACATGGCGTCCGAGTTTGAGGCAAAATCGTAATAGTTAGGGAGCGTTTATGTTTATTTCATGACATCGGCACCGGGAAGGCTTGTTATCGGAGCCACGCATGTTAACTAGATACTTGCATTGATGGTAATGCATGCAAGGAAACCGCAGCGTGTTAGTGATGGGTAGGCATTTTTCTAAAAACAACCTCATTCGATCGGGGGCCTTCGTTTCGTATTCACACACGATATGGAGGCCGCCGTCAAATTCTTCAAGCCGGACGAAAGAAAAATCTCACATATAACTAATTTTCTCGATTTCTGTGTGCAGGTATTTCGAAAAACACCAGGCCCATCCCTATCAGGTAAGATTAATACACGAAAACACATTTCCGCCCGTTCGCCCGTGTAATACTGACTCTTTAAAAAAACGTTGACTTCTTCGGTATTTACGTAGAAAATTTCAGTAAACTACATTTAAAATCGCTATATTACTGAAATGAGTAATTTACACAGTTAAAACATTGATTATATCAGTAATACGTTGTTGAATAACTTGAATTTATTTATCAAATCTAATTATGTTGGAAAACGTCAGCAGTAGTTTAATAAATGATATAATAGTAATGTATGACAGTTCCAGCTGATTTTTCTTTAATAATAATCTGACATGTTTTTGTTTATGTTACCAGTCAGATCATTGGCCCATTTTGTAATATGAAATTAGTTAGTTTAGGATTTTAATGGACAACTGTGTTATAAATCTAACTTCTGTTCGTTCATATCTGCTAAAAAATTATTTATAAACTTGTTCATTCGTTGTCCAATTACGGTATTGGCACCTAAGTGTTCGAGATATTTGCATTACAAATAAATCAAAATTTCTGGAATGTAATTAGATTCATCAGTAGAAACAGGTTATATTTCACTTTTAACGATAATATTTACTAAGAACATTTGTGTTATTTTTTTGAAAATAAGACTAACAAATGTATTCCGAACCACTTGGATTAAACATGACAAGTGGAACAAATATCTGCATTATATATATTACAAAACATATTTAAAATAGTTAATATTGTTCTACAATATGCGAATTAGGTATTATAACTAGAAAATTGTAATAAAATACTTTAAATTTCTGTTTAAAACAGTTTGACATTTGGGTCAAAGCATATCAAATTAATGATTAAATTTTAATGAAAATTGTTGAAAATATAGAAAATAATAAACAGGAAAGTAATTTTAGTACGTTTTAATCATTATATTCTTGAAAATTTTCATTTACAAACAAAATATTTGTCATAGTGAACATAACCTATATTTACAAGTTGGATTGTCAGAATTTTTGTCAAGTTTAAGTAATTGATGTTTAAAATAGATTCGAATTATCGAATTTAAATTGATCTAGACTATAAAGTAGTTTATATTTGATTGATAACTTCGTTTTATATGAATTTACGACTAAAATTATATTTACAGGTTGGGTTGTTAAAATTTTTTCAATGTTCCAGTAATTGAACGAATTATCGAATTTAAATTAATCTAGACTATAAAGTAGTTGATATTTGACTGATAACTTTCGTTTTATATGGAATTGAGGAGTAAAATTGATCTGTGTTCCAGAACTCGAAGTACAATTCTTCGAAAGGGAGCTATGGTTCGAGCGGTGAACGATACGAACGCATACGAGACTCGCCAAATGGCAACTCGTATCGTTCCGATAGTCCCGATTCGCAATCGCCCCGTGACAGAGACAGAGCGTATCAATCGAAAAGTTCTTATCTACAGAAAATACGAGAGAAGGAGAGAGAAAACAGAGACTACAAGATGTCGAGGGATAAATATTCAGGTATATTTAATTACCTAGTTTTTTTCTTATCCACGTCGAAAATGCCTCAGAATTATTTCAAAATAATACAAAAGTTTTGAGGGCGTGTCACTTTTTATTATTTCGATTTTTTCAGAGTATTTTTATTGACATTTTATCGAAATTATTTCGCTATTATTATAATTTGTGAATAGAAAACAATACTTGGAAATTATTTATTATTTTTGTTATGTTAATGGATAATATTTGATCAATATTTGGAGCTTTAATTTAGTTTATAAATTTGTATTATATTATGATTAAATATTAAATATTGATTAAATATTTAAAATGTTAAATTCAAGCTATATATTTTTTAATCAAAATTGTTACAAAAGTAAATTTTAAAAATGTAAATTAGAAGTTTATTCTTATGCATAAAAGTAAATAAACAAAAGTTTTTAAATAATGTACTTGCTAATTTTATTAAGTTATAGTTGGATTATTAAAAAAGGGAATGTAGCTTAGCTTAAACTACTCTACGTAGCTTGTATTTATATTCTGTAAGTTACAGTTATTTTTGTAGCTTGTGACAATTGTAGCTACTAATAAATTAAATATTTAAATTATTTTTTTCTTTAAGCAAATGGACGTGAATGAATTTTTATAATTTATAATATTTTCTCTGATATTACAAATTTTTGAACTGATTTCATAGAAATGGAATAGTTTAAGAAATCTGGAACATTTTTTTGTGATATTTATTAATACGGGCAGTGTATTAAGATTCAAGTAGATCTCACAGAAATATTAAATTGAAATAAATATATACTATTATTATTTTTTATAATTTTGATTTCTATATTGGCTGATTATTGTAATTTTAGAACTGATTTCTTAAAAGTGGAATAGTTTAAAAAATGTGGAACATTTTTTGGGATATTTATTAATATACAGGCAGTGTATTAAGATTCAAGTCTATTTCACAAAAATATTAAATTTAAATAAATATATAGTATTATTTTAAAATTACGTAGTAACTGATACATTGATTAATATCAACTGCAATGATAGCTAAAGTTTATTGGTTAAGCTAGTTTTGAAGAAAAAACGTAATTCTAGTTCTAGTAAATTTTTGAGGAATAGCTTATCCCTGTAGCGTAGCTACATTTCTCGAATAAATAGCCCATAATCTGAACAATTGATTGTGAGAATAAGAATAACGATAATAAGTTTCGAAATCGTTATATAAATTGTACAATTGATTTTGTACAGACTGTGTCCGTTCGCCAAAAGACAAACGTAGCCGAGATATCAGAGATTCAGAACATAGGACCAATCATGATCGAAGTACCGATGATAAGTTATTACTTAAAATGACTTCACAGAACTCCTCGTCGAGAGATCGAAAACCAATGCATAATTGTCAAGATAAGGTAAGATTTTTTTTTTACAATTCTTCTATTACGCAATAGCGAGTGATGAAAATAATAATAATAATAATAAAAAAATTTGTATGAAGCTAAATTAATTGCCGTTGTCACACATAATCTTTCATTGCAAAGTTATAAAAATAATGACTACGTTCATCTCGCCATTAATGCATTTAATTAGTAAATCTTGTTATGATCTTCGAGATAAATAAATAGGATTGACATTTCAAGTGACTTGTAACGTTCAAAGCAATTCTCAAAAAAAATCAAGATTGGCTTGTGAAACTGCTTCAATTTATTGGATTGAAAGTATATATATTTATCTTGATAATTTAAAAAATTATACGTTTCTTGTATGTATTTGTTTCTTTATTATAACATTACAGAATCTATACATTGCACATATGTAGTTCGATGTGAAATTTATTTTAAAAGTAAGTCATTAAATCAGAACTAAACATTAGGATATATTTACATGAAGGTAGAAATATATTGAATCTTTTTCTTACTTTATAGATATAGTTATTTCCCCGTTCTCAGTCCATTTTCAATAGGTGCTGGAAGCTAGCTCCTCAAGTATGCCAAAAGTGAAAACGAAATATGCCAAATCCAAAATTTTTGTGCTTGGTTGCTTCGGTTTGACCTAAACCGAACCTAACCTAGCTCCAAACCCAAAGTTCTATTTTGATTTCACTTTTGGCATACTTAAGGGGCTAGCTTTCAGGACCTGTTTTCAATCCTATTTCGATAAACAGTTTACGTTCAATTCGTTAAAATTTCATGCGAGTTAAGTTTACGAGAGATAAACGTAGTCAAAATGATCTAAGAAACGCTCTAAGTAGATAAAAATTGACAAACTAATTGAATTGCACGAATTTGCAGCAACGTGATGACCGTATCGAACGTTTAACCCGCGTCGGCGATTGGTCCGAGCACATTAGTTCATCGGGTAAAAAGTATTACTACAATTGCAAAACGGAGGTGTCGCAATGGGAGAAACCGCGCGAATGGATCGAACGTGAGCAGCGTGATGCGCGTGACGCACGCGATTCACGCGATCAGCGTGATACGGTACGCGGTGGTGGTGGTGGTGGTGAACGTGATCGGCCGCGTAATAAGGATCATCGTACGAGCAGCGGTAGTGGTGGTAGTGGTTCGAGTAGTGCGACAGCTTCATGCGGCGGCGTATCGGAGCTAGTTGGAGGAGATAGTGGAAGTGGTGGGCGAATGATTAGTGGCGGATATAGTGGTGGTAGTAGGACGTCAACTATAAGCCATGAGAAGCATTCCAATTCGTCCCGTGGCTTGAAAAGGCATTGGCGAGATGATAGTGATATAGGTGGACATCATGATCCGAGAAGGAAGCATTCGAATGCGGGAATTGGTGATGGTGATATACAGTCGACACAGGTTAGTATTAATATTAGTAATAGTATTAATATGTATTATGTTGGAACATTATCTTGGTTGATCATAATTTGTTGATGCCAAAACGAGACGTTTTGAGAGAAAAAAAAATATATACCACTTCGATATTAACATTTTCAATGACACATAAACATTGCAGTAAAAATAAAATTTGACTATTTTTTTCTAAGAATTATGTAATTCTTATAGACATTAGAGTACTAAAAAATCTTTCCTGAAAAATATAGTAAAAATAAAATTTTAAATTATAATAATTTTTTTCTTCTCATGCTTCCAACACTAAAAATGAAATCAAGTAATTTTTATGGAACTAGGAGAATCTTGCTTGAAAATTTGATATATCTTATCCGCCGGCTCTTGGAAATATATCTACTGAAATTGTGAGGATCACTTCATGATTTTTTTTATTATAGTACTTAATTTTTACATATTTAACTTACGTAAAATATTACTGATTAAAACATAAATTTAATTTATACTCATATGTATTACTGGTCCACGTAAAATCATCCAAAATATTACGGATCCGCATAAAATTATCCCAAATTTTATTGATCCGTAATAAGAAACGAATTTGAACGACTGAGCGAGCAAACGATATATAGCACAGTTTTTTTTTTAATTTTAAACGATACTCTTATTAAAAGATTCGATTACTCACTGTAAATTTCAATTTTAATTATATATTTTTATTGGACATATTACGTAAGCTGACGGTAAGGTGAGATCAGACCGGATCAGTTACGTAATGTTTCTTTTTATTTTATCCATTATTTGACAAACAATACAAGTTATTTGTCTTAAAAATATAGCAGGTCAATAGATGGCAACTTAGAAAAGGAAAAGTAAATGCTGAATAGAACCAGCGCTGTCTGTCCTAGGTTTAATTAAATAAAGTGTAACACGGATGTATATTTATTTCTAGGACATGGATATATCACCAGGCGACAGTACGCCAACATCAGAAATCTCATATGTGCATACGCCGTCAACAAGCAGCCGGGGCGATCAAGCAAGTCTAGCTGCCGTTACAAATACACCTACTATCGGTGACGATCCACCAATTACCACGCCCATTTTACTATCTACTGTATTGCCCCGCCTTCAACAGCAACCGCCCCCCAATCAACAACAATCACACAATACGCCCCAACAACAGCAACAATCAACCGTTTTAAGTCCCGAACATGCCCCGACCGCTGGTCACACACCTAGTATGGTACCGCCTCCAGTGGCGGGCGTAATCAGTTGCAATACGCCCGGGCCACCGCAACAGTCGGTCACGTTAGCTGGACGAATTTTAAGTCAAATGTCAGATGGTAATGGTGAAACAGCCAACGGTGAGAAAATGAATGTTGGAGTTGGAATGGGAGACGGTGTTGTTGGTGATGGTTCAGCCACGCCAACACATTCGGAAACGCACGATTGTATTGATCCGAGAAAATGTGAGTGAAATTTTTACTATTCTATTATGTAATCAATTTTATCTCTTCAACGTAATAATCGGAAGTTTTAATTCTTAATCAGATTACGTAGTTTTTTAATATAATTTGATTTGTGGTTATTCATAAATTTCAAATTAAACCTACAATAACGTCCCTCGCTGCAATTACACGGATAAATTGCGTACACTAAACCATTTAAAATAGGTATATGTTTTGCATTCTTGAATATTAAATTTAATTGTAATGAAATAGAAAAACAATTAATTGTTTGTTTTTTTTAATATTCATCTATACAGGGTGTAAATAAAGTAACTTTAATTACTGATATTAAAGCAATGTTTTCTGCGAGTTTTGTAAGAGTTTTATAAATATTTTAATATTTATTTAATCGCAGTGAACTAATATATAATTAGAAAAATTTGGAAAATGTATCGACCTCGCCGAGATTCGAGCTTGGGACCTTTTACTTTCGCGGCAATCGTCCTAACTACTAGATTACTAGTCCACGATGAAAATCTGTGTATACTAGTATAATGTATATGTATCTAAAGTTAATTTATGCATTGCAAAATATTTGGGCCCGTATTACAAGCTCAATTTTAAAATTGGTTTTAACTAGTACAGGTTTTAAAACAATGCATCCTCTGTAAGAACAGGATTAAATAAATGATGTAAAACGCCCAAAAATCAAGCTCGTAATACCAGCCCTAGTGTTTAGATGATTATTTATAATTTAAAACAAAAAAAATCAACCGGGTTAAAGTGAATTGATATTAGTAAACTAATATTATTTACAAAGATTAATAAAAAAGAAACCTTCTGTTTGTTTCCAGCATTAGTTTCATCAATTCCAACCTCGACAATTCCGCCCCTATCCATAACAAGCCCGCCTGGTACACTATCATGCCTAAGTGCGACCACGTCTCTTTCCACCACCACTAGTACACTAGCAGCGGCGGTTGCAGCTGGGTCTGCCCCGCCTACAACAGCACCAACCACGCCCACTCTTAGTTCACTGCAGCATGTCGCTTCGTGTACGACATCGTCGCTAAGCGCACTAAGACCGCAGGGACCGAGTATAACGCCATCGCTAGCCAACTACTATCGTGATGATCTTGTGAATCATGTACGAGGCTGGCCCGCCGATATCTTAGAGAAACAGGCGCAGAAGCTGAGCGAGGAAGCACACGTGATGGGTTCGTTGCAGTGCACGAAAGTCAGTGCCGAATTGAAGAGCGCACGAAGTATTGTCCGATTGACGGAGATACAGGCGACCTTGCAGGAACAAAGGTTCGATTATTTATATTCTTATTATATATACTATATATAGTATTCTTTCTATAATTCTATAGGTAAATATATGACTGCACTACATGATGAAATCGACAAATTTTTATATATAGGATAGATTTCTAAATAGGAAACGTTATTTATTAAAAGTCAGTGATTTTTTATTGTATTAGATTAATACGTTGTATGCGGGAAGCGTATTTATAACGTATTCGTTGACTGGTGCTAGAGCGCGGGTCACGTATTAATAACGTATTTTATACACATAGACTAGCGGTAGAATGTAGGTAACTTATAAATACATTTATTTTTATACTTTTTTATTACTCTAAAGGGATGCTAACATGCAGATATACGAATTCCAAAGGACAAAATTTGGGTCTCTAACACATACAATGGTGAATTATGTATGTATGAACGTTGCCATTTTCGCAAAAAAATTTGCAAAAATGACCCGCGCCACCCGTTAGCGGGCGATAAAAACTACCCGCATACAATGTGTTAAAAACTGCATTATCGACAAACTTATTAAAATTGAAATGTTTTTAGGTTAAAGTTCTGTATTATTTTATTAAAATTCAATGTTTCTAAAGTTGTTAACAGTCTCTTTAGAACACAAATATTCACTGCACTTGCATAAAAAAATGACGCATTTCTTGTAGGTGGAATTGATACTATAGATTTTTGTTTAAAATTTTAGCATCTGTTGAATAAAAAAAATTTAAAAGTTATCAAAGTTCGCAGGCATCAAACTCCCAAATTTTACTTGTAGTTGTAGAAAAATTTGACTAGATATAGAAACAATTTTTTTTAGGTAAAATGGGACCTTGACGCAGAAATTTCTTTGAAAATTTGTTTTATAGAAGTCTGAATTATGGAAATTCGACTGTATGTGATGTTTATTAAATTAGATAAAGTACTCGAAATAATATTAAAACTAGAATTATGTAATACGATTAGATACTTTTTCAACCGGTGGTTCTTAAATATGATATTATGTCGAGTTTGTTTTTAATTATCTTCGTTTGATTATTTCAATATTGTTAATAGATATTTGATTATTCTTTTTCATTAGGATATTATTCCTGCGTCAACAAATCAAGACGTTAGAAGATATGAAAGCCCAAAATTCCTTTATGTCCGACGATTCCTAGTGTGGAAAACAATATTAATTATAATTAATATAATTCAAATATACAAATTTTAAAAGAAAATACACAACAAAACAGGAAATATTATATTTAAAACATATTAAAAAAAAAAAAAATATTTAATAAGGAAACAAATATACAAAGACTGCGCACTCCAACAAGAACGTAACCAAGAAAAAGCCTGGTGACGAATTTATACGCATTGTGCGTGTGTGTGTGTATCATTAGTTTGTTTTTCTGTTGTGAAAGTGAATTTTGATTGGTTGATTCATCACTCCTTCCTTTAATTTCTCTAGTTGCTCCACCCCCTTCATAATCGTAAACACGCCCTCATAAAGCAAAACTGTAAGAAAGTACAATTTTTTACGCTACGCCTCCTTTATCTTACAATTGAACCACGCCCACTTAACATTTTAGGTGGCAGTTTTTTCGTCGACCAATCACTAGATCCTGTTTTATTGTTTTAATTATTATTTTAAATTAATTTAAATAAGAAAGTGATTAATCATAAATTGAGAGGAAAATAAAAACAGTCTCGAGTATGGAGAACTTGAATCGCCTCTATATATTTATCATATTTGGTAGTAAAACTCGTCTCTATTTTGTTGTCTTTTGTTGATTTCCTGCCAACCCACCCACTTGTTCGTATCAGCCAATCACATTGCGTGGCGCATCCAGAGCCCTCTAAAGTGACTTGTGGAGGAACTAACTCGTCCTTTTTTTTATAAGGGGCCTAGCTAGCATTTTTAATTTAAATTGATGAGCGATTTAGTTTTATTATTAAAAAAAATATAATGGAAGATTAAATACAAATAATTAAAAAAAATACGAAGGAAATTGAATAAAAAAAAATAAATAAAACACTAAAGACTATCTCATAGGTAGCATTTACTTGAAGAGAAAAATGTGAAACTTTGTAATTGTATTATAAATAATGGTTTTATGTTTTAGATTAGTTTAAATAGGCGTAAAATATTATATATATTATATATAGTTTAATTATGTCGATCTATATACCTATTTCTCTCCCACGATCCACCCCTATTTTATTTTAATATTGAAAATTCACTTATTGTGACCCTTTTATTTTTCTTGATTTTAATCAATGTGAATTTAGTATTTTAACAAATTAAAAATATTGATAAAATTGTACAAATGTTTCTTTTAAATTTCCATTTAAATAAATTTTATAATTATTAGAATGCCTGTTAATTAACTGCCAAATCAAAAATAAAATCGGTAGTTTTTCTAACACGATTAATTTATTTTATTGAATTTTTGTTAGAGGCAAAATGATTAAATATATATTTTGTTTTTGTATATATAATTTCTTTTCTTTACAATTATTTTTCTTGTAATCTTGATAGTTAATCAACTTTTAAATTTTTTATTAATTAAAAAAATTAAAGAGGAAATAGAATTTTAGTTGATCGTTTTGGAATAAATGTTTATAAAACTATTTAACGAAATATTATTCCTCGTTTTCCGCACATAAATAAAAAACCTATTTGCACAGGAAGGTACTAAAGAAAATCCTCCCCTTCCAAAATGTATGTTGATAAAAAAAGAAAATTTAACCCGGTCCTGAACTATTGTAAATATTATTTGTATTGATAAAAGCAATTTTTTTAAAAAGTCATTATTTGATCTGTTTTATTGTAAAAATGTAAAAGCTTATTTGAAATTGAAATTTTTTGGAAATAAATGTATCATTTTTTAACCACTTAAAAAATATTTGTAATCTAATAAGCTAACCGATAAGTATTTTCCAAAGTTTATACAATATGAAAACAGGTTTCGAAATTTTTTATTGTAATATTATAAACAAAAAAAAAGGTGTACAAGATCATTGTAATATGTTACATAAAAACAAATGAGCACATACTATTTTAAAACTTATGCAAATTGTATTTATTATTATAATAATTATTACAAATTTTGTTTGTCGAAATATGGACAATATGATTTAAAATGATTTTTTAATTAAATATGTTGTATGTTTTTTTACAATTGATAGAATCATGTCTTTAAAAATAATCAATTGTTTTAGTTATTTTAATGCCCTTCCTGTGACACTTTGTTTTTCTGTCAGTTATTATAATTTTTTTTAACAAAATAGGTGTATAATATATTAAAAACAAAGAAAATGCATTTGATAAAAATTTAACCTGTTTAATTTACTTCACCTTCATTTTTGCGGTTTTTGTTTCGGTTCCACACGAAAGTAAATTATAATTTAATGAATTTTATAATAAATTAATAATCTAAATAATTAATTTGTTTTTTTAAAGAATATTATTACGCAAGTATTTGTGTATTTTATTATAATAGGTTATGTTTTATTTGTCTTATATAATTTAACTTCGTGTGTTGTGTATGTTGTAAAACATTTATTGTTATTTGATTCTACAGTCAGGTGAGTTATTAATCTTACTTCACAAAATATTTAATTTATTAAAGAGGTTTGTCTATATTGTATATCAATTTGAAATTTGTAATGGGTTTTTATAACTCACGGTCTAGAAACTATGTCAGTTTTCGGTGTATCCGTTTTTGAATTATAAACTACCAGACAGTAATTTTAATGTTTACATTTAATTTTGTACTCTGATTTATATTCAAATTAAGTTTAACAATTTTAGAAAAATTAGTACAATTATTCGATTTTTTATAGTGCGTTACAAAAAGTTGAAATTGAAGTGGAAAAACAATTTATAGCAAAAGGTTTAGGTAAATAAAACTCAGTTTTTAATAAACATAAAATGTATTATATTGAATATGTTAATGTAAAAAAAGACGGTCAACCAAAAATGGTAAACGAATGGAAAAAAATAACCTACAAATTTCAACAAGTCAACTGTTTTGTTGCCGAAAATCCCATTGTTTCCATAGTATTGTAAAAAAAATTACACAATATATTATTATTGTAGAAAAATAGCATTTGAAAAAAATTTCCATTTTTTTTATCTTCTTTATATATAACACGAAAAACAACATTAATACGCATAATCCTATTTTATTAATAATCCACATACAAACAAAAGAAAATATCAATTATTTCGAAAATAATCAATAACGGAAAAAATGAAATTTCCAGCCTCAGAAAGTATAATACAAAGATGATGTGTCATTTTAATAATAAAAAAAAATGAGATTTTTATATGTTTACAATTTGTTAATTTTATAGTATTTACATTTAAAGTATAACAGTGTAATTTTGTCTGTATGTATTTTTTTTGTGTTTTTATAGTTTAATTTGTGCTGTAAACAAATTCTAAAAACCCCGTAGAAAATTATGAAAATATATATATACAACAGCAATATCAACATTATTTTCGAGAGAGAAATTATGACAAAATAAATGAAATATTAACAAAAAAATAATAATGATGTAGAAACTAGATAATAACTTAGGATATTTAGAATTTGTTCAAACACGGCCCCTAATAGAAACAAGTGCATTAGCAACGACCTGAACGGTTGCCGGTACACGTATCTCAAATTTCAGTCACGCCAACTGTATTTTGCCCATTTTTTATTTAAATAACTATAATTTCCAAGATATTTGAGTTTCTTCTGTATTTATGTATAAAAATAAAATTTATGTTTTTTTTTACATTGTAGGTCATTTTAAAAAGTCCCATTTTCACACTATCATAATTTTATTTGGATAGAATTTCGTTGAATAAAATTAGTGATAATGGGAAATATATAGACTTTAAAATCAGTAGCAGTCTTTAACTGGGCCAGTGGCGTGTCTGATTATCTTTATTTTTTTTTGCAAGAAGGGGCCCTATATTATTAGGGGATGTTACAACAATACAAATTTATTTATACCCGGGCCTGATCCATAAGAATATCACAGAAATCGCTGCCACCAATTTGGCAAAACATTTTTTTTTTAATATATTTATTAATAATTCTTATTATTTTTACAAAAGCGAAACACATTCTTTATAGTGTTTTTCTATTCTTAAATGTATTTTATCATCGTCAAACATATTATATATTAGGATAAAATACATTTATTTCCAATTATATTTTTTTTCAAATATTCAATATAAAAATTCTAAATTCTTTGGATCAGACCATCCGTGTTTGATCTAATAATAACTATTATATTTTTAATTAATTAATATAATATAGGTACTATTGTATACATCGTTTTACATTATTAACTAAAAAACAAAGAAACTTTTTCACTGTATTTGTTTTTTTTTTTTGTTGTATCATAGATGGATATCAAAGGATTTGATTGGCCGGTGGGCAGAGCTATTCTAAGCTTTAAGGGCATTTCAAGGCAAACAAAAGGCTATATTCAGACAGGTGGTGGGAATCCAAAAATGAATAATTTTACATTCGATTTATTCGTTTAATACTACATATTTATTGTAACTAATTATTAGAAAAATTTGCTAATTTATGTACAATTAATAATTTAATAACAATTTTTATATTCAGGCAGAATCAATATATTAAAAAAAATAATCAAATATTTAATTGTCATTGTTTATTATTATTTTGATTTCCAAAAAATATATATGTTGTTAATTGTAATAAAGATTAATCATTTTTTTTTTTCAAATAAAATGTATGTGTGAAATAAGAGAAAATCGCATTTTTCAAGGAAAATGATGAAAATTATTTTTTTACAAATAAACCACACATACAAAAATTCTGAAATTAATACATAAGTACTATAATAACAATTAACAACATATATATTTTTTTGGAAATCAAAATAATAATAAACAAAGAAAATATTGACAATTAAATATTTGATTAATTTTTTTTATATGCTACTTCTGTAAATATATAAAAATTGTTATTAAATTATTAATTGTACATAAATTAGCTAATTTTTCTATTAATTAGTTACCATAAACATGTAGTATTAAACGAATAAATCGAATGTAAAATTATCCTTTTTTTATTCCCACCAAATGTCTGAATATGCTATTTGTTTGCCTTGAACTGGCCTTAATAGGCGTGCTCAAGCCCACCAAGGAAACTGATTACTAAGGAAGTTTGATAAGCGCGTATTTCAATTCTTTGGACATTTTTTGCAAAAAATGCTTTAGGATATAAGATTTTGTCTTTAAATGACCAAATAGACTATACTTGCCTGGTATTTGAATTGCTTTAATCAGATCTTGAAAAACTAGACTAGAAAGTTCTTATATTTGTGAATATTTGCGATAATTGTTGAATTGAAAAATTATATTAAAATACTTGATATATGTCTATAAAATAAATTTTATAATATAACGTGTATGTTTATTAATTTTAAATTTTATTCACAAATATAATCATCTATTCAGTAATTTAAATTCTGATCAAAACAATGATTATAAAATATGACTTAATTGGTGTGCAATAACAAGTTTATAAATTAAAAAAATATTTCCTATGTGTTAATTTTAGTTGACTTTTTACACAATTTGTCTTGAAAAAATAAAATTAATAATAAAGCGAATAATATTAATTTCTAATAATTTAATTTTAAAAACAACTTTCAATAATTACATTATTAGTTCATAAATAAAAAATAAATGTTTTATTCAATTTCTCAAATTAAATTTTCTCTAAATGAATAATTAAAAAAAACCTGTAACAAAATAAGACTTATTTCTGCTAAATTGCTCGCAAAGAATTATACAAAATAATTTCAAAGGAAAGAACAAAAAATGAACATACTGTATATTAGATAACTTCACAGCATCCAGAAATTCCATAATCCTACACATTTGTTGAGAACCACTGGCACAACAACAGACATAAAATTGGCTCAAAATTTGAAAGAAAAAAGAAAGAAAATAAAAACAGAAAACAACGAAAAAAGTTTCTTTTTCTTCACCTAAAACGCAACGCGCGCACACAAACAACACTGCCTATCTTTATATTTAAAGTTCACTTGTTTTTATAGTTCTAAAACTTTTTGTCCCCAGTCTCTAGGTCTGTATGTAAATGTTTCTATTTCACAAAAATGTATCAGAGCGTTCATTAAATCCAACGTTGTTTTTCTTCATTGAAAACTATGATTTAGGACTCGTTCACTATCGTGGCTGTTGGGTTCGTCGGATCGCCTTTCGAATTCTTCGTTGGGGCATTGCTCCACCACCTGCAGCTGTACCCGGTTGTGCACTAAAGAAAAAAAAAACATATATATTTTATTATTATGTAACAAGAGTACTAAAAAAACCTAAAAAGTCTACTAAATTTGTGAATTTTTTTCTGCGAAACTATAAAAGATATTCAAACCGTGATTTTCTGGGGGTGAAAAAATAGACTTTAAACTTTTTTCAAGAATTTTTATTTTTACGTTTTCTGGAAATCGTCCGAGTTCTAACCCCTTTCTTCGAAGCTCGGCGGTAACAATGATAACTCTTTCCCTCAAATCAAAATCAAAAGGCACTCTTGAAGTAGGATACATATATTATCTGGTTTTTGTCCCGAATATTTCTGGAAAAAATGGGTTAAAAACCAGATAATATATCATACTTCAAGGATGCCTTTTGATTTTTGTTTCAGATGAACAGAGAAGGAATTATCATTGTTATCGCATAGCCGTCCGATTTTGCAGAGCTTCGAAGAAAGGGTTAGAAGTTCTAACCCGAACGAGTTCTAACTTAGACCTCGGACGATTTCCAACCAAAGTAAAATTAAAAATTTCTGAAAGAAGTTCAAAGTCTATTCTTTCACCCCCCCCCCCCCCCCCCCCAGAAAACCGTGGTTTGATATCATTTATAGTTTCGCAGAAAAAAATTTATAAAGTTTGCCGATTTTTTAGGTCCTTAGCCCGGCCATAGCTACGACAAACAAAGTCGGGCTTCAGACAACTACCGATATCGTAGACGTACATTAACACTGATCAGAATTTATATTAAAACTTAAATGGGCTTAGAAACGTCTATCTTCACACTCGTCATTTTTTTTAGAATTATTTTAGCTATCAAAAGATTTAGCGTCCCTGTTGTATAAGTATTATCATAAAAAGTCACTAAATAAATTAATAATTATTTTAGCATCGACAAATTAATTAATAATATTGTTCATTAAATATTACTTAACATAGTAGTAAAGAATCTTTCAGAACCCATTATATTAAATTTAATTAAAAAATTATACAGAACTTAAACCTAAAGCCTTTTTTATTTTAAATATTACTTGGTGTGTAAGATTATAATAGTTTTTTCTTAATTGAAATGTTATATATTTTAACTTAGTTAGCTGCAAAGATAATGCTGTCTTACTTAATTCTAATATTAATTATTAAATTTATTTCTATATATTTAAAGAACATAAATAATATGATTTAAAAACACAAGTTCAATGAGTGATAAAACGAAAGCACTGCGTATAAGAACATTAAGAACGTATTAAGAAAAAGCGGAGAATATTTATGTATGTCGTACGAAAACATACACTTAGTAATACGTAATGCCATATGTTCGTGGCGTAGACTATACTAATACATTATTCCATTTTATATTAATAATAATAAAGTAAAAAATGTAATTTTTAAAATAAATGAAATCCGACTTAGGTTTACTGATTTGCATAATTTCATATCCACTTAAAAAAAAATCTTTTTAGATTGTTTATCGTTAATCGATCACATCTCCTTTTGAAATTTTATTTTCTAATAATTTTTGTATATGCTTCTTAAACAATAGTGATAAGTTTTAGAACAATGTCTAAAGTAGATTTTTATTTAAAATATTTTTTAATAACCCTTATCAATTTCGAGTTATTAGTATGTAAAGTTAAGACTTATTATTCTGTAAATAGCAGTCACTGTATTCGAAAATTTCTTTCAATTTCAATGAAAACAAAAAACCTGATTTATTTAACTTACCTAAATGAAGGTATAGAACCAGCAGAGAAATTAAAATTTGGTTTTACGTCTGGATTGAAAGTAGGCGTTGGTGCTGCACTGCCGAATGCAAACATACCACCAGAAGCAGGTGCTGCAGCACTCGGTTGATTCAATGGTAACGCAGCTGGACCTGGTGCTCCAGGAATTGTCGAAGAACTATTTACGTTCTACAATCAAACATATATTTTCAATCAAAAATATATACTGTTATATGCTTTTGCTTTCGCAGTTGCCGCGAAAGCAAAATGTTTCAGATTCAAACCCCGACAAGATCAATGCATTTTTCTTCATTCAAAAATTAACCACTGATTTAATTAGTTCATCAAAATAATTAATGGCGATTTAAGCAAAAAAAAAAAACCAAATACTATAACCTAAGAGAAAACAAATTAACAATGTAATTTTTATAACAAATAATTAGTAGCAGAAACATGAAACGATAAATTTCATCATGATCACAAATAAGATTTTTCAAAAACTGATTCAATTAATAACTTCCATGATTTTGTTTGTTGTTTTATTATCTAAATAGCATCCTTAAAAAAATATGCAAATAGAAAAAAGAAATTTTCTGTATTCAAATTACCTGATTCGCCCCAAACCCGAAAAGAGTGGACGTTGTGCTAGGATTAGCTGGTGCGCCAAAATTAAAACTCGGACTCACATTAGAACTGCCGAAATTAAATCCACCATTCTGTGGTTTTTGAGCGGTCGTTTGCGTCGCCGGACTGCCAAACATCGACGTTCCAGTCGTTCCGAAAGTCGGTTGCGGTTTTGCCATATCAATTTTTGCCGCCGGACCAAATGCAAACAAACCGGCCGTGGCATTTGAAGAATTCGTATTATTTGCGTTACTTTGGAACCCCGAACTTTCCGAAGCATTTTCCGGATTTGAATTTGTCGCGAAATTAAACATAGCTGACTTTGTCACAGGTGCTGCTGCCGTCATCTGTTTATTATCAGACATAAAACTGAAACTTGCTGCTGCAGCTGGTTTGGCACTCGTAACTGAATCAGTTGCACCACTTGCATTCGAACCGAAACTAAATGATTTCGCATCGGTTTTATTATTATTCGATTCATTCGGCGTAAAATTGAAACTAGATTGTGTTGTAGCAACTGTATTTTGAGTAGTACCGCCAAATGCCGGCGTGGTACTATTTGTGGTACCAGCAGAGGTAGTGAATGCTGGTGGATTAAATGGCAAACTGCTACCGAAATTAAATAGAGGTGCACTGGTACTATCGGCTGGTTTATTTGCGCCAAAATTAAAAGTAGTACTAGTACTAGATGTGACTGATGGTGTACTGGTACTAGTAGACACGACTGTACCAAACGTAATTGAGGTTGTTTTCGTAGTAGATGAAGAAACAACTGATGTTGAAGTACTTGAACGTTCGCTAGTTGAGACAACTGTAGTATTGCTAGTACCAAATGCAAATGTCGGTTTGTTGGTGATACTTGTAGAAGTTTGGGTGGCAGGTGAACCGAAAGAAAATACTGGCGCTGTACTAGAAACAGCTGGACCAAAACCTACAGTGGATTTTGGTGCACTTGATGTAGAAGCAATTGAAGATTGAGTAGTAATAAAGTTGGTTGTAGTTTTTGGAATATTACTTGCTGTAGTTTGAGCTGTACCAAAATTAATGGTACTTTTTGGTGTGGTACTTGCTGTGGATTGTACACCGAAGGTAAAAGTACTTTTCGGTGTAGTACTTGCCGAAATACTTGTACTTGTTTTATCCGGCGTTTTTGTAGTAGTAACATCTTTTTTCTGAGAAATTCCGAATGTAAAACCAGTTGTGGTACTACTTGCTACGGTATTTGTGCCAGTGGTAGTTTCTGATTTTTCAGTTGGCTTAATACCAAATGTAAATGTAGCTGAACTTGATTTGTTTTCAGCTTTATCGATACCGAATTTAAAACCGGTATTCGTCGAACTGTCAGCCCCAAACTTAAATCCAGACTGAGCGGAATCTTTCTCTTTATTAACGATTCCGAATTTGAATTGAGGTCCAGTTTTGCTCGTTCCCAAATTGAAGGAGGAACTTTGTGTCGTTGGGGCAGTGCCTGCTTTTGGTGCTTCACAGCAAACACAAGCTGTCTTTTCCGGTGGATTTCTCACCATACAACTTGAACACTCCCAATGCGATTGTTGTTTCTTTATCAAGTCTGTGAAACCGGAATTTGTCTTGATTTCCGGTGGCAAAACTAACGTTGGTTTTGCAGAATCTTTTTGTTGTTGTTGTGCGCCCGGTTTGGGCGATTCACAAGCGACACACTTAACTGTATCATTTTGATTGCGCACCATACACGCGGAACATTCCCATGTATCGGAAGCTGGTTTAAATTTATCACCGAAACCGCTAAAATTATTACTGCCAGTCGAAGTTGTTATAGAACTTGTATGTTTTGATGTAGCATTTGTTGATGAGCCTGGTTTTGAACTCGTACAAGCTACACATTTTAAATCCGAATCATTATTGCGTACCATACACACGGAGCACTCCCATTTACTGGCAGACATTTTAAACTGCGCACCAAAATTAACAGTAGGTTCTTGTTTTTTCGGTTGTTCTCGTAACGTTTCACAGGCTACGCAACGTGTCGCCGTTGAAATATTTCGGATCAGACAAGCAGAACATTCCCATGTACCTGCAGCTGGCTTAAACTTATCCATTAAATTATCGGATTCATCGTTAGTTTCCATTTTATTTTCGGATTTTCCAAGAACGTCCATAACACTACCCGACACGAATTGTGTTGATGATTGTATAGCGAAGCCCAAGTCGGCATTCTGACCGTTATTTTTCGGTAAATCTTTCCGTTTCGGTGCCGTACTCGATTCGAAACTCTTGAACGTCATTTGCGGGGGAGATTTCTGTATTTGTGCCGTACTAAGTGAGGTTGTATTATTTGATTTTGCGTTTAGTGGTTCGCTGAATTTGAAATTATTAATCGATGTTATAGATTTTGAGATTTCGGTAACAATAACAGGGTCTGAGAATTTGTACAGGATTTCCGTATTACTGGGAGATTTCGGTGTAGTAATTTGTGGTGCTGGTTTTGAAATTATACTTGTTGATGTTGTCGTTGTGACTGGAACAATTGGTGTAGTGTTAACCACCGATGGTGGCGGTGGTGGTGGTGGTAATGGTAAAACAAAATCGAATTTCGGTAAATTCGTTATCGGTAATTTTACTTCTGGGAGCAAGTTCAGTGAATCGATAACATCATGCGCGCTTTTATCATCATTTTTTCCGGCACGAATTATCGAGACTTTCGACTTCATTTTACCGCCATGCTTCTGATTGGTCGATTTCGCCGCTTCCTCGATGGTTTTTATACTGTATTCGGTGTTTAAAATTGATTTAGACGTGGTAGCAACTTTCCGAACTTGCTCGGTACTGTTTTGTAAGCGTTCCTTTAATTTCATTTGAAGTAGATCGGGTACGGTTGGCACTAAAAGTTGTTTATTCGATGCTGGTTTATTTCCACGCACGTACGGTCCATTTCGCGATAGATTCATCGATGTTGTTTTATTAATCGCTGGTATTTTTTTCGCGTCTAGAACGGGCGATGAGAAATGCTCCAATGTATCTAAGATACGCCGCGCTGTTTTACTTAGATTAACACTATCGTTGGTGGTGGAATTATCTTCAGCGTTAACGGGCTTGATGTCGACGGATCGTTTAGCGGTTTTAGTGAAGTCATCGCGCGGAAAAATGATCCGATTACGTCTATAGGCTGATGCACCGCCGTATATTGTGCGTCCACTGTAAAATGGCGAATTGACCACGCGTTTCGTGCTCAGAGTGCGATCGACAAAACTGGGCGAACCAAAGGTAGAAGCATTGAAGCTAGGACGACGCGCACTTAAACATGATCGTTGCGGATTCAAACTCTGATTGGAGAACAGGGACCGAGTGGTGTTTAAGCTTGTGTTTAGCGCTGCTGAAAAATTACAATTGATTCCATTTCAGTTATTTTATGATATAATACATTTATGTTAGAACAAATTTGACATAGTAAAATATTTTTCAGAGAACTCATTGTATTAATATTAAAACAGTTTTTGGATAAAATTCTGTTAATTATTTATATAAAAACGGCGTTTCGATGAAAGCTAAACGCTCGTCTTCCTCAGGTCAAAAATTTAATGTCATTGATAAATTTTTGACCTGATGAAGACGAGCGTTTAGCTTCGTCGAAACGTCGTTTTTATATAAATAATTAACAAAATTTTATCCTAAAATTGTTTTTATATTATTGACAAATTTGCTTCAAATAAATAGCAGCAATGACATATTTACGGCCAGCTTTTAGATAATTTTTTAACGTATATCTCAAAATATTTATAATTTTCAAAATATTCATTTCACTTAGTTTCGATTTAGAAATATTATAAGAATGACTTTCCTGTTTCCGATAACTTTCTGATAACTGATAACTTTCTGATAACTCAATTAGTTTAATATTTTCAAATACAAAAACAAGTTATATATTGGATAAAAAAAGAAATAATGTACAATCAAAAAATATTTAAAATTTAGTAAATAATTGCAATTAAAATATAACAAATTAATAAAACTTAGGCATTTAAAATATAATACAATTAAAAATTTATTTTAAATTTTTCTTCAATCTACACTAATGACTTTCTGATAATTTTAAATTCTTTTCTTCTGATACAAACAAATATTTTTGTGATTATATAAATTTCTAATATTAGTCAATATATCACAATTTTTTTTGTAGTTAGTAAATAACATTTACCTATTAACAATTTGATATTAATTTCAAAATAAATTTCATTTTTCTTTCTTCAGTTACAATTTTATATTATTAGTAAATTTATTTGATTTTTTTATTTAAATAAATATTACTGTTTTAATTCAGTTACATATTTATATTTATACGAAAATTATAGAAATGTAATGTAATTATAAGAATTAAAAATTGTTAAGTAACCTTTTAATTAGACCAACAAACATCTTTATTATGTAAATTAGAATCTAATTACTACATTAAATATTAATTATTTGTTCCAATTCTTTATCAATTTATTTCTGTAAATTTCAGTTCATTAATAATTATGTTTAATATTTTCATTATTAGAATTATCACAATTGTTTATCAAATAAAGTAAAATAATGTTTTAGATAAATAAAAAAAAATACAAATTATTCAATTAATCTGTAAATAGAATACAAACTTTTAAATAAATATTTTTATCATATTTTTTTCTATTTATCTAATTTATATCATCACATAATCTGTAAATAATCTAGTTATACGTTCGATTGTAAACATTAAAAATATATATAAAAAAAACAAGTAATATATTTTGAAGAAAGGACATATATTTTTCTACGTCATAAAAATATGACATTAGTAAACAAAGATTATAATTGTTTATTAATAAAAGAATTAAGTTCTTACAGATTTTTTTTAAACATTTTTCTTTCCTTTGATTTAGCAGTGTTAATATGGTCTTTAAATTTGTTTTTTTTTTATTTATTAAACATTTTATATTTTAATAGTAACAAAATTACAATTACTTTGATTATGAATCTTCTATAAATTTTTGTATATAAACTATAAGGGTTAAAAAATGGTAACAAAAATCGACACTTACGTTTATCAGTAGACATTTTTGAGGTACCAGGTTGATTAGGAACATTTCTATCCGAACTAGACGATGATTCTTTATTCAGAAGCGGTAAATTCGACGAATAACCACTGGTCGAATCGCCGCTATCCGATTTATCGTCGCCGTTGACGATATTCGGCGAATTCTCCGTATGCCGTTCGGCATAATGTATCGTCGTGAAAGTTGTGTGTCGCGTAAGGCCACTGGGGCCCGGCTGTAAGTGTCTTAGGTCATTTATCGGATGCACTAACGGTGTACTGGTCACTGTATAACTGCTTCCCGCCGAAAATTCACTGTCCGATGGTAGTTTCGGTCGTTTCTTAGGTGGTTGAATTTTCGAAATATCTTCCGCGTCGTCACTATCATCGTCCGAATCTCGTCTACGGATTGTAGATTGCGATCCTTCGTTTCCGAACCATTTTGTTAAGGATGACGGGAATAGACCCGACACCCGTTTTGTCACTTTTTTCAGTAACGACTATAAGAAAATATAGATGTACATAAGTATGTTCTAATAATTACTTTTTATTATATTCATGTTACAATTGATTGTAAATACATAAAACTTCTTGAACAATCCTAGGTATAACCACAAATGTCAAATTATTGACACTCCTTGAAATGAAACTACAATTAGATTTGAAATATATAAAAAATAACAAGGAAAAATTTGTAAATTACAAGTTTTGTATGACAATAGATGTTTTGGAACAATTCCAATTTTAATTTCGCAACATGTGTTTCGGTACTAAGTCAAAATGTGACGGATTTTTCAAGGTTAAAACATATTAACCACAAATTTAAAGTTAATTAATTAATAAATGTAAAGTGAAAGGGGATGTAAACAACGAAAGGCACAGCTTTGAAGGAGGTCTGAGAGTGTGTGCGTAATTTTTTTTTTCTCTGTGAGAATCTATTTATGTATCTTACGCGCGAAGAAATAATGCAATGATGTACTCACGTTATTTGGGTCATTGCTGTTCGACGAAACAATGCTTCTATTTAGTTCACCATTATCATTCTTTGCCATTATTGAACACTTCGATTATTTACAAAAACACATTTAAAATTTGGTTATTTCATATCGAAACATTTCGCCACAACTTTACCATGAAAAGGATGTGGAAATATGGCTGGCGTTACTTCGAGATCTGCGCCTGGCTTTATTACTAAAGAGTAAGAAGAGATAATCAGGCGCTGGCTTTGAATTTACATTTATATGTAAAAAATATTGAAATTTTAATAAAAAAATTTACGTTGTATTGGTTTAAATAAGTAATTTTTGAATATACGAGAAAAATATATTAAAAAATAATGTTTTTATTTTCATAATATATTAATATGTATCAAAATAAAAAAATATATAATTAAAATCAAATACATGAAAAAAAAAATATTAATAAAAATGTAAAAAATAATTTTAAAACATCTTACAAATAAACAATAATTTGAATATAATATTAATAACTGTCATTTTTAATTTTACTTTTCAACAATAGATGGCGCTGATGTATTATTTGTAGATTATTTATATTTGAAATTAATATGAAATAAATAATAATTATTATAATAAAACAATAATATTTAGTTTTATTTACAATTCTAAAGGTCTAATTAAAAATTATAAAAATAATATTTATGCAAATTATAGTTTAATTAATTGTTAGCAGATGTCTACCCTGTTTTCACTGTTTTAGTTTTTGGATGGTAAATTCATTGCAAAATTAATTAACATGCAGTGAATGCAGTGAGTCAGTACGGCTGGCTGGCTGGCTGGCTGGCCGGCCGTGTCCGAAAAATACGATAAATACGAATGTTAATTATAAGTATGAAGGAAAGCTCGTAGAAAGCTGAAACTTGGCAATTAGATAGTTCATACCAAATAAAAAATTAAGTTCAATTTTCAGACCGCAGTGTTGCCAACTTTCCGAGAAAAAAATTACTAAAATTTTTAAATTAAAAAGTTTTTTAAACAATCTCAAGTCACTACTCAGGCTATCGTAGTATCAAGCTTGGTTTCCTAGCATCCAATGACCGTACTACCGAAGTACGGTCACCAGTAGTGTTTTGAGGGCGTTATAGCAATAACACTCTTAAAACCGTATAATTATCTATTTATTTATTTAAGGACTCATTTAAACCGATAAAACAATCACTGTAATCATATAAATGCAATAAAAAAATTATAAACTATTATTAACTATATATAAAATTTATAGAAACTTATCAAAATTAAAATAATATCTCATGCTATCTATACGAATTGCCAAACACATTTTGTTATTTAAAACTATTATTAAAAATAATTAAACAAATTGCCAACTTTCCGAAAAAAAAATTAATAATTTTCTAAAAATTTGTTATGCCCGCAATATTTATCCGATTTTAATGAAATTTTTACAGAAGATACCCTTAGCGCCTATAATATTATATATTAGCAAAATACAATGTTGCCAACTTTCGGTGAAAATTTTTTTTATTCTTATTTCTTATCATTTATGTGATAATGTCAAAGTGGTTTATATATGGGTTTACCCATATACTTCTAATCCTGTATTTTAGCTAGTCGAAAAACTAGCTTATAAAATCACACCACATTCGACTAGCTCCATTCTCGCTTTGCGAGAATATTATTATTATATATAATGGAAAAATTAAAATTTGCATAATTTATTTATTTTTTTTATTATTTATATCTTTGTGTAATTTTTTTAGACAACATGTAAAAAATCTGATAATTTTTAAAGTTACATGTTCTAAAATTATTTTATAATAATTTTTCCCATATGTGACTGTTTGATTTAAATAACAAATATTTAAATAAATACAAATATTTTAAATTTATTTCTTGCCTTTGCTATCAGTTAAATCATAAACTAAATAAAATAAAATAGGGAGATCTGTAAAAGCTGTAAATAAATTTAAAGTTGATATAAATTTGATAAATTATAAAAATAATGTTACATATACTAATTTAATTATATATGATTTAGAGCACATTATATGAAAATTAAACAATTTAATATCAAATAAATAATGTCAAGATTCTAAAGCTATATGAATTACGAAATAAAAGTCATAATTTTCATGTATTACTCAAAATAATAGCAAATAAATTATCATTTTTTTTCAGTCATGTAATATATAAATTACACAAGATTTTGGGTCAAAAATTTACAGTGCGAGCTCATATACACACAAACTTATATTAAATAATAGAAAAAAAATTATAAAGTGTGACGGAACTTCACTGTCAAAAATAATCTCGGTGCAATCGCGAAAAATTATGAGCGAAACTAGAGCAAAATGGACAATTATAAAAATTGTCGAAAAAAACGGTTTTACATAATAGATAAATTGTCACAGATTTACGGTCATTATATCTGAAAAGTAGTTCTGGTCAGTATGAGTGGGGAGTGGAAAGGATGAGGTGAATCATTTTTTAGGCTCTAAATCACAAACATTTTTATTTTGCTTGTTGAAGTAAAATTAGTCGGTTTTATTAATTTTTTTATTAAAAATTAAAAAACTTAAAAAATTTGTTTCAATAAAACAAGTGTTAGAAAATGTAAAGTATTTATTATATAGAAAATAATTACTATTATATATTAGAATGATAAAACAAATAATAAACATAGATGAGTATACATATTTACGACATTAAATTAACAAATAAATTCATTTGTTTATGAGCTATAAAAAATAGTACATTGGAAAAATTCCTTTTTAAGAAAATCATATATGAATTTATTATTAGTTTATTATTAAATTAGTAAATGCATTGGTGTTGTTATACTGAACAGTAATAAATTTATAGACGCGAAAATGACTTAAATATTTTTGAATATTTTTCTTATTTTTTACAATGTTGTAATTTGTTTTGTAATTAAAAAAAAATACGTTATGTACTAAAAATCAAATGCATTTTTGCGTGATTGATTACTAATATAAAATTTGTTTTTAAAAATAAGTTGTATAAAAGAAATTCACATAGGTGTAAAGTAAATTCTTAATAAAGAAAATTTATTTAAGTATTTATATTTTAATAATGTTTAATGAAACAATAATGTCTGATGAAGTTAGAAATTCATCTCTGATTTCAATATAATAATCAGGCTTGGAAGGATATAGAATGTTCATAGTTTTTGTTACACATTTTTTAGTGTAAACATCAAAAAGTTTGATGATAAAATTGTAATTACGTAGCTCATTACTAGTAAATGTAGTATAAACCTTTATTCTATATACTGAGCCTCTTTTTGAATAGCAAAAGAATAAATTTTGATTACAAAGAGCATAAGAGTATTTCCAATTGTTATCGTCGAATGTGAAATACCACACATTCTTTGATATGCATAACAAATTGTGCTCTAATTTATAATGATTAATCAGTGAAAAATCACCTATTTTTTTTTTACAAATGAAACATTCAGTACGATAATTACAAAAGTACATTTCGTGTTTATCACATTTAACGCTTAAATCCTCATATGTACACTCTTTAGAGTAATTTTTACATAATCTCTTCGGTATATATGCACAATCCGCACACAACCAACCAAGTTGTGTGCGATAATTTTTTTCTTGCACAATTTTATTACAACCCTCAGCACATTTCAGCACTTCAAGTTTACTATCACTGTCCGTATTATCCTCACTTAATTTTTTCACATCGATATTAAATATTATTCCATCGTAACCATGCATTATTTCAAGCAACGTATTTATACTTATTTCAAATGAACGATTCCTCATCCTCTGCATTATCGAGAATTCTTCAGCCGCAACTTTACCAGCTATCGCATAACTAATTTCATTTTTACGTATAGTTAAAATAAATTCATAATTGGCAGCGAAAATTGCATCCCCGATAAATTGCAGCGAATAATAAATATGTCTAGTGAACCCACAAATCCTGGTGTGTAGTATAAATAATACATTAAACGCGACCAATAAATATGTTTGTTGACTCATCTTGGGAAGGTCGTGCGTTAGCTTGCATGGATTTTCCAACAAATAATCACTATGTTTCTCTTCTACATGTGCGTATAATTCAGATTTTCTTCCAGTCCAGTCACACTCGTCCGGTTCTTGAATCGGACAGTCAATGGAATGAAATTTGCAGCCGATTTCGTGAGTCGATGCTTGCTGAGTGAATTGAAACGTTTCGCGGCATCCATCTTTCTGATATTTACACGGAAAACGAAATAATTCGGCTAATGCTTCATATTCTACCATGCGATAGAAGATCTCTTCTTTGTTGAATGACGTAGAACATTTACCACAAATAACTTTTTTGCTAGTGGTTAAAATAATCGGACCAGATGATAATAAATTTTCACAATAATTACAGATGAGTTTATTAAAAACTCGATCTGGTAAATCGTTTAGAGCCATTTTTATTATTAACCTGTTACCGAGTGATGACAAAATTAAACTGATTGAATTCGTCCCTTACTGGTAGTGACTGGCAGTATGCTGGCAGTATTGGCACACTGGCAGGACTTGTAGTATGGTTAGAAGTGGGGGAAAATATGTGTCGTAGTAGGTATCTTCTTAAAAATTCGGAGAATCACCTAACTCACTAGGGAGCATAATATTGCATTAGTTACAAAGTGGTTACAAAAGATTATTTGAATTAGTTTCATTGTATTCAATTTTCGTAAAAACAACATTACTATGATGCTATATGATACACTGTAAAACAAATTCAGTAATATTAATATTACATAAAGTCCTGGGGCAACCGATTTACATCAGTTTAATATGTTTTAATACTTATTACATAAATGTATATTTTATATATGTTTATTTACTTTTTCGGTAAAAATAAAAAACATATATGATATGGTATATTAATTATTTTATTTAAAATTTCAAAATTATATTATTTTTACGGAAAATTTATGTAAACAATAGTTTTGCTGAAATAATATGTAATTTTTTTACATAAAAACTATAATAAAAAAATACATATTATTTCAGCAAAACCGATGGTTTACTTAAATTTTCTGTAAAAATTATATAATTTTGTAATTTTAAGTAAAATATTTAATTTACCATCAGGGCCGTACTTATGCACAAGCGCAGGAGGCGCAAGCCTGGAGCCCCATAATAGCGGGGGGGGGCCTCACAAAATAAATAATAAAAGTAAAAACACCTATGGCAAAGGGGCCCCTCAAGATATAACGCAAAATTTTGTCAGGCCGTTTTCATATTATAAAAGAAAAAAAAAACTCCCACATTCACTCTTATTTTGTTTCATTAAAATAAAAAATAAAAATGAGTAGTAAAGTTTTATTTATGATTTTAGCTACTGTTTATAGATATATTTTTCTTGTATATTATGCTTTGTCGCTTTTAAAGTGACTTCTATTTTGTATTGCCTTTGCCTCAGGCTAATAAAAACTAAGGTTTTGAACAATAGATGTATACCGATGTGCGGTATCCCTCATAAAGGGATATAAAATTGCCGCATATAAATACAAAAGAATTATTTTTCTTTAAAACATTTCGCAAAGCAGTAATTTATTATACTTTTATTACAGTTTTACAAATCTTCTAAAATTACATATTCCTATGATCCTATGTAGTTATAAATTAGCAGAGGAAAGGGAAGAAAATATAAAAATTTATTTCTTATATGAACTTCTTCATTTCTGATTTAGTTGAAAATTGAAGTTATCTTGGTTGAGTTTTAAACTGTTTTTATTGTCTATATACTGTTTTTGTGTTATGTGCAATTAAGATGAGATTATTTAAAGGTGTTTTTTACCATATTATATTATTTATTTTACTGAAAAAGTAAGTAATTACTTACATGAAATATACGTATTTTATATTTATATAATGTAAAATTTTTCCTTAAAATTAAAAAAAAAAACAATAATTTAAAATTGTTATTGTTTGAAATATCAATAAAATTTTAAGAATATAATGTATTTTATTAAATTCAGTCAACGGTAAAATCGAAAACGATATTTTGTTGTAAAATCTATTCTAATCTGTGACTTCTGTACCCTACACATTTGAATTGAATTACAATATGATGATTTGTGTTAAAAAAATGTTTAGTTTTCGAAATAGATATTTAGCTTAATTTTGAATAAATTTTATGGTTTTGGAAAATTTTTAATTTTTTTTTGTCTATATACCTGTAATTTAATTTTGCTATTGTATATTTTGAATAATTTTTATATTTCGAATGCTCAAAATCAAATATTAATTAAAATTTCAAATTAGTTACAGCGTAAAAAATAAAAATGAAAACAAAACAAAAAAAAACAGTTGACTGACTTGAATCTATGATATATTTTTTTTGTTTGTCAAAGAAGCCACTTGAGATATATGTATAATACAAACTGTATTATAACTGCTTATGCTTCCTATATAAGGTAAATCAGGACATAATCATAAATTCATGGGCGTAGGCTACGAATTTTCGATTGGGGACAATATATTGGCGGTTTTGTAAAAATAATGTGCCACTTATACAATGGAAATAAAAACAACGGTACACTAGGATGAATAACCGTATTTGATTTTCGTTAATCATGCAAAAATTTTCGATGACGCAAATTCAGTTTCTGTGAAGTGAAATTTTTGGGAAAGAACATATAACAGAGTTTTAGTGACCCGAAAATATTGTAGTGTTAAGGAAATGATTTTATAAATTAGAGATTCGCTCGTTCAAAAGAGGCAGTATTCCTTAATAGTTAATAAATGCTCATTTAATAGAATTTAATAGAAAAGATGTTTTGACTCATGCCTAGGGCTGGGCGATATTGGAATTTCAATATCGATATTTTATATTCAAAAAATATCGATAATATCGATATATCGAAAAATCGATATATCGATATATCAATTTATCGATATATCGATAAATCGATATATTGATATTATCGATAAATTGATATATCGATATATCGATATTTCGATATATCGATATATCGATATTTTGATATATCGATATTTCGATATATCGATAATTTTTATTTTTAATATCAATTATCGATATATCGATATATCGATAAATTATCGATATATCGAGATTTTTTCCCAACCCTAATGCTACTGGATAATATAATTTAATTTTTAAAATAGAAACACTAACAGAAAAATTTTAAATTTATAATATGCTAATAATAGTATGGATATGAAATGAAATAATCGCCAAACATTTTGTTATTTATTTTTAAATAAAGTGAATGAATGAAAATTTTATTTGAAAATAAAAATGATTATCAACATTTTGGAATATTTAATTTAAAAAATAAATAAAACGTTTCATAATTACTTTGACACAGTGGCGCAACCAAGGGGGGGGCCGACGGGCCTCGGCCCCCCCCAAGCTAGTAGAATTAGCACAATTTTTATTCGTTTATTTATATATTCAGCAGTCACTTCCAATGCTACAATTATTTACCCCAAAATATTGAGCCAACATTCATTATTTTAAATTATTAATTATTCGATTCATGTAAGATAAAGTGGAAATCTGGTTAGTATTTGCTTTTTTTTTGCTTTTCCAAGATAAAAATTTTGGGCCCCCCCCAAGACAAAATCCTGGCTGCGCTACTGCTTTGACATATCATACTTATACTTGTGAACTAATTATAACAAAAATTTATAGATAGAGAATTTTAATTTTATCTGATTTTAAAATACACTTTATTATCAAGCGCAAATAAAAATGATTAATCTTGTATATTAAATGTCGTTATTGTAAACCGTTATATATTTCAATTATAAAACCAATCATTTTTATTATGTCTCATCCATATGCGAGATCAAATATTTGTAGCTTACAAAGAGGATATCATCTATCTTAAATAT
This sequence comes from Clivina fossor, assembly GCA_963966155.1. Taxonomy (NCBI): domain Eukaryota; kingdom Metazoa; phylum Arthropoda; class Insecta; order Coleoptera; family Carabidae; genus Clivina; species Clivina fossor. Next base: position 23,005,896 of record OZ014552.1, on the reverse strand, counting down.
CGATATATCGAAATATCGATATATCGATATATCGATATTTTGATATATCGATATATCGATATTTCGATATATCAATATTTCGATATATCGATATATCGATATATCGATATTTCGATATATCGATAATTTTTATTTTTAATATCAATTATCGATATATCGATATATCGATAAATTATCGATATATCGAGATTTTTTCCCAGCCCTACTCATGCCATTTAAGTTTACTGTTTTTTCATATTATTCGTTTGACTTGGTCACGAATTTAAACTTATTTAAATAACTTCGTTATTTTTGTATGAAGAATTAAAAGAAAAACATCCTAAAAATTATCGCTTGACTTGCATGTGGGTAAACCCACATATAGATCACTTTGATATCATTTTTGCGAGTACTAAATGAATATTTTGTAAAAATGACTAATTTCGGATAAACACTGAAGTTATAATTGTTTTAAAAAAATTTGTAATTTTTTTACGGAAAGTTAGCAACAGTATATTTTAATAGAATTATATAGTTTATGTGGGTACCAGAAGAATCTTTTACGAAAATTTGATTAAAATCGGATAATGTAGCCATAATCAATTTTTTAAAAAATTTAGTATTGTATTTTATCAGAATAATTAGATAATCTATGTGGGCACCAAAATAATCTTTTGTGAAAATTTGATTAATATTGGATAAATAAAGTAGCCATAATATTTTTTTTTAAATTGTCAACACTGTATTTTAATAAAATTATATAATTTATATGGGCACTAGGAAATCTTTTGTGGAAATTTGATTAAAATCAGATAAATAATGTAGCCATAATGAATTTTTAAAAACTTTAGTATTTTTTTCCTGGAAAGCTGGCAATATTATATTTTACTAAAAGTTGAAGACGTTGCGTTCGTCAAAACGTCGATTATTATTATTATTAATAAATATTAATACAGAACTAAAACATATAGCCGTTTTATTTTAATATAATGAGTTCTGAAAGATTTTTTTACTATGTAATTTTCTATTCTAGACTTGTAGAAAAAGTATAGTATTCTACTCGCATATAATTGTAATGGGTCTTTAGGTTGGAAAGAAACTTATTACACGTTGGAATTTTAACTAAGTTTTAATGAATAAAGTATAATACATGTAGATTGAAATAGTTTTAGATTTGACTTCTGCACAACAACGATGAGTCTTAGATACAAGATGTTTACTAGAGACTTCGAGAGCTGAATATGAACTGATCGTTTTCAGTTTTCGACTAGCGCAAGTTAATTCCTTAAAGTGACCATTGATCATTTACTTTTGATAAGCATTGGTAGAATATTGTCTCGTGACTATGAATCATCGATATAGTGCGAGGGTCATGGTTTACGAATAATATTTACGAGAGTATAATACAGATAGAATATATTTAGAATATTCAAAAATATTTGATTAAGATTAGTTGACTAGATGACTAACATAATAAATGACTAACATAATAATAACCTTAATTTATTTAATCGGAGTTGGTACATTACATAATGATTATTACTCGCCTAATGCCTCATGAATAATATTCAATTTACTCTAGTAAATCTTCAGTTTAACCCAATGGCGTGCGGTCCATATGCGCAAGGAGTGCACCGCACACCCTGCAAAAATTAAAATTTAGAGAGACAATAATTTTCTGCACCTATGTATCTTTATATAACCAAATTTTTTATAATTCAACACATTCAGATATTGCGCCAACTCGTTTGTCTGTATTCCGGCAGTGCGTGCAGCCCTAAGTTCTGCACCTCGTAGCGCATTCATAAGCAGACGAACGTAGGGAGTTTTGGCGTGTGCGCAGTAACGGGAAATTAAGCCTTATATGAGCCGTTAGGTGCAGGTATTTTGTTGCACACCATGAAGTTGTCCCGGCCGCCAGAATTCAGGCGCTGAGCTGCGATAGCCCTCCATTTTGAAACAAAGCAGCATATATTGCAATGATGAGCCAATTCACTCGCTACCTATACATATTCGGAACTAGAAGCACTTCTCGTGCAGCTCCTTGTGCTGCTCGTACGTAAGGTAAACACATCGCTCTACTATCAACAAACACGAGATACTATAAGTTACTGGAAAAAAGTTTTGAAATTTTAACTTTAAATGTGTCTTACAGAAAGTATAGAAATTAACCTGTAAAAAAGCACTATAATTGTCATAATGTGCAGGAAAAATTCTGCACGTTCGTCTTGAAAATCTGAGTTTCCTAAAATTAGTTGAATTTATAAATTCCAAATGTTTTAAAAAGTTCAAAAATAAATTTCCTAATAAATTTCATTTAATCAGCTGATCAAACACAAGAAACGTTTCGTTTTATTTGGTCTACGTGCACTAAAACTGTCTGCACTGCAGACTGCACATGCAATAGACGGTCGTTTTGTCGGCGCATTTTGCAAATATTGTATGTACACTTTTATTGTTTTATTATTATTCTCTGCACACCCTGCCTGATAACCAACTGCACGCTACTGGTTTAACCGACGGTTAAAAAAGCGAGCCTTAAGTCTGATTCAGACTGCCATTTTAGTTTTACGCATAAGCAAAAGAATTTGAACAATCCAAACACTTATATTTTTAGTTTTTACACCAAGCGTTTGAATTGGTCAAATTCTTGTGCTTGCGCGTAAAACTAAAATGGCACTCGAAATAAAGCCTTAGTTAATTTGAAAATTCAGACCACCTAGTACCGGAGTACTTGAGAAAATAAAATGAAAATGAATGGAAGTAGTAATTTAGTAAATTTAGGCTACATGCTAACATGGCTTTGTCTAACCTAGATAGGTAGTCTTAAAATGTCGCTGAAATATATGCACACTGCACGCCTTGCTAAATGTACAGTTAATATAATTTTAAGCATAGTATGTGTGTGTGTGTTTGTGTGTGTGACGTATGTGTCCTCCACATGGCAATGCAATTGTTATGTGGCTGACAACTCACTATGGCTCTCTGAATACGGTTAACTGATTATCAAATGGCTACTTTACTTATTTTTTTACTGACATTCCTTTACAATTCAGTACGACACCATTTAACTATTATATACGTTTATAAAGCCGTACGTATTTTAATTAATTTAGAAAAAAAAACAAAAGCAAATATTATATCTTTGCTAATACTAAAGACACATTTAAGATCAGAACTTTCAACTCGTCAAAATGTTATATTATTAAGGGCCAGATATTTCCAATTTTATTTATTCTTAAAATAATTTTAAAATTAAATTTGATAGGTTTAACTGCAGAGTGTAGAGTGTTTGGAGTCGACTTTTAGGGGTCAATACAGACCACTTTGAGATTCATCGATTTACACAAAGCTAGTAGTTTGGTGGAGGAGAGTTTAAAATAAAACGGCTTTAGGTATAAGTTCTGTATTAATATTTATTAATAATCAACGTTGAATTCGTCGAAACGTCGATTATTAATAAATATTAATACAGAACTTAAACCAAAAGCAGTTTTATTTTATATAATGAGTTCTGAAAGATTTTTTTACTATGTTGAGGAGAGTGGATAGCAGAATTCGCTTATTTGTTAACTGATTTGCATACGATTTTTTATCACTTATTCTTCCATGTTTTCTCTAACTTGTCTTAGTCCAGATTTTTTAAAATTGGTGTCTTCGTTGTTTATTTAATCGTTAAAGCTCTAAAAACACACTGCTACACTGTTCAAAATAGTGGGGTAAAAGAGTAAAATTTTTTGAGGGTAATTGAATTTTTAGTCTTATTAGTGCAAAAAATTGCCGTGCTCTTGTGTATTTTAAAATATTTGACTTTTTACCTTGATGGAAGGGCACAAAATGCGAAAAATAAGGGTAAATAACTGCCTTTTTACCTTTTTCTGGGATAATAAAGTACTCTTTTGAATTTACCTATTTAGGGAATTCATATATACCCTTTTTAGGGAACGGACTTATATAAGCACTAATAAGGGTATTTTTTTTCGAACAGTGTATTCTTACTACTTTGGAAACTTTCGCCCACGCAAAACACTCTCAATCATATCACCCCCATTTATTCATCGAACATCCGCGCAAACGTATAGCTTCAAAATCATTCATATACATTTTTTAACCAAACGTTTATTAGACATCAACTTTTCCAACATTTTTTTCAATTTTACACTCATCATACGCTAATCTATTTTGTACCCGATTCCTCCTAATTACACCAAATGTAAATGTATATCTAAGAATTAATTTTATTATTTAGTTAACAGAACAATTTGTGCCAGTTGACAAAATTTTACAAGTAGAGAGACTGAAAACTGTATGGCTATGAATGTTTAGTTGAATAAACAATGTTATACATTGTTAAACTTTTTGATTATACGATAATGACTGTGAAATTTTGTTATGCCTATTTCTTTTTACCATTGTTTTTTATGCATTATCTGAACTGTTGACTTCTAAATAAGTAATTTGTCGAAATTAGTTTGTCTTACATTTTATTTACCTAAATAAAAAAAAAATGCTAAACCTATTTTTCTTCACTAGAGTTTAAAGGTTTAAATATTATCTAATTAAATAAATAAATAATTTTTTCTATGTACTTAGTAATTGGTGAATATGCAAAAAATTATAGATATATCTATTTTGCAATATCAAAAGTAGAAAAACAAATATACATAAATTATTTCATTACTACATTATTAAAATAACAAGCAATAAAAAATATGATTTTGAAAAATTAATTTCTAAAGGTTGCACAACCTGTTTTGTGTATTTATTATCATAAATATGTACACGAAGTACAAGTGTAAATATTTCGAAAATGAGTACGAGGCTGCCAACAGTGCGATACGAAAAAACACCATATTTTTGATATCTATATATACGTACACTATGAAGAGAAAAAAAATGAAGACAGCCTCCAAATTGCAGAATTAATTAACAATTAACATTGAGTAATTAGAAATTGTTGTTTTTTTTTGTTTTGTTTTATTATATGTATTAATTACATAAAAGTTATATTATTGTTTTCATAAATTTGTTTATATCATCATCGCTTTTCAGTTGAATATTTGGTTTTTTCTTACATCATAATATTTTTACTTATAATCTGTTTCTGTTCAAATTTCAATCATTTTAATAACAAGATTAGAAGTATATAGGTAAACCCATATATAGACCACTTTGACATTTCTCGGAAAGTTGGCAACACAATATCTTTAATAAAATTATAATTTATGTGGGCACTAGCAAAAATTTTCCTGAAAATTTGATCAAAATCGAATAAATAATGTAGCCACAATGAATTTTAAAAAATTTGTGATTTTTTTCTTGATAAGTTGGCAACATTGTATTTTATTAAAATTACATAATTTATTTAGGCGCTAGGAATTTTTTTTATGAAAATTTGATTAAAATCGGTTAAGTTGGCAACACTGGATTTTAATAAAATTATATAAAGAATGGGAGCATTAGGGAAATCTTTTCTGAAAATTTGATCAAAATCGGATAAATAATGTAGCCACATTGAATTTTTTAAAACTTTAGTAATTTTTTTCTCGGAAAGTTGGCATTACTGGAAAAAACTAAAACCACATGACCATCTTGGGTACTAGACAAATTTATGCTGAAAATTTCATTAAAATCGGTTGAACCGTCTAGGAGGAATTGCGATCACAAAATTTTGACTTACGACCGAGCGAGCGAGCTGACGACGCACATCCATACACCCACATAAACTAAGTTCGGATTCGTCATCTAGAGGCTATATGAAGAATTTCTATACACAATTTTTTTTTTTTTGAAAATGTTACAGACACCGTACCAAACGCTATACCACTTTTCCTTGCAGTCAAAGTGGTAAAAACATAACAATTGAGTTTTCTATTTAACCTGCTATATTTAAAGACAATCGCTGGCTGATCATTTCTCCGGTATTAACACGGAGCTTCCGGATTTTAATATAATTTTTCCAGATTGTAGAAAATATTTAGATCAGTTTCTATAAGTATACTGATTGATGTCATATTTTTCTTTATAAATTTCCATTGCAGCTGTTAATATTGATAAGAGAAGCAACAGAATATTAATTGCTTTAATTAATTAATAATAAAAATATAAACAAAATTTAACGATATACGATTATAATTTATAATTTTTTTTATTGTTTGCTGAACATATTTGGTTAGATTGTATACATTAATTAAATTACGAATACATTTATACAGTTATTGAAATATTGTATATATAATTAATATTAGATATAAATTTATTATATTACAATTAAATATAAATAAGCCAATGTTTAAAGTAGAATAATTGAACTTGACTGTGGGCTAACGACCCGCATTATTGACAATACAAGTTAGTAAAAATTGTTATGAAATTAAAATATTCAGCTTCTCAAACATATAGCTCCTATGTTCCACCTGGGAATTACGGGAACTAATGATATACAGGGTGTAACAGAATAACAATTCCTAATTTTCAGAAATGATAGAGTGCACTTAGAGAAACATTTTTTATTAATAAACTAGTGTCCGAAAATTTCTCGGTGTCAAGATACACTAGATATTGTTAAAAACAATTTTAATTATTACAACGTCAAGGAGTAGTTAAGTTAAGGAACATTTTATTAGAAATAATAGTGCATTAAACTTTATAAAAATTGTTCGAAGTTACGACCACCATTTTCGATACACAAGTTGTAACGACGTTTTCATAGGGGAACTCGGAAACTATAAGAGATATGGAAAAATGTACCGCGCATCTTCGATCGCTTTTTTTGAGAGAAACTCAATTATGAAAACAAAAATTAGCTATCGTCTTTTGTTTTCGAGTTATGGCGAAAAGTTCGCTTTTTCCGTATTTTGATAAATAGCGATATCTCGATGGTTTTTTTAAATTAGATGAAAATAATTTTCACATTCTTAAGGCATTTTTTTGAGTAGAATGAAATGGTCTTAACGGATATTATAAATCTCCGTTAATTCTCGGGTTATAACATAATGTTGTGTTTTTTACAATCGACTGCCGAAAAAAAAAATTTCCGGACACTAGTTTATTAATAAAAAATGTTTCTTTATGTGCCCTCTATCATTTCTGAAAAAAGGAATATATATATATATATATATATATATATATATATATATATATATATATATATATATATATATGTTCTCTTCGTATTTTGATTAATTATTTATAAATTGTACACACTTAATGTTTTTTTTAGATAATTTATGTATCATATTTTATAAGTCTAAAGTCTATATTTTTATCGTTTGCGCCATTTAATTGGGCTGTTATATATATATATATATATATATATATATATATATATATATATATATATAAGTTAAGTAAACGATTACGGTTCGACTTAAAAAAATTTATTTTATTTTTACAACGGATAATGATTTATAAATCGATGTTGACAATTTCAAATACAGAATGTAACTAACTTAAACATATCAAAAAGTATAAAATGTAAAATTAACTATCAGCAGTTTTGCTTTACAATTAGGTATATGTATTCAAGTATCATGCAGTGGCGGGGTTCTGCTGTTATCAGCAGTTTCCGTGGGAATCTACGATTCTAACTTATATATATATATATATATATATATATATATATATATATATATATATATATATATATATATATATATAGAAATGTAAGGTTTTGACCGTAAGATATATATTTAAAAAATAGGAGATATTGGGATATCGGTCATCAATGTAGGGCTAAATAATTAAAAACTCTATTTGAATTTAATTCCGAGCTTTCGGCCTTATTTTAGGCCATTTTCAGAGAAAAGTTCGAAGAGACTAGTGGTTGGAGCTCGCGAAAACAAACACATATCTCTATGTAGAATTCATAAAATTGGACATGGTATTTGAGATTAAAATTATTTTTGATTGTTAAAAGTTAAAATGAAATAAATTATAAATAATAAAAACACATTTTTTTGTTGATGTATAAAACTTTTTCTGATTTAAAAAGAAACATTATACTAATTAATAAAAAAAAATATTTTTTTTCACGAACAATTTATTAATCAGTTTAATGTTTCTTTGTAATAAAATTAATTGATTAATTAATAAAAAAAATGTGTTTGTTTTCGCGAGCTTCAACCACTAATGCTAATATCTCTTCGAACTTTTCCCTGAAGATGGCCTAAAATAAGGCCGAAAGCTCGGAATTAAATTCAAATAGAGTTTTAAATTATTTAGCCCTACATTGATGACCGATATCTCAATATCTCCTATTTTCTAAATATATATACATCCTAATACCGTTTTATTTTAATATAATGAGTTCTGAAAGATTTTTTACATTTATTTGAATAAATAATATATATTTAAAAGTCATGTATTATAAACATTATATTTTATATTCACTTCTATTTTAAAACCATCATTTATTAAAAAACTAAAAACATTCTTGCATAAATCAAATTAATTCTTTACGAAATATTTCTTTAAAATTTGAATGTTTATTTCAAAAAAATATGAATACCTAAAAGTCATGTAGTGTAAACATCATATTTTCTATCCATTTCTATATTTCACACATACTACATATATTTATTTAAATATTCAAAACATTCTTGCACATAAACCACAATTACTTCCTTTAAATCAATAAATTCTTTTAACACCTATATCCATCTTTGTCGGATGCGTGTGGCCTAATGTGTTCTGTCTTCCTCAATATGAACAGAAACAGGTGGGCCCCGAATGGCGTCCGTTCCGAAAAAACCGGAAGTGCACACCGCACACCAGTTGTCCTCGTTTTGGCTCGCGGTCCGAAACGGTTTACAATTTAGCCATGCTTATCTATATAGTTAAGTTCTCGTACCACATGAAGAATTTCCACCACTCTCTTCATAGAGCAGGTTCATTTCGAACAGGTACGCAAAGGTGCAAGAAAGACAAGACGATGGGACAGTTAAGCGTGTGCTTGTAGTGGGGGCACTGAACATGCTGGAAATCATCTAAAGAACTGTTTACGAGTTGTAACCAACTAGTTGTTGGTAAATGTTCACTGGAGGCAGACAGTGTTTTGTTTGTTCTTTACGACGAAGTTTACGTGTCGTTTGATGGATTTTTAGTTAACTAACTGAGCTTTAATTGTGACATTATTTTAACTAACTGACAGCGTTTAAGTATTTAAGTATTATACTAGTTAAATATCTTGAGTTGAGACAGTTAATATGGACTTAAGTATGAAGACAAATTAATATTGGGAAATTCTATGTGATTTTTTTATTTTTAAATTGAATTTAAGAATTTAGTGTAAAGTGAGGTTTTGATGAATTGAGTTTTAAATAGACTGGAAAAGTGGATTTATTAATTTAGTGACTTAAGTGAGCTTGGTAAAAATGCTGCTGCTTTTGTTAAGGGCGGCAATACTTGGATTATTGCTTACAATTAATGGTAAGTTAATTAAATTAAATTTTAATTATATTTTGTAAGTTTATAAGATAAACAATAATATTTTAAAAACTTTTATACGTACTTTGAAAGCTAAGCTTTTATCATCAGTAGTAAAAGATAATACTAAAGTTGTAATCAGTGATTTAAGATGATTACACAAATACTCAAAATATTTAATGGTCAAAGATCACAATTACAGAGTGATCTTTGACCACTGGATATGTTGTTATTTTAAAAATCTCGATATGTCAAATTGTAAAAATTTATGAAAAGCATACAGTTTCATACAGAAAACAAATAAATTTTGTTTTATTTAAATAAATTATTTAATATACATATGTGTGTCATAAGATAAAAATAATATTATCTATAAAATATCTAAATAATATCAATGAAGTAAGTTTTTTGATATATATAAACTTAATGATATGCTTTAATATTGCAAAAATATTAATATAAACATTATTCAACTAATATTTAATTGTAATCATTTGATTTTTTTAAATATTAATCAATGATTTAAATCAATTTTAATTAATTACTTTTTAACTAAATTTGGTAATTAGAAATTATTTAATTAAAATATTTATTTAGCACAAAAAAGATATTGAAACAAATATTTATATTTATTACAAATGAACGTTTCTAGAGAAATAGTGCTACTTGCGTACGTGTCAGATGCGTATAAACATTATTTAGTGTCACTTGCGTACAAATAAGGGTCAGGTAGTGAAGCTAGTTAGGCCGAGTGTCAGATGCGTACAGCGGTTTGGAAAGGGTCGAGTTGTGCTTATGGTCAAAATATAATATTTTTAATACGCTATAATATCATAGCTCATAATTTTTACAAATAATCAAGTCAGTATTTAATTTTAAAATTGACCAAGTTTATATTTATTGGTTTAAATTTGATTTGTGTAGATTAATATTTAATAAATTCATATCGTTTACCAACTTCGTTACTTTTTACTATATTATGATAAATTATGATGTTAAATTTGTAATAATAATTGCATAAACTTTTCCTCACACTTTTCCCAGAAGTACTTCATCCTTCTTCGACCTTTCCAAACCGATCCTTCCTAAACCGCTGTACGCATCTGACAATCGGCCTAACTAGCTGCACTACCTAGGTTTGACCCGACCCTTATTTGTACGCAAGTCACACTAAATAATGTTTGTACGCATCTGACAAGTACGCAAGTGGCACGACACTGTTTCTAGAAGTATCTTTGGACCGTATGTGTTTCTGCTTGGTTTTTATGATAGTATATATATATATATATATATATATATATATATATATATATATATATATATATATATATATATAGCAAACTGAAAAAATGTTTTTAATTCAAATTTAAATCTAACATTTTGTCGCTTTTTGCTTGTTCTACATTAACACTCAAACATTCAAACAGACATAAAATTAAATATTACACGTATAAAATTATATATGTTATATTTAAATTTATAATAACTACATAAAAATGATTAATAAACTTATACTTTCGAATATGGTTTAATAAATAAATAAAAAAAACATAGGCCCGTATTCTCACCTCATTTATAAAAGTGATTTTTGCCAAAGTACTTTTGACGTTCACTTAAAATCATTTATTAAGCATTTTAAAATAGTTTATTTAAATTTTATAATACCAAATATAACAAAAATAATCAAAAATAGAAAAATTGATTTATATTTGATGACAAACAAGCAAAAAGTTATTTTGAAATTTATGATAAAATTACTTTTTCACGAAAAAGTGAGGTGAGAATACAGGCCATTGTTTTTATGATTTCAAAAAAATCGGATTTTTTTTATTTATTAAAAAAAACAAACACAAACAGTTCAATCCTGATAAGAATACCTCACTTATCATATGTGAAAAAAAAGTCTGTGGTAAAAACTTCATAAAAAAATGTTAATTATTATTACTATTTCATACAAATGGTATTAAAGTTATTTCTTTCAATAATTTAATTATATTTTTATAATGGCATAAAACAAAAGACATTTAATTATGTATACTAATTGTATAAAATACGACAATTTTAGCATTGTTGCCATTTAAAATATATCTAACCTCAATTTTCTACAAACTTATTGGTTTAGAAAGGCCTTTAAACATTGATTGCAAATAGTAAAATAACTAAATAGCTGCTAGACAGAAATAAAATGATGAGTTCTATTAACTATGATGACACCATATACTAACACATTTAACACTAGATAATAGAGAGAAAAAATTAACTAACACTATTGCAAAAATAATATTGGAATGCTTTAATACAATAGATTTGAAATTTTCAAACAATATTACATGTTTTATACTATTAGTTGTAATATTTCTAGGATGTGTATTGGAGAATATTTTCCTCTAAATGTCAGATCGAAGAATCACGATTTTATTTTTTGTTATATAAGGCAACTATCACTTTTTTTTTCTGGTATTGTTAAACAATAAATTGTAATGTAGCATTTGAACAAGATTTGAACACAAGAAATTGTATTCAAGATGCTACTCGATTGTTTATTAATTCTAACATAGTAAAAAATCTTTCAGAACTCATTATATTAAGAAAGTGGCTATTTATACATACAGTATGTATATGCAATTAGCTATTTATACATACAGTATTTTTACGAAATTGGATATTTAGGGTAGGTTAGATTAGTAGGTTGGTTTAGGTTTAGGTTTTTTTTAGTATGTATAAATAGCCAATTGCTTATATATACCGTATGTATAAATAGCCTCATCTTTATATTAAAATAAAACGGTTTTAGGTTGAAGTTCTGTGTCAATATTTATTTATTAATTGACGTTTCGACGTACGGCTATGTACATCATCATCAGGAAAAATGATACAAATGACATTTATAGTTCTTGCCATGAAAATCTGTCTTTTCGGAAAACTAAGTGGATGATTTTGTTTAGACATACGTAGCGATTATTTTGTCCGATGAGTTGTTGGAGTGGTATGTCAATAAGTTTCTATATAAGTTTTTTTCAGTCAAAAAATTAATTAATAAATTTAAGAATTGATTATTCTAAAAACATCAATTTGTGAAAAGAGTCATTTATTAACTCGTATTTAAACTTAGGAACTTTTGCTAGGAATGTAAATGTTTCCAAAGAAGCCCGTTTGAGTATATACAATGCAGTTTTGGTGCCTACGTACGTATGGTAAATAATATGGTAATTTGGTGTAAATAAGAGAGATCGGGTACGAAATAGATTAGTGTATGATGAGTGTGAAATTGAAAAAAATGTTGTAGCACAAATGGGTGTTAGTCAGTTAAGATGGTTCGGACATGTTGAACGAATGTCTAATGAACGTTTGGTTAAAAAGATTTATTTGAATGATTTTGATGGTATACGTTTGCGTGGACGTCCGATGAGTAGTTGGAGTGGTATGATTGAGAGTGTTTTGTGTGAGCAAAAGTTTCCAAGTAGTAGGAATAAAAGAGCATGTATTAGAGAAATTATGAATGTGGATGAAGCGAAAGTTGCTTGTTTGGATAGGAATGTTTGGAGGCGACTGATTTCGGGATGATGAAAAAAGTTTGTGCCACACCCTTTTGGGTACATGGCGTGATTGTGTATGTATGTATTTAAATAAAGAATTGTATTTTATTTTATATATGTAATTTTAACAATTTATCTATATTTTTCTGTAAGGTCATTTTCTTACATCTTGCAACTTTCCTCGGGCCTAATTTTTTATTTAGTCCAATCCTGGTTTTATTGCAATATAAAGTTTAAATAACAAACCTAAAATTGTTATAATAATAAATTTTTGAATTATTAAAATTTTATTTTTAGTCCCATATAAAATACATGGAGATTCCAACAGTCACACAAGAAACAAACTTATTTTTCAAAGTTGATGTTGGTCAGTTAAGATGGTTAGGTCATTTTGAGCAAATGTCTAATGAATGTTTGGTTAAAAGAATATATGTGTATGATTTTAAAAGTATATGTTTCCAAGTAGTAGGAATAGAAGAGCATGTATGAACGGAGGAAATTGATTTCGGGATTGTGGAAAGAGTTTGTGCCGTTCCCTTTTGGATACATGATATGTAGGAATTTAATCCTGATTTTCTTCAAGAACAATGTGCACTATGAATTTATATTTTTATTATTCACGAAATTTTCTAGAAATCTAACTTATTTCTAATCTAACGTCATTTGAATTTTTAATTTAAAATTTATTATTATATAAATATAATAAAACTTAATATATATTATTGCATACTTAGATATTATATTAATAAAATAATAATAATAATTTTTAATATAATATTTATTAATATTAAACAATATAAAAAACATTAATAACATGTTTTTATTATAAATAATATTTCGTCATAATATATATGAATATATATATATATTAATAATTAAATTAAGTAAAAAAATAAAAATAATGTTTATTTAATAACATCAAGGCTGTACAAATAACGTGAAAATACTAAATATAAGAACTTTTTTTAAAAATAGTTTTATAATTTTCAACTTTTTTCTTAAAACACGATTTTTCAGTCACGAAATAAACTAACAGTTCACTATAACGTAATTTTATGTTTTACGTTATTTTATGTTATGTTTGTCAAGGTTAAGAATGCACTATATTTCAGAAAAAAATTCTTAATTTACTACCTGGTTATATACGGCCAGGGTGTCCAAAGTTTACTAGTATTACTTTGACATATTACACACAAATTTAAAAACAATATAATTTCTGAAAATTTTGGTTCATTTCTTTTTTGTATAACTTTTCGTTTACAACGATTTTTTCTACCTGTTATTAAATATGAATAGTATTTCTATTTTTGATATATATTTTTATATCTAATATTATAAAATTCGAATAAACTAATTAAAATTGCTTAATAAGTAATTGTAAGTAAACGTCAAAAGTAATTTTAACAAAAATCACTTTTAAAACTGAGGTGAGAATACGGGTTTAAATTATTATTAATGGTTTAATCAGAAAGGGTACTTATATTTAAAAGGATCCTATTTATAAAATAATATCGTCTAGTATTTTTTTGTTATTACTTGGAGAAATTTTTTGGAAAGTTTGAGAAATATTCCAGATGTTATATAGTAGAAATATTTTCCAAGAATATATTATTATACAAATTTGAAATTTCCTTTTGAAACATGAAACATTTAATTTATTTAGTTAAATAAAAAAAAAATAAGATTTTACTTTTCTAAACATATATTTTTACTTAAAATTATATCTTAAGGCGCATAATACTTAACTCCTAGATATTTCTACAGATTAATAAAAAATTTCTAGAGAATTCTCTTGTATAGTAGATAACTTTAGATTTTAAATTGAAAGATAATATTTTTTTTTAAATACGTTTTAAAAGCATAATACTTAACTGGTAGATAGTTTAACGGACAGATATTTCTGTAAATAAATAAACAAATCAGTTCTACACAGTTATTTTTTATAAGTGATTATAAGTTAAGATAAAAAGAAAACAATTTTACAATTATGAATGCGTAGATTTTTATTATTAAGAATAATATACTTGAAATAAAGAATGCTTGCTAAAATAACTAATAGATATTTTTGTAGTTAAATAAATTTCTAGGAAATTTATTGGTAGCACTGAGATATCTTTTTATTTTCACTTTTGTCCAGCATTTTTATAATTAAAATAAAAAAGCTTTAGTGTAATGTACTAACTCCGATTAAATAAATTAAGTTTATTATTATGTTAGTCATTTATTATGTTAATAACTAATCTTAATCAAATGTTTTTGAATATTCTAAATATATTCTATCTGTATTGTACTCTCGTAAATATTATTCGTAAACCATGACCCTCGCACTATAACGATGATTCATAGTCACGAGACAATATTCTACCAATGCTTATCAAAAGTAAATGATCAATGGTCACTTTAAGGAATTAACTTGCGCTAGTCGAAAACTCAAAACGATCAGTTCATATTCAGCTCTCGAAGTCTCTAGTAAACAGCTTGTATCTAACACTCATCGTTGTTGTGCAGAAGTCAAATCTATAATTATTTCAATCTACATGTATTATATTTTATTCATTAAAACTTAGTTAAAATTCCAACGTGTAATAAGTTTCTTTCCAACCTAAAGACCCATTACATTAGGTTGAAATTTTTTTTTTTTTTAATATTAAACTTAACGTTTCAATATAATGAGTTCTGAAATATTTTTAATATTTTTAATATCATTATAACTATTTTCAATGCGTGGAGTACATGATTAATAAAAGACTTAATCATTAAAAAAAATCTTATCATTTGTACTAAATTTAATATATCCAGGATGTATACCGTTTTCTCTGTATCCTTTTAGGGGACAATAGTACATCTCAAAAGGAGTCGATAAACTTTGAAACGCTTTGATAAAATTCGTCTCATAAGCGAGATAATAATTCTTTTAGTTTTATAAATTAAACGATTAATTTGTTTGAAACTATAGTAATCTACTACTTAATCAGTATTGTTTAATTGTTATTAGGTTAGTTAATTGATAGGTAAAATTATTATCAGTAATTCACTTTTACTATCATCTTTGTTTGACTAAAATTTTTATTATTTTTATTTTGTTTTTTTATAAAATAGTGCCACTTGCGTACGTGCCACTTGCGTACAAATAAAGGTCGTGAAGCTAGTTAGGTCGAGAGTCAGATGCGTACAGCGGTTTGGGAAGGGTCGAGTTGTGCTTATGGTCAAAATATAATATTTATAATACGCTATAATATCATCGCACATAATTTTTACAAATAATCAAGTCAGTATTTAATTTTAAAATTGACCAAGTTTATATTTATTGGTTTAAATTTGATTTGTGTAGATTAATATTTAATAAATTCATATCGTTTACCAACTTCGTTACTTTTTACTATATTATGATAAATTATGCTTAAATTCGTGATGTTAAATTTGTAATAATAATTACATAAACTTTTCCTCACACTTTTCCCAGAAGGACCCGACCCTTATTTGTACGCAAGTGACACTAAATAATGTTTGTACGCAAGTGGCACATACGCAAGTGGCACGACACCGTTCTTTATAAATCCCAAATGCCGATTGATATTCTAATATCGAAATAGTCGATATGATATTGATTTATGGGGCTGCTGCAAGTCGGTGATAACTTCGAACATTTTTTTGTAGTGGACAATGACGATTCGGTAGTACATTACTAGAGTTTAAAACAAATTACTTAATCGTAGGAGGATGGTATATACAGAGAGTATATTAAAGCGTCGATTTTTAATTAAAATATATACAGAATTTAATTCTAAAGCATTTTTATTTCAATATAATGAGTTCTGAAAGATTTTTTACTATGTTAAAAAAATATCTATCAATTTCAAGGTAAAGGTATGCCACTGTCGGTTTACTTGTTTATAAAATAATTGCTAGATTAATTTCAAAGATAAATAGTAAATTTCTAAACAATTCCTTCATCAAACAAATGTCGATTTATTGATAATATAAGTACATAAGAATGATTGGAATTGTTATTGTATGTTTATGTTTGCACATTTTGTACAGCCCTGATGTAGAATCATGTTCTGCTCTGAATATTTTGGGCACTCGACCATGAATTCTTTAACAGTAATCATCTTTTGCATTTTGGACCTTAAAAGGTTCCTGTAAAATGTTTTCTATTTTCGACAAAGATTTTTGAGACAATATAACATTGGTAATAGTGTTATTATCAACCAATGACGTTAACTTTTTTACAAGCCCCCATATTTTTAAAATAATTTACACATAAAAATGATTCTAAAATTTAATTTGTTTTAAAATAAGGCTTTAGGTTTTAGTTCTATATTAATAAACTTCGTCTTTCAAAGGCGAAATTCGATTTTTTAATATTGTATTAATATTTATTGATAATCGACGTTTCGATGAAATCAACATTCGTCTTTATCAGAAAAACTGATACAAATGATATTTCAGTAAATAACAGAACATAGAAACAAGTTACTAGGTAACAAATAAGTAATTAGATCATAAAAACTTTATAAATTTTTAATTAATGGAAACCAAATTTTATTTAAATCATTGCCCCTTCACAGTGATTGAAAGATTTTATACTATGCTAATAGATTTGAAAGTTTTTCAATATTTTTATGTTGTATTATGAATTGATTTTAAGAACTATATAATTTATTATTAATAAATATTAGTATTTCAATGTTTATATGTACATTTAGTTTGGCAATATCAAACAATGAATTATTAACTAGAAGTAATAAATTTTTTATTTATATATCTAAAATATTTAATATAGTTTAATAACAAATTTTGCAATGTTTATTACAGTTCAAAATTTATGTGAGAACTATTATCTATGTTTATATAATATTAAATAATTAAGTCATCATAAATTATAATTCAATTTTTTTCAAAATAAAATAAAATATAAACAAAAACATTGTATAAATAAATATTATGACAACATTTACATTTTCATTCATCTGGTATATTAAATTAGTTAAACTTTGGTTCGTAACATGGCCCCTTTTAAATCACTTTTATTTAGTTAAAAGCAATTAAGATTTTCAAATTAATTTTTACTTTTATTAGGTATCAAATATAAACTAGTTTTGTAAATTAAATACCTTTTGTTATATTTAACATTTTAAAATATAAATAATGCTAAAAACTGTTCTAATATTTTTTAAATAAATACTTTTATCTAAATAATTTTATCTAAAAGTATTCTAAACGGGGCTATGAATACGGGCTCTTGTAATTTTTTTTAAAATAGCTTTACAGTAATAAAATTATTTATTTAGACTCATTCAGATTTTTCTACTTGTCATGAAATTAGTGTTATGTTTTAACGCAGTGGTTGTAGCAGTGGTGTAGCCAGGGGGTGTTAGGGGGGGTTAACCCCCCCCCCCCCTAAGAACTTGAACTACCAAAAACTTACGTAGTGAAATATGAAATATGTTATTTTACTTTCATTTTTATAAAAATAATTTTTATTGCTCTTTATTTTTTATACAAATTATAGTATTATCCTTATTGATAATATTATATCATTTCTTTAGTAACCCCCCCTCCATGACAAGTTTCTGGCTACGCCACAGGGTTGTAGATTCACGAACAACAAGAATTTGACCAATCTAAACACTTGACGTTAAAACTAACAAGATTAGATGCATATGTGTAAACCCATATTACTGTGACATTATCACATTAATACTAACAAAAAAGAAATAAAAAATTGTGTTTTTCTTCAAAAGTTATAGCACCGTGTTAACAACAGTGGAACCAAAATAAAATTAATAAAAAAATTTATTATGGCTATGTTACTTATCCGATTTTAATTAAATTTTCACAAAAGATTCTTTTAGTGTTCACATAAATTACATAATTTTAGTTGCCAACTTTTCGAGAAAAAAATTATTTAAATTTTTCAAATTTTATTCTGACTTTACTATTTATCCGAGATTAATCAAATTTTTACAAACAATTCTATTAGTGTCCACATAAATTATATAATTTTATTGTCTTACAATGTTGTTAATTTTCTACGAAAAAATATACTGAAATTTTTCAAATTTAATTTTAGCTTTACTATCTATTCGAGATTAATTAAATTTTTGCAAAAGATTCTATTAGTGCGCACATCAATTAAATAATTTTTGGTGTCTTACATTACCAACTTCCTAAGATTATTTTTTAATTTCATTTCGATTTTATTGTTTATTTAATTGTAAGATTAATAAAAAATTTCCAAAAAATTCTTTTAATGCCCTAAAAAACTATATAATTTTAGTTTTGAATAGCGTTGTCAACTTTTGGAGAAAAAAATATAAAATTTTTATTTGTATCTCTTAATATTTTTCGTCAATATTTGTTAGTATTGTTAAAAAATATTATGAAAATATTTAATAACAAAAAAGAACATAATTTATTATTTAATATCTATATATAGTTGAATTTACAAAAAGCTCAATAATAAAAAAATATTTTTTGCAACAAATTTAATTAATGTACACTTATAATAATATTTATTTTTAATATATTATGTTATTGATAAAAAAATAAATAAATATTCAAAACAAAAACATATATAATTACCCTCCTGATGTCTGATTGTAATTATCATGAACAAATTAACAAAAACTCTTAAATATTCGTGAGTTTTTTACTCTGTTAATTGATTTGTTCTTAGAACAAATATTTATCATCAATACAAATTCATATTTACATACTTTCTACACAGATGTAACATAGTTTGTTCATGAAGGTCATGATGGAGTTCGATTCGTTTCGTTTGAAAAGCAAAAAGCAAAAAAAAAAACAAATGAGAAGAGAGAAAAATAAAAGACTAACGGATCGATAAATAAAGATTGGCTATATACCGACATTACAGTGTTCTGTATTACCGATAGATCGACAGCTGTGGTATGTGCAATGATGACCATGAAAAAATGCAAATATCTCGTTTTTGTCATACTCGTATAGTTATAAAACGAAGGCAATTTATGCATATATATATATATATATATATATATATATATATATATATATATATATATATATATATATAATGTTGCTTCTTAAATGCGTGGGAGGTGGGGTGTGTTATATTTTATACTTGTTAAGAAATTTAAAATCAGGTTATGCGGTGGTAGCGTGTTTGATTTAGTGAATTACAAGTTGGCAGTTTAAATTGTGATCAAGATAGAATTTATTATGGAATAAGGAATATTATACATTAAGATGATGCATTAGTCTAAAATATTGAAGCATTTTACATGTTTACAAAAGTCAAAATCATATTTTGTTTATCTCTGCCTAATTGTTTCATCCGTTTTCTCCCTTATTTGTAGTTTTGATAGTTTTATGGAATTTACTTAAATAATAAATAATTAGTAATTGACGGAATTCAGTCTTTTTTATGTTTTTATTATCTACTAAGCTAACGTTTCGGCAATCTTTATTGTCTTCTTCAGGAATAAATACATATATGTATATATATATATATATATATATATATATATATATATATATATATATATATATATAAATACATACAAATATACATATAATAATTAATATAACAACAGAAAACAAAAACGCTTACAGCAAAATATTTTAGTTAGTTTTACATAAACGCAAAAATACATTACCTATTTGATAATAAGCATGTCAAAAATAAACATTTTAATAATAAATGTCACATAAATAAACAAAAAATATGTAAAAACAGTGTTTAAAAATCCCCAATCTAGATGTCGTATAGGAAATTTTTATATTTTGTAAAAGAAAATTGTATATACCAAGAGTGCCACAGACACCTTATAAATAGCCTCTAGATAATGAATCTGAACTTAGTTTGTGAGGGTGCTTATGCCTGCGTATAAGTTGATCAAAGTACTTTCACTGCAAATATTGTTTTGTCTAAATAAATATTGTATAGAACATTTTTCATGAAAAAAATGATAAAAAGAAATATTAATTTAAATATATTGATATTTATTAAGATGTAAATTTTATGTCAAGGTTTGTGGAAATATAAATGACTTTATAAATAGTTTACAAGGATGTATTTTATTAAGTGACATTTTTCAATTGCAAATGATATTTTGACAAATTTGAAATTTAAATGCAGACTGTAAATATTCAATAATTAAAAAGATTAAATACTGATATTTGTCAAAGTATAAGGACAACTATGTATACCTGTGTAGTAAATGTTAATTATTTATTTTTAAAATAATGAAAAAAAATCTTTCAGATAAGTAAATTTCTATATTTGAAAATATTGAATAATTTTTAAAACTTTTTATGGTCCTTTGCACCAATTCTGCTGACCAAAGTTTTTATTCTTTGAAACTAATATAGTAACAAAACTTATATGGTAACAAATAACAGTAACTTTAATTTTAGTAACTTTTGGCTGCAAGTAAATAAATTTTATGAACATTCTGTATAAATCTAGAATTGTTTAAATTAAACATATGTTTGTGTAGTATTAGAAAGTAATGCATACAACATCTTTATGACTCACGACAGACTTGTTTTCAGAAGAAGAAACTAAATTGTGTCACCGTAAATTATTTTCAAACTTACATATTGTAAATCTCAAAATACAAGTAAACTTATACAGAGAAAAATTTTGCATTAGATTCGGGTTTTTATTTTTGAGTTTTGAGTTCAAAAGTAATCGTGTCTCTGAACCAAAAACTTACGTTTTTCTAATGGAAATAAAAATTTTAATAGAAAAAAAATTAATAACACTATGACTATTTTAAAAGCTTTGTATAAAATTATTTACTATTTAGTTTAGAAACATAGACTGGTATTATGAGCTCGGTTTTGTTGATGTTTTCTTTCGTATATTCACTATATATAGCACTATATAACTGCTTGATGTTAAAGTTCTGTATTAATATTAATTCAAAATCGAGGTTTCGACAAAACTCAACGTCCGCCTTCATCAGGATAAATGATATAAATCATTTATATCATTTATCCTGATGAAGACAGACGTTGAGTTTTGTCGAAACGTTGATTTTAAATTAATATTAATACAGAACTTTTAATCTAAAGCAGTTGTTTTTATAAATCATTTATCCTGATGAAGACGGTCATTTAATTTTGTCGAAACGTCGATTTTAAATAAATATTAATAAAGAACTTAAACGTAGAGCAGTTATATTTCAATATATTGAGTTTTGAAAGATTTTTTACTATGATAAATATCTCATTCTTCTGACAAACCAGCAATTTATTTTTTTCTTGGAATAAACTTTTTCTTAATCATTTTTGTAACTAATCAATCTCAAAACTCTTTTGATTATTTTATATTTTACTATATTTACATATAAAAAATACTTATAATTGATTCTTTTAGCATACCATCAACTACTTTATTCTTGAAGTAAACTTTTTTTAAATGTATGAATCATTTTTCGTGACTAACCAATGTATAACTTTTCTATTTGACGTTTTTATTTCCAAGCCATCTATATAGAAGAGTATTAGCATATAAACAATACTTATATGACATGCCAGCGAGCTTCTTAGGCGATGGGAACTTGAATACCGAATACGTACGAGTATGAGTAAGTTGGTTGTAAACACACCAGTACTGTGATGGTGCTTGATGTATATGCGGTGAAAAGGAAGTAAAATTCGTTTATGTTCTACCTGTCTGTTCCAGTAACCTAGAACTGCTTCAGAATGTGTGTGTGTGTGTTTGTGTGTATAGTGACTTTAACGTGCGGTTAGACGCAATGTACCTGTGTTTCTGACTGTTGTCAGCTGGTAAACGTACGCTATGACGAAGCAATGATTTTTTGTTTTGATGGGTTTATCGATAGAACTTACTAGAATTGATAGCAGTTTTTTTTTTTAGTATTAGAGAGATTTAAAGATGTGACTGTATTTTTGGGAGATTTTGATTATAGGTTAGGACAGAAAAATTGTGAAATTGTTAGATTTATTTATAAAAATCTGCTGTGGCCACCACATGACTGAATGTCATCGTATTAAATAAATTTATGGAATAGAAAAATTTGTATAAAGACAACTGTAGTCATGCTAACTAAAAATGAAACTGTCTTGACATAAATATGCCATTTATTTACAGAATTATATAGGTATATCATAAAAATATGATAAAATATAAAGAAATTTTTTAGCCATATTAGAGAGATTTAAAATGTGACTGTATTTTTGGGAGATTTTGATTATAGGTTAGGTTAGAAAAATTGTGAAATTGTTAGATTTATTTATAAAAATCTGCTGTGGCCACCACAGGACCGAGCGTCATCGTATTAAATAAATTTATGGAATAGAAATATTTATATAACAACTATTGTAGTCATGCTAACTAAAAACAACACTGTCCTGACATGTAGCTGTATCGAAAAATGTTACAAATAAAAGTCGTTAGTTATAACTTATTTAGCAACTTTTGTTAAATGATTTTTTACGAAATATATCTCTGTTGCGAAATATTCATAAAACTCATGAAAGTGACATCAGTAAATTACCACTTTCGGTTGACAGATCTTTAACCAAAAGTTGATCAAATTGTGATGTTCATCTCCGAAGCTTAAATATGAAATTTTATAACAATCCGTTCAGCCGAATTTGCTCGATAAGATTTTCACTTTTTCTGGTTGTTATTTTCAAATATTTTCATTTTCGTTTATATATTATGTGCTAAAAAATCTTCATCGTATTTTAACTTTAGATTTGTTTACAACAAAAACAATTTTTTCGTTACCACTTTTTTATGTTTGGTTTTTTTAATTCTCCCATAGAGCATGTCCTGAAGAAGGTGGAAAATTCTACCAAAAGCTTGACATAGAATCTTAAATGAGAGTTTGGTTCGAATCTAACTCTTCTTGACTACCTTCCTATTAAATTTAAACCATTATATATAATTTATTGCTGTTACAATGATAAAATATTAAAATTTCAATACTAGGTCAAAAAAATGTAAAAGTTAGTACTATAATTTACGATTTTTAAATTTATAATTTAAAATTGACAGCTTGTAATATTGAACATAGTCTAACAAATTTTACTTAGTTATGATTTTTATTTATGTTTATATTAATTCTAGTTCTGAATTATGTTAATATTTACGATGCTACACGCTACAAATCTTAATACTAAGTCATGTTATAATTTATGAATAGAAATTTTAAATGTAGATATATTAAATTATAGATTATCATTTTTAGGGCCTGGTATTTCCAGCTGTCGATGAAATGTAATAGTTAGAACATAGAAAAATCTTTGGTGTTTTTATTCTATATATACAGAGTGCTTACGATCTTTTCTGTATCATTTTAGAGAAAAATAATACACTTCAAAACGATAAACCTTAAAACTCCTTAGTAAAAGTCGTCTCATAAGCGAGATAATAATTCTTTTAGTTTTTACATTAAACGATTATTTTTTTAAAACACTTTATATATATATATATATATATATATATATATATATACCGGGTGTCTACTTTTTTTTTGTTACATAGGGAATACAATGCTAAAATTTTCATTTGGTGATAAATTTTCCCCTAATTATTATAGAACAAAAGTACAAATACAAAAGTTGTTTAGAATTCAAAAATGCATCAAATGATGCCAAATTTATCAATATAGGATGTTCCGATCAAGAATTAGAAGCAAATTAAAATTTCCATTTTTGCGCTCTTTACATCAAAGTGCCATGGAAATTAAACAAATAATTTCATTTCCGTGGCACTTTGATGTAAAGAGCGCAAAAATGGAAATTTTAATTTGCTTCTAATTCTTGATCAGAACATCCTATATTGATAAATTTGGCATCATTTGATGCATTTTTGAATTCTAAACAACTTTTGTATTTGTACTTTTGTTCTATAATAATTAGGGGAAAATTTATCATCAAATGAAAATTTTAGCATTGTATTCCCTATGTAACAAAAAAAAAGTAGACACCCGGTATATATATATATATATATATATATATATATATATATATATATATACAGTGTGTAAAGTGATGAGGTTTCCTATAGGGAATAAAATTTTAATATGAGTTTTAGGAAAAAACTTATTCTTTATAAAAAAATTTGCTTCTATCAAAACCCTTTACAGTCAAAGAAAAATCCAGTAATCACTTAAGATAAGATCAGAAACTTGATATTATGTCGAGTGGTTGATTTTAAATATGATTAAGTCCGAATGTTACATCAGTATCGTGTGAAAAATGTTAAAAATATTTGTCATACAAGAGACTTACTTTTTAATTATTATTATTATTATTATTATTATTAATTTGCCAAAATATAATTAAAAAAATATATATATATTTATATTTTGTTTTCATGTGTAATACGATACTGATGTAATATTCGGACTTAATCATATTTAAAATCAACAACTCGACATAATATCAAGTTTTTCATCTTATCGTAAGTGATTACTGAATTTTTCTTTGACTATAAGGAGTTTTGATAGAAGCAAAATTTTTTCTCTTAAAACTCATATTAAAAATTTTTTTCCTATAGGAAAGAAACCTCATCACTTTACACACTGTATATAGAAAGATGTTTTAATTTAAAAAAAATAATTATAAGTGTATATTATTATTCTATATTATACTTTTTCTATGGATATAAATATATATATATATATTATATATTTATATTTCTAATAATGATTCATGTTTATGAATAGAAACGTTGACTTTTAATAAAAATAATACAAAACTTTAACATAAAGCTTTTTAATTTAATATAATGAGTTCTAAGTCTTTTTTTTTACTTTGTTAACATTAATTAAACTGATTAATTTGACTTTCTTTCTTCCAGGGTACACATCAGCTCAGTTAACGGCAACTTGTCGTTTCCCTGGCGCACCCGCTCATTCTAGTGTCGTCTTCAGCGATGAGACTCTGGGCCCGGGAACTGTGGCGACGTACACATGCGAACGCGGCTTCGAACTGCTCGGTCCCGCTAGGAGAGTTTGCGAACCAGATGGCCGATGGCTGCCCGATGGCATTCCATTCTGTGGTGAGTTTAAACAAGCATTCTTAACCAATATTTCTGCCTCTCGATTCTCTCGCATTGAATTCGCGCCGTTTATTTATCATCGTCTGTGCATCTGTGCAACTATTGTCTATTGCAGTAATGAATGAAGAACGCTGTATGATGGTGATGATGCGTGCGAGACAGATGCGCTGGTAGAAACTGTTAGTATATCAAACAGTTAATTTGTCGGTGGTTTATTTTGACTGATTTTATGCATAGTTACAGAAAAAATTACCATAGTTTATTTATTTATTTAAATAATAGTATCCAAAAGGTATACGTGCCTATTTAAAGGATACTTACAAACAAGACTGCAAACAGTCATATTTTTTGTTCCGGTTTAATTAAAAAATATATATATTGGTTCAGTTCCGGTTTTTGTTCCGGCAAAAATAACGTTTTTTTTCGGTTTTCGGTTCAGTTCAGAATTTTTAAATTTTTTCAATGTTTTGTTTGTATTAAAAACTTATTTTCTACCATAATTTAGAATATTTTATTCCTACTTTTATACATAAATACATATATACATACACAATCACGCCATGTACCCAAAAGGGTGTGGCACAAACTCTTTTTATTATTTCGAAATCAGTCGCCTTCAAACATTCCTATCCAAACAAGCAACTTTCGCTTCATCTACATTTATAATTCTTCTCATACATGCTCTTTTATTCTTACTACTTGGAAACTTTCGCTCACGCAAAACACTCTCAATCATACCACTCCAACTACTCATCGGACGTCCATGCAAACGTATACCATCAAAATCATTCAAATAAATCTTTTTAACCAAACGTTCATTAGACATTCGCTCAACATGTCTGAACCATCTTAACTGACTAACACCAACTTTTGCTACAGCATTTTTTTCAATTTTACACTCATCATACACTAATCTATTTCGTACCCGATCTCTCCTATTTACACCACATACCCCACGTAAAAATCTCATTTCCACAGCAGTCATGTTCCGTTTATGCTTTTGCAACCAAACCCAATATTTACTACCATACACCAACGTAGGCACCAAAACTGCATTGTATATACTCAAACGGGCTTCTTTGGAAACATTTACAATCCTAGCAAAAGTTCCCAAAGCACCCAAAACCTAACAACCAGCATTTATATAATACATAAATTGATACAATAATACAATATGAATAATAATAATTATTAATTAATTAAAGGTATAATAATTAGAAGTATATAATATATGATAATAATATAATTTATTATTCGAATAAATAATTTGTATGTATGTTTTAATTATATAATAATAAGATAATATATGTTAACGTAACAAATTCTTGTATACAGGATTTTTATTTATTTATAATTAGGAAAAAGAAAATTACTTTTAATTATTAAAATATTTTCTAATGTATTCTCATTTCAACTATTTAAAGAATATTAAAAGCAAAGCTATTATCAAAAAATGCACCTTCCTCAAAGTGATCCCTAGTTTCATTTTCAATTTCAATAACTGAGTATTCATCTCTATATAAAACAAAAAATTAAAAATGTTTCAATATGCATCGAACCGAAATAAACCGATATTTTTTTCCGCTTCAGTTTCGGTTTTTGTTCAAGCAAAAATAACAGTTTTTTAGGTTTTTGGTTTTTGGTCTTGCTCACAAACATATATTCAAAAAATTTAATATTTCAACTATACATTTTCACGTTTATATCATTCGATGTACAGTTGAAGATAAAAATGTCTTCTTCTGCAGGGTCCTAAAAAGTTATCTATCCAAAATGTAATTCAAATCGGTCAAACGGTCTAAGAGAGTATAATTTTCAAACAAACAAATAATAAATTTTATCTACAACTGCTTTGTTATATATATAAAATCATTATATATATAAAATCAGATAAATAATATTAGTCTTTATAGCCCAAGGGAAATAAAATACTAGTCTTTATAGCCCAAGGGAAATAAAATACTAGTTTTTATTAACCAAGGTTAATAAAATATTAGTCATTATTAACCAAGGGAAATAAAGAAACGATCTTTATTAACTTGATTTCCGTACGCACGCTTCGTTGCTAGGCAACATCAACAAACTAAATATCTCTACGCCAGATGGCAGCAGTTATCAGTCAAAGTAATAAAATGACAGTTGTAGTTAGTTAGTTAGTTAGTTGTTGTTAACATCATAGATTTGAATAAGTAAGTACAATATTAAAAATATATAAGCAGTTGTAAATAAAGTATAGTATTTGACTTGCAAATAATGCCTACAATGTACTCGGATGTTTTATTCTCCTCGCTACGCTCGTGGACTAAACAACATCCTCGTACATTATAGGTGCCATTATTTGCTCGTTTAATAATATACTATTATATATCAAATTGTTGACAATCAGATAATCGAAAATATTAATTTGTAGATATAAATATAAAATATAGAAACTTGTTAGCGTGTGTGTCAGGTTCATCTTACGCGCTTACATTGAAATCGTCCAAGTACACGATTATCTCTGTAAGAATCTCAACCTCAATTCGGGACAATAAAAGAGAAACTCCTTCTTTACACTCTGCACGCTGGAATAAAATATATAAAGAATAAAAAAAATGACAAACGGTTAAGAATATTTCTCTATGTATTTTACTGAATAACAAACATTTTTCCAGTTTTCTTTAGATTTCTGTTCAAATAATATTGTGTTATTGTGATTATCTCTTTTTAAAATTTAGCCAAAAGTTTGGATAATTTGTGAGAATATCTGACCTAGAATTTTATTTGATACAACAAGCTCGTTACTGCTAACGAGATTGTTAAAGCAATGTGCTATGACTGAAAGAATTATTATTATTATTAAATATTGTTAGTTAATTTTTACCGTATTATATAATATATTTGGTTTTTGATATAATCAAATTTAATGAAGTATTTGTAAAATGTATAAGAATTTCAATTTTTAGAATAAAATACTTTTATCTACGGCTGCCTGTAAAGTTTATACTTTAAACTGTAAAAATTGACCAAATGATGTTATAATGCGATGCGTAAAGTAATTAGTGAAACTGTTGCAATCAGATTAGATTTATTATTATTATTTTATTATTAATTATGTTATTAACATTGATCTCTGCAGATAAAGGCGTATTATTGTAAAAATAATAATTCTATATTATTCTTAACTGCAGATAATTTAATAATAAAAATTATATTAAATTAAGATAATTATTTGACAATTGTGAACACTTTTCATGGTTATTTACGTTGAATTATTAAAAATTTATAAATTTTATACTCTATTTTTTTTAAGAAAGCAGTAGTTGGCGCTACAAGCGCGGTCCGTTTTATACTGTTCTAAATTAAATTATATATTTATATATATATATATATATATATATATATAAAAAAATTAAAATATATATATATATATATATATATATATATATATATAAAATTAAAACATAAAAGAAAAAGTTGAGATAAAAATTTATTCTTCTACAGAGTAAACTTGCCCACAATTTTAACAAATTACAAACAAGGCCAAATAGCTCCTATCTTCCACCACCCTGTCTTCTTAGAAAAAACAGAGAATAGTTACTTATTTTGTTACTTACTAACTTGTATCTATGTTCTGTTGATTTACTGTAAATGTTATTTGTACAGAACTGTAACTTAAAATCGTTTTATTTTAAAATAAATTTAATTTTATGCAGTATTATTTTTAAATTTTTATATGAAATTAATAATAAAAGTGTTTACAATTATAATTTATTTTTATTTATTAAAAAAACAAAACAAAAATGTTCTGAATTTCTACGCTATTAAAAAATTAACTCAAATTAACATCTACACGGAGAGAAATGTGTTGTTACCAGTATTAGAAATATAATACCAGTAACAATAAAATTTAGTACTATATGTGACAGCCAAACGCTTTATTTACCATAACAAAATCTATATGTCTAAAATTTTAATATATAATATTGTTGGGATAGCAATACATTTATATCTCACGGCAACAAAAATTGCGTTACTATTATTAATCTGTATAATAATAATCAATAAATGCATATTTATAGTTAACATATACTTTTGTTAACATAGCAATTTAAGATATTTACTACAAATGAACAATATTGTACTAGTAGCTAATATATATATATATATATATATATATATATATATATATATGTATATATTTGAAAAATAAAAATACCACTTATATAACATAATAATATATTTTCTTGAAAAAGTGTATAAAAGTATATCAAAATATATAAAGTGATACAATACAAGATACAATACAATAAAAAAAATATATTAAAATTTAACATTAAAATTCCAAACTATAATTTTATGCATTAATATATTTATACATTTTAAATAATGACATTATTATCAATATTTTGACAAATTTTTGTTAACAAATACGTATTATTCACATAAATTTATAATTTTTTGCAATGACGGCAATACTGTCATTAATACTTGCGAAATGTTTTATGTATTTTCTAATAATATTGTATGATATTTATTAGTATCTGCACAACTTCATAATCGCAATAGTGGTCTTGAAAACATTCTTCCCTTGTAGTATTTAGAAACGATTCTAAGCCCTAAAATAATATATTTTTAATAAAAAAAAAATAACAAATTTTGTTCCTTACATTTGGAAATAAACTTTTTCGTTCTCGTGAACTTGACGGTTCGTCATCATTTGATGTATTTTCTAGAAATATAAATATTTAATATATAAATATATATATATATGTAGTCTTCTCCATACCTAAAATTAACTCTCTCCGCAAAGAATGAGTATTAAAAGTACAACTGGCATTGGAGGTGCAGCACACAGGGTGGCGGTGCGGCGGCATCGTAAAAAAGTCTCCGCTCTCTAATGATATGGTTGAAGAACTATCGTTGTTTTCCTATATAAGCATAATATATATAAGAATATATTTGAAAAAAAAATAAATTTTTTTAAATTTACCTGAGTGCGATTTATTTCAATTTCCATTGCAGTTGAATCTTTAATATAGTTTTTATATATTTCGGAAAATATCAGTCTGAGCCCTGTTTCTTTTATTAATTTTGAAATTTCTGCATGATTTAATTGAATGCAGTTATGTTTATCTCCTCATCTAAATAAAAATTAAAAAAAATACAAAAATACATGCATAAGTGTACATAAACAATAATATACTATGCATTATACAATAGCAAAAAATTATACTTTTTAAACGTATTCACAAATTTAATAACAAACATAAAGAATGTACATACCTGCAAATATAGAAATTAATTCTTCAAAATTCCATTCTTCTAATATATTCTTTAAGAAATCGTCTGCCATCGCATTAAATTAATAAACATTGGCACAACCGTAACGACTAGACAACGCAACTAAACTGATCGTGAGAACTGAGCTAAACCTTTGTATCGAGATTCGAGGGTAGTGGCTTGGTACTCATGACAAAAATATAACTAATAACTGTAGCAAATTCATTTGCAGAATTTGCAACATAGTATTGTACTAGTTAGTAACAAATATTGTAGTGGCACAATAATATTGTAGTGGCTGCAATAGTGTATATTTAAAAGTAAAGTAATATATATTTATTACTATTAAAAAGTATTTATTAAATACAGCTATGGTGTTTATATCTATTTAACATACAATATATTTATCACAAATATACTGCCGTAACTAAAACTGTATATGTATCACAACAATACCGTATATTATTATTATGAATATGATATAATTATGGTAGATATATTTTTGCTAGGGTAAATAAATTTTTTTTAGCAATACAGTTTTAGCAATACATTTCTCTCCGTGTATTTAACATACTAAATGTAGTCTAACAACTTTTTTATTAACAAAATTCTTTCTTAAATTAGCGATATTTTTTGCAGCTCATTTATTTTACACATAGAGAAAGTGCATCGCTATTTTAATTTAAATAAAAATACAAAAAAAAATATATTCGAATCTAAAATTCTAATAATATATAGAGTGCTCTAATATAATAATTTTCACTCTGCTCAATTTAGTGGGACTACCTTTTTTTGAACTATAATTTTGTTGTTAAATTATGGGAACTTTTCTTTAGTTTTTTTTTTTTTTGTAAGTTTGATACTTTTACTGTGACATAGTTTTTACATGATAAACATGTAATTTTTTTTATATTTCGTTAATAATATTCGTTGAAACAGAAATTTGAATCAATTTATTAATGAATATGTTTTTAGTTATTGAGGAAATGTTAAAATTACAGGTTATATTTTCTAGCGAAAGGACATTCCTAGAAGTACAGTTAAAATTGTTTTATTTACATATTTAATTTTAAGAAAAAAATTTTAATGTTTTCTAGACATCCTTGATTTTTTTTTATTTTCAAACATATTTTGATACAGTTTTATAATTCAGTTTAATCTATTTTCACATATCTAATCGACACATAGGTAGTTCTGATGGTAATACAATATAAACCTTTTAAATAGTATAAAAAAAATGCTTGTTTAACAAGACTCTTTTTATTCAATGACTTCAAGCAGACACGGTTTACTTTACTTTGGATGGTTCGAACGCCCTAAATTTAATTTGAGTCAATCAGGACATATATGTTTGGTGCTCCAAAATGGCAGACTTCCAAAATGGCACTACTTGCAATGCTAAAAATACGATGTGTTCCTTTCTCTGTTTTTTTTTATTCAAGGATATAACCAGTATGGTAGTTAATATTCAAAGAGTCATAAAATAATTATTATGTTATTAAATTCCCTATCAGGTTCGTTATTGTTTTTAACAATTGTTAAAAACAATAACGAACCTGATAGGGAATTTAATAATATTAATCATAACGATTGTTAAAAACAATAACAAACCTGATAGGGAATTTAATAATATTATAATTAATCATAACGCAGGTTCAGGACCCAAGAACAAAATTTTATCTTTTGACATTAATAGTCATAAAATATTTTCAAAATAAATTTTTTAATAGTTTATTCTTAAAAAAATTGATCTTATTAGCTGGCACTAGAAACACCTGAAATTTCAACAAAATTTTTATATATTGTTTGTATATTATACACTGTAAAAAAAATTGCGTAATTACAGAAAAATTATAGTAAAATTTTACTATAAAAAAATTTGTAATTTTATTTTACTATAAATATTCTGTATTTCTATCTCAAAATTCTGTAATTTTTACATAATTTATAATAATCACATAAAGTTAAGTAAAAATATCCTAATAAGTATGTAGAATTGCTTACTTTCTGCAAATTGCATCACATACTTAATATAAAAATACATATTGTTGGTATAACTTCTTAAATTATGTAAAATTATAGCTTACATATCAATATCTGTAATAATTTATCAAAATAATGAGACTTAGTACATATTTTGAAAATAATACTAATAAAATATTTTAAGTGTAATTCATTCATTTCAAAATACATCTTTTATGTAAATTTAGAAATGTATGTAATTATACCAAAAATAATATTACAGAACTATACAAATTGTACTTATTTATGGAAAATTTCTTATACCAAATTTACTGAAGTTATGTAAAACTAAAAAACTGTAATATTACGTATATATGTACTTTTACATTCCGTTGGTAATATCATATTACATAATGTTTGTAATAGTTCCGATATTATATATTTTTAAACAATTATGTAAAATTACAGTAGTTGAATAATTATAATCTAGAAATACTGGGCATCATAGTATTTCATGGTTTGTAGGTAAAATTACATAATTTTTTTAGAGTGTAGTTAACATAATTTTCCGCATAAAAAAATCAAAATTTATAGCATCACTAATTAGGAAATAATAACATAATATATAAATACGAGAAATGAGAAATGTTCTTGAAAATAAATATAAATTGCTATACCTGTTACAATATTAATTAAAACAAAAACCATAAAGAAATATCTCAACTGGTTGACATTCAAATAATTTAAATTTTTAATCAGAGAATTTATTACATAAATATTTATAATATTCCTTACACTCTCTTTAATCAGTTCAGGTATACAAGTGTCTCTGTATGTAAATAAATCTACAGGGAAATATTTTAAAATTACACATGTTTTCCTTAAAGCATTTATTTATTAAAAAAAAAAAACTCCGCCGAGATAATTAAAATATTAGTAAAGGAGTGTCGTTCGCTCGTTTTACCCTACCACGTGTTGCCAAAGTCACGCGATGATCGGAATAATGTAGAAAACGTGACTATATAATCATAATATTTCTTCATCGTTTTCATAATAATGTTATATTGAATATATTTTCTGTTACATGTTATTAGAAGTTGTCTGTCAATAATAGCTCAATACAAAAAATTAACATAAATTTTTAATGATACATTAATGAAATCAAGAAATCGGAAAGTTTAATGTAATAATTACTGTTGTTGCATTATACAAAGGGTTGATTTAAAAAATTCACAGAGAAGAAAGTATTATAATTTACAATTTGCTAATTTCCCGAATTTAACTATTTAATAAGGAATAAAAATAATTATATAGGTTAGTTTTACAAAATTTATTTAGTGGTTTATTATACGACTTTAAATAAATACGTACACAATCACGTTATGTACCCAAAAGGGTCTCCAAACATTCCTATCCAAACAAGCAACTTTCGCTTTATCCACATTTATAATTCCTCTCATACATGCTCTTTTATTCCTACTACTTGGAAACTTTTGCTCACGCAAAACACTCTCAATCATACCACGCCAACTACTCATCGGACGTCTACGCAAACGTATACTATCAAAATCATTCAAATAAATCTTTTTAACCAAACGTTCATTAGACATTCGCTCAACATGTCCGAACCATCTTAACTAACTAACACAAACTTTTGCTACAACATTTCTTTCAATTTCACACTCATCATACACTAATCTATTTCGTACCCGATCTCTCCTATTTACACCACATACCCCACGTAAAAATCTTATTTCCACAGCAGTCATTTTCTGTTTATACTTTTGCAACCAAACCCAACATTCACTACCAAGACTTTAAAACTTTAAAATGTGCTCTAATCAAATTTTGTTTTAATATCCAGTGTATCAAATAGAGGGTATTTACGGCCTTCTTTGCATCATTTTAGGGGGCGATAGTGCATCTCAAAAGAAATCGATAAACCTTAAAACGTTTTACAATTAGTAAAAGTCGTCCCATAAGCGAGATAATAATTCATTTAGTTTTTACATTAAACGATTAATTTGTTTTAAACTCTAGTAATCTACTACTTAATCAATATTGTTCAATTGTTCTTACGTTTGTTATTTGACAGGTAAAGTTGTTAAACATCTTTTGTAGTGGACAAAATGATTATTTTGTTCGGTTGTCATTGTCAGATTCGTTAGTACAGAAATACAAACATCTGCAACGACTTTGCATACATTTGTGATTACTTTTACAAAACAGGAAGAAAATAGCAAAAAAAAAACTTATATTAAATATTAATTTAAGAGAATATACTCAAAAATATTGAGATTTTATATTTTTCCCAAAATTTCACAATTTCAGTCATTGAATCGGCTTGTTAGGCTATGCATCAATGATTGGTCAGTTTAACCGTAGACACGTGTTTCGATCTATAGGGTCTCATGAACATTTATTTGTTTAAGGTTTATTAATTTAAGAGAGGTTGTAATCGGTACTTGGTAGAACATTTTAAATTAAATAAAATAAAACAAAACAATTAGTTTTTCCACAAATTAATATAGTGACGGCCTTTTCGTCCTTTCGAACATTATCAGACTGTGATCAGATGTTCGAAAGATCAAAACGGCCGTCACTATATCAATAAATATTGTGGGAAAACGAATTATTTTGTTTTATTTAATTTAATTTTTTTAAATACTTCATTGCGAACGGAACCATTTATCATTTTTGAATTCTGGATTATCTAAATTATTTCTGAGAATGTACAAAAAAAAATCGTAAAAGTTTGTCGTAACTCAAAAATTATAAATAATAATAATAATTATAATAAAAATAATAATAATAAAGTTTACTTAATAGTCACATTTAATTAAAACCCGAAAAAAACTCATAAAATTATCTTCGAAATCTTCACGGACTTCAAATAGCTACTTGAAGTAAATTAAAAATGCAGATTTAACGTTATTAAGGTCAAAAAAATATAGACAATGCCACTGTATTTCTGTTATTATTATTATTATGTTTATTCGCTAATTTTCATCTATCTGTTTCTTTCTTACAACTCGTTGTCTCTCTCTCTTTTTACCTCTCTCTACTTTTTTTTTCTATGTCACTGCTAAATAAAATAATAAGCTAAAATCATCATTTTCATATAGAAAAGGTAAATAATTTTATGCATTTTTCCATTTTATTTATAATATTTAGAGCACAAAATTTTGTTTGTCTTCTTTGAAATAATATAACAATGATAATAAAAGAATAACTTATTGTATATTATATTGAAATAAAGAAGCTTAATTATAGTAAAAAAAATTAATACAAGATACATTTATTATGTTAGTTTATAATGAATATATTAAGATGCTAAGCAATTTTCTTCAATTGTTACTTTTACCAGTTTGGTTTCTCTATTTCAGTTTAAACTTCAATTAAAATTAAATTTATTTTTAACTTAACTATAGAATTTTTCTTGAAGTTATAATTCAAAAATACTCATAAAAATATTGTTTTTGAAAATTTTCTAAATTTATTTTTGAAATATTTTAACTCAATCAATGTTTCTTCTAAATTTCATAACCAAAAGTTCATTAGACATGCACTAAAGATGAGCGAACCATCTTTACTAGCCAACACCAACTTTGAGAAATAAGTTTGTTTCTTGTGTGACTGTTGGAATCTCCATGTATTTTATATGGGACTATAAAATTAAATTTTAATAATTTAAAAATGTATTATTATATCAATTTTAAGTTTGATATTTAAACTTTATATTGCAATAAAACTTGTATAGAAGCATATTGTTAGCCAAAATTAACATTCAATACCTTACATCAACGTAGGCACCGGAACAGCATTGTATATACTCAAACTTTATTCTTTGGAAACATTTACATTTCTAACACAGTAAAAAATCTTTCAGAACTCATTATATTAAAATAAAACAGCTTTAAGTTATAGTTTTGTATTAATATTTATTAATAATCAACGCTTCGACGAACTTAACGTCCGTCTTCATCAGGAAAAATGATACAAGTTACATATACAGTTAACAAACAAAACAAAAATATCCAAAGCACCCAAAACCTTACGATAAAAATATATTTTGGCGATTCTTGCGGCTTTAAGTCTGTAAATTTACATATTAAACTGGTGTAAATAAATTGCCCCAGGTTTTATGTACTCATAAAATTACCAAATTTTTTACAGTGTAGTTAAAATCTTGGCCCGTATTCTCACCTCATTTATAAAAGTGATTTTTGCCAAAAGTGCTTTTGACGTTTACTTAAAATAATTTATTAAGGATTTTATAAAAGTTTATTTAAATTTTATAATACTAAATATAATAAAAATGATCAAAAATAAAAAACTATTCATATTTGATCAAAAACAGAAGCAAAAAATTATTTTAAATTAATGATAAAAGCACTATTTCACGAAAAAATGAGGTGAGAATACGGGCTCTTATTTTCACAGCGGTTATTTTTCTTTTATGTTTTTGCAGCCAAATCTAATATTTACTACTATATATCAACGTAGACACCAAAACTTTTTATATGAAAAAATGACTATTTATGTAAAAATCGACATTTTTTGCGTTTGGCGTTGTAGTCGCGTAAAATAGACTCTTTTTTCGAATTTTGAAAACTCATATAAAATTAATTAACGACCTAAAACAAAAATATTTATAACAAAAATAACATTTTTAACATTTTTTTTCGATTATTTTGATGAAACCAAACAGTTTAAAATTCATGTTTTTGCACATTTGATGTTTATATTACACAGGCAACATATTTAATAACAAAAAAGATTTTTTATTTTTTTAGAAAGAGTCTATTTTACCCGTAGTTAAAGAGTTAATGTAATGTGTGCAAGAAATACACTTCGCTTACGTTCGATTGAAACAAGAAATAAATAAATTATTGTTTGATGTGTACTCATTTCTAACGGTACACAGAAAAGTCGTTTTCAAAAAAAAAAGAAAAAAACTCTCCTTAAAGATAACTCGTCTATAGTTCTATAGAGAAGTTAAATACACACATATGCACTTGCTTTTCGTATACGTATGTATGTAATGTAATGTTGTTTATAACGTATCTTAACTCATTCTTCTCTTAACTTGGAATGCCAATTGAAGAAAACTTGGAACCTATACGTTATTGATTGAAGAACGTTTTCTTACACATAAGAGTTAAGTGGTATTACATTGACTATTGTGAAGATAGGTATAAGTGCCAAGTAATGTATTGAAAATAATTGTAGTTTCTTTCTTCTTTAACTGTTTGTTAAAAACTAGTGAATTTAAGGTGATCAGACTTTTAAGTTCAAAATTCAGAAAGTGCAACTAAAGTCAGGGATCAATAATTTTTTTGCATAATTATAATAAATTAAATATATTAATAAAAATATAATTTACATCCTAGTAAACACAAATGTTCGTTTTAGTTTCAAATTTAAATTTCAATAAATAATATTATTAATATTTTTATTAAAATGACAACTGAATGTGATGTATATAGAGATGGTGCACGTTTAGAGCAGGTAGATGAATTTGTGTATTTGGGTAGTTTGTTGTCTAGAGATGGCCGTTTTGATCGTGAAATTGAAAGGAGAGTAAATGCTGGTTGTAAGGTTTTGGGTGCTTTGGAAACTTTTGCTAGGAATGTAAATGTTTCCAAAGAAGCCAGTTTGAGTTTATATAATGCAGTTTTAATGCCTACGTTGATGTATGGTAGTGAATATTGGATTTGGTTGCAAAAGCATAAACGGAAAATGACTGCTGTGGAAATGAGATTTTTACGTGGGGTATGCGGTGTAAATAGAAGAGATCGGGTACGAAATAGATTAGTGTATGATGAGTGTGAAATTGAAAAAAATATTGTAGCAAAAGTTGGTGTTAGTCAGTTAAGATGGTTCGGACATGTTGACCGAATGTCTAATGAACGTTTGGTTAAAAAGATTTATTTAAATGATTTTGATGGTATACGTTTGCGTAGACGTCCGATGAGTAGTTGGAGTGGTATGATTGAGAGTGTTTTGTGTGAGCGAAAGTTCTAAACGAAAGTGAACTAAATAAATAAAAATACATGCCAAGTGTAGAATAGTATATATGTATAGGTATTATTTATGTTTGCTATGTGATTTATAAAAATTAATTTATCTTTGGTCGAATATATAATTTCTGACCATCTTGATTGGTATATATTGCATTTCTTGCACTTCTTCAAACATTTTCAATACTCAAATTCAAACGAAACTAAACAATGCAATTGTTAATTAACTTAAATGATCGAATATGCAATTTCTGACAAATCTGACGTTGCACATTGCATTTCTTCACACATTTTCAATAATCAAATTAAAATTCGAGCGAAAAACGATGCAATTGTCAATTAATTTAATTTAACTTGACGTAATAGTTTTCAACGTAATATTAATATTATAATACGCTTGAAAAAAATAAAAAAACTATGACCTGTATTCTCATCTCAATTTTAAAAGTGATTGTCAAAATTATTTAAAATTACTGAATAAGCAATTTTAATTAGTTTATTTGAATTTTATAATATTAGATATGAAAAATATATCAAAAATAGAAATTCTACTATTTGATAAGAGGTAGAAGTAAAAATTTATTTTAAAGCAAAAAATAAAAGTACTTTTTCATAAACAAAAGAATTGGGAATACGGGCCTTAGCTGTTATATTATATTGAACAAATATTTAATCTACATATTCATATTGGTATTATACATTTTTACATATTTCAGTTATAGTTAAATAATTTTAGCACATAAAACAACATATTTATAACTAACATTAACTAACTCAACAAATAAATTAAATAAAAAAAGCTTAATAACTAAATGACTAATTACATCAAGCAGTTAGTACCAATAACAAAACAGTTATTAACAAATATAACTAACAACAAAAATGCCGATATAAAATAAATAAATTTTACGTACTATATTGACAAAATTAATTGATACTTAAACTGCAACTTTTTTCTGTTAAATCCACATATCTTTTTAAAACGACAAATAAACGTTTCTAAAGGCTCGTTTACACAGCCACACACACACACACACACACACTCACTAATAGGATGCCGTTATTAAACCGTTGCCAACTGTCATAGGGAAAAGAAAAAAGTCACTAATAGACGTTTGAATCTATACAAACAGATGATGTTGGATGGGTTATCTATTAGATTTAACAGGAGAAATTAAAGATTTTTTTTTATAAATCGAGGGAAAATATTGCAAAACTGTAAATCTGTTAATTGGTTGGAAATAGTACCAAGTAGAAATATGTTTATGTAATTCGTAATCAGGGTTGCACTATAAAAAATGTAATATATATTTATGTAATTTTACATAACTATTAACTATAAAATAGCAGCATTTTATAATTTTTACTGTAATAATTGACGTAATATTATATTTTTTCTGTAAAAATGCATTTATAGAATATGTAAATTTATATTATTTTTTTACAGTGTGGGCTGTTTGTGATTTGTTTTTAAAAATCAAAAAATTGTTTTTTTAAAATTTAGAAAGTAATTGTTTATTAATTATTTTTTTGTATTTATTATGAAAGTAAATATAACATATAATTTTATAAGTGTATAATATTTAATTTTATGTTTGTTTCAAGGCATCTGCAGTAGCATAATAAGCAAAAAAAAGAACGATAATGTTAGATTTAAATTTGAATTAAAAAATATATTCCAGTTTGTTTTTGATTTTTTCCTTTCTTGTACTCA
Organism: Clivina fossor; assembly: GCA_963966155.1. NCBI lineage: Eukaryota > Metazoa > Arthropoda > Insecta > Coleoptera > Carabidae > Clivina > Clivina fossor. The sequence continues at coordinate 22,964,964 of OZ014552.1, read as the reverse complement.
ATACAAACTCAATAACATAAACAAATTTTAATTTATTAAATTATTAATTATTATATAGGTACTCTAAATATATACCGTAATAAGACCGCGATTACTTTTATCATTAAAATTTGCGACAAAACAAAGTTAAAAACGTTTCTAGAAACGTTTATTTGTATATAAATACATTTTTGTTTTAATAAATAAATAAAAAACTGTTTTAGGATTGAATTATGTTAAATTATTTTATAAAAACCACATTTCGACGAAACTAAACGCTTGTCTTTTTCAGTTTTGTCGAAACATTGTTTTTATAAAATAATTAAACAGAATTTAATCATAAAATAGTTTTTATTTAATGTAATGTGTTTTGAAAAATACTTTACTTTTGTTTTAATATTTATTTTCTGCTAAATATCTAAATATTTTAATTAAGCATTTATTATAAACCAGATTTAGTTAAAAAGTAATTAATTAAAATCTAATCAAATTTAAATCAGCCCAATCCTGTTTGTGATTGAGTTGTATTAGAAGTGATTTTGCATTAACCTGTATATGATAAGGTGTGATTTAATTTGCATAAGTGTGGATTAGGTTACCTACAAATGTATATTGTAAGTAACTGTATGTGTATGTATATGCACTAACATCTGAAAGATTCTTTACTGTGTTAAGATGATATTACTTACAGTTTTTTTTTTTCAAATATAATTAAAAACTTAATTACATGCGCTTATAATAGTATAATCTATAATTATATATAAATAAATACTTATTTTTAATTTCGTATAATTTCATCAAATAATGAAAGTATTGCGAAAAAAAACGAATCATTAAATTTTCATAATTAAAAGTAAAGAAACTAATAAATAATTAATGACTTGTGGTTGAGTGCATTTGAACTCTGCGGATAATATTAAAATTCAGTAGTTTCAAAGCGAATATTATTCAGCTAGAAATATTTATATAAAAGTACAGTTTTTTTTTGTATTAACAAAATATGTTGAAAATAAATTGGTTATTAAATATGCAGATGATATTTTAAATTTTATTGTTATTGTTTGAAAATTTTAAGTACAGTTGGATTATTAGAAACATTTGAATAAAGAAGAATTAAATAACATATTATAAAAATCTTTCAGAACTCATTATATTAAAATAAAAAAGCTTTAGAATTAAGTTCTGTATATATTTTATTTAAATATCGACATTTGTACCTATATTTTTTCCTGATGATGATATACTTAAAGTATATCGAAATTTTTAAAAATTTATTACGGCCATGTTGTTTAACCGATTTTGTTCAAATTTTCATAAAAGATTCTTCTGATATCCATATAAATTAGATAATTACAACAAAGTACAGTGTTGCCAACTTTCTGAGAAAAAAATTAGTAAAATTTTTAAAAATTTATTATGACCACGTTATTTAACCGATCTTAATTTTCACTAAAAATTCTCCTGGTGCTCGCATTAATTATGCAATTTTAACAAAATACAGTGTTGCCAACTTATCGAGAAAAAAATTACTAAAATATAAAAAAATTCATTGTGGCTACATTATTTATCCGATTTTGATCAAATTTTCAGATAAGTTTTTCCTAGTGCTCACATAAATTATAATTTTATTAAAATACGGTGTTGCCAACTTTCCGAAAAAAAATTAATAATTTTCTAAAAATTTGTTATGCCCGCATTATTTATCCGATTTTAATCAAATTTTTACAGAAGATACCCTTAGCGCCTATAATATTATATATTATCAAAATACAATGTTGCCAACTTTTGCTGAAATTTTTTTTTATTCCTATTTCTTATCATTTATGTGATAATATCAAAGTGGTCTATATATGGATTTACCAATATACTTTTAATCTTGTTTATTTAAAAAATTAAATGTTTGTGAATGAGATTGGCAGACGACAATAAATAAAAAAATTTAAATTATAAATGTGATAATGACTCAAATTTCTAACTAAGTATATATCAAATTTCAAAATCTTCAGTTCATTAGTTTTTGAGTTATATGCTAGTTAAGATGGTTAGCTAGAGCGAATGTCTAATAAATGTTTGGTTAAAGGAATATATGTGAATGATTTGGAAGTTTGGAGAAAACCAATATCGGGATAGTGGAAATAATTTGTGCCACAACCTTTTGGGTACATGGCGTAATTGAATAATTGTTTACTGTTAGAAACGTAAATGTTTCCAGAGAAGCAAGTTTGAGTATATACAATGCTGTTTTGGTGCCTTTGATATACGATAATGAATGTTGAGTTTGGCTGAAAATATGCTTCTATATAAGTTTTATTACAATATAAAGTTTACATATCAAACCTGAAATTGTTTATAGTAATAAATTTTTAAATTATTAAAATTTTATTTTTAGTCTCATATAAAATACATGGAGATTCCAACAGTCACACAAGAAACAAACTTATTTCTCAAAATTGGTATTGTTTAATGTAATTAACAAATTATATTGTTACTTTCTGATATTTGAATTTAAATTTATATATAAAATTACATGCTATAAAATATTTTAATAGTTGTTTTATACAGTAAAATCATTAGCGAAAGTATAAATAAATTATTCCAAAATTATTATTATTATTAAAAATACTTTGGCCCGCATTTTCACCTTATTTATAAAGTGATTTTTGCCAAAAGTACTTTTGACGTTTACGTAAAATTATTTATAATAGTTTATTTAAATTTCATAATACCGAATATAATAAAAATGATGAAAAATAGAAAAACTATTTACATTTGTTGAAAAACAGAAGCAAAATGTTGTTTTGAAATTAATAATAAAAGCATTTTTTCACGAAAAAGTTAGGTCAGAATACGGGCCTTTAAATTTTCAATTATAATTTACCACGTTTATGTTCACTAACAATAGCTCATTTTTAGCATAATACGTTTTAATATGTAATGTTACCCTCAAAGTAGCATTGACACACAACTATTATCTCAAGTTCGTCAATCTAACGGTAGATATTCTCAGACATCACAAGCCGGTAATGTTTAAAATACGTTATTAAATATAATTAATTGATATTTCATTTGTACAATGTGTTTGAGTGACTCGGTTCATAATAGGTTCATGTCTTTGCTGATAAAAGGCTAATGGTTTGCGTCTAAGAAACACACACGCACGCACACATGCACATATGCCACTGACATCTGTTAGCAAAATGTTAAACTATTGTGTATGGAGTGTCATTGTTAGACAAGGAAAATATTAATTTAATAAAGTGACGTTTGCCATCTGGCTATTATGTATTGTCGGTGTAAAAATATTTTTTTTGTAACTTTTAAGAGCCTAATGTCTATTGTTGCTTATTATAAATTTTTCTTCAATTGTTTTGTTTTATTATGTAACATATGTCTGGTTATTTTTAGCAAATTGTTTATTAAAATAACGGATTTTGTTTTATTATTTTATTAATTATATTTTTTGGCACCTAAATAAATTTATCTTTTTAAAGTGCCTGCTTCAAATTTAAAAAAATTCATATACATTTTTTTAACTAAACATTCATTAGACATTTGCTCAAAATGTCCGAACCATTTTAACTGACTAATACCAACTTTTACTACAATACTTTTTCAATTTCACACTGTTCATACAATAATTTATTGCGTACTCGATTCCTCCTAGTTGCACCAATCAATATAATCAATACTAATCAAAACTTTATTTAGCTTTTGGCTAATTAATTACATTGTAATACATATTTACCATATTATAAAAAAATTACAGGAAATTAACTACTGTTGCATAATATTTGATTAATTGGTAACATTTATAATTTATCAAATTATCAATTTAATTATTAACTTGCATTTATACTTTATTCAAGTAAAAAATTTGAAAGTTTTTCAATTTTTTGAATCTTTAATATATTTCGCAATTTATTATATTCAAGTAATCCATTATACATTAACTTTGCATGAATATCAAAGATATTAAAATTTGTTCCTGTTCAGTATTTCAATTTATTGGATTTTGAATACAATGATATTGAAAGCATGATATTATGTTTGATAATCAAGTCACATTTTTATACTTTAAATAAGTATGTGTTCAAGTAATATGTAAAAATAACTTATAACATTTATAAAATTTGAATTTAGCATGAATAATTTCATGTAATACTGTGAAGATTATGTAAAAATCTGCAATAAATTTGGCGGAAATTAAAATGCAGAAAAGTATGTGAAAAAAGTGACGTCTTAAATGGCCATGTAATTCCGGTTATTCACACTTTTTCTAGTGAAAGGTCTCAATTTCAAATTTTCATATAAATTTTTATTATAAACTTTTGCTTTTTAACTTATTTACTTATAATAATTGATTATATAAAAATTGGAAAATTTATCGCATTTAATAATAATAAATAAAATGAGAAGAAAGCAGTTTTATTTTAAAATTAATAGAATTTGATTTTGATAAAAAAACAACTAACATATTTATTAAAATTAAAATAACAAATTTAAGATGCAATATTTTAAGAACTGTTTGAATTATATATTTTTATCTTAAAAATGCATTGTAATATATAGTTTTTAAACTACTAGTTTGCTTCATATGAAAATAATAGTTAAAACTATATCTGATATTTATTTTTTTACAAGAAATTATAAATACGTATTTTTTTTAAATATTTGATCGTTATCAGAATGAAACTTTATTTAATATTGTGTCATAATTACAAATTTATTTATGTAAATAATACACTTTTAGATTCATAAATAATAAAATATTACAAATATAACAAGCAAGGACATCGGAAGAAGATATAGCTCTAACATCGTCTATTACAAAGAAATTAAGGAAATTTTGTAAGAAATTACAACAAATTTAGAAAAATAAACATCATTTTTAACAAACCTTAGTTCCTGTACTTATTCGCTTGTTTTTTTTTGTCATATAATAACATTAAATTAATATTTTTATTATTTGCTAATAGTTTCGTTTTTATAATGAAATTATTTGTAAATTTATTAAAGATTTCTAAATAAATATACAGTCATATTAATGAAAGAAGTATCTTCAAGAATATTGTAAATATATTGTAAAAGTATAGTAAATATATTGTCCAGTTTGTTTTGCTTTTTTTATTTGTTTTTAAATTCATATGATAGTAGAGTATGTTAGTTATTAAATTTTGTGGATTTTTATTTCAATTGTCATATTTATAATTAAAAAAAAAACTACCTTACAAATATTTTGGCCCGTATTCTCACCTCACTTTTTTGTGAAAAAGTGCTTTTTATCATAAATTTTAAAATAACTTTTTGCTTTTGTTTTTGATCAAATATAAATAATTTTTTTATTTTTAATTATTTTTATTATATTTGATATTATAAAATTTAAACAAAGTGCTTAATAAATAATTTTAAAGCAAAAATCACTTTTATAAATAAGGTAAGATACAGGCTTTTGACTTTTTATTTAAAAATTAAAACTATTGAAAGTACTTCAATTTTGAATATTTTACTATTTTTATTGAAAAAATCTGGTGGATGAAGCTAGAGTTGCTTGCCTGGATAGGAATATTTGGAGAAAACTAATTTTAAGATAGTGGAAAGAGTTTGTGCCACACTATTTTGGATACATGGCATTATTGTGTGTATATGTATATACTAATGTTATTAGTAAATATTTATTAGCAACTTTACTATAGGACTAACAGCTTTGTTACAAGAATTTAAGTGATTATTATATATTTTAAAAATACTTGTAAAACCTATATCTCAAAACAATTTTATCAATGAGAATATGTAGTTATTTAAAAAAATTGTAACAGTAGTAAAAATTAATATGATATTTATGAAATTATCCGCCCAATTACTGTAAAAATAATTAATTACAAATAATTGCCGGCTACAAAACAAGAAAATAATTATATTTTGCCTTGACGCAACTTTGGGAAATTTTTGAAGTTCTACCGTTATATCGTTTTTTATTCCAATTTGCCAATTTAAACAAAACAAAAAATACTGTCGAAACATAAATACAGCCGTTTTTAATTATGTATATTTTGATATATTAATTATATATTATATTATTAGGTATTTTTGTATAAAAAATTAGTTATATTTTTACATGTAAATTACTGATTAGACAGTAAATTAATTTTTTTGTTGTCCGTATAAAAACATCAGGATGGTTATTTTTTTATATAGTTCTGATATGTTAAAATATGTGTTTTTGCAGTATTACCATGTTTTTATTACTATATAATAAAGAAAACGGTGTAAAATAGTAATCTTCAGTATTTCAATGTTAGGGGTTTGTTATCAGAATCTGAAATTGACTATCAGGCCTATTTTGTAACATTACTATTACACAACATGTTAAAACAAATACTCTAGAATTGAGTAAATTATTAGAACAATAATTATTCTACATAATGTAGTAAACATTTTAATAAATCCTGGAATTTTTGTTTTAACTTGTATAGTTAATTTTAACAATTTATTTACGGAATAGATCCGAATGAGTCTTAAGATAAAACATTTTTTAAGTCGCTGATCAAATAGTAACGCAATGAAACTAGTAATCCCGCTATTATAGTCTTACTACTATTTCAAACTATACCTACTCTATACTAGATTGGTAATAAGAACAGGTTCAGTTAGTCAGCTAAACGTAAGTCTTTACTTATTACAGTCAGGTTCACTTATACGTATATGAAGCTAGACTATTTTTCTTTTCTCGTAGGCAATTCTAACCATTACCTTAGCATAGGTTGGGTTAGAAACCGTTCGATTACAGGCGAAACTGATTTTTCAACAAACTTCGCTTATATAATTTGTCTCACATCAGCGGACAGGTTTGCAGGACTGGATTTAGTCACAATTTCTATCTATAACAGAGTTTTTATCTATCTTCATGTATTATGCGTATATATTCACTGAAAAAAATATATTTTAGATTTATGTAATTTTACATAAGTTTATCAGTAAAAATAACAACATTTTGTAATTTTGCTGTGATAATTTACGTAATATTATATTTTTTATGAAAAATTGCATTCATAAAAAATGTAAAATTACATGAACTTTTTACAGTGTGTATGCAATTTTTGATTGTGAGTTTTTCGTTAAGTAAAAGAAAAAACTAATATATTGTCTATGATTTATTTTTTTAAAGCAAAGGATTTTGGAATAAAAAGAAAATTTATTTTATTTTGAAGATAAATTATATTCTAAATTACTATACTTTAAACCAGCGGTTCTTAAACTTTTATCGCGGCCCCCTTAAAATCCGAAATTATATTCGCGGCCCCTTAAAATCCTAAAATACTAAATACAATATTTTTATGTGCAGTGTTCAGCAATATCATAGTAACATTTTTGAATAAAGTGTGTCTGCAAACAGTTTTTGAAGATTTTGAAATTATCTATGTCTTTAATTGATTGAGGAAGCGAATTAAAAGCAGACAGAAAATTCATGCGAAATGCAATGAACAAAAAATGCTTTATCAGATTGTCAGTAATAACATATTTCTTAAAAAATAGGTATATTTGCAAATGAAAGTATACTTGCTATACTATAAAAATTGTAAACCTAGACTTTAGTGTAACCATGTTTACGAATATTGAGATGTCATTAAATTCATCTGTCACTTACATATGTATCACTTATAAAAACTACTAACATTTTTTTTATTTGTAAAGATATAAAAACTTGAAAAATTCTAATATATTCGCGGTCCCCCTATATACTATCCGCGGACCCCCTGTTAAGAATCCCTGCTTTAAACTGTCTTAACTGTGCATATATTAGTACAAAAAATATATGTAACTACACTGTTAGAAAAAATATCTAAAATTATATACAATAATTTCTAATTTATTATTGTTTTCGATTTTTATTAAATTTTAATACTTGCACAAAAATATGTTTTTCTTAAATTGCTTTTAAACTGTCATTTATTTTATGAGTAATATTAGATGCAATAATTAAATTAAGTGATTTTTAATTTAAAACTTAAATTATGTACTTTTCTACATCCCTTGGTTCTTACATCAAATTTCAACTTTTTGTATACTAGTATACTAAAAAAAATTACATTATATATACATTTTTTAGACACATCGTATATAATTGTCTCGTACACTGCATCTCAGTAAAACAATATTTTTTCAGACACATGGTATATATAAACAAAAAATTTATTTTTAATATTCACCTCGTACACTGCATCTGGGTGAAATATTACAGCTTTTAACTATTAGAAATATCTATTTAATGTTTCATTCTGTTTAATAAGCATTTTAATCGTACATTATTTCTTTAAACACATGTTAAATAAATAGAAAATAATATTGTATTTTTCGATGATACACATTTTGATGAAGTAATACAGCTTATACTTTCAACATAAATTGAACAACTTGAATATAATGCGTAAAAAATCGCATTAAAAAATATAACAACAGACATAGATAGCTATTATAAAAAATAAATATTTTTTCCAAAATGTTAGATTTCATATTCTTAAAACTGTCAAAATGACATAAAAAATGTTGGAAATATTTCTCATATAGCATTTCCGCAATAAAATTTATTTGAATAACGATTAGGAGTATAACGCTTATCTACAAAATTTATATGATTAATACGTCATTTATATAAATAAATCAGTTTGAAATAATTTTTTTTGTAATAAAATTTTTATGCTTTATTTTGCTATATAAATATTTATTTCAAACAATTTAATAACTTTTGTTTTATTTTATTTATATATTTTAAATAAAAATGTAGATTAATTTAATTATATATAATAATGTTTCTTTATTATTTTCCAATCTCGCAATTAAATGAATTGAAATAAAGACTAAATTGAGTTACTCTGTAACAAGAGTTTTTTTTATTTACAAGTTATTTACAATTATTTACATTCTCATAACTATACCTGTAACAAGAGAAACAACATTTAAAGCTTTTAATTCCGTGATTTAGTATCTTTTTGGAGGTGTTTTATTTGGAGTAAAATTACATTCACTAAATTTATTTTCTTCTATAAAAAAACTGTCAATTACGCTAAAAACTTTCAAACAGAATTCTCTGTATAGCAACATAAAACAAAATTAAGAAATGCGACGACACGTATACATATGTGTCGTTGATTTTATTTACATATTTTTTTTATTTATTTACATAAAACAGTAATAAATGGAAACCATTTTAAAGAGAACAAGACAATTCCATAAATATGTGCTATTTTTTCCATTCACACTGATCATAACTTATTTTGTAATACAATAATAAATATAATTGACAAATTAATTATATATATATATATATATATATATATATATATATATATATATATATATATATATCGTCCAGAATTATGTACCGTAATTGCTAGAGCTGATAGTAAGTTCAAAAATAAGGGTACCTTTTTATATACACTTTTTTCCAAAACTCAATAATAAGGCAGATACCAGATACAACCCTGTGACAAAATCGAGCAAGAATTTACAAACTTACAAAACAATGCAGTAACATTAAATGGAATAATGTGTTCACTAAATAAAAGAATTAGATTGTGTATACAACAAAATGGAGGACATTTTGAACATCTGATGTAAAACATTATTTTGGTGACTAATTAATATTAGTATTGTATGATTCTTTTGAAAGTTGTAAGTTTTCATTAAGTTTGATTAAAGTGTTAAGTATTGAAAAATGGTTTTTATTTCACCCCTTTACATGATTGTATCTTCTTTATTATTGAGTTTTGGAAAAAAGTGTATATAAAAAGGTACACTGAGAAAAATAGATATTTAACAAATTGGATAATAATAAGTAGATATTTATTTGAAATATACGAGTATGTTTACTGTATTCACAAATTTATACATTTTTAAAATCTACTCACATATATATTTTAATACTATATTAAGAATTAAGACTGTAATACTATATACAAATTGATAGTATTAAATTTTTGTTTTTATTATATTTATAGTTAATTTTTAAATATACTTATTTTGTTATTTTTAATATCTTGTGTTTGTGTCACCTTTTTAAATATAAATAGCGTTACGGTAACTATCCATTTTTCTCAGGGTATCCTTATTTTTGAACGTACTACCAGCTTTAGCAAATTACGGTACTTAATTCTGGACCACCCTGTATATTTAAGAACTTATAGTTTTATTACCTATTTTCATTATTATTTTTATTTTTCAAATACATATCAGTACATTTTATTTGTAATAAATTACTTGAAAATATGAGAGAAGTTTTATTACCTATTTTGATTAATATTTTTATTTTTCAAATACATATCAGTGCATTTTATTTGTAATAAATTACTTGAAAATATGAGAGACTACATATACATAAAAAAAATATTTACAGTTACAATTTATTAATTATTATAAAATGATTTAATACAATATTTTTTGCGCATCTGAATTTAACATTTATTTGAAATATTAATTTCATTTACTGTTTCTTATGTAAATGATAAAATATTTGTCATATCTATTTGCAGTTTTGTTTTATAGATCTATAAATTTACAGAAAATGTACAGAATTCTAATATAACTCATCATATTTATATGTTATATCGTAAACTGTATTTTAGTAATAAAATATAAATTATTCATATTTTGTTGTTTTTTTGTTTGTTTTAAACAAATAACAGTTATTTTAATGTACAGGGTATTAGGTATATTGAGATAGATTAAAATTGTTTTAAGATTTTTGTTAAAAATAATTAAGCTAATGATTTTTTAACACCTTCAGGTCGTTAAAAATTATTTGATCATTAGTTTCGTATTTATATTAACTGTAGAACTAATTTTTCTTTATTAGTGTTTCTTGAACTTGATTACTAAAACAGTTTTTGATAATACTTCTAATTCATTTATTGATATACAAAAAATATGTTTTTAATTTTAAAATCTATTATATTTAATTATTATATAATAATTTTATATTTGATTTTTTTTACACAAATGGATTCGGTAGCAAAGACCAGCAACCAATAGATACTGGATATCATTTTTATTTTGGTCAATACATAATAATTTGACTTCCTTTAATTAAAAATCTATAAATTGTGTGATCTAATTACTTATTTGTTATTTAGTATCTTGTTTATATGTTCTGTTATTTATTTTAATGTCATTTATATCATTTATCCTTATGAATATACGTTGAGTTTCGTCGAAACGTTTTAAACGATTTTAAATAAATATTAATACAGAACTTTAACCTAAAGCAGTTAAACGACTTTAATAAACACATATTTTTATACAAATACATATTTAAAAAACGAAACCTCAAGATACAGCAACATCTTAAATAACTTGACATCATCAAGAAAAGTAGGCCAGATTTATATATATATAGGCACAGTTGAATTAGTTTAAAGTTATATACGATAGAAATATTTTAAGAAGTCCACCTTGTTATAGTTTTATCTGTGTTTTTTTTTCTTTCAACTATCAACTGTTACTTTATAATAATATCCAAGTACTATATTTATTATAAAATGCTGCTACACCACCCATGGACTATAAAAAATAGAAACGCATTTGAAAAAAACATTAAAATTTTATTATATCTCTGGGAGATTGTGACAGGAATTTTAATCTGCTGTGTAATTGTAAACTATTAAAATATATTTTCTCGTATTTTGTAATGATAAATATAAATGACATAAAATGTTAGATATTTTATTACAAATAGAAAAAAAAATATATATAAGTATTATATAATGAAACTTACTTTTAACATGGCCCTCGTATTCATAAAACTTCTTATTAAATAAAGAGTGATTTTTTTTTGAACGGCAGAATTAATAATAAAATTAATAATAATTACATGGTAAAAAATCTTTCAGAACTCATTATATATTAAAATAAAACGGCTTTAGATTATAGTTCTGTGTTAATATTTATTAATAATCAATGTTCTCAATGTACTCAACGTACATCTTCATCAGGAAAAATGATACAAATGACATATACAGTAAATAAACAGAACATAGAAACAAGTTACTAGTTACTTATTTGTTACCTAGAAACTTGTTTGTATGTTTTTTTATTTACTATAAATACCATTTGTACCATTTTTCTTGATGAAAACGGTCGTTGAGTTCGTCAAAACGTCGATTATAAATAAATATTAATACAGAACTTTAAGTAGTTTTATTTTTACTTTTTTTACTATAGTAAAATTACTATGATCATCAATGTAAATTAAAATTTATTTTTTACATTGTAGCTTTCTGTCTAATAAAATTGTATAAATTATTAAGTTAACACTTTTTTTTATTTTTCTAATTTAGAATTTATTCGATATAATTTTGTACACCAAATGTTTTGATTATTAAAGCTATCTATTTTTACTGGAAAGTTTGAATTCTATATATAGTTCCAAATTTTTTACTGTGTATAAATATTTATTTTTTAGAACTTTATGTAGATAAATGCCCCACTTTCTTAAGATGTCAAGCGATATAAGACTGAAATCTTAAGATTCGTCTTTACATCATGTGTGTTTGTGTATGTGTGTGTGTGTGTGTATGTATGTAAAGAATAATGATCATCATTAAAATGATAAAATAGTAGCGTCATTTGTTAACTGGACCAACTTGTAGTTCACTTCAAGTTGGTTATGTCAAACTACTTACATGCTCTAATAGGTAATGCACAAAATTTTTCACTCTTATCTCACTTCACCTCAGACTATGACTGCGATAAAGTCCCATAATAATAGTAATAATAGAACAGAATTCTAATTAAAATACGTACATAAGTTTAATGTTAAGTAATTTGTATTTGTAAGAAAAATTATTGTTTATGACTTCGGTATATGAATGTATTTTGTTCTTGTCAGATTAAAAAAAAAATCTCTATAAGCATTAATCAAATATTTGAATCACACTCTTAAAAAAAATTATGTAATTTTACCTACAAACCATGAGACACTATGATGCCCAGTATTTCTAGGAATAATTACTCAATTGCTGTAATTTTAACATAATTGTTTAAAAATACATAATATCAGAGCTATTACAAACATTATGTAATATGATATTACCAACGGGATGGAAAAGTACATATATATGTAATATAACAGTTTTTTAGTAAAGTTTCTTTTAGTTAATTTACAAAATTTTAATAAATTTGCTGTCAGGAATTTTCCATAAATAGGTAAAATTTGTTTAATTCTGTAATATTATTGTTGATATACATTTCTAAATTTGCATAAAGGATGTATTTTGAAATAAATAAATTACACTTAAAATATTGTTTGAGTATTATTACACGCAAAATATGTACTAAGTCTCATTATTTTGATGAATTATTACAGATATTGATATGCAAGCTATACTTTTACATAATTTAAGAAGTTATACCAATAATATGTATTTTTATATTAAGTATGTGATGCAATTTGCAGAAAGTAAGCAATTTTACATACTTATTAAGTCATTATTACTTACTTTTGAGGTAGAAATACAGAATATTTATAGCAAAATAATACGTATTATACATTTTTTATAGTAAAATTTTACTACTTTTTTCTGTAATTTCGCTATTTTTTTTACAGTGTACTCTTTTTAACATAAAACGCAATAAATCTACAATTTTTCTCTACAATATTGCAAAATCAGACATGACTGAAGTATTTGGCAACATTTTTAAAGTTTAAATATTTCCAATTGTAAAAATATTTTTTTACAGTTTATCAACCTGGTTTTTTTTTGATTACATTATAAAATTGATTTGTATTCCAAAATTAATCGTACCTGTATTGATTTTGTATTCAAAGTGTAAATAAACCTCATACGTTACTGGATTAAATAAAAAGGCTAATGCTATAATACGTATATGTAAAATTAAGTGAAACGAACTAAATTACGTGAATAAAAATAAAATATGTGTAGTCTACATTACGTTAATTACGAAATATGTGATGCAGTAGAAGTACGGGTATATACGTTTTTTAGAAATTAAATCGCTTAATTTCAGAGAAATTTAATAGTTTGTAGTTTTTAAAACTATGAGGAAGAAATTGTTTATTTTGTTACATTTTTTCTTTACTTTCTTATACGTGAAATGGTTTCTTTAACTTTAAAATATATACAAAATAGGTACACAGAGAATGAAATATATTAGTTATTTCTTTAAATTCGAATTTTTGTTGATTTGTCTAGTATATTCAATTTTGTTTATTCTTACACCCTAAAAAAAAATTATGTAATTTTGTCTACAAACCGTGTGACACTATGATATCCAGTATTTCTAGGTATAATTTATTACTCAACTGCTGTAACTTTAACATAATTGTTTAAAAATACATAATATCAGAACTACATTACAAACATTATGTAATATGATATTACCAACGACATGATAACCCTTTTTATGAAGCTCTGCAAAATCGGACGGCTGAGCGGTAACAATGATAACTCCTGCGCTATTCATCTGAAACATTAAAAGACAACTTTGAAATATGATATATTATCTGGTTTTGACCGATTTTTTTCCACAAATATTTATTCGGGCTAGAACTCGGACGATTTCCAACAAAAATAACTATTTCTGAAAGAAGTTTAATCCTTTCAGTACTGATGCCTGATATATCCGTCAGGAAGCAAAATGGTCTCACAGACGGGTGACTGATATATTCGCACCTATCTCATTATAATATTTAAACAAATGTCATTTATATTCGATCCTTTTAAAAACTTGCCTTGCTCTATAGACTGCTGCCGGAATCATAATTGTTTGTGGCATTTATAAACCTTTTTTGTTTTACTAATAAACACCTAATATTTACAATAAAAAACATAGACAATAAAAGCAGCCGTCTATGAGGTCATTTTAATTTAATAATCAACCGTACTGAAAGGGTTCAAGTCTTTTCTTTCATCACAGAAAATTCATAAAGTTAGTCGAATTTTTAGGTCAAGAAAGATATATAGATAGATATAGATATAGATATATATATATATATATATATATATATATATATATATATATATATATATATATATATATATATATATATATATAGATATATAGATATATAAGTTCTGAAAGATTTTTACTATGTTATATTTAATATATTCAAAATTATTTTTTACTAATTTACAATACCATTAATCATAGGACAAAAATTACTATTAATTATTGTAATAGCTCATGTTAATTATAATAATGTACATGTAACACAACGTAAAAATACTATATTATTTCTATCTGAACAATAACAATAAATATTCAATTGTATTTTAATTATTTGGTACAACTAATGCAAAGTGAATGTTTTCTATGTTGTAACATTGCATTGAAATTGCCGAATAATTTTACATTAATCATTGAAAATTATATTCATCTAGTAGGCGTACAAAACACTTGCAATAAATTCTTCTTGAGAGAAATTTATTTATAATTTATTTTCGACATACGTATCTGCATATTGCCAAAGTTCTAGTAAGATTATATGAGAAATATAGTAAAAAATCTTTCGGAATATTAATTCTATTAAATTTTTAATTAAAATTCGGCGTTTTGATATACTAAACGTACATATTTTCAGCAGGAAAAATATTTACAAAATATATATAAAAATTTATTAATTAATTTATTTTGATGAACTAATTAAATTATTAGTTAATATTTAAATAAAGAAAAAAGCATTGACCATGCCGGGGTCAATACAAGGCAAGGTCACTACATTTTTCTTTATTAACTAATGATTTCATTAGTTTATCAAAATAAATTTCTGCAATTTTACATTACTTTAACATAAATAATAAACAAAGAAACCATAGAAACAAGTTATTAGGTAACAAAATACGAATAATTACGAGTATCATTTTATGCTTTTACAGCCAAACGCAACATTTACTACAATACATCAACATAGATACAAAAACATCTTAGTTCATGATGATGTTGATAATATACGTTTAGTATATCGAAACGTTAAATTTTAATATAAAATTAAACAAAACATCAACCTAAAACTTTTTACTAAAACGCAACATATTAATATAATTTTATTTGCTAATAAGCTTCATTAATTATCTGTTATTTGCGGTAAAACAAAGAACAATAAAATCAGTAAGCATTTAACCCCTAACCTGCGGTCGACACCGCTAACCCAAAGACCCACATAAGCCTGGATAACCTTGAAACCACGCATACGCATAAGTTACAAGCCCGCCAACATTACGGGGCCATCCTCAACAGTCGCAGCCGTGGAGGTCGGAGTTAAAACGAGCGAAAGAATTATAAAACGTGCTTTACTGTAATAGTAGTCAGTCCAGCCTAACCTAACCTAACCTGACTTGGCGGCATTCAGGCAGGCACATTCCACAAGAACAAAGACAGGTGATAAACAGAAAACCGGGTTGGGTGATTTGTTTTATAAATAAGAAACGACAAGGATAGATAGATGGTCTGGTGTGCATTTTTTTTATTAGCGATTTGAATTCTTGATTGTCTTACGTAAGATTTAAGGTAAGTCGTACAGCGGTTGCGTTAATATTGTTTTTGGTGTGTGGAAGATGCGCCCAGTTTTTTGTTGTTGACAGAATTAATTAATTCAGAATTGAAATTCTTTGACGATGACATTTCAGCAGGATTATTGTTGAGTGAAATTGTAGATTCATTGCGTTTAATGTTAAAAAATTGTATGTAAATATCAACTGATTTATTTTAAAAGTTGATGAGTTTACTGCGAAAGATTTTTATTTAATTTAATAGTATGTATTATAAAACTTATATTGATGTCTATTGTAAAGAGGTCTACCAATACAATACAAACTAAACGTCTTTCAGTAGAAATACTGCGACTGCTAATATAACAAGATTAGAAGTATATGGGTAAACCCATATATAGACCACTTTGACATTATCACATAAATGATAAGAAATAGAAATAAAAAAATTTAGTAATTTTTTTCTCAGAAAGTTGGCAACACTGTACTTTGTTGAAATTATCTAATTTATATTGATACCAGAAGAATCTTTTGTAAAAATTTGAACAAAATCGGTTAAACAACATGGCCGTAATAAATTTTTAAAAATTTTAGTAATTTTTTTCTCGGAAAGTTGGCAGCACTGTATTTTATTAAAATTACGAAATTTATGTGGGCACTAGGGGAATTTTTCCTGAAAATTTGATCAAAATCGGATAAATAATGTAGCTATACAATGAATTTTTTTAAACTTTAGTATTTTTTTTCTCGGAAAGTTGGCATCACTGGAAAAAACCAAAACCACATGACCATCTTGAGCACTAGAAAAATTTATCCTGAAAATTTCATTAAAATCGGTTGAACCGTCTAGGAGGAGTTGCGGCCACAAAATTTTGACTTACGACCGAGCGAGCTTACGACGCACATCCATAAGTTCAGATTCGTCATCTAGAGGCTATATGAAGGATTTCTATACATTTTTTTTTTTTTGAAAATGTTACAGACACCGTACCAAACGCTATACCACTTTTTCCTTGCAGTCAAAGTGGTAAAAAATACATAAAAAAAATAAAATAAGAATAGTTTTTTTTTCATTTAATTCGAATTAGGTGACTAAAATAGAAGGTAAGTCACTAGGTAACATATAAGTAACTAGATCAGAAGAATTATAGATTTTCAATTAATGGAAGACAAATTTTATTTAACTCATTGCCTTCACAGTGATTCATGATATTTTTTTCTTTATAAATATCTTTATTGCTTCTCTTATTAATCTGCTGCTAATATTGATTGGTCTAGCAATTATTACTGTATCTTTAAATTTTTACATCAAGAAGTTATTTTAAACCATGTTCAGCAATAGCAGATTTATCTGGACGATTTAAACAAATTTGCCTGTTATGTTTTGTCAATCTAGTATTCATTTTATATTATTTTTTTATACCTATTATTTGTCTTAAACGGTATGCTTATTAACATGCTAAATATAAGAAAATTAATTTAAATAAAAATGCTACAAATTAGTTGAAAGTAAATTTAAATTTCACTAAAAATTAAACTAACTTTCATCTCACTATAGTATAGTTTATTGAAAAATATGAATCTATAATCGTGTTAAAAATAAATTAAGTCTTAACAGTGAATTATTATGCAGTCATTTAGTATATTATTATTACAGGAAGTTACTTTCATTTATAACAAATACTAGCTTTTTAATCATCTATTTTATAGAGTAACTTTTGTCCGTTTAACTTTAGATATAAGATTACATGCTATTTCCTAGAATTAGTTCTATTTAAATGCAAGAAAAAGTGACTATTATACGTTGATAGTGACAGAAAAATTCTACCAAGAATTGTAATTTAGATACGTTTATACAAAGAGAGATTTTTTTTTGTTTATTTATACATTTGTATTATTATATTGTTTACAAATAGGAAATACAGTGTTTTTCTTTTTATCATTTTGACTGCAAGGAAAAGTGGTATAGCGTTTGGTACGGTGTCTGTAACATTTTCAAAAAAAAAAAAATTGTATAGAAATCCTTCATATAGCCTCTAGATGACGAATTCAAACTTAGTTTATGTGGGTGTGTGGATGTGCGTCGTCAGCTCGCTCGCTCGCTCCGTTGTCAGACAAAATCTTGTGATCGCAACTCCTCCTAAGCGGTTCAACCGATTGTAATGAAATTTTTAGGATAAATTTGTCTAGTACCCAAGATGGTCATGTGGTTTTAATTTTTTTTCAGTGATGCCAACTTTCCGAGAAAATAATTACTAAAGTTTTTAAAATTCATTGTGGCTACATTATTTATCCGATTTTGATCAAATTTTCAGAAAAGATTTTCCTAATGCTCCCATTAATTATATAATTTTATTAATATCCAGAGTTGCTAACTTTTCGAGAAAAAAATTACTAAAGTTTTTAAAAATTTATTATGGCCATGTTATTTAACCGATTTTACTCAAATTTTCACAAAAGATTCTCCTAGTGCTTAAATAAATTATGCAATTTTAATAAAATACAGTGTTGGCAACTTATCGAGAAAAAATCACAAATTTAAAAAAAAATCATTGTGGCTACATTATTTATTCGATTTTGATCAAATTTTTAGAAAAGTTTCTCCTAGTGCCCACATAAATTATAATTTTATTAAAAATATTGGGTTGCCAACTTTCCGAGAAATGTCAAAGTGGTCTATATATGAGTTTACCCATATACTTCTAATCTTGTTCTAATATAAAACTGTATTTTTAAATACAACTAATAAAGTTATTGCTGTTTTTGTTAATTATTATTTATATGAATAATATCATTTAAAGGAGTGGTCCGTATTACGAGCTTGGTTATAAAATTGGTTTTATATAATATCTAATTCAATAGACAAATTGTCTAAAATTTAGCCATCTAATTCAAAATACGTGTCATTTTTAATATGACTTAGCAATTCGTCAAGTTAAATATATTAATCCAAAGTTTTGTATAATTTAAGTGCAAGTATTTGGATAATTCGTGAAAAATCTATATAAAAATATAAAACACATAGATACGAGATCCGAATCCGCGATTCGGATATTCGGATAAATTTGGATCCGGATCAAAAATTATCCGGATTCAGTGTTCAGCACTATTTAAATCCAATAAATGCCAAAAACTATGTTCAGAATAATCTTTTAATAGATAACTTTTAATTGAAATAAAAATAAGATAAATAAATAAAAATAACTTTGTTATATCACTAAAAACTTTATTTTCGTAACTGCAGTTTCAACCTGTTAGGCCATCTGTATTCGTCTGACGATGGCCTAACAGGTTGAAACTGCAGTTACGAGGATAAAGTTTTTAGTGATATAACAAAGTTATTTTTATTTATTTATTTTATTTCTAAAATGTATCACAAAGTTACGGCTAATCAAATTTAATATTTGAAATAAAAATGTTGGAAATCACTGTAAAAAAAATAAATATTCTTATCGCTTCCGTTTGTACTTGACTGATCATAAACCTCAGTTCCGGAACTTAGTTCTTGTAATAACCGCGTGCTAAGCGCTAATGCTTCTTGTATTACGATTTTTTTTCTTTCTTATTAACGGCGATTCGACGTTATTAAGTAACAAAATTAATTTCATCATTTCCTCGATAAATAAAATTAGGATTTTTTACGCAATTAATTCGTGGCAGCGCCATTTTTTCCTCGTTTCGTTTTTATTTGCTTTAAACTGTGAAATTACAATAGTATAATGCAGTAGAATGGAACGATTTCGATTTGCCAAGTTGGTAATAATGATTTTAGTTAGTTTTATTTCTAGTAGATTTATCCGCGAGATTAAACGATTGAAAATTATAGTAAATTTATTTTTTACTTCCTTATAAGATGGATAAAGATACAGTACTTTTACTTTTTTAAATATCGGAATTGGAATCTCGTCTTTGATTAATGTAGTTATTTATCGAATATTAATTGATACGGAAAGTTAAATTTGTTTTATTGATCGTATTTTTAAAATACATGTACAAAATTGAAATTTTTTTCCAGTTATATATACATAATAGACATATATAAATATATAATATATATATAATATATATATATATATATATATATATATATATTATGTATTATATAGATGAATACATTATATACATATATTATAATATTAATTAATATTATTATTAATTATTTATTAATATATTATAATATATATATATATATATATATATATATTATTATGTATTATTTTTATGTCTATATATATATATATATGTTTTTAATGAGGTATAGGATCGTTTTTCAAAAATGTATAAGTAATATTTTTTCTAAAATTAAAAAAAAACAAACTAATAATTTATAATTATTTGTCACCATTAAAATCTATTAAATTTAATAATGTTGAAACATTTACTTGATATTTGTCTAGCCCAGTAACATTAACACGATGAGTTGCAAATGTTTCATTCTTACTCAAATGTCAATTACTTTAAAATTTATTGTCAATAAAATGTATAGAGTAAATATTTTGTGTAATATGTATAATGATAGAAAAGTTACTAAGGCCCGTATTCGCACCTCACTTTTAAAAGTTTTTTTTTTGTTAATTAATTACTTATTACGCAATTTTTATTAGTTTATTTAAATTTTATAACATTAGATAATAATAAGAAATATCAAAAATAAAAATACCACTCATATTTGATAAGAGATAGAAATAAGATTAGAAAATGAAATTTATTTAACTACTGAAGATGGAAGCTTAGCTTCCGAAATACGTATTTAGCTTTATTTTAATTTAATTGTAGTTTTGGGATTTTTTATAATATTATTTTTATTTAAAGAGATAGAAATACAAATTTATTTTTGAACTAATTTTATTTTTATTGAAATAACAATAAATTATATTGTTATATAAATAATTATCTAATTAAATAGGCTAATCGTCTTGTTTTGTACATTACAAAAAAAAATATTTCAAAAGTTTTGTTTTACAATGTTAATAAAACTAGATATTTTTCTGTAAATTCTAGTTTTATAAGTCAGACTAATGACTGTCTAATGATTTAAATAAAATCTGGCTTGTATTCTGCTACCTAGTAACTTGTTCCTATGTTTTGTTTATTTATTATTTATGTCATTTGTATATATTTTTTCTGATTATGATATATGTGCAGTATATCGAAACGTTGAGTATTAATTAAAATATAACAGAACTAAGAGATATTTGTTTTATCTTAATTTTTTATCACCCGTCATTCACGTATGATAAGGTGAGGTATAGTAATTATATCAAATTTGTCATATCGAGATTTTTACAGATAAGTACGAATTAGACTTATAGTAACACGAATCAACTTTTTGTAGCGTTTATCTGTCTTTTAGTAAAGATCAGCCAACCAGAAGTAGTAAATTACTGAATTCACTTTATACACATATTTTGCAATAGAGATATATTTTGATAAAAATTACTTTAACAAAAGTTGCTAAACAAGTTATAACTAGCGATTTTTATTTGAAATATTTTTCGATACGGCAAAATATTTTTTTAATAATTTGTCATATATTAATTTTTAATATATATATAATTTTGTAAATAGTTGACTTATATTTACGTCAAGGAAGTTTTGTTTTTAATTACCATTACTACAGTAGTTGTTGTTATACAATTTTTTCTAGTCCGTAAATTTATTACTATGGTGGCCACAGCAGATTTTTTATTTAAGTTTTTTGTATCTTAAGCTAATGTTAAAATCTCTCAATTAGATTATTAATTTTTGTAATAATTTAAGATTTCGGTGGAACTCATGCAGGGTAGGTTATGTAAAAAGATTAGTTTGTAAGAAAAAAAAAAAATGGAAAAAATCATCGAAAATGTTAGTAATTTTGCAAGACAAATCTTAAATATTTAATATGTTTGCGAACAAATATATGAAATCTAAAAGAAATCTTGAGGTAAACTTATATCGTTAGTGTTTTGGTTTAGCTTGGAGCGCAACTTGCACTGTTCGCGCGGGCAGTAGAAAATGTCTTTTTTAGTCGTATTAACTGTAATTCTCATTTAACCTAGATAGTGTGTGTGTTCGATGGTATAAAACGCGAACTAAACGCTTCCGTATCATGTAGCCGGAGACCTGATGTAGTTCGAAATTCCACCGATAGGTGGGGTATGTCCCGCAGGCGGCGCCGTCTTAGGAATGCGCGCTGTGTGGACAGCATCGCCGTGGGGCCTATACAGTTACAATGCTCTCTGACCTGGGGGCCATTCGCAACAAATAAAAACCTCACTTTATTATTATTATTTTAAGTTGCATGGATACGTTAGAATTGCTTGTGGGCATATATATATATATATATATATATATATATATATATATATATATATATATATATATATATATATATATATATATATGAAGTTGAAGAACGAGTTACAGTCATGGTAGAAGAATTTTATCGAGTTATTTTTGGATTTTACCTAAAAAAAATTAAAAAAAACTGATTAGGAATTCCACGTAGTTTAAATTTTTAGAAAGAAGTGTTTGGGAAAAAAATGTGTTGTAACGTAACGTTGATGTTTCCCAATTATTTTATGATTTATTTTAATAATTTAATAAAATTTTGTAACAAAACTTGTATAATAAAAGGATTTTACTTTAAAAAAATTGGTGAAACAATTCACATGATTCAAATTGTTAAAAGTATTGATAAAACATTTTGTCTCTTAACGTAGCGTTGAAGCCTTTCGGTTATTTTATCAATTTTATCAATAATTTAATACAATTTTCTAATAAAAACTCGTAGAATAAAAGGATTTTAGTTTTAGAAAATTGGTGAGGAATTTTAGATAGTTCAAATTGTTAGAAATTGAAATTATAAAAATAAACATTTTTGTCTCGATTATTTCATAAATTTTTTCAATAATTAAATAAAAAATTTAACAAAAACTTATTTAATACAATAATTTTACTTAAAAATATTGATGAAGAATTCCAAATAGTTCAAATTGTTAAAAGTATTGATAAAACATTTTTGTGTATTGACGTAGCGTTGAAGTCTCTCGATTATTTTATTAATTTTTTTCAATAATTTAATACAATTTTCTAATAAAAACTTGTATAATAAAAAGATTATACTTTTACATTATTTAAATTGTTAAAAGTATTGAAAAAAAAACATTTTTGTGTCTTAACGTAGTGCTGAAGTCTCTCGATTATTTTATAAATTTTTTCAATAATTTAATACAATTTTTAACAAAAACTGGTATAATAAAACAATTTTACTTTAAAAAAATTGTTAAAAAATTTCACATAGTTAAAATTGTTAGAAGTATTTGTTGTAAAATAGAAAATGCCCCTAATAAAACTTTAATTTTTCGTAGTTTTGCACCTAGATAGAATAGGACCTATGTTCATATGACATTTTACACTCAAAATAACCTCCTTACTAAACTATTAATGTTTGGTAGACTTGTTATAAAATCACCCTGTATATTTATAATTAGTATTTACAGTTATATGCTTATAACAATTTTTTTATATTATAAACATTTTTGCAGTTTGAAATTACAACAAAAAATTTGAGATATAATTGCAAAAACAATTTACAAAAATTATATACAAGTTGTATAGAAAAACATTAATAAAAATTGTATCACGAACAAATATAGATATGAAACTACAAATTATCTATTTTTTTTTTCAAGATATTCCGTTAGAAGGTACATGTAAGATTAGGTTTTTTAGTTTTTCCAAATGATGACAAAAAAACAAAAATGATACAGTTTTAATATTGCTTCATAAATAAAACAAAATAATCTTTCAAAATATGTATTATTTATAGTTTATTTATATTTATATAAGATGTTAAATTAATTTGAGATATTGTTATATATTTTTATCTACAACTGCTTTGTTATATGGTCATTATATATATATATATATATATATATATATATATATATATATATATAAAATCAGATAAATAATATTAGTCTTTATAGCCCAAGGGAAATAAAATACTAGTCTTTATTAACCAAGGTTAATAAAATATTAGTCATTATTAACCAAGGGAAATAAAGAAACGATCTTTATTAACTTGATTTCCGTACGCACGCTTCGTTGCTAGGCAACATCAACAAACTAAATATCTCTACGCCAGATGGCAGCAGTTATCAGTCAAAGTAATAAAATGACAGTTGTAGTTAGTTAGTTAGTTAGTTGTTGTTAACATCATCGATTTGAATAAGTAAGTACAATATTAAAAATATATAAGCAGTTGTAGATAAAGTATAGTATTTGACTTGCAAATAATGCCTACAATGTACTCGGATGTTTTATTCCCCTCGCTACGCTCGTGGACTAAACAACATCCTCGTACATTATAGGTGCCATTATTTGCTCGTTAAATAATATACTATTTATTTTGAATTTATTAGTTGTCATGAACGTTGTCATCTTGTATGCATGTACTAATTAAAAAAATCATAAACAATAATTACAAATGTCACACAAAGTCGACAAATTAACTACAAAATTACACATTTAGACAATAATCTCGACAAAAACCACAGTTTTAATTTAAATAAACGCACATTTATAATAAACGAGTGACAAATAAGATTCATTCGTAATCTAACGTTTGCAATCTCCATTCTTTTTTTTCGCAGGCATTTAAACATCAAGTAGACGACGGTGTATTTATCATATAAACAACAATAAAAATATAAATAAGCGCAAAAAAAATATTAATCATACGCGTTCTAAATACACTGAATACAAATATAAATTAAATAAATCTGTTTCGTATTTCTTTTATTTGAAAAATCGACTTTCATTTTGCTTATAGTTAGTAGTTGAAAAAGAAAAAGTATGAGTATGATGTTGTAAGTGTTATTTATTTAAGAGTCAACACTCTTTAACGATCTGGAGATGATGAAGAAGAAGTCGAAGTTGCATTTGCAGATAGTTGAAAGGTTAGAAAAACTCTCGAGTAGCCGCTCTATTTCCAGTCGCACTTAAGTGGACGATTAAGGTGTAATAATGGTAAATTAAATACAGGGCTGTTTTTATCTCTGTTCTTTAACTTGATAAAGACAGGAAAAAAATTACACTTAATTATTTCTTAGATTTATAATTTATATAGCAATCAATTTTTCAAATTGTTAGTTGCGCTTACTCAGAAAAAAAATACATGATTTTTTTCATGTTTTAACTGATTTATCTATAAAAATAGATTATTTTTAGAATTCAGAGTTACAATTTTTTTAATAATTTATTAATGAAAGAAAACCAAATTAATTAATTAATATAGCAGATTAAATACGATTTCTTCACGTACAATTAAGTAAGTAAATAATAAATAAAAAGATTTAATATCACTAAATGTCAGTGTGTTATACAATTATTATTATTTCGTAATTTCATTCTTATTATTTGTGATTCTAATTAGAATTAATACTAAAATTATAGTGCAAACATTTATATTTAAGATTTAATGTCATTAAATTGAATTTTTAAAATAAATAACAGTATTTTAAAATGTCATTTATAAAATACGTTAAGTAATAACTTCTAGTAATTGTTTTTAAATTTTGTAGTTTTTGATGGAAATGAAATAGTAAAAATTGATATTATTTATTTACGAATAAATTTATCACCATATGAAAATCAAATGTATAATTTGAGAAATCAATGAATACAAGAAAATGTGCCAGAGTTATATTAAAATACTTTTACTGATTTCATAAACAACAGAATAAACTTAGTAGGAAAATAAATAAGTTTATTCCTATAGTAACTGTACTATAAACGCTTAGTGAATTTACTAATTGAACAAATTAACCGAGTAATTACTTAATATTTATTTAAAATCGACGTTTCGATGAAACTCAACGTGGGTCTTTATCAGGTTAAATGATATAAATGACATTACTGTAACGCGGCGAAATTTAGAATTAAATATCAAAGTAATTAAACGACAATTAACCATTTAAATTTAGAAAACTTTAATTATTCCGTGATTTTAGGACCCAACTACGTTATGTAAATGAATAACAAATTTAAGTAACCCCAGTGAACTTTAAAAGTCGCCGAACTGCAAACAGGAGAGTACATAAAATGATTTGAAATAAAAGTCACATTTAGTTTAACTATGTCGATTTATTGTGCATGAGAAATTTGTAAAATTATATAATTATTTAAATATTTCAATATTTTTAGTGTTTGTCTGTATTTTGTTTACAATTTCATTAAAAGATTTTGAATAAATGGTTAATGGCGGCTCGTCAGTGCATCTTGTGCGCAAATAATAAATTCGATATAAAAACTCTAATAACAACGTAACTCAAAGAATCCTTTATTATACTTCGGAAGGTGTAGTGTATTCTGTGGGTGACCACAATTCAAAAGAACGGGTCGGACACATACTCAAAGAGATATGTTGTCACTCATGAGGGTCAGGATTACTGCAGACCAAGAGCTCGTGTATTAGTAATCATGTGAGAAGTATGTATAAAGTACTCGCATCTAAATGCCCGAAAAATTCTATATTTTAATCCGACGAGGTACCAAAACCAATGTACAATAATTATTAGTTATTTGCCAAATAATATGTCATTTTATACGTGTAAGTGTAAGTGTATTTGGGGAATATGGGAGTGTGAATACATTACGTAATTGGTGCGTGATCGTCTAGTGAAATCATGGTCGAATCGGTGTCTCACGGATTCTCGCTACCCCCAACCAGACGCGAGTCGCCCGGCGTTGCAACGATGGCTCGGCGCGTAGAGTATGTTGGTTTACCGGTTACTGGCGGCTCGGTTGCCCGATGACTGGGTGAGCTCTGGTCATGGTTTGAGTTTACACGTGAATTTATCTTCGTAAAACTTTTGAACAAGTATACTATGTTTTCTGAGAGAAGACAAGGTTACCTAGTATAATGAACTATACCATGGGCCAAGCTTCCCTGATTCTGATTCTAGACCAGAATGCCTCTCCCTGAGATCGGTCAGCCCTCATATACTCCTAGTCCACGTTGACTTGCAACAAAGTTCGCATATACAAATTCATTAGTAAGAGTAGGACATAATAACAAGATATAATATTTTACCAATCAAATTACACTTCTAGCATCCTTGTTGAAGATTACTGGCTGAAAATGACATCATAATTTTCTACACCCAATAATATTAACTTTTCAAACCTATCTTACAAATAATCGCTTTGCATTGGCTAGGATAGGAGATAGTAGGATGTGCCCATAATCAGAAAAACAAATTCTTAAAAACAAAATTGTTTTCAAAATAAAGTACCCCAAAATACAAAAGAATTGGGTCAACCTTTCATGTAAGACCGCGTTTATACCTAAACAAACAAGACCATAAATGACCCTTAAAGAAATGTATTTTTCTCAATAAGCAAAACAACACCATAAAGCTACCAGATGTAGTTTTTAAAATATAATTAAGGTTCAGCGTTCCAGATGTGGTTTTTAAAATACGTAAACAAGTACAGTTGACATAATTATTATCGAAACACATTCTTAAAAAATATTAATAGTAAGATAAATTAATAACATAAAAAATTAAAAATTAGGTACAGATATTTGCCTCGTTTCATTACATTAAATAACAGAACATAGAAACAAGTTATTAGTTAACAAATAAGTAATTAGATCATACAATTTATAGATTTTTAATTAATGAAAGCAAATTTTATTTAACTCACTGCCTTCACAATAATTGATGTTATCAAATGGCCAGGATTTTTTGACAGGGGCTGAAAAATCTATGCGTGAAAATATTTTTGACATAAAAATTTGAAAACGTAGTTCAAATATACCATAATAACATATGAAAAACCCGAAACATTTTCATTATTGATATAGTAAAAAATCTTTCAGAACTCATTATATAAAATAATACTGCTTCAGGTTTAAGTTCTGTATTAAAATTTATTTATAATCGATATTTCGACGAAAGTCAACGTTTGTCTTCATCAGAAACTGATACAATACATTTAAAAAAAAATCTTTCAAAATTTATTATATAAAATAAAACTACTTTCGGTTCAAGTTCTGTATTAATTTTTTATTATAATCAACGTTTCGACAAAACTCAACGCTCGTTTTTATCAAGAAAACTTATACATTATCGGTTTTTTCTTATGAAGATGAGCGTTGAGTTTCGTCGAAACGTTGATTATAAATGAATTTTAATACAGAACTTAAAATTAAAGCAGTTTTATTTTATTTGCATTAAATTTTTTTTCCAAATTTGTCTATTTTCTGAGCGCTCTGGGTGTTGTAAGTGCTTTAAAGTGATATTTGACTTTTGCTTAAGTATTTTTTTACAGATTTCTTTGTAATTACATGATTTATTTAACACAAACTATTCTGTTTAGAAGAAAGTGAAAAAATAAATCTTTTTTGATGTTTATAAATCTTTTTTACATAGTTACAAATCTACATCTTTAGAAACCATATAACTATAGAAAGTTTTTTCCCGATACAATCAAAAACATTCAGAGCTACAAAACATAACATAAATTTAAGAAAATTTACTGAATTCTTAACAACGGTTTAACACAAAATCGATTTTTACATTTAAGTGCACCTCAATTACCATTAACATGTAAATTAAGACTTTCGTTGCGAAAAAATTCACTTTCTTCATGTTTTGTAAAAATGTTATACATAATTCACATAAAACTTGAAACAAATGTACTTAGACTTTTTTTTACATACTTTGCAGACATAATCAACGTTTCTTTTAACTTCAAATAACAATACTTTTGTTGTTTTGTACAAGAGTTCTGTTGTCTTATTGGCTGAGGCAATAGTAATGTTACAAAATTGCAAAATAAGATATATTTTCTTGCGGGAAAGTGATTGTAAAGTTATATACAACAAGATGACTTTTAAAGAATGCATTTGATGAGTTCTTCCTTGTTGACTTGCAGTGACGTGAAGTAAGTTATAAGTTGGAAAAGTTAATCTAGAGATAGATTACTATACAAGAACTAGGATTATTATACAGGGATTATGTAATATTTCTTGATTTCTTCTAGTTATTAGGTTAATAATGGTTTTTTTTAATAGATGAATATTAAAAAACTATTAAAAAACTACTCACATAATGCAATCATACTTTTTTATGTTGGTTTTTTTTATATTGTAAGTAGAATATGAGAAATAATCTATTTATTTTTTTATATAAGAATCGAATAAAAAACTAGTATATTTGAATATATATTTTGTTATTTATTGCTGGAATTTATTTAAATTATTTTATTTAAATAATGTATCTACTAATAAATTAAAATATGATCTTATTGTGGCGAGAAATTAATAAAATAAAATAACCAAAAACCGAAAAACTCTTATTTTTGCCGGAACGAAAACCGGAACCGCACCGATACATATATATATATATATATATATATATATATATATATATATATATATATATATATTAAATTGAACCGGAACGAAAAATATAACGGCTCAAAGCCCTAGTGTGAAGCAAGCTTTACATTTTTTAACATTTTAAAAGTAATATAGAACTTTTGTTTATTTACTATGTAAATTCGTGAAACAAAAGTTTACTTGTATAACTAGGAATGTTTGTAGGAAACTAATTTCGGGATAATGGACACAGTATACAGGGTGTAACAGAATAACTATTCCTAATTTTCAGAAATGATAGAGTGCACTTAGAGAAACATTTTTTATTAATAAACTAGTGTCCGGAAATTTCTCGGTGCCAAGATACACTAGATATCGTTAAAAACAATCTTAATCAAAACATCAAAGAGTAGTTAAGTTAAGGAACATTTTATTAGAAATAATAGCGCATTAAACTTTATAATAATTGTTCAAAGTTACGACCACCATTTTCGATACACAAGTTGTAACGATGTACAATCGACTGCCGAAAAAAAAAAAGAAAAAAAAATTTTCGGACACTAGTTTATTAATAAAAAATGTTTCTTTATGTGCCCTCTATCATTTCTGAAAATTAGGAATAGTTATTTTATTACACCCTGTATACCACACCCTTTTGGATACATGGCATGATTATGTGATTTTCGTAAATATATTTTTTTTAAATTTCTTTACAATAAAATTAACTATTTTCAATATAGTAAAAAATCTTTTAGAACTCATTGTATAAAATAAAAATGTTTTGGGTTCAAGTTCTGTATTAAAATTTAATTATAATTAACGTAGTAATTTAAAATTAAACTGCTTTAGGTTCAATTTTTGTATTAAAATGTATTTATAATCAACGTTTTCGACGGAACTCAACGTTGAGTTTCGTCGAAACGTTGATTAAAAATAAATTTTAATACAGAACTTGAACCTAAAATTATATTTATATTTAAAAACAAAAACTTGAAAACAAAATATTCAAATATATTTGAAAATTTTACAAAACAGATATTTAAAACTTAGAAACTCTGTAATTATCTTTCCCAAACACTAGTAATAAAAACACAAACTATACAATTACCAAACCTAAGAAATTATATTTTTTACAAACAACAACAAATATTTTCTATTTTTAAACTAATAAATAACTAAAAACATTAATTAAAAAACATATTAAAATACTAAAAATCCAAAATAATTTCAACATGAAAACTATAATATTTAGTCGTCTACGCGTGTTAATGTAGTTCATTTGAGAGAAAGTAGTTTACTAAGCGCGTCTGCTGACTAAATAGTAAAGTGAGTGATGTCTGTCGATAGGTTATCGAGGCGACTAACTCGTTAATAAGTCTCTCAACTCAATTGCAGAACAGAACACACACACACACACATACACACACACAGCTGTGAAAGGAGTAGATTATTATATAGAGAACAAACAGAACTATCTGAATATGAATATATCAGTATGTATGTGGGAATACCTGTATTTGCACTACTATATATTATTTTACATATAATAACTTTGACATTGTTTTCATTTAGACCTTTTTTTCAATAACTGGTACAGTGAAACTCTTTTTTTTTTCTCCAATGACACGATTTTATTGTACGGAATTTGGTTTCATTTGCTAATTTATTATTTATTTCATACTATAAAAATTGAATTAATATATACTTCTCTACTTATTCGAAAATTAGTTTTATGTTTCAGTCGTAATACTATTAATTTTGAACTGCACTATCTACCAATTTATAATAAAATTATTAAGAGATTTTAGTACGAGCATGTATGAGAGGAATTATCAATGTGGATGAAACTAAAGTTGCTTATCTGGATAGAGATGTTTGGACGAAACTGATTTCAAGATAGTGGAAAAAGTTTGTGCCATACTCTTTTAAGTACATGGCGTGATTGTATATGTATGTGTAGTTATGTAAAACACTTAAAAAATATTATTAACTTACATAAATAATATAATATTCTAAAATAAAACTTCTTTAGGTTTAAATTCTGTATTAAAATTTATTTATAATCCACGTTTCGACGATACTAGTTTTGTCGAAACGTTAATTATAAATAAATTTTAATACAGAACTTGAACCTAAAGCAGTTTTATTTTATATAATGAGTACGTAGAGTATGTAGTAATCCGAATTTTTGGCAGCAATAAAACCAACAACAATTGATAAAACTGAAATCGTGTATTTATGTTAATTAAAGATTTATTTGAATGACTTTGATAGTATACGTTTGCGTGGACGTCCGAAGAGTAGTTGGAGTGGTATGATTGAGAGTGTTTTGCGTGAGCGAAAGTTTTCAAGTAGTAGGAATAAAAGAGCATGTATGAGAGGAATTATGAATGTGGATGAAGCGAAAGTTGCTTGTTTGGATAGGAATGTACCCTTTTGGGTACATGGTGTAATTGTGTATGTATGTATGTATGTATGTTAATTTTCATAGGAATCACTACACTGTAAAAAATGTAATATATATTTATGTAATTTTACATAACTATTAACAGTAAAATGGCAGCATTTTGTAATTTTTGCTATGATGATTGACGTAATATTACTTTTTTTCTAGAAAAATACATTTATAGAATATGTAAATTTACAGTGTGGATACAATATTCTAAAAATAATAAAAACGTGTTGTAGGAACCGTAAAACGTGCTTTATTTTGAGTTAAGAATAAATCTTTTTGATATTTTTGTCAAAACTAACCTAAAAATGTCAAGTTCTTAACCCGTTATTAGCTAATAACAACAATAATTATTAAAACACAATACTAGAAATGAAAAACAAATAAAATAATTGCTATAGAGATAAACAATAATAAAACAATGTCTGTAGTTTATGATTTTTCTTCGTATTTTAATAAATAAACTCGAGTTTGTTTTAATTTCTGAATTGGTTTTGTTTTTTTTTTTTCTTAAGCATGAAACAATAGCTGACCTATATAAAATAAAGTTCTCTGTGAGTATTTCAGTTTAGAGACTGCTCTTAGAGTGAGTATTCTATAGTAAGTGTACTGTGAGAAAGAATAGTTAGCAGCACGCTAGTAGATGACTAGTGACATCCTGACCTCCTCTACGCGGGGGCGTATCTCTTGAGAAAAAATCTCAACCATAGATATATTATTATTCTATTTTTTAATTCATATTTACGTTTGATTTGGTATATTAATCGAATGCAATTAGATATTTTTTTCCCGTCAAAGTAAAAACATTTCAAAATACAAAATACAATTTTATATGTAGGTTTAAGGGCTAGTATTTCCATTTTATTTATTCTTAAAATAATTTTGCGATTGGCATTAAAATTAATGACAACATTTCATTGGCTAATTTTAAAATTGTTTCAAGGATGAATTTATTCCAACATTTGGAAATACTGGTCCTAATCTCTCCAAAAAAAAAATGATTTTCTTAAAAAATCGACATTTCGATACACTAAACGTGTACGTTTAGTACGTTTAAGTATATATTTAAGTAAAAAAAATTGTACTACTTGTAAATATTGTGTCTTGATCGAACGTTGGAGTTTCCAAATTTTACCTGCATTTTTCTTAGTTTTAGTGTAAAATAAATATTAATGTCAAAAGATAAACTTTTGCTTTTGGGTCCTGAACCTGCGTTATGATTAATTATAATGTTATTAAATTCCCTATCAGGTTCGTTATTGTTTTTAGCAATGACGCGTTTAGACTTTTCAGTCATCTTCAGATTTTCCGAGTTTGGTCTAGCCACAACACAGACCAAACTCACAAAATCTGAAGATGACTGAATAGTCGAAATGCGTCATTGCTAAAAACAATAACGAACCTGATAGGGAATTTAATAACATTATAATTAAAATAAATATATAAAGATTTTTCTATATACATAATATAAACTTGAGAAACTTATTTAATATAATTTTTTTAATAAAATTTTCATATAAACATGTTATAAATTTGTAAAATGATTATATTTACAGATATGTAAGTATAATAACTACTTCGTTTTTTGTTTCTAAAACGGCATTCTAAATGAGACTTTAATGTTATGGAAAATATCATTTAATTAAATTGACAAATTGAAAGACGATGTATTAAAAATTAGTAATTTTTTGATTACAGTATTGAACGTAGCAGCCGGAAAAGCACCAATGCAGGCTAGTACGGAAGCTGGTGGTATTCCACAACGAGCGATAGATGGTAGCACAAGCTCATTTTTCAGTGCTGACACCTGTACGTTATCAAAACCAGAAAAAACACCCTGGTGGTATGTTAACCTTCTGGAACCATATATGGTGCAATTAGTTCGACTCGACTTCGGAAAGTCCTGTTGTGGTAAGTTCAGATTTTGAAAGATTTTTAGTTTCTTTTAATATTGTACAAATATTACATGTATTACTTGATTTTACACTTTGAACAGAGAACATAATTAATTACCGTATTTGCCCGAATATAACACAATATTTTTTGACTAATTATTTCCCGTTAAAAAATTGACTCGCGCTAAATTCGAGGTTTATGTAATGGGAATGTAACAATTTAATTTTTTTTGAATTCTTTTAAGAAAAATGAATGGACCGCGTTAAATTCTGATTATTTTTTTTTCTAAATATTTTTATGAAAAATTTTGGTGTCGCTCAAGATATTTCATTATCATTACAAGCACTGTTTTATTTCTGTGAATGCAGGTAAATTATTTCCAAATAAGTCACATATAATTTCACAATTTTATTTATTGAATTTAAAAAAAAAAAATATATTTTTAGAACTACAACCTAAAGCCGTTTTATTTTAATATAATGAGTTCTGAAAGATTTTTTTAATATGGAAAAAAAATCAAGTTTTTTTTACAAAAACAGAAAATATAAATAACTAATATGAAAATAATTTACCTTCGCCCACATATTTATGAAGAGTTATAAATAATTATTCAGATTTTCAGTTTTTTTTTAGTTCCCTAATTTTAAATGAAAAGAACACCGCTAAATGATCAATAATTTTATAAATCTATCAATTTGACGATTAATATTAAATAGCAATGTGTATATACTATTATAAATAACTGTTTTCTATAACTTTTTGTTTATATAGTCGGTGTCTTTAAATAAATATCTGACATTTACAATAAAGATTTACTACAAATTCCGCAGAATCAATCATTTTAATAACTGCAATAAAAATAGATAAAAATATGATAATTGTAATGAAAGAAACTACTAAGTTACTATCATAACTGTCATATTCAATAAGTTTTTGTTATAATATGTGGTTTAATAAATCTATAATATTTATAGAAAGTGTACTAGTTCCGTAATGATTTAATTTTATATAAGAAATAAAATGGTATATTAATAATATATATATATATTTTTTTTAATTTATTGTAGGATTAAAAATGTCGATAAACTAGATAAGTTTTTCTTTAATTATCTCTTTAATGGTGGAATTCTGAGCTAATCTATAAGATACTGTAACGTGTAACATTACAAAATATGTACATTTTCTTGTAAATATAATTTTTTATTTGGTAAAAAATTCTGTAACGTTATAAGAATTTTATAAATTATTTCAGAATTCCACCATGAAATTGTACAGATTCGATTGTACAATGTGTTCTCTATAAGAGAAATTTCTATTTGACAAACTTTAAAAAATAAAGACAGTAGCGTGCATTTAATTTTGTTTACAATAATTTAACATTAAAACGGTAGAAAATTATATAATAATATAATTATGTTATTGTAAGTAAATGTTGGTATATATACCTACCTATAAAAAATTAGTTTTCTTAGCAGGAAATAGACATATATGTAGGTCAAATATTTTTTTATGATTATTTAATTTTGTTAATTTATTAATTTTGAATTTAAAATAATGTTTATTGCAATATTTTTTACTACATTTGTCAATTATGTAAGGCAAAATAAAAAAATTTGTATTACAGCAAATATTACACAAATTCTTGTTTTATGTTAATTTTAATATTGCAAACAAAGAAATTAAAATGTATATTTTCAGTTTATTAAATATGTAACTGAAATTGAGGTGTATATTTACTAGTACGTCCCGTGAGTAAATAAAATTTTTTATTTTAAAAATATTTTCGTATTTAGTTGAAGGGTTAAAAACTGAACCATTTGTAATAATAATAATATTTTACTTATTCTGTTGACCAAAATACATAGGTATAGAATACGTCATAAATGGTTACATAATTAAATAATTACAAAATTTACAAATTTAAATATTCATTTACAAAACAATTTTCTATTATAAATTGCTTTAATTTAAGTTTAAATGTTTTTATAGAATTAATATCTTTTAAAGTTTGTGGCAGTTTATTATAAAACATAACACAATTATATCTGGGTAAATCTGTACATTTTTTTAATGAATGTTTTGGAATTTCTAATATATTAATAGATCTCGTGTTATAATTGTGCAAAGTTGAGATTGTACTAAAGGTTTCTAAATGAATTTTTGTGTAGATGAAACATTCATATATATAGATACAGATACTGGGAATTCTAATTAGAGACAATATTTTAAATAAAATTCTACAAATCTACATTTCCTTGCAGGAGCAGGCAAACCAGCAACAATTGTTGTCCGTGTTGGCAATAATCGGCCAGATTTGGGCACGAATCCTATTTGCAATCGCTTTACAGGATTTTTAGAAGAAGGACAACCTTTATTCTTACCTTGCAATCCTCCAATGCCTGGCGCTTTTGTTAGTGTACACCTTGAAGTATCTACA
This sequence comes from Clivina fossor, assembly GCA_963966155.1. Lineage (NCBI taxonomy): Eukaryota > Metazoa > Arthropoda > Insecta > Coleoptera > Carabidae > Clivina > Clivina fossor. Next base: position 22,928,329 of record OZ014552.1, on the reverse strand, counting down.
CCAACCCAATTAAGTATATGCGAAGCTTTTGTTTATACTGATCAGGTTTGTAAGAATTTGTTTTCAAAACAATTAACGCTTTACTGATAAATTTACAAGTTCTTTGCTTGGAAAATATAAATAGTTCGTTATATTAATTTCAAATCTTGTAAATACAATAAAATCATGGCTTCGAACTGTTACATTTTTCGTTCCAGTTCAATTAAAAAAATATATATCGGTTCAGTTCCGGTAAAAATAATTTTTTTTTTCGGTTTTCGGTTCAGTTTCAAATGTTTAATTTTTAATTTTTTTAAATGTTTTTATTTGTATTAAAAAATTATTTTCTATTATAATTTAGAACATTTTATTCCTACTTTTATAATAAGCATACTACATAAATTGGTATACATTAATATAATATGAATAATAATAATTATTAATTAATTAACGGTATAATAATTATTAGAAGTATATAATATATGATAATAATATAATTTATTATTCAAAACTTATATAATTCGTATGTATGTTTTAATTATATAATAATAAGATAACATATGTTAACGTAACAAATTCTTGTACATAGGATTTTTATTTATTTATAATTAGAAAAAATGAAAATTTTCCAATGCATTTTCATTTAAACTATTTAAAGATGATTAATTATTATTATCAAAAAATACACGTTCTTCAAAGTGATCCCTAGTTTCATTTTCAATTTCATTAACTGAGTATTCATATTCATCCACAAAAAACAAAAAATGTAAAATATTTTAACATGTATTGAACCGAAATAAACTTTTTTTTTTCGGTTCAGTTTCGGTTTTCGTTCCAGCAAAAATAACGGTTTTTTTTCGGTTTTCGGTTTGAAGCCTTGAGCAAAATTACCTATATGTAATTTGATCTTAAAATTTCTAATTGCCGTGTAACATTATCAATACAAGAAAATTTTCTTTCAATTAGGCACTGCCAATTGAACGTTGTCCACAATTTCGAGACGCACCTCCTGGTTCAACAGCCACCTACAACGGCAAATGTTACATCTATTACGCGCAACATCCGCTACCCTTTCGCGATGCGTTAGCATTTTGTCGATCACGTGGTGGCACTCTCGTGGATGAATCTAATCCAGCATTGCAAGGTTTTATTTCTTGGGAGCTATGGCGAAGACATCGTAGCGATACGAACAGTCAGTATTGGATGGGAGCTGTACGTGATCCACAAGAACGTACCAATTGGAAATGGATCAGTGGTGAAGATGTGACGGTTTCGTTTTGGAATTTGCCCACCGGAGAGGAGGATTGTGCCAGATTTGATGGACAGAAGGGATGGTTATGGAGTGATACCAATTGTAATACCAATTTGAATTATATTTGTCAACATCGTAAGTTACTTTTGATTTTTATTTAATATTCATGCAAGATTTTGTGTTAAAGTATTATTTTTTTTTTGAGATCATAACCTAGTTTTAAACTTTTCCTTAATTTTTTCTGTAATACAATTACATTTGACACGACAAAATTATGTATTGCGGTTTTAACTGTAGCAGTATATTTATTGCTGCATCCTCATTCTACTGCTTCTGCTACAATCTCAGTCTAAATATAGCTTAATGATCATTGACTTTTGTTGTTTGTCGAAGGTATTAACTTTTGGAATAACATATCAATTTTGTGGTTAGATCATTTGCTTTAAATTTATTATTTTGTTAACAAGTTTTTATTAGAATGGATTTTATTACATTTTAATATACTTTTATTACTTAGCATGTGTTTCAGCTTGTAATTACTAAAAACAATAGTTAAAACAAATGCAAAAAACCAAGAGAAATAGAGCTGTGAATATGTAAATGATCGATTTTTGAGCGATTTAATTATTTAATTACAGAACCAAAAGCATGTGGTCGTCCAGAACAGCCACCAAATTCAACAATGTTATCGCAAAGTTTCAATGTAGGAGCACAAATCGAATACAGCTGTGATCAGGGACATTTATTAGTTGGACCAAATACAAGAACATGTCTCGAAACAGGATTCTATAACGAATTTCCACCCGTATGCAAACGTAAGTTTATATAATATCCTTTTTTACATGTTCTTTGAATCAAAAAACTCGTTCACATATTTTGTTATTACAAGTTTAGTAGTATAGAGAATGTTATGTTCTGGGTCAGGTTGGCAAGGTCACTGAAAAAGAACCATCAAAAAATGAGCAAAAAAGAGCTAAAATCGTTCAATTTGTCAGCTTTTTGAATGAATTTTGAGCGTGCAACATTTTTTCCAAAGGTCACTCCAAGGGCGTGCAACATTTTGCTACCCTGTCAGAGTTGGTCAATTGGCATGAAATATTACTCGGCCGCGCGCTTTGCAGTGCTACCAGTTGCCTATATTTGTAATTAGTAATTTTAATTGAATTAGTGCATTTTCACGCCATCTACGAGTGATTATTTCAATTATTATTAATTAAACTGTCAAATTACACAATGTCCAAATTATAAAATATTGCAACACATTAAAGATTTATTGGCATCAATTACTTATGTGAATTAAAATTTTACACTTATATTCTTATTCTTATAATTAACCATAATTGTCTTCTCATAAAACATAACTACAAATATATTTGCATTTTTCGGTGTTGAATCTGTAAATTCTAATATGCATTTAAGCAATGGTTTATCTGTATTTTCTATATTTTTTCTCATTAGCATATTAATTACTCCCATAAATTGATTATTACAAAATTTTTCCCTATCCCAACGCAATTCTTTTCTGTTTGTTAAAGTTTGAATTAAAGATCTATAGCTATCATACCCAATTTCAAATCTACCTTTAGCAATCTCTAATCTTTGTTTTTCTAAAGGATATTGCTCATCTCTCACAAGTAAATACCAGCTGCTCAAATTGCAATGGCTATATTTACTTGAATCTATTGTTTGTTTATTTTCGTTATTCTGAAATCTTATAAACAAATAATCAGGCATATCGCAAGCCAAACTTTTAAAAGACGTTGTTAAATCTATAGGTAAATTATTTTCGCCTTCTTTTAGTTTATCTTTATAAATACTACCCGTTAAAAATGAATATTCCTTTATAGGGTTTTGAAGCATTTTTTCTTTCAATTCAATAGCATAATTAATTTCATAGCTTACAATAGGAATTCTTATTTCCATTCTTGTTATTTCTAATGATCCATCATGAGCTAAATCGCTAGGATTATCTTTAGTTTTCCATATATAAAATATTTGATTATCAGACGGAGATCTCTCAAATCTAAATGTTATGGGCATGTTCCATTTAATTTCTTTATCCGAATATAGGTAACCAAATAAATATTTTAAAGGGAAAAGTACTTCATATACCTGATCTTTCTTATAATTTAGTTTTGTATCTGTTATAAAACCTGCGCCCTTATACGAATTAATTTCTGATTCTGACAGGAATTTTCCAATTAATAAATCTGAAAAAATGGCAGGATTATCAACATTTTCAACAGATTGACCAAATATGTGTAATTCTGTTCTCGACCATAACCGTGGAAAATAATTATCTACAAATTTAATATTGTCGTGTTCGCCAAAATCCCCTTTAGTATCCTTTTTTGATACATGAAATTCAGCATATACCATTGCATTGTGAGGATGAACATAGCCATCTCCAACAGCAATTTCAAACTCAATCCAACTATTTCGCTCTTTAAGGTGATCCTTTGTTAAATCATTAGGACCATAAGACCTTTTTTCGTATTTTTCAATATATTCCATTATTTATTTATAAAAAAATTATTTACTATTTAATGTTAATAATATTCATTTACTGATAGTATAACTACAATATTAGACTTACCAAAGTCAATTAAATCTCCATTTTCATCTTTAATATTTATTTCAATATATTTGACATCTTGATGATGCAGCGGTATTTTCATAATATTTTTTGGTTCGTATATAATTGATTCTTTAAATCTTGCATTAGTTTTAAATGACGCAATAGTACTGCTATTTTTATTTGTAATTATTCCATATGGTTTTGCTAAATTACATTCAATATTTATATGATCAAACGGTATAATTTTTGGAGGTCTTAATGCTGTATATGTTTCCTTCGGAAGAATAATTAGTTTACCAAAACCTAGTATTTTTGCTATAGAATTATCTTTCGTAAAAGTTAAAATTTTATCACTTTTATTTTCAATACTAATTTTGTTAGTGCGTGCTTTCCTTAAAATTTTAATATCATATAAAGAAAAATTTTTCACTAAATCATCTATATTATACTGGCCTTTTTCTAATTTTATAGTTTCCTTACCAAGTATAAAAGAATTATTATTCTCTGTAATATTAGGTGTTAGATATGTTGTATAAAATCCTAGTAATGAAACATATCCAGTGTTTAATAATATATTGTTTTTTAACTCAAAGGTTAGTGTTGATGTCGTGCCTTCTATCTTAATATAATACATTTATTTAATAAAATATTTATTTATATAATACTTTTATTTAATAAATATTTATTTTTATAATAAATATGGTAAATTGGAATGTTACTGTAATACCAAGAGTCGATAGAAATGCCAACAAACGAAATGGCAAATTGCTTCCAGATCATATAAACGGTTTAGTGGTTGGACGCAGCGGTTGTGGAAAAACAGTCTTAGTAATTGACAATTTTGTATATAAAGAAGGCTGGCTTTTTCCCAAGCATTATTATTTTTATTCAAAAACTCTATACCAACAAATATATAAGGACTTAAAAGACGATATTGACAGTGTTGATTCCTCACTAGCAGATTTTATTGATACTACAGAAAATGTTATTCCATTAGACCAATGTCAGCCAGACTCAGATGTTATAATTGATGATTGGATTCTTGAAAATCAAGATATAGTAAGAGATTATTACACAAAAGGAAGACATAAAGGGCTAAATATATTCAATTTAGCTCAAACATATACAAAAATTCCAAAGCAGCTTACTAGAGACAATGCAAACTTTTTATGTTTATATGAGACTGATGACAATAATCTAAGATATGTATATGATGAATTTGTATTAGGCGATATGTCATTTAAAGAATTTAAAGATCTATGTCGAGAATGTTGGAAGGAAAACCATGACTTTATAACGATTGATAAGACTCGTAAATTAGATGACGGTAAATACAGATATAAAATCGAGCATTTTTTAAACACAAAAAACGTAAACATAAACACAAAAAACGTAAACAAAACATAAATATTAATAAAAATTTATAAATACAATAAATACATTTTAAACACAAAAAAACGTAAATATTAATAAAAATTTATAAATATAAATGAAAAAAACACCACGTGAAAGACTTGAATTCAGAAAATCATTAAAAAGTCGATTTAAAGAATGGAAATCACAACCTAGAGCAAAATATGAACAAAATAAAGAGAGAGAAAAGCCGTTGATTGATGCTGTTAATCAGTTGAGCACAGACATGAAAGAAATGTCACAAAAAAATCAAGAAATTATTAAAGAACTAGTACCAGTTAATCCGCCACTAATTTTAAGAACTCCAATCAAACAGCCAATTACAGAGCCTAATATAATAAAGCAGCCAATTACAGAATATAATACAATAAGATTAACACCAGAAATGGCCAGATCTTTAAATAATTCTGATGATTATGTATTCGGCCTTAGGCCCGTAGCTGAAAAAAGATTTATAGGTGAATCCGAAAACTATAGCTATCATGTGATAAATTATCCCATAATATCCTTTGCACCCGGAATCAGCTCGTTTTATGACGATATCGTTTATGTGGTTTACCGACGGTACATTAAAAGATACACCATTACGTATCATGTGTTTATTGTTGTTGGACAACATTTATTTAATAAATATAAATTCAATATATCAGACATGTTAACGAGGTTTAAACCACATAACGCAAAGTGAAATCGTATATTAGGGGGGATTGTTAGTATTAGTTTAGGTACATGGAACATAAAAACAATTTGACATAGAAATATTTTTGATATATAACACTTATATTATTAGGTAGGATAAGTAAGTACAATTTCATAATTGAGCATTAAACTGAGTATTATTACATTAATGATAAATAATACTGCCACATATGTATCATGATTTCATTATATATTGACATTAAGGTACAGTTTTATTATTAACAAGATCATGATTTTCTATTGCAATATATTTAAATGGCACAAACATTCAAACTATGGTAACAACTATGATATCTACATAATCTATTATTTAACAATTATCGGTTAATATTTAACAATGGTAACAACAAATTATAAAATAGTGAATCGTGTATTATAACAATTTGGAATAACTTATTACATATGTCATTATTAAATTAGGTGTAAATATTATACACCATTACAATAATGGAATAGTTAATCACAATAACATTTATCTATTACATTTAAACTAATCTAATGAACAATTATTAATTTATTTATCTTTCGCTGGTTGTTCCTGTTCGTCATATAGAACAGTGAATTTAACGCCATCTTTCGTTTCAAGGCGAGCTTCACAAATGTACTCGCCTTGTTTTTTGTTACCGCATAATGTAACTTCCATGCATATTCTTAAAAACGTGTTTTCTTCTTTTTTTTGTGAATTATAGACCAATTCTTTGGTCATTTTTATAGGTTCATATATCTTTATCATCTCGTTGTATTTTTCAGCAATGCCAATAAGTATTTTGTTGAATTCTTCCATTAATTCTCCCACATCTTCTTTATTAATTAGCAATAAACTGTCTGGTGTATTAAAACAAAAACTATTTGGCCGATGCTCTTGAAGATATTTTTCACATTTTAATAATGTACATTCAAAATCTAAAGATATTGCAAAGGGGTGGTATATCTCAGCTCCAAGTGTATGGTATGCTCTGTGACTGTTTTCAGCATCTTTAATTGGCATTTTTATCATAACTTTTTTGTATACACAAGTTTGAAAATGCTCTTCATATTTTTCTTCTTCTTCAAATGAATCTTGACATTTTCCACATATATATCTTTTTCGGTCTCTTTTAGTTATTTGTCCTTTTAATAATGCGCTTAACTTTTTAATTCCTACCACGTGATCCTCATATATTAATAAATTTATTATTGGCCTATTTTGTAAATAATCGCTTCTTCGGTAAAGATCAATAGTAAATTTCTCATCATTTTCAGATACCTTATAAATATTTATTGCGACCATTCGGAATCTTTCATATTCTCTTACATTTTCTTGTGTAATTGCAACTGGATACGTCATTTTCAAAACTTCGTATTTTTCAATATTATAACTAGAATATCTAGTTACATTATCCTTAACTGGATTCAAAATACTTTCCAAAGCATATTCAAAACATCTTAAATCTTCTTGTTTTTCACACTTGAATTTCCTGTTTTTAATATTTTTTACATTTATGCAACATTTTTTATTTTTTATATAGTTTGGCAATTTTTTATAAGTTCCTCCTCGAAGTGGAGTATATTTGCTTGATTGCAAATCAATAAATAATACTCTATCAAATCTTAATTTCGTATTTTTTGCATTAAAATTATTGAATTTATGTGATGTGCTATTATTCATATTAATAATATGAGATTTAATATTGCTTGCGGAAAAAATTTCCTCTCTGTCACTATGAAAATAAACTTTTTGGGAATTAATTTTATTTCCAGATATATCCGTTTCAATATACTGTACACATGTTACTAAATTAACAACGACTGAGTTATGCTTTTCACGCCCATCTATGATTTTGTTTTCAATATGAGATTCGATTGCTGATAAATATAAATTTATATCAAATTTATTTCGATTTGAATAAAATCTATAGTCGGTAACAAAATCTCCCCAGGCTCCTTTAACTCTAACAACTTTCACTTCATTTTCTTCATCTATATAAAATTCGCCCAAATCTTTTTCTTTTTCAATATTTTTTTTATTTCTTCTTTCTCTTGGCTTGGTAAATATATCTTCATGAAAATCAAATACATTTTCACTAGAACTTGATAATTTTTGAATTAATTCCTCCTTTGATAACTTATTGTAACCTTTCAACTTCTTAGTTTGACCTATTTTCCTCAATTTTGTCACAGTTAACTGATTAAGTTCTTCTTTTGAATAATGTGTGTCCATTTATTACAAATAAATTTATTCAATAACTAATATCGCTAGAAATTGATAATTAATTAATATATTATTTATAACTAACTAATTTATATGTAATTTATACTCACGTTATTATTTAAGGAAATACAAAATGATGTGTCATTGTGTAATTTGACAGTTTAATTAATAATAATTGAAATAATCACTCGTAGATGGCGTGAAAATGCACTAATTCAATTAAAATTACTAATTACAAATATAGGCAACTGGTAGCACTGCGAAGCGCGCGGCCGAGTAATATTTCATGCCAATTGACCAACTCTGACAGGGTAGCAAAATGTTGCACGCCCTTGGAGTGACCTTTGGAAAAAATGTTGCACGCTCAAAATTCATTCAAAAAGCTGACAAATTGAACGATTTTAGCTCTTTTTTGCTCATTTTTTGATGGTTCTTTTTCAGTGACCTTGCCAACCTGACCCAGAACATAACATTCTCTATACTACTAAGTTTTTATCATGTATTTAAATTATTTTATTTTTAGCAAACAATACAAATAAGAAAATACAAATTTAATAACTTTTGTTCTTTTTTAAACATTCTGTATTATAACTTTTTTATATGTTCAAATAAAAATTTCTCCTTTTAAGATATTCAATGCGGTTATCCAGCTAGTATTACTAACGGCCAATATCAGCTGGCCAACAACTCCGTTAGTTATCTATCCACGGTGATTTACTCCTGTGACGATGGCTATGAAATGGTTGGAAGAGCGCAACTAACCTGTGATATCGATGAACGATGGAATGGCCCGCCGCCACGTTGTGAGGCCGTTCAATGTGAGGAACCACCTCGCGTTATTAACGCACATTATTCGAGCAGTAATAATGAGACGAGTTTCGGAAGTATTGTTACCTATAGATGTAACAAGGGTTATAAATTAGCGGGAGAAGGAGTGATGAGATGTTTGCGCAATGGCCAGTGGGATGGATCGACGCCTGTTTGTGAAGGTGAGTAATTGAGTGATATAATAATAAGTTTATATATTTAGCATATGCTAATAATGGTATTTGAGAATTAATACAAATTATTATTGATAGCACGATTTTGAAGTTACATAGTTAGATTTCTTTTAAAAGATACTTGAGAACTGAGAAGCATTTGTAAATGTGATTGTCTCCAATTCTCTAGAAATCATCTATTTCCACTTTTTTTTAAAACAAATCTCATTTGTATTAAATAGAGGATACAACAACAGCAGCTGTAAGTCCCACCTTGTCTGTATCAACAAAAACAACACGTCCCGTTACAACTACACGAAGAAACCGACCTACAAGACCTGTTCCAACAACAGTACGAGCATTAACCGAATCGGATTTAACCACTAAAGTTAAACAGAACACAAGTTTTGGCAGCAAAACGCGAAAACCAACTTCTGGTCGACCAGGAGATAGTAGTGACAGTGAAACTGCGCATATCCCAAGTATTATTGTTGCTGGACATCCGCAAGTAAGTTCTTTCTGTTACACCGTCTTTAAAAACTTATTATTTTGTCTAATTGCTTACTAATAGCCAAATTATAAAATAATTTTTCAGGAAAATGAAGTAGGAAATGGCAATAATGTAAATATTCGACATGGTGAGTCGCCCGATGTGAATTTGAATGTACCACTTCCGGTAGATGGTGAACGGGAACAGCGACGTGAGCCGTTTGGCGCTAAACTAAATTTAGGAGCTGTGATTGCATTAGGAGCCTTTGGAGGATTTGTCTTCTTAGCTGCTATTATTACTACCATTGTAATACTGGTGCGCAGGTGAGTTCATTTTAATATTATTTCTTAAATATAAAATAAAACGATATTGTACAAGTATTTTTATTTCAATTTATTTATTATGTAAGTTAATTAATATACTATATTCGTATACAAATTTTGATATTATTTTTGATTTTCAAATATTTATTTTCTAAACAAAAAAATTAATAATTGAAATTTAATTATATTTTGTCAAATAACAATTCTGTTGATTAAAAAATAATTTAACTACAAAACACTGTTTAAAATCTCAAAAATGACAAAATTGAAACAAATAAAAAAAATGAAACCGCCAACAGTTCAGCGTGTAACACTTCACGCAGTTCAAAACATCGTCTTCAGACGCATCTAGGCGGCAGTACCAGTGTGATGCCATCACGTTGGTATACCTTGCTTGCGCTTCCCTTTCCCGATCAGCAAGTCGGTCGACGAGAATTTGCGCGTGGCTATAACTCCCATCATCGAGCGGGTTATTTCAGCAATCCGCTTTAGATGACGTCCGAAATGGACCTAGTGTGCGAATGCGTGCGAGTGCCGAAACCCCCGTCTAGGACGCTAGTTTAAGGTAGTGCATGAATCGTCTAATAGACCCCGTAAAGGTCTGAGAGTCACTAGATGCATCTGCAGGTGGCCTGGGTGTTAGAAGCACTCTATGGAAGCGCGTGGTTTTGAATTGGATTGGAAATCATACGGCACTCGCACGCATACTGCACTAGGATATTGTACAGCACCTCGTTACGAGCACAGATCCTTACAGCACCCAATTTTTGTTTTATTTATATATACATACTTATTGTTTTTCTAAAAAAATATTTACCATGTTCATGCATGTTTTTCTCAACACAAATTTTCAAAGTTTTTTCTATTTTTTTACTTCAATTTTTTTTACAAATCTACTGTGGCCACCACAGAACCGACCATCATCATAAAACAAAATAATTTATAACAAATAATTATTGAAAAAGAGCAAAGAAAAAAACTTTTTTCTTAGCGAAAATAAATTTTTATCAATATATTACATTTTTATTATAATATTTGCTTAAAATAAAGTGATAGAATTATCATTTATCAAAATTTCTTTTTTTTTTCACCAGAAACCAAAGTGCCAAACACTATCGTCACCGTGCTTCACCAGACTGCAACACAGTCGCCTCATTCGATTCCTCCAGCTCCGAATCCCGTAACGGTGGCCTTAATCGCTACTATCGTCAGGCATGGGAAAACCTTCATGAGTCTGCCGGCAGCAAAACGGGCCTTAACAAATCCCAAAACATCGCGACCAACGCACCGTTACGTCGCAAAGAAACCATGGACGAACCATACCGTAATGGCGAACGACATCGTGATGGTTCCGAAATGGTTGTGAACGATACAGCCGCGTTCAAAGGGGCCGCACCTGTCCCACCCGAGAAGAAGCGACACCATCACCATCACCACCATCACGAGGCAAGGCCGCACAAGGGCGAGTGGCGAGAAAGACATAATCATAAGCCGAGATATTGACAGCCTTGGATGGTTATTACAGTGCAATTAGAAGAATGATTTAATTTTTGTTGTTTTTTAGGGACTTTTCGCTGATTAGAGAGGTCTATTATTTTGATTTGGAGTGTGTGCGGTTGAGGAATGGACTGGTGAAGCATTTTTCATTAATTCAAATTGTCATTTGATTGCGTAAAGCTGTCTCTTCAATTTTTATTTTCGTATTTTTAGCCATTTTTGATTATATAATTTTGTTGACTGTCAATATTACTTTGATTAATTAGCAACATTATTTCAGACATTACATTAATTTATAATTAATTATAATAAACAATATAAATATAAATTTTAGTTCATAGTTTTATATTTATAAATTTTAAGTTTATTTAACAAGCAATTCCATCTAATGAACAATTAGTCACTTTCATAAAATAATAAAGTTAAATACAAATGTATTGTGTAAATTTTCTTATTTATAGGTAAATTTAGTGTTATTTTAAAATTAAATATGACAATCAACAAATTATATTGTTCAAGCTGGCGTCATACACTAATCAAACTTTTCCAGTAATAAAAGGTAACTAATTAATTATTATATAAATAAATTTTTATTAATGAAATACCTATAAAATGGTAGTACTGTTAATTGAAATTTTAAACGATTTTTTTTTATATCTGACAATGAAATATTTTTAACGAACAATTTATAAATAAACAATTAACTTATTATAAATATAATATATAAATAATTTTTGTAAATACACGAATTTATATATTAGTTTAATACAATTTATAAGACTTATTATCACTGTCGTATATTGGATAAGATCCAAAGAAATTAATAATTAAATGGGGGACATAATTTTTGTGTTACCGTAGCCCAGAAATGTATTCAGAAAATTTTAAATTCCAATTTTTAAAATATTCAATCTGAGTACATTTCTGTATTGATAAAAAAATAATATAATTATAGATTATGACGTGTTTAAAAAATTGTATTTTAAATATAATTAATTTAATAAAGTATTCCTCGATCTTATTTTAAAAATTACTAAATTTAAAAGAAGATTGACGATATACAGTTGAAAATTAATTGTACAGAAAAATATAAATAAAAAAAATTGATTTTTATAATAAAATTATTTAAATTTAAACAGCTTTGTGCCATTTTTAAAAGGCATTTCTGTACAATTTTTTTTAAATATAATCAACGAATTTTTTTTCAAACATCAGAGCACTTTTATATTTTTAAGTAGTAATTTTAAGTAGAGTATAATATATAATTAAATAAACGTCGTTATTCATGTAATAAAAAGTGTATTATAATATTAAGAATATATATTTATGTTACTAGACTTTTTCACTTTTTTTTTGTTTTAATTTTTATTTCGAATAATACAAATTTGAATATTATAAAAATTTACTGAAATTAAAATATTTGAATGAAATAAAAGAAATACGAATCCAATATTATTTCTTAAAAATAAAAAAAAAACAATATATTTTTTTAATATTTATTTATTGAAAAATATAGTTATAGATCAAAATCCATTAGAAAAATATTCTAAATCAGATCACAAGAAAGTAACACATAGTTTGATTTAAACTAACGATAAGTTATAAAAACTAATACAGATTCAGTAAAATAATATAATTTGATCACAACCTAGAATCTAAACAAATTTGATCGGAATAGCAATTATTGTCGTTTCAGTTGGTTTATAACCTTAACCAGGAATCAATTAATTCGGTAATTTGTTCTCGAGCTGCCATCAATTCGGGTAGATCATTTTCGGACTTTGGATACATGTTTGCACAATGCGCCGTTCCTATAATTTAAAAATCAAATAGTAGTTAATTTTTTTTAACAAAAGCTAATATAGGTATTTTATATTATAAGAATTTAATTTCTGCAGTAAAATTTAAATATTAGTATGTAATAATAAATAAACACATTTCTTTTATTATATTGTACTAAAATATATATTATTCGTATAATTAATATTTAATTTAATTAAACAAGATTTAAATAAGTTGTTTTTTGTGTGTTAGATAACAAGTAGTTGTAATAAAATTAGCTAGGCAATTAGTTCGTATAATTTATACATTTTTTATTTTATTATTTTCAGTATGTTACTAAGTTTTGAAAGGGAACAATGTGTTTATTATGTTTCTTTACAATGGTAAATACTACAAGATGATTACTCATCGAAAAGGTAAGATTCTTTATCTTTCAAACATTTTATTGTCGTATATGTTAACTCTGTGCACATATCGTATTTTGTCCCGTATTCTCACCTCACTTTTAAAAATGATTTTCGTCAAAAGTACATTTGACGTTTAATTAAAATTATTTATTAAGCAATTTGACTGATTTCGGGATGTTGAAAAGAGTTTGTGCCACACCCTTTTGGGCACATGGCGTGATTATGTATGTATGTATGTATTACGTATGTATGCATGTATGTATGTATGTATGAATTTTATAATATTAGATATAAGAAAAAATATCAATAATAGAAATACTATTCATATTTGATAAGAGGTAGAAGTAAAAATTTATTTTAAAGCAAAAAATCAAAGCACTCTTTTATAAACAAAAGAGGTGGGAATACGAGCATTTGTCTTTTCCTAGTAAATGGAATTCGTCTTTTAATAGAGATGTGCACAAAATTGTAGCATTAGTTTACTTTATTGGAGCGTAAATATAATTATCTTTTGATTATTAAAACATGTGGACCTGACTAGTGTCATTTTATTCAATTAATATGTTTTATTCTAGAAAATATTTTTATTTTTAATATATTTGTATATTTCAACATCTGAAGATATTTTACATACATATTTTTTTTTGTCTCGTAAAAAATCATGTAAAATTGAACCACATTAACTCGCTATTTCATTTCATTTTTCTTTTCGTTTACAAATTTAAAAAATATATAATAATAATAGACATTAAATAAACATAATAATTAGATTTAAAAAAAAACTCAAAACGTACCTTTGATGTAAATAGCTGGAGCGCCTTGTTCCTTGGTCTTCGTAATTCCCAAAGCATGCCACGGATCAATAGATCCATGTACGAAAACAACATTAGTAACTTCAATATCTAATCCGCCATAAAAAGTATTACTTCTATCAATGCCTCTTTGCAAGAAATCCATATTAAATTTCGGTCCGAAAATATCGGTACACATTTGAACGAAAAAGTCAATAGGAAATTTATCACCAAATATTTGCGGCTGATACGAACTAGTTTGATAGAAACCAAATTCGGTACAAGTTTGATAAGTCCATTGTCTAGCACCTTCATTTGTCAAACTCGTGTTCCGCAATTGTTTTATCATATTATCGTATTTAAAGTCTAAACAAGTTTGATTTGTTGCATTCAACACTAAAGAATTAATCTCGCCTAAGCGATCCAGAGGAGAGAGTTGCGATTTCTTCTGCGTCATAATATCGCATAAAGTATCAATTGTTATGTTCTTCAGTTTGGTATTGTTGGACATGCGATTGTCTTTATTGTATTGCACTATGCCGGCAAAATTGCTGGCTAGGTTTTCGTAAAAGTTAGCAATATCGTTACGATTACTAACTGAGTTTTCTATCGGATCGCAGAGTTTAAAGATTTTATTCAAACTACGCTGACCGACCATATGACGAGATAGAACGTCGATTTGTTTAGTGCCTTTTTGCACTTCTTGCAGACATTCATCGCTGTAGCTTGTCAAAGATTCGTCCACGACTTTGTAATATTCTGAAATATAGTTCATTTAAAATAATCTTATATTTTCTTACAAATTGCTTCTTTTACATTTGCCAAAATTAACTAAATACAAATATGATTAAATATCTAAATCGATCGTGCGAATAATAGTATACGATGTATAGTTAGAAATGAGATTTTAACGTGGGGTATGTGGTGTAAATAGGAGAAATCGGGTACGAAATAGATTAGTGTATGATGAGTGTGAAATTGAAAAAAAAATGTTATAGCAAAAGTTAGTGTTAGTCTGTTAAAATGGTTCGGACATCTTGAGCAAATGTCTATCTAATAAACGTTTGGTTAAAAAGATTTATATAAATGATTTTGATGGTATACGTTTGCGTGGACGTCCGATCAGTAGTTGCAGTGGTATGATTGAGAGTGCGTGAGCGAAAGTTTCCAAATAGTAGGAATAGAAGAGCATGTATGAGAGGAATTATGAATGTGGATGAAGCTAAAGTTGCTTGTCAAGATAAGAATGTTTGGAGGATACTGATTTCGGGATAATGAAAATAGTTTGTTCCCTTCTGGATATATGGCGTAATTGTGCATGTATAATGTATAGATATTAAAGTGCTCGCATTTTTAAATATTTCCCGATTCTGTTAATAGTATTACCAACTTTGTATCGTAATAGACTATTTATTCAATGACTTAAGCTCATGTGACACAACGCATTAAAGTGTAGAAAATGAACTAGGTAATTAAAGTAAATTATAGAAAATTGATCTACTGCGACCTTTAACACATTAATTTTCAGCATTTTAATGCATCGTGTCAACCGGACTGTATAATTGACTATATAAAAAAAAACCTTACCCATAAAATCAATTTGAGCCAGTAAAGGCCCGCTAGCACTCATGGCTCCGTGAACCAAATGCGGGTATTTGAGTCTCATCCAGGCTGCTAAAGATCCGGGATACGAACCGCCAAAGACAATCCATTTTGCGCTCGGCGACAGCTTATACTTATCGTTCATGTTTTGAATAAAATATGCAAGATCGGCAAGCGCTTGTTGACTGGAAAGATATTGTAAATTCTTCGTGGTTAAATCGGAAGGCGGATTACTTTTGCCGTAATATCGATGTTCCAATTGAAAGCATAAAGCGCCGAATTTCTGCGCATAGTCAATCCAAGCACCTTGCACCATCCAATTGGCTGTTATCTCACCTTCGCCTCCGATCATCAAGAAAACGGGACCGTTTATAGAATTCAGGTCGTAGAATGAATCGTTTGTGAAATATCTCTGTTCAATGTTAGAAAATATAACTTTGAGAAGAATATGAGAAACTAGTTTAACAAAGTTTACATTTAGTTATTATATTCAATTAAAAAAAAAAAACGTATTTATAGCCCCTTTTAGGTCACTTTAAATATTAGTTTTTTATTTATATATTTAAAATATTTAATATAGTATAATATTAAATTGTGCAATGTTTATTAAAGTTTAAAATTTATGTGAGAACTATTATCTATGTTTATATAATATTAAATAATTAAGTCATCGTAAATTATAATTCATTTTTTTTGTAAAAATAAAATAAAATATAAACAAAAACATTGTATAAATATTATGACAACATTTATATTTATTTTCATTCATCTGGTATATTAAATTAGCTAAACTTTGGCTCGTAACATAGCCCATTTTAGATCACTTTTAGTTTAAAGCCGTCAACATTTTAAAATTCATTTTTACTTTTATTATTTATCAAATATAAACTAGTTTTATAAATTAAATACTTTTTATTATATTTAACATTTTAAAATATAAATAATGCTAAAAATAGTTCTAAAATTTTTTAAATAAATACTTTCAGATATACCTACGCACTTTTATCTAAAAAGTACTCTAAAGGGGGCTATGAATACGGGCCTAGTTTTTTCATTTGTTAATCAGATTATAACAATTATTCAAATGTTTTATTGCTTATATACACTAACAATATCCAGAGTAATATTTTACAAAATAAATTTATCAATATTTTCAATAGTATAAAAGACATTGTAAAGAAAAGTTGCACGAACAGAAATTCCTTAAAGTTTTATTGTTTTTATTTGCAAAACATAACCTCTTTATGACATATATCGTTTTACCTGTTTCCATGTTCGTTCATCTGTTGGATTAAAATGATCCAATTTTTGAATGAACCATTGTTCCGGAGGTAATATGACATTTTTTGGAACTTCTGGAGCGCCAAGATTACCTCCGTAACGTCGTCCTAAATGAAAATGTTTCCATGCACTTATACTATTAAAATAACAAGAAATTAACGCTAAACATATTAATATCTTCATTTCTTATAGTCTTATAATCACCAACGATAACTGCAAACTGCTTTGTTTAGCTTTATTATTTATAATATTACGGAAAAAAAGTTTAATCTACATAACCTATGAACTTAGCGGTATCTTATGTATGATCTTATGTACAGTTATAACATAAAAATATCTATATTTTATTAATGAAATTAGTAGTTATTTTTCATTTATTTAAATAACACTATCAGTAATTTTTCTATATAAATTATTTAAATTTGAATTCATAATTTTACAAATAAAATTGTAGATTGTAGTGACATCTCTGTGCAGTTTTGTACACTTAAAATACGCAAATATTTTATTCACTTGAAATAACTGGAATTAAATTGATTTATAAAGATAAATTTAGTCATAAAGAATCAGTTTAATAATATAAATCAAAAATGTTGACTGACGAAAGTATACCAAACGATTTCTATAATACATCGGCGATAAATATTAACGATGATTTTAATAATAGTGTTAAAAATAAAACAAATTATTCTACATCGTCTTTAATGGTAAATACCGTAAATTTTAATCAATCTACACCATCAAATCACCATAAAAATCCAATATTTATCGACAAAATTGAACATGAAAACTATACATTCGTTAAAGATGAATATTTAGCATTGCAAAATGAAGAGAAAGAATTTAGAAATAATTTATCCGCAATTTATCAGGTAAAATATTATTTAATCTTTAATGTAATATGTTACGAAAATTCTAATTTAGAAGATGATTTTATTTATTAAAATTATTAAGAATTTTTATATTAATAAGAGTTTTTATATTCAATTTATTACACTTTTTAAATCCAGAAACATTTTTGTAATATTGTAGTATTTTATATACATAATTGAGAAAAAAAATTAGTAATGTTGCTAAAAGTGCAAAATATTGAATTTATAAAATTTTCTGGGCTGATATGGCGTGGTCGATCTATCCTCGTCGCAGACGTTTTGCCATACATCGTAGATAGCATCTTCGGTGCTTGGTGACTGAATTCATTCCCCAAGCAATGAGGATGCCATCTACGATGTATGGGAAAACGTCTGCAACGAGGACCGAGCGATCACGACATACCAGACTCAAAAATTTTATAAATTCAATGGATACCGGCCACAAAAGTCTGAAGATTACTAGTACAAACGAACTCAAACTCCAAATTTATATTTTTATAGCACGAATATGAACAAAAATATTCAGGGTTACTTGAAAAACTTGCGAATAAAATTGATAATATGGAAGTTGAAATAAATGCACTGAAAAATCCAACTACACCTCGTTGTTTATTAATTCGCCGTAAAAATATTCAATCTAGTGTGATCAGAAACACATTCTTCCAAAATCATTCTTCGTCATCAAATAAAACGTCAAATTTATCAGAAACGTCTGTCTTTGAAAATAGTCCATGCAACACATTGGATATTTATGATGGAGAATATTTGAACGACAATATAATGTCTTCTGCAGATACAACTACATCTACTACGATTAATATAACAAATGAATCACTTCTAAACAAGAATCTTTTCCAAAAAAAACCAGAGAAATTATCGAAAAACAAAAATAATCCGTTTATTGTTTTTGGTAATAATCAATCAAAATCAATCGATGATAATTCTTATGATAAAAGCGATGAAAGATTGTTGAGACCTATTCTTAAACCAGAAAACAAATGCACAAATTTTGTTCAAAATATTTGCAATAGATCTTCAAAATTCCTGTATAAATTGAAACGGAAAAAAATCAATAAGGTTGTACCGCCGACGATTAAATATTTTAGTCCCAATTCTGATAGTGGTAATGAATCCGTCAAACGAATTTGTTCGTCTTGTAAAATGATAAATAGCGACGCAAGGTACGAAATATAATCTTACTAATTTATTTTTATTCGATTTGTTTTTAAAAAATTACTATTTTAATTACTGATTTAAGTATTGTAGCAATTTATTTTTTGTTAACTTGAATAAATTGACTTAAACAATATACTATATTAAATTATATTTTTTTTTAATAGATTTGAATGGGAACAATGGAAATTAAATTCAGACGAAGTAAGAAATTTTGATTTTCTTATTTTAAACAGATTTTAATAAAAACTGAATGAAATTTCTTACAGGAACTTCTGAATAATTTAAAAACTTGTGCCGAAGATTTGTCACGAAAATTAAATGATTTTAAACAGATGACTGAAATATTTTTAGAAAAACGAAAAAAATGATAAATCTAGAATAAAACTTTAATACATTATTTCTTATCTGTCAGTTTCTTACGTCAGTTGTGCAATTTTTCGTACCAAAATTAAATTCCATATTATTTTAGTTTTACTAAAGTTTTATTAAAGTTTTACTTGTTGTAATGTTGTAATTTTAATATAAATTTATGTTGTATTAATATAAAATTTTAATTTAGTATTTTTTGAATAAATAATTAAAAAAGATTTGTTTAATTTTTCTGAATTAATGTGTTTGTTACAAAAAAAATTGATTCAATAAAAATAAAATAAAATCTTTTTAATTATTCATTTAAAAAATACTAAATTAAAATTTTATATTATTAAGTATTTTGATGTACAGTAGAACCTCGATTATCCGGGCCAGCCGGGACCGAGCCTTCGCCGGATAATTGAAAACACGGATAATCCAAAGACCTCATTTTTATTTTTTTTAATAATTTATTCAGACAAATACATGTGTCAAACGAATGTCTGTTTACGTTTAACTAACGAGTCGGTCGGCAGTTGGCGAAAATAATAAGTAAACACATAAACGGAGGATTTCTCGAGCCGAACTCGGGTATTCCCCGAAGCGAACGTCTGAACGGTGCAGCCACGGTCAGCCACGGATAATCCGCGCACGGATGACATTTTAAAAATGCCGCACGAAGAATCCGCCGCCAGGATAATGCGCGCACGGATAATCGGGGTTCTACTGTATTTTGATATTTTATTATGTTGTAATTTTAAAATTTTATAAATTTGTGTTGCATATTCATTAATACAAAATTTTAATTCAGTATTTTTTGAATAAATAATTAAAAAATTGTAATTGTTATGGCTGATACAAACTCGGTTTTTGGGTGTTTTATTTTATTTGTTTATTTTATGTCTTATGACAGCTGCATTGTTTTAATTGTTTAAAATAGATATTAGTTAATACCGATTTTGTACTGAACTTCTTAAAATAAGCCTATAAGATTTCATTCACAGTTCAAATAAAATGTTAAGACAAAAAAAGTTTTTCCGGTATGCAACAAGCTTAATCACAAAATAAATAAAACAAAAAATATGTATTTTTTGTTTTTATTACATAAATATTTTAAATAAATCCAAACAATTCCAAAAATAATTTTTTCATTATCCTTTACAATTTATAAAAAAGAATATCAAATATTTTATTATACAATATAAAATTTTGTACAATTTCAAATTGTTGTGTTGATAAAAAAAAGGGTTTTCCATAAAATATTGGATTATGTTTGAAGTTAAAGCAATGTGTTCTTCAGATGCCTCATTAAGACAAAAGTACGGTAGTTGATAAAGGTGGTATTATATCACGCATAACTGCCACAATCGCAAGCATCGTCGCCGGTACCTTCTTGACCCGTTCCACCAAACATCGTCGTGTACGAAGTCTTCAGGAAATTAACATGGCCTTGAAGTGATCGTATTCGTAATTGTGCCTCTTCGAAATTCTCATTTAGATTATTGATTTGAGCTTGCATCTTTTGGCGTATCTATTGAGAAGAAATAATATATATTTTTAAAAAAGTTACCACTGGCCTACGGCTGCCTGTGATCTTCCTGATATAGCGAACTTTTTCAATACATACCTCATCTCTGTCCTTCTGTGCCGATCTTGCCATTGCTCTCGCCTGAGCCAGCTGTCGTTCCAAATCGGCAATCTGTCCCTGCATACTTCTGCGCACCGTCTCACATCGGTCTTTGGTGCGTGCCACTTGTCGTGCACTCTCTTCCCGTACGGATTCGAGTTGCGATGTAAGCTGTACGACTTCGTGCAATTTTTCATCGAGTCGTTTCTCGTTCTGAGAGGCCATTTCTTCAGCACGCACCAGATCGGTTTTCAGTTTCTCGCAATTCTGCTGCATATCATTGCAACGACATTCCCAACCTTTTACTTTCGTTTCGAGATGATTGCGTTCATCGTCACCCATTTGCTGATCGTTACGGACCTTGACAAAGAGAATTTTCATAAAACAAATTTAATCAGTATATACAATATTATATTCTTATATTACACATGGCGTATTATATATTAGGTTTTTTTGTATTAGTACTTTGTTTTTTGCTTAAATCGTAATTAATTTATTTTGATCAACTAATTAAATCATTAGTTAATTGACTTTTCAAAATAAATTAATGTCAATTTAAGCAAAATCAAAATACTATAACCAAATATAATCAGATTTTTTTAAAAAAAAGATACTGTTTCTAAAGCATTTGTAAAATACCAGATTTTTCTATAAAATAATGACGTTATTATGTATGTAAAATTTAAACATTAATAAACATTAAAGAAATATGATATAGATTTTTTTTTGTGAAATTAATTAAGTATCATATTAAAATAATATTTGAGTAAAGAAAAAAATTAAATCGAAGTGGTATTTTTGGTGTATGTATTTGTATTTTTATATATTTATTATAATTATTTTTCTAAATATTTGATCAACATGATTTATGTTTGACAAAATATTTAAATTTATGCTTCTTTTACAGATTCGAAAATGTATTTAATTAATGTTTCAAAAACTAAAATTATATTCAAAGAAAAATGCTTTTGGGTTTAATTCTAAAATCTATATCATTTTTCTTTTATTATTACAATGAGTTCTGAAAGGTTTTTTACTTTGTTAAAATTAAATTGTTTTTGAAGATACCATCTGGAATGTCGAAATATTGAACATTTTTAATAAAAA
Source organism: Clivina fossor (assembly GCA_963966155.1). Classification (NCBI taxonomy): domain Eukaryota; kingdom Metazoa; phylum Arthropoda; class Insecta; order Coleoptera; family Carabidae; genus Clivina; species Clivina fossor. The sequence continues at coordinate 22,905,931 of OZ014552.1, read as the reverse complement.
TAATTTATTTAATAAAAGGATTGAAACCTGAGTATTTCTTATGCATGCATGGCAGAAACTTCAATAGGACACTTAAATAATAATAAAAAATGTACCTTATCCATTTCAGATAATAAGGCGTGTTCCTTTTCCTTCATCATCTGCAATTCACGGCTCAATGCTTCTGCATTTCTTTCGGCTAGCATTCTAACTTGTTGTTCTTCTTGTACTTTCAACTGGGTGGTCTTCAGTATATCGGGCAGTGGACTTAATTCGGCCAATTTCTCTTGGAACTGATTCTTAACGCGTTGAATTTCCATCGTGACTTGTTCGCTAACACGATTATTTTCCATTTCCATCACATCGATTTGACGACGTTGTTCTTCGACTTGTTGCTGCGCTTGAAGATATTTGTTGCGATAATCTTCCAACTGGGAAGCTTGGTCGCCTAATTATTGAAAATGTTTCAAGAATTAATTAATCCTTACATAAGTGGCTTATAATAACTTACCAATAAGTGCTCTCAGTTCTTCCAATTCATCTTGAGCCTCTCTGAAGCGTTGCTTAGCAACAGTTAGCTGTTGTTCCTGTTCGATGAGTTGTTCTTTAGAGCCCAATAGTTTATTACGTTCCTGATCATTCTTTCGCATCTGTTCCTCTAAATCCTTAGCCTGCATTTCGGCCTGACGTTTATGTCCATCCATTTCGTTGCAGTGACATTTTAGTTTCTCGTTATCAGCACGTAATCCGGCGACTTCTGTTAGCTTTGCTTTGTAATCATCTTGAAGACGATTGTATTGTTCGCGAAGTTCACGGAGCTGTTGCTCGGCTGCAGCACCTAAATATCATTTTCCGAAAGATATTAAGAATTTTAATTGGAAAAATACTTCTGGACAAAATTAACCCCATCGCTTTGTATTTTATATTTGAACTAAATCTCTTTCACATACCCGGTCTACAAGGTCCGTGACAAGTTGGCCGACAGGTGTGCTGAGGCGTCTGTGGAGGAGGTTGTGCTTGTTGACTGGCCATCCGGCGTGCCTGTTCCATCTCCATACGTTCGCGTTGAACAAGGGTGAGTTCTTCTTGCATTTTACGCACCTCCCCCTCCATCATTTCGACTTGCTTCTCCAACGCGTTGGTCGTGTGCGAATAATGTTGAAGACGATTTTCGACATCGGCGGGACAGACACCCTGACCCTGACCTGATCCGCAGGGCATTTCTGGCCGCGGACGACATTTACCCTACAGATTAAATCGTAAATAGGTATATACTTATAAAATGATTATTTGGAAAAAATGGATTTTGTTATAATCGATATATAATGTTTACAGTTAGACATTATTTTGTATATTTGGAGAAAACAACTACTTGAGCATTAATTAAATTGTTTATTAGTTTTACAGATTCATGTTACGTCCAATACTTTGAAATCAAAGACTTTATCATTAAGAAACACATATAAAATGTAAAATATATTATTATCTATTTTATTTAAAATTTTATTAATACTGTGTACTATTGTTCGAATTCGCTGGCCGGCGTTTCTGTTCGTTGTAAAATAAAAAATAATTTAATCAACTACTTGGCTTAAAATATCAGTAGTTTAGACCGGAACTCGTCGCTGCTCTATGCGAACAATAATTATTAAGCGTTTTTTAAAAAGTATTTATTATGGAAAAAATATTTTTATTAAAAAAAGTAAACAAAAGTAACATAACATAAAAAAAGTAACATAATATAATATTCAAAAATACATCGTGATATTAAATTACAATTACATCGTGATATTAAATTACAATTAAAATTATGAATGTGAGAATGTGACATTTCATCTTCAATTAATTCATTTTAAAATTAATTTATGACAGCTAATACTAAAATGTCAAATTTTAAAATATTTCAAAATTTATTTTATAACCACAAACGTTAGGCATTATAATATATTATATATAATAATATTATTATTTTAAATAAATATTAATATTGCTGTTACACATAATAAATAACTAATAACCGTAGTAAATACCAATAGTACTTGAACGACAATGGAATAATAGCTGTATTCTTTTTACCTAAAATTTACTGAGATCTCAGCTCACTTCAGATAAACTCAGATAATACTTATTCTTTTTATCTTAACTGAGCTACGACAAACTGAGTTGGATACCTTCCCCCCTTTCCGATTCTGCTGCACCAGCAAAATAATCTCAAAATGAAGTGAGATACTCAGTTAAGTAGTAGGGGTTAAGTTTATATCGCTGTTTTTAAGGTTAACCGCGAAAAATGTCATACGAAATTACTTATGAAACAGGTATTGTAATCAATTAATTCAAATTGAATATTCTTTAAATTGTCACTTATTCGTGTTCTCTTGCTAGAGTTTGAATATCTTGTTCTTTTTAAAGCAACTCAACTCACTTCACTTCGTTTCACCTCACTTCACTTGCCAACTGAGCTGAGTTAATTTTGGTAAAAAGAATACAGCTATTATAAACAAATTCGATAAAAATATAGATATTTAAACGTTAGCACTGAAAAATAATAACAAATATGTTTGAAACAATTAGAAATTAATATATTTCAATATAATAATTTAAAAATCTCACCTCATTTTTATTTTTACTCATATTTTAAACATATTTTTTTGTTCTGTCAACGACAACTAATTTAAAAATGTAAGTGTCAAATAGTTTTTCATATGTTTTATCATGAAAATTTCGTTCAAACAACAAATTAAATAGATTCAATTCAAATTATTAAATTATTTCAAATTAAATATTTGTAATTGGAAAAATTGTCAAAAATAAATATGTTAATAAAAGATTTTCAGTAAAAAAATTTTACATATGTACGTAGCCTATTTTTTTTTTTTTAAATAAAAATACGTTTACTAACTTGTACTGTCGCCAGTTTGTCGTTTAATGCGGTATTTTCTTTGGCCAAAATTCTCATCTCAGCCTGCAAATTGCAGACTTTTCTTTGAAGATGTTCGCAGGCTTTATCCTTGTCGAGTAACTCCTCTTGCAACTGAAATCTGGTTTAAAATATGTCAAGAAGTGATGATGTCTTGAATTATAAGTTTTCCGTTTGATTTTATTCTAGCTATTCACGAAATTCACGTTTTTATCCCACATTTTTTTAAAAAAAACTAATAAATATTTAAACTATATAAAATAATATTTCAAATTCATAACCACAAAGAAAAAAATATATATTTTGTAAACAAATTTGGTTGGCATGGAATCTGTAACTATAGTTACGCGAATAGAATTTTTATTAAAACAAAAAATTATCATAGTAAAATATCTTTCAGAACTCATTATGCTGTGTGTCCGAAAAGTCTGGACTGGGTCAAATATCTCGAGAACGAAAGGTTGGATTAACACGATTGCAAGGGAACGTTGTTTTTGACACAATTATCTACCGAATTCTGTTGTAAAAAATCACCCCCACCCCTCCTAAGGGGGTGAACGTAAGGGTAGTTTTAAAATTTTAAATGGAAATCCCCAATTTCTTTTTTATTTTTGGATTCCTTGACAAATTCTGTGTATGGCCCCAAAATTTTACACCCAACCCTCGCCTCCCCTCCACAGGGGATGAAAAAAATGAATTTTTATTTCAATCATTTTCTTTATTTTTTCATCCCTTGTGCAGAGGTGGCGGGGGTTGGGGGTGAAATTTTTGCTCCGACGCCCTTAGAATGTTTCCTAATTTGACAAAAAAAAAATCGGAAAAATACTTTTAGCTCTTAATTTTAACAATAAACCGTGCCTATAGCGGTCTATCACCCACCCCATAATATGTTTCAAAATGATGTGTATTAAAATAAGAAAAATGTCCCGTACTGAATTCTTTTAAATTATACAGCTATATTGACAACTATCAATTGTCATACCACAATATTTTTGCTTCAGATTTAAACTCAATTGTTCAAACACAATAGAAAAAACATTTTTAACCGCAAAAATTCAATTAAAGTTACTTTAGTAAACGTCGCTTTCAAACATGTTATGAGATGGGTGATGTACAATGTAATTTGTGAAAAATAATTTTAAATTTATAATGTATATATGACATACCTTTTCCCTTCTAAATCAACATTATCCATGGCTAATTTTTCTTGCATGTCGTAACTATCGCTTAAACGTTTTGCTATACCATCCTAAGAAAATTTTATGAAAATATATTTTGACAAAGCTTTAAAAAATACATCTGACGACAATTTATAAACTTTGAATTTCATAATTTCATTTGGATTAGTAAATTGGGATTTAAAAAAAAATGTAAACTTAAATAAATTGTTTGTTTGGAGAAGGCTGATTTCAGGATAATGGAAAGAGTTTGCGCCACATCCTCTTAAGTACATGGCGTGATTGTGTATGTATGTATGTAAACTTAAATATGAAAAATTATCAATATTATTTAACTATTTCACAACTTTATAGATTTGTTTGAAAATAAACCACTTTGCAAACTAGTCACGTTCAGAGTATGCGAAATATAGAATTAGTTTTTATTTATTCGTACTTCGCATACTCCAGATAGTTTCAAACTAGTTTCATACTAGTTATCCATATAAGTATATAAATGAGCAAAGATTACTAATCTCAGTTTGTAAAAATTTGACAGTTGTAATTCATATTTTATAAGATTGATAAAAATTAATTTTAAAGTAACGAATATTATGAGTTAGTTTTCAAAAATATTTTATCTTGTAAAACTTACAACAGCAGCAGGTGGCGGCATTAAAGATGGTGGTTTTTTGTGTTCGCAAGGACTATCACTTCTTTTTTTCTTCTTTTTTGTATCGGTATCACATATAATAATCTTCGGCATATTATTTTCTGTTGTACCACATATGATAACTTTCGGCAGCATATCTTCCGGTAATTTTTCTTGTATTGGTGGTAATTCGGGCACTTTCTTCAAATGAGAATCGGCAAATGCTACTAAAGCTTGAATTAATTTCGTTTTGTTTTCGAAATCTTCCATATGCTTTACAAGTTCTATGTTCATTTCTTCAAGTTCCTTGGCTTCTACTGCTGTCATATGTTCTTTCTATAATATTTTTTTTTTAGATTTAGTATAGAAGATATTCTTAAAGTACTAGTACGAAAATAGTTTGTATAATTTATCTTTTTTGAAAATTTGATATGACAATACCATCATTAGTGCTGCAACTTTTTCCTTAAGCTCATTTATAACATTTGCCGTATTCCGAGCTTGAATTTCAGCTTGTTCAAGTTCAGCAAGTACCTTATTATCAATAGGCATAAGATCTTTTTGTTCTGTTCGTTCACCTCCAGCCATTGCTAAATAATATTAGAAAATTGTTGATTTATTTTGTTTATGAAAAAGTGCTTTTATTTTTTGCTTTAAAATCAATTTTATTTCTACATCTTATTAAATATGAGTAGTATTTTTATTTTTGATATATTTTTAAATATCTAATATTATAAAATTCAAATAAACTAATTAAAATTGCTAAATAAGTAATTTTAAGTAAATGGCAAAAGTAATTTTAACAAAAATCACTTTTAAAAGTGAGAATACGGGTCAATGTAATTTAAATTGTGTTTAGAACTTTTTGCAACTGATAATTTTTACCTTTGATAGCTTTAATATCCTTTGTGACATCATCCATTTCATCTAATGCTTCTGCATCTAATTGCTAAAACAAAAATATCAAAAATTAATTACTTTTATTGGATTTATTTCACAAAACTAAACAAAAATACTTCAACAGCCGTTTTCAACTCTTCCAACGATTTATCCAACAATTTCTTAAATTCTTCATCTTCTTCACGTTTTGCATCACCACCTTCTTTCTCTTCGTCTTCCGGTATACCTACTTCTTCTTCCGCCATACTCACCTGCGAATTACTCTGGGTTTGATATTGGGAATTCGATGTGGTTTGAAAACTATCCGATCGTAGATCGACTTGTGACTGTGTTTGAGACTGTGATTCAGATAATAGTAAATCACCAGTAACTTGATCGGATTTGGTTAAATCTTCTTTAGTCTCAAAATCACCAGCACCAACGTCTCGATTAGTTGGTGATTGTTGATCAGTCTTAGATGATGGAGAGGATTTAAATGATTTTGACGACTTGGATGATCTATTCGAAGCAGAATCTAAATTCCATTCAGTTGGATCAAAATCCGATTCGCCTAATTCGCTTTTGGGACTAACGAATTGCTCTTCTGATTCAGTTTCTTTTGTCTGCAATTTTGAAAAAGATTTTTTTAAGTAGAGTTTTAATCTCTACGTCTGCACTTTTTTATTTTAATAGTTCTATGAATCTAAACCTTGAAACAAACAGCATTAGTCTAAATTATTGAAGCTACTTTAATTTGTCTTTACTCAAAATCAATCCAAAATGAAAACTCCTGTATATTTACCTATCAAAGTATATATAAAAACAAAGAATTTCGTAAAACTTTCGAAATTTCAAAAATCATACCGTTAAATTGGCATTAGTTATCTTCTTATGCTTATGAGAATGATAAGTATCATTAACCTTAATCCATTCTGTGTTTTTGTGATAGTTAAACTCGTTATATCTACGTAAAGTTTTTCGAAAATGTGTGTCTGCGTCACCAATATGAAATGAAACTTTTCCTCCAAACAAACTATTATATTTTTGCAACGTATGTAAATTTTTCTTGATAAACGAAGTTGACAATGATTTATGGTTGTTCGAAATCGAATTTTGACTTTTTGTTGTAGTCAGCTTCTGTTTTGGCACATTAATTCGTTCGTGTAAACTTCTCTTACTCTAAAATTGGAATAAAAATAAAACGATTTGTATTGTTTTTAAGGGGTGAACTACCAAATTACCTTCATGGTTTTACCTGGTAAATTTTCTAATTTTCTCAAAATATTTTAATTAAGTTTAATAAATAAAATTGATGACAATATAGTTTTTGGCAATAGAAAACAAAAATGAAACGATTTAAAAATTATCAATAAATATTCTCATGCCTACTACAGATATAACAATGATTCTGTCAAAATATCATTCTTTAAATTAAAATGTGAAAATGAAAATAAAAACATTAAGCACTGCCATAAAATCCACGTTACAATAATTTCCAATATAAATAGAACTTCAAAATGGTTTCAGTTTAAGAATTACAAAAATTATTGAACTTTCAAAATCTAACAGCAAAGAAATAATACCAGAAGAGAATTTAAGAGAAAAAAAAAGAAAATATGGATATTGAAGAAAGTATAAATACTAATAAAACCCCAATTGATAAATTAAAAACTAAACAAGTTTCCAATGTTAAAAATAAACAAGGAATATCATCATTAAAACCGGTTACACTTGAAGCCAAAAAATCACATGTAATAAGAATTACATTTTTAAAATTTTATATTATAATTTTTATAATATTTCATACATTGTTTTTCGAATAAAGTAAAGGACAATTTTTGTAATATTTTTTTAATGTTTAGTTCATTTAACATCAATTTACATAAAGAAAGTTAAAAGTTTAAAAATAGAATTTTAATGTGAAACAATTATAAACCGAAGATATTAAAATTAATTTTGAAATAAATCAAACCTTTATATTTTATCAAGTTTTTTATGTTACCGAAGTTTTATTGTATACAAAAATTTTCAGAACAGTAACATGCTAAATATTCTACAAACTAATTCGAATGAAACATTATCAGAAATGAGTAGTTTGTCGACCGCCGAAAGCAGTGATACTCTAAATATAATTGAAGAAGATTTTCTTGAAGATGAAGTAGAGAGCTATGTAGGAATTGCGGAAGAAATCCAACAAAATGAAACAGTACCGGATTATAATATCGAAGAAATATCAGATGAAATCAATAACAACATTGAAACTATCTCTTTGAAACAAGAAAATGGAAAAAAGCAAGTAAAGAATAAAAAGAAAACGAAAAAAAAGAAATAAATTGTAAAACAATAAAAACGTTAATAATAATAAAATAAATGTTAATTTTATTGATACATATAATTTTGTTGGTTTTGAAAGAATTAATTTTATATTAGAATATTATTATTTTTTAATTAATATAAAATATTGCCTTGTAATGTATTTCAGAATCTAGAAATTAAAATTTGAATATAATTTAATTTTATAATGAAACTAGCCAGAATTTAAATTAAAAATATTACTTCTGGTATTAAAACCTTACGACTACGTCTGATTTGGAATCCACTGTAAACTGTAGGTCCTGTACTAGTTTATGGGCTAATGATACAATTGACAATGCAAGTAAAAATTGATAAGAAACTATATGATCAGCTTTTCAAGCATATAGCTCCATGTTCCGCTTAAGAATTACGTAAACTGAAATTTGTTGTTTTTATATTACTGTTTGTCTGGCCGGATTTCGTCGCTGCTCTACGCGAATGCACGACTTGCAGTTTTGAAAAAATGTCTAAATGAACGATCATGGAATAAGTATTTGGGTACTTTAGGTCAAGGCTCTTCTAGGACTGTCGTATCAAATATGATATTACAAAGAGTGCATGATTATTTAGCGCTTTTTAAAGTAATTTTGCAATTAGAGAAAATAATAAATATGTATTTCTAAAAATATTGATTTTATTATGTTCTTCAATACAATAATATCTAAATTTTATAAAGTCTAATAACCCTTTGTCGCCTTTTTCTTCATTGCTAATCTCAATCTCATTACAAAATTTATTCTTAGTTCTCTTCTTCTGGTGGCGCATCTTCTTCTAATAATGCCTCTTCGTCTGGTGGTGCTGCTTCTTCTTCTGGTGGTGCTGCTTCTTCTTCTGTCTTTTCACTTGCCACTGTTTCTTCTTCAGCTTGTTCTTCTTCTTCAGTTTGTTCTTCTTCACCTGCAGCTGGCACATCTTCTTTCACCTCGACATTTTCCTCGTCTTGCGCCGCAGCATCGCTCTTCAATACTTCGGGTGGTGCATCTGTTTCCGTTTCATCCTCCTTGTATACTTCCTCTTTTTGCCAACAGGGACGTTTGGTCTTCTCGCGTGGCTCACAAATTAATATCGTGGGTAAATTGAATTCGTTTTTACCACACATTACCACTTTTGGAAGTATATCTTCTGGATGCTTTTTTTGAGGAGCGGGAAGTTTTTTCGATTTTTTATCCGACATTTTAGCTTGTTTTAGCTTATATTTTAGTTAATTCTAATATACAGACTCAAAAGTTTAAGAAGCTAGTTTGTATTCTGAGTTTTGAAGAATTCCAATAATATATCAATAAAACGTTCAATTTATCACTGTAATAAGTAAAGAATACGAAAATAATTTTTGTTAGCAATTAGCTCCGTCATCAGAACATGTCAAAATAGCACCTTTTTAAATTTGAAAAACTCCACTTATTTCCTATAAATTTACTATTAAAAATATGTTATAAAACAATTAATAACAGAATTACTTACATTATAAGTTACAATTAGTTTTCGCTTAAAATTTTCTTATTTTTTCGAAGCTTTTGTTAGTTTTTCTTATTATATTTATTTATAAAATTACTGTGTGAGCTGTAAACAAAATATACAATTAAATATATATATTACATTTATTTTGTTGCATAATGAATAAGTAAAAAAAATACAAATAAATCTGTTTCAATAATACACAAATAATATCGTAAAAATGTCCGATGATTCATATTTATAGATATAAAAAAAGTTCAAACTAGATTTTTTCAAAATATATTTTTTTTAATTATATCGCTATTGTAGTCTACATTCAAAATGTTTACCTTCATTTTGATATACGTAATTTTTTTTTGAAATTTTATTTTAAACGCACAAAAATTTTGAATGATAAATATTTACAGACAAATGAAAAATTATTACATCTTTTTTTGAAAATTATATAGCCTACTATAAAAAAATTGTTATTATTTCAGTAAAGGTTGAACACTTATAGAATTAAATATATATTTAATACATTTTTATAGTTTTAATTAAAAAAAGTATTAAATTTATGTAGCGCGCCTGAAACATAGTTTGAGCTTTATTCAATAGGAGGCACCAGGCAGTAGAACTGAAATTTGACAAATGTCTAGACTTGGACAATCATTCCACATTTTCAGGTAGTTATTACAGGCTAAATTGAGTTCAGGTTCGTTTTTTAATAAATATTTTATTAATAAATCATCTACATATAATATTCTATCAATTTACTGCAATAACATAAAATGTTTTTTCTTACTAACATTTTCGTACACCGTATTAATCGCCTAGTGAAGTGTCAAACCATGTCTTTGACATAAATTAATTCGTTATTTTACTAATTAATGCCGTTGCCAATAAATTTATGTTTTTTCTCGTTTCATACACGATTCAAATGGTTAATTAGTTGAAACGGACCGCGATTTTTTTTGTGCAGTTCAATGGCAAAAGTCGTACATTTTACATCTTTGTGTTATCAATCCGTATTTATAAAAATGTAACAAATATTTTTTTCATTCTCAAATTCAACATTTTCGTTATTCTCAATCAAGTTGTATTTGTTTGTGTTTAATATATTTTTATTGCATGTGCAAAGTGATTAAGTTTCTGTGAGATATTTTAACCTAAACGATTGACATTTTGTGTTTCAAATATACTTTATATTCGTATTGCTAAATTATAAAATATTGTGTTAAATACAAGAGTTATTCGGAATATTCGTTGCTTTGTTATTAATATGCGATCTGAAATATTATCAGTACAAATTTAAAATCATTCCAATACAGTTGTTGATTGTATACAGATATCTGTTTAATCAGAACATAAGGTAATTTTCTGTCAATTTATTTAGTTATTATTTTCAATTTAATCTTTTACAAATTATTTTTGAAAATACAACAATAAATTAATCATAGTTACTTGTGTCATGAAAATAACAATTGGTAATTCTATTACTAGTTTCAATATTTTTAATCATAAATTTTTGCTCATACAATGAAAGCTTAATTTTCTTAATTAACTCGATAAATGATTGTACTTTTAATACATAAATTATTATTAAGTTTTTGTTGTTTTATACATCAAAACACGTTTATATTGTTAAAAAAAAAACGTTAATATTTTTGTACCTTGATTAAACAAGTGCCTAAACTGATATCAATCAACAAAGTCAATAAAATATTGTTGATTTGTACGTATGAATTTAATATTTTTTTATATGTATATTTTATTGTTTATTGAATAATGTAATAGAATGAATTTTCCGAATAACTTTGAGATTATAATCTACAAATTTGACATTTTACAATTAATATTTTAATAATATCCCACATTGTCATTTTTAGTTAAAATGTCACAGTTAATAAAACGAAATTTAAAATTTTACCAACAACTGTAATTATTGAAAAAATATTATAATTTATTTATTAAATAAATATCATGCTTGCTATCTTTAAAATATACCTAAAGAATGGCAAAACTTTTACATTTTATTTGAATTTTATGTCTATATATTACTAGTTAAATTATATATGTTGGGTCTTTGTCTTTTTTAGGTATCACCTGATTTAAAAATGGCCTGTAGTTATTTCTACCCTTATTCTGCACATTTATAACATACATCACATCCAAAACAAAACACGTAACACACTTAAAATCTAATTAGAACAGCCTCCTCCCCCACTCTGAACCCCCCGATAAGATAACACAACTTTTGAATGCAATGGAACCTGCAGAATTATTCTCTTGTCTTGAATCAAATCAACCCCATATTGTTGACGATGCCAAAAAGAAATTACATCAAACATTTAATATAAGTAAGTTATCAGTTTTCTTTTTTTTTGTATTTTTTTCTAATAAGTAGAAGTAGATCATGTTGCATGAAGACAAAGAGAGAGATTAAGCAAAATTAAATTTTATATTTTCAAAAAATATTTATCAAGGGGAAAACCATTTTCTCAAATTGTACAAATTTTAAGTATGATTATTGGAATTGTAGTGTTTTTGTTTTTGTTGGTTTTTACAAATTTTACAGATTTTGGTACAGATTTTTCTCAAGATTTTATATAATTTTAAGAAAATAGTTGATTTTACATGATTTAAAAGGATTTTACTAAGATTTTAAAGGATTTTTATCAAGATTTATGAGGGATTTTAAAGGATTTTACTAAGAATTAAAGAAATTTTAGAAATGCAAATAATAGTATTTTGAAAAAATTAGCATTTTTTGGCCATTACTTTATGAAACTCCATAGTGTCAATTATTTGTATAATGACAATGTTTGTCGAAACTGCAGTCACTACAATTGTTGTTTTTTTATTTTAATAGTATTTAGCTTTTTGTCATCAGGAATGTTTTGCTACAAACGCATTCAACGCCCGACAAAATACATTTATTTGCATTTATAGTTTATTGTCACTTTTCAAAACACTATTATTTGTGGTTTATTGTATTTTCTATTCGATTATTATGAGCAAGATGTCGATTTTGTTACGAAATTCGTGTACTGATCACTATTTTAAAATACAAATATATGTGTTTCTAGCCAAAGAAGCATGGTTAATAAACGGTTTATACGATTACTATCTGTCAACGAATTCAGCACGCTCGATCGAGATACTGGTTAGTGTCCGTGAACCGCACGATAAATATTTATTCGACAGATTATGCGAATCGCTAAAGAATCCATCTAATAAATTGCAAAGCTTAACCGTTCTTGGCCATGTGTTACGACGACAACCAGCCTGGCTCTATAAAATTACCCAGCATCAACTGTTGAAAGATCTTCTAAAACTGTTAAAGGTAACAGAAAAAAATTACATAAAAATAAATTAATAAAAAAAAAACAACATAAAAATACACGTTTGTAGATAGGAATTTTTTTTAGAAGTGAAACTTTTTTTAAATCGCGGTAGCTAAGTCTGCTCGGGCTGTAACTTAAAGATATACTTATTTATATAATAAAATAGAAAGAAATTTATTAGACAAATACATTCTAAAAAGAAGTTATGTAATTTTAGCTACAAACCATGAGACACTATGATGCCCAGTATTTCTAGGTATAATTATTCAACATATTAACATTATTGTTGAAAAATACATAATATCAGAACATATGTATGTAATATTGCAGTTTTTTTTAATAAAGCCTCTTTTAGTAAATTTACAGGACTATAGTAAATTTGCTGTTAGGAATTTTCCATAAATAGCTAAAATTTGTTTAGTTCTGTAATATTATTGTTGGTACAATTACATACATAGAGAAATTTACATAAAGAATGTATTTTGAAATGAATGAATTATACTTAAAATATTTTATTAGTATTGTTACACAAAATATGTACTAAGTTTCATTATTTTGATGAATTATTGCAGATATTAATATGCAATCTGCAATTTTACATAATTTAAGAAGTTATTTTAATATGTAATTCTACATTAAGGCCAGTTCAAGGCAAACAAAAGGCTATATTCAGACAGGTGGTGGAAATACAAAAAAGGATAATTTTATGTTTGATTTATTCGTTTAATACTACATATTTATGGTAACCAATTATTAGAAAAATTAGCTAATTTATGTACAATTAATAATTTAATAACAATTTTTATATATTATAAAAAAAAAAATAATTAAATATTAAATTGTCAATATTTTCTTTGTTTATTATTATTTTTATTTCCAAAAAATATATATGTTGTTAATTATAATAAAGATTAATAATTTTTTTTTTTTCGAATAAATTGTTTGTGCGAAATAAGAGAAAATCGCATTTTTCAAGGAAAATGATGAAAATTATTTTTTTACAAATAAACCACACATACAAAAATTCTAAAATTAATACATAAGTACTATAATAACAATTAACAACATATATATTTTTTGGAAATCAAAATAATAATAAACAAAGAAAATATTGACAATTAAATATACGTTTGCGTGGACGTCCAATGAGTAGTTGGAGTGATATGATTGAGAGTGTTTTGCGTGAGCGAAAGTTTGAAAGTAGTAGGAATAGAAGAGCATGTATGAGAGGAATTATGAATGTGGATGAAGCGAAAGTTGCTTGTTTGGATAGGAATGTTTGGAGGCGACTGATTTCGGGATAATGAAAAGAGTTTGTGCCACACTCTTTTGGGTATATGGCGTGATTGTGTATGTATGTATGTATGTATGTATTAATTGTTTTTATATGCTACTTCTGTAAATATATAAAAATTGTTATTAAATTATTAATTGTACATAAATTAGCTAATTTTCCTAATAATTAGTTACCGTAAATATGTAGTATTAGACGAATAAATCGAATGTAAAATTATCCTTTTTTGTATTCCCACCACCTGTCTGAATATAGCCTTTTGTTTGCCTTGAACTGGCCTTAAGTATATGATGCAATTTACTTATTAGGTCATTTATGAATTATGTAAAAAATACAGAATTTTGAGGTAGAAATACTGAATATTTACAGTAAAATGAAATTAACTTATAGTAAAATTTTACTATTTTTTTTTTACCGTTGCACACGCTTCGCAATAAATCCAAAGTTTTGTAATAATGCTGTTGAAATTTGAACAATTTTTTTGATAAATTTTCTCGCTTTTCGATATTACGAAGTAAGCATATCTCTCAATTTGTATATGTTTTGTATTCCAGACTGAAACTGATATTTTACCACTGTTAAGTGCTTTATTAGTAATCGTGGTTTTATTGCCAATGGTCCCAGCATTGATCGGTCCCTTTCTGCAAGACATATTCGATATATTCAGTCGTTTAGCGGCATGGAACTGCAATCCGGGCAAATTAGGCGAGGAACAATTGGTACATCTACAAGTCGCGATGTACGCATTATTCCTTCGATTATACGGCATGTATCCGTGTAATTTTTTATCGTATTTAAGAAACTATTATCGACAGCCCGATAATACCCCCGTGTTTATTCATACGATTAAAGTGAGTTTTGAGGATTTGCTCTTTTGTTCATCCGAAGGCTAAACATGTTATTTTGTTTTGTAGCCAATGTTGGGCACTGTTAAAATTCATCCGCATCTTGTTACAGCTTCGAAAGATAACGAAACAGATACTTCAAGGTAATTATTAATTTTATTTATTGTTGATATTTTTTATTTATCCGATATGTAATCTTATTATTAATCTTATTGCTAAACAAATTGAAATATTTCCACTAATTTTAATTTTTTTATTTATTTTCCAAAAACATATTGAATAAAACTGATAATTTCTAAAATTAGTAAATAGATATGTAATTAATAATGCAATAACAATTCTTATCTATTTACTAAATTTACATACAATTGTTATTTATGTAGTTAAGTCGCCATAACGGGCGTTTACTGTCCCCGGTATGATTATTAGCCTCACGGTTATAACAATTTTAATATATTATTGGCCTTATAAAAAAATCCAAATAATTTTACATCGAAAAAACATCAGAAATAATATTTTTAGCCTCCACACAACTGAAATTTTCGGAAAAGACGTTTATATAGAATACGATATAAACGATATATGTATTTATACGCGTTTTCTGAAACATAAAACGATTATGTAACACTATGTACATAAAATAATACTTTCTTCCCGAATGGGAATCCCATAGATTTAAAAATTAATAACTCGCAGTTGAACCGAAAACTGAAAAAAAAAGTAATTTTTGCCGGAATTGCGATGTATTTAAACTCTATTTTCGTACTATATTATTATTTATTTATTCGTGCATATACAGTAATACATTCATTAAGGCCAGTTCAAGGCAAACAAATGGCTATATTCAGACAGGTGGTTGGAATACAAAAAAGGATAATTTTACATTCGATTTATTCGAATTTTTTCAATATATATTATATATATAATATATATAATTTTATTGAACCGGAACGAAATATAACGGTTATAAAAATGCTATAGAATCCAACCACTGTTTTTTTACTATTTACTCAAGCTATGTCTTTAAAAATAAAAAAAAAATAAAAATCTTATTTGACAGATGGAAAAAACTGGGCCACCACGACGTAATCGTCGAATGCGAACGCTTTACCGTAGACGTGGATCCTACATCGACTTTCCGAGACGATACCTGTTACCCGGTGCTC
This sequence comes from Clivina fossor, assembly GCA_963966155.1. NCBI lineage: Eukaryota > Metazoa > Arthropoda > Insecta > Coleoptera > Carabidae > Clivina > Clivina fossor. Next base: position 22,889,906 of record OZ014552.1, on the reverse strand, counting down.
ACCAGTTCGTTTCGATCCCGTTCGAGTACGATCAGCACGAGTAATATCGCTGTGGAGCATCAGGTCTTAGATGTGCACATACAGCAAACGTTACGGTATAGCGGTGCACCGGTGAATCAGGGCGATTTCTGGAGTCCGACTGTGTTTTTTCATGGACATCATTCTAGCTCACCGCCGCCTGTACAAGAAGGCGTAGGGGTTAGTGTTAGTGTACCACAAACGCCCAATTCGCAACAGGTTAGTACACGACAAAAAAAGTGGTTTTTTTTAACAGAGCTTCGAACCTAGTACGAACAAAGTGGTTTTTTAACAAAGCTTCGAACCGAAAATCGAAAGAAAAAACCGTTATTTTTGCTGGAACAAAAACGGAACTGAACCGAAATAAAAATATCGGTTTATTTCATTTTGTTTAGATGAATACTCAGTTATTGAAATTGAAAATGAAACTGGGGATCACTTTGAGGAAGGTGTATTTTTTGATAATAATTTTGCTTTTAATAATCTTTAAATAGTTGAAATAAAAATAGATCGGAAAATATTTAAATAATTAGAGGTAATTTTAATTTTTTCTAATTATAAATAAATACATATTCTTTATACAAGAATTTGTTACGTTAACATATGTTATCTTATTATATAATTAAAACATACATACGAAAAGTTTCGAATAATAAATTATATTATATACTTCTAATTATTATACCGTTAATTAATTAATAATTATTATATACCTGAAAAAATATATATTAATAACAAATTATGTTAATTGTAATTACTATTATGTAGTAGTTTTAATAACCTATAACAACTTATATTAGAAGGTCGTTCAACTCTCAGTTATAAATATATATATTTTGTTTAGATTCCAAATGCGCAGAATTTTGCTGTGAGCTCATCATTTCCACACCAGGAGGGTACATCACCTCCGGAGGCAGCTATTGAAGCAACACCAGAAACTACACCTATTAAAGTACATCATATAATTTCATATTTAAATAATATATTATAGTTGAAACTTAAATTGAAATACTAATATTTCTATGTAGGATCCTCGTGTACTGTCGTCTTCGAGCCGACATCCTTTACATCACCATACACCGCTCACATCGAATGTAGCCCGTGCTCTAACTTCGTTGAATACAGCCAAATGGCCCGTATTGAATACGACATCGACGGGTTCAACACCGTCACATTCGCAACCCTCATCGCCGATGCGAAAGGAGCCATCACCATTTCGCTTTCCGACCGAAGGTAGCGCTTTTGAACCGAATACGGGACGGGCAGCTAGAGAATCAATGGGAGTCAGTCAGAAGTTGTTTCGTATTATGCAAGATAGATCACAGGTATGGTGCATTTTTTTGATAATGAAGACATATTTTTAATATTGTAATTAGTTCGAAATTAAGGGGGAAATATATGTAAGTACTTAAAAAAATCAAGGTTTTTTTCAGAATTTTTTTGGGGGAAACAAAACGGTATACAATGTCGGTTTTTTTTTATTTATATTATTACACGTACATTTATTTTTACTGTCGATTTTTTTCTGGGTGATCTTAAAGCCAAGCCGGAATGAGGTAGCGTTAAAATTGTGGACCCAAATTGCATACAATCTGGGGATCCAAAATTTTTTTTTTTTTTTAGTTTTTACTTAAATTTATTTGTTGATGTATTTTGTTCTATATGAACCACCGAAACTGAAAAGAAATAAAACCGGTTATTTCATCATTTTAACTCAGGCTGAAAAAAGTTTAAATTTTCACTATATTTTCTCAACTTTGGGCACCACTAAAAATTACTTAATGTTGATGTTTTAATCATATTAGTGGTTCATATAGAATAAAATTCAATTATCTTTCGGACGCGCTATAATAAAACCTATTTAAATGAATCCTGTAGGCAAATTTAAAAAATACGATTTCGAGTAAAGCGCATTTAAAGTTTTAAGTAAGATAAAAGGTTAAATGGTTATATTTCGGTCAATACATTTCCGACCGCTTAGATATTTTACACGATAAATTTTGAATATATAACCAATTTTTATTTATGCAAAAAAAATCGATAACAATTTTTTTTACATGTATTTCCCCCGTTAAACTATTTAAAATGTATTAGAGTTAGGTTAGGTAAAGGGAAATTGATAGTATAATTTTGCTTTGATTACATTAACAAGTGGTTAAATCTATGTATTTTTTTTTGTATTTTATGTACTGGTTACATAAACAAGAGATTAAATCTATATATCCTATCTATCAAATTAAACTATGAATTTAACTTTAGTTCACACGGTTCTAATTGCTATATTCAGACGCATAGCTCAAATACAAAACATATTGAAGTTAATATTGAATTTATTTGTTTAATACAACTTATTTATTATAACTGACTGTAATTGTATGTAATTTTCAGAACAGTCAGTTACATTCAATAAGTTATATTAAACGAATAAATTCAATATTAACTACAATATGTTTTGTATTTGAGCTACCTGTCCGAACATAGCAATTAGAACCGTGTGAATTAACGTTAAAACCTAGTTAATTTGAAAGGCTCAGTTTGTTATTCCCGGGCTTAATCAGAATACAAAATACTGACTCCTAGAACTGTAACAAATATTTAATCAGGCAAACGAAACTCAATCAACAACCTTATCATTATCAACAACGACAACAACTCGTTCAAGTAAAACTCCTATTCACGCCACGCCCACTTCACCATTACGTCTAATACCGCGTCATAACTACGAATCGACATCGGGCAGTGTACCGAACAGTCCCGTGCCATTGGTGGATGGTAGTACAGCAGGCGGGCCCCGTGAATGGCCTAGTGTGGCTCGGCCACGTCCCGAAAAGAACGGTTTACCTGTGACTGCTGCAATTGATCGTGAAGCCAGTCAAACGAGTCAGGAGGATCAGGAAGTTGGCGAGCTGTTTCAGCTAGGACGAATGGACGGCGATACTGGAGGAGGAAGAGTTACGCAGTGTGATAGTGTATTACAGGTTAGTAATTATATTTTACCTTCTTGAATGAGTTAGGTTTAGTCAAGATTGTGACGCGTTTCGGCTAATGCCATCTTCAGACTGTTCAGCTGATTGGTTTGTTGCGTATTTTTACGTTTATATGTCTAATTTAATAAATTGAAAAAAAATCAGAAAACCTAAATAGAAACACAAAATGAAAACAGGAAAAATAGAAAAATCGAAATAAATGAAAAGTTAAGAATTCATTTTCGACTAATCGATATTAAACTTTCAAACAAGTCGATCCAAATCGATATATCGACTTTTTTTGCCAGCTCTAGTCATAACAAGAAACTCAAACCTAACTTTATGTGAACCTTAACCTTAATTTATTGTTCTCTTAACATTCCTAAAATTCATAGGAATTTACCGCACATGGCGACGATCCCGACTACGAGCCATTACCTTCTTCAACATGCTGCGGCGAACCACACGATCTCCAGCAAGGTTCGCCATGCACTTCAGGTGGTCTGCACATGCCCAATAGTCACTCGTTACAAGCATTTGCCACCAGAGTGCATCGGTTGCGTTACTATAGTCAGTGTGGACCAGTGCATGATCCAACTAGTGAGACTTCAACAGGAAGCAGTCCCGGGCAGAAGGAAATTGTTTTAGCCGGACCGACAAGGGTGAGACGAGCGAATTCCTGTCCGGAAATGAAAAAGAATTACCATCACACACCTGAATCATCGCTGGGCAAATCGGCTTTGGATGAATCGGAGGAATTAAATATTGAACCAGTAAGTTTGTTATAAGTTTTTATCTTTTTTTTTACATATTTTTAATTTGAAAATTAAAATTATAAACAATCTTTATCGAAATAGATAAGTTCAACACCATTAAGGAAAGAATTCGATAATAAAACAACAACAGAGTATAATTTATCAAATGGTGTTGGTGAGAAGAAACCACTTTTGAGATCGATAAGTACGCAAACATTGGACTTATTTCCAATGCCCTACGAGCATTTGTTTCTAGGAATTTTTCCAACATTAGAAATGAATACGGCCGAAATAAAACCAAGTCCATCGCCCAGTCCTGCGCCGATTATGTCTGCCGATAAAATTGTTCGATTTTCGCCTTATGAAATGTTGGACAAGTGAGTAAACGATTTTATAATTTATTTTATTAATTTGAAAAACTAAAATTCGTTACATCATACAATATATTAAATACAAATTATATAAAGTGTACTAACTTATAAACACTAGTGTCCTTTTTCTTACAGTACTTTTTTTAAATACAAAAAAAAAAAAATTATAAGATTCAATGAAATGCAATAACCTTACTATGAAATGAAGTAATTGTCCTTGTCTATTATTATAATGTTAATTTGTCAAATTATAAATATAAACAAAGTCATAAATTTACATATCTATTTACGTATTTTTCAATATCTACAATAATTATTATCGAACGTTTTACTATGTAGTAATCATTTGTATTTGAAAATATTTCAAAATGAATTCGTTTCGTAGATTCATCGAGCAAGCATCTTATAGTTATGAACACGACGGCAAACGAAGTAAAGTTCAAAGTTTAGAGAACGAAATCAAGAACTTGAGGGAACAATTAGGCTTAGTGCATCTTCAGCTACAATATGAGAGACATCGTAGGGAGGTGCATGCTGTTAGAAATCGAAGATTGTTGGGCGAATCGAGAAATAATAAAGCACTAGAAGAACATAATTCGGCTCTTGTAAGTTTTTTTTTTATTATATTTTTTTTTATAAGAGAGGAAGTTTTATTTAAATATGTTGTAGAGGGATCAAGTTTCTTTATTACAAAAAGAAATCGAACATCTTAATGAAGAATTAAATACGAAGAAACAAGAATTTAATTGCAGAGAAAAAGAATTGCAGGGAGTTGTCAGCTATTGGCATGAACAGGTAATTATTTATTACATGTCATGTGCCCATAAGGGTGTGGCACATACAGCTTCCATTTAACCAAAAATAATTTCCCCCAAATATTACTAACTATAAAATCATCTAAACAACTAGCATTTACTCGCATTTATATCTCTTGTTTTAAGTGACCATTTTTAGACAATAAACTACCCTCAAATACACAAACTCATCTATCTGCTCTGATCGTACACTATTAACAGATACGTTACACTAACATTGAACACAAGTTTTAAAATTCATAAACAATTTTCGTTCTAGTGTCTTCTATCCCACGAAGAAAACAAAACTTTAAAATCTATCAACACTTCTCTACAACAAACTCTGACTGCCCAACAATCCGAAATTACCACCCAAACAACCGCCCACCAGAAAACGGAGGCGGAGCTATTTCGTATCGAGGGTGATTTAGGCGTGGCTTTAGAACGCGCCAATCAAACGGAACGCCTTAAGGCCGAACTACAAACTGTGCAGCGTGAATTGGTTCTTGCCGGCGAGGTAAATCAACGATATAGAGAACGAATCGCTCAGTGGCCTTTAATTGAGCACCGAGTGGAAGAGGGCCGAATGTTAGCCGAAGCGTATCACGATGAGATTAGAACTCTGAAGGCTCAAGCAGAAGGAATGAAGGCCGTGGTTGAAGTACAGAAACAGCATATGCAGGTTAGCATAGTTAGAAACCGTAAATTAAACCGCATTTACGTATATCGTACAGAATCATTCATTTAGCTTATCCATAGATAAATACATTTCTTAGGTTATAGTATTTTATTTTTGCTTAAATCGCCATTAATTTATTTTGATGAACTAATTAAATCATTAGTTAATATTTCTAAATGCATTGATCTTGCCGGGGTTTAAACCCGGGACCTTTTGCTTTCGCGGCAACTACACCACAACGACACAAGGTCAATGCATTTTTCTATATTTTAATTACATTAAATACATTTCTATATAAATTTTTTTTTTCTTGATTTATAATAAATAATCTAGGAGCTCGAGCATGCGACTCAACAACGCGATGAACTGTGCAAAAGTCAGAAGCGTATGCTGAAAGAAGTGAAGGATCGTTACGAGGAGGAATTGAATACGGTGGAAAGCAAATATCGTACGCAACGTATGATTCATCGGCATATGGAAGAACGTGTTCTCGAACAATGGCAGAGACTGGAAGCACTTTCGAATAGTCAGCGTGCAACTAGAACCCATCACTCGCCTGATACGAGTAGTTGTCATGAAGCTGGACTCACTGATAGGTAAATATATTTTAAAAAATGTAGTTATACATATTCAAAGAACAAAATATATAGATTTTTTTTTAATTCAAATATATACTGTTACGTTTTCGATTCGACACAGTGTAAGACTAAGATGTGGAAAATAACAACAAAAGATTATTATAAACGAAATATATTACAGTTACTTTATAGCTGGTTTTTTTTTACCGAAAAACTCAGCACAGATCAGCAACCTTGAAATAATAGCTGTTTTATTTATCGTCTCGTAACTGAGTTCGAAGTGGGTAAATTGCTTCCCCCCCCCCCAACCGATACTGAGTTGCATATTTAGCTAGTGCTTAACTGAGATTCAAATTTTCCTAGTTTCAGATTTGACAACGTGTTTGATACGTTGACATTTATATTTGAATATTTTATTTTGAAATCAAACAATAGATATCCGGCGAGTTGCAATAAATTATCAACGCAAACAGCCCAAATACATCTAATATTTTAGGTTATATCATACGTGGAACTTAGATTTTAAACGTCACTTTCAAATAAACTGTTTCATTTATCAATACAACTCACTCAGCAAAACTCAGCTCAGCTCATTTACAAGATTTACTGATCTGAGTGGAATGTAAAAAAATAGCTTATGTTACACTATTTATGTAAACGTATTTATATATTTATATATTTTGTGTATGATTGTATAAATAACCTGAAATTGTTAAATAAATAAATATTATTAATTTTACGTTACATGCAGACATATTTTTGTAATGTTTATTCATTTAACGTGTGTTACGTTATGTATAATATTTATATGTCGTAATCGATTTTGTTTTTGGAATAGAACTGGTGGTACAGCACCAGGTGGACTTGGTAGTCCGCATTCTTCAAGTCCATTATCAGCTTCGTTAGCATCTTCAGAGGGTAGTATGGCTTTTTTGCATACTGCTTCTGTTCAACAGGGACAACAAGATGTTAAAGAAATCAAAAATTTACAGGTACACAAAACTTTTATTACTTCGTAAATAATGTAATAATTTCAACATTATTTTTTTTGATAGTATTTTAAAACTGATTACAAAAATAAATTGATTATATATTTATTTTATTAAATGTATATTAAATATTGTAATATGAAAAACAAAATTTATAAAAATATTCTCAAAACATTAATTTAATATATTACTTTTGTAAGTAAATTCAATATTTTTTTGGATACAAAAATTATAAAAATTAGTTGATTATATATTTATTTTATAATATGTGTATTAAATATTGTAATCTGTAAAAAACAAAATTTGTAAAAATATTGTTTAGGTAATTGTTGATCAATCGGAAAATTGTCAACAACATCAAGCGGGGCCATCCGGTTCGGAAGACACGACACCAGACGGTAACAATCCTTGTATTTTGTACAACCAAAGTGACTGATTAACTGGGTTAACATAATACTACTTACGAAAACTCAGTTCACAGAAAATAAATAGGACTATATATAATAACTAATTATATATATATAAATATAAATATTTAAAGAAAAAAAGTAACATTTTTTTGAAGATAAAATAATAATGATCTTTGTTTAGAACATGTCATACTCATTTGATAACTTAACAAACTTATTTATTTTCTTTCAGAGAAAATCGGGTGATATTTTTCTAATATGAAGTATTTTGAAATTTATTTCAAATTACAAAAATAATGAACTGAAACAGAAATTTATTTTTATTGAGTATAAGATGATGCACTTCAACTAAGTTAATTTTCGAAAAACAAATACTAATAAAATTATGATATATAAATTTTCAAAGCTTAAATCAATTTATTTATAATTCTGCAACTATTAGAAGTTTCAGAATTTTTAATACAATATTTTGAAATATTTAATTTTTGAATCTAGTCATAAACAATTACAAAAAAAATTATCATATTATATTTGATAAATTTTAATATTTATTTGAATATATTTCGGTAAATATCATTTTGAAATTTTCTATAATTAATGGCGTCTATTCGTATCACATCTATAAAAATCTGTTACCGTATAGAATCTTTTCACTTTTCTGGTAAATAGAATTCTTTATTTGATAGAAAATACAATATTCTGTAAAGTTGCAGACCTTACAGATATGAACAAAAGAAGCCCATGTTTTTGTTTTTAACAAACTATAATAATGATTTAAACAAATCAATTTGTTTAAATGTTGTAGTAAAAATTGAATATTTGTTATTTCCAAGTGAAATATTAAATATTTAACTTTTAATATTAAAAATTAAAAGAATTATGAACAAATTAATTTTAAATTATTGAAAATATTAATTGAGAATCTTGTATCTTAAATATATATTAGTCTCAAAAGATATTTTATTTTACGTAATAATTTTTACTTTCAAATGAACTAAATACAAGATTTTTTAAAGATTATAATTATTTTTTAAAATAAAATATTACGTTTTATGTATTGGGACTAAATTTATTTTTTATAGAAAAATATTGTAAAAAAATAATATATTTTATATAATTGTATTAAATAATAATGAAATGCAAAGAACATATCGAAAAAAACAAATAACGAAAATTTATATTTTGGCTATTCTTCAAAATTGATTCAAAATTACGCTTATTCCAGGTAACCAGAAGAAAAAAGGGCTGCTAGATAATTTAAGTTCGGTACTGGAACTTTTCAGATGATTTATTAATAAATCGAAAACAAAAACAAAAAAAATCTATTTTCAAATTTGTATGACATGTTAATTAATTTTTAATGCAGAGATCTGTGATGAAAAAAAAAGTTTAAATATTCTGTAATTGTTTTTATATAAAAAGAAATCTAATTGCTTGAATCTATCCTGCCCAAAATAAGAATTTGGAAAAAATACCACTGAATACACCCCCTGATTCCGGCATATGATATCCAAGATTTGATACTCCTTAAACATATATATGCAGACAATATTAAAAAAAAAATTGTTTTTAATTGATTTTTCTGTAATTCTTTCAATTTGAAAAATGTTAAATTTTAAAATTGTATATTTTTTCTGATTGTTTACTATATTTTAAGTATTTTCAGTACAAAAATAAATTTTTATTGAAAATGAAAAAGACGTGTTTTGTGACTCAAGATTTTCAAATTTTTGTTTTAACAAATTTGTTGTTTTATTTATTAAGTTTTCTTGTTTTTAAATTATGTTAAACTAATTTTTAAATTGTTTTCCTGTAACCTTATTTTTATGTGGTTTTAATTTTTCTTATGTTATGTATTTTATTTTAAATTACTATAATTTTATATTTAAGGAAATGTCAAGTGAAGGATTACAGAAAAAAATTATATTTTTTTTTTGTTAAACATGAAAATTATGATCAAATACGAAATACCTAGTCCCAAAAATTAAGATTTAATATTGAAAAATTACCACAATGTGGTGTATTTTGATTAAATATTGAAATGTTATGGGAATAAATTGCATATAATCTTAATTTTGCATAGTTTATTTCACAATTTAACCTTTTCATTACAAGTTTTTTCTGAAATTACTAAGAATATTTGAATAATTTACGTTCCGTGTGAAAAAAATCGACAATTTAATATACTTTTTGACATTTCTAAGCTTCGGAATATGTGCAAAATATTTTTTTGGTTATAAATTTTGAAATAGGAAGTTTGGAAATGAAAAAGCTTTGATATTAATAAATAAAATTAACAATTTTATTGAATTTTTTATTTATTACAAATTTCTTAAATACAAATTTATTTGGCGTGTGCCTGTGCTTTACGCATTTGAGTTAAGATGTTGGATAATTCTTCACGCTTCCTCTTGGCACGAATGTGAGTGCCCAAACGTCTCTTCAAGAATTTGAGAGCTCTCTTATCCTTAGAGACTTTCAACAATTCCATAGCGCGTTTCTCGTATGGAGCATGTCCGCATACTTCCCTAATAAGTTCACGAACGAATTTTGTGTGTTTTGTTTGGATCCCCTTCAACCGAGATGGCCTGACTTTATCTGCCTTGGTCTTTCCAGACGGGATTTTTGTTGTTTTGTGACCTTTTTGGAGGCCTACTGCCACCTCGTAACGCGGAGCCATCCCTATAAAAAAATAATCACTGTATCACCTTTATTTTCATTCTAAATGGATTAAATTTATTTAAACATTAAATAATCTTCACTTAATTTAATAAATACACTCATATTAAAATAATATATTGAAACACTTGCAAATATAACCAAAAAACACACGCGTATTGTCAAAATAAGTATAATATTTTTGATTTACAAACTAAAATAAGTAAATTATACTAAAAGATAATTAATATATTTGATTACTTTATAAATTTAGAAACAATATATACCTTATTATATATTAAATCTTGCACGAAACTTTTGTCTCTCTGACAACGTGCACAACCTCAAAAATGTACAAGATTAAAAGAGGAAGTTGTTGATAGTGGCGCCATGACAGGATATGGAATTTATATTTTGATAAATATTATATTATTTTAATTATGTATATATTATATTTTCTTGCAGAATTAAATTTATTATAATTTAAAAAAATATTAATATTATTTTATTTAAATATATTAAATTATTTATTTAATTAATTTTAGTTCGCAAATTTAACAAAACGTGGCGCTATAATTATTTTTATTTATATTTTATAAATATTATATTATTGTAAATAAGCATATATTATATTTTCTTATGCCCGGTATTATAAAGGACTGAATAAATTTACTTCCCAAATAAATCGATTTATTCGGTAGATTTCTGTATTATAAACGAAAAATAAATTTAGTTGTCGAATAAATCTAGTAAATAAACTGATAAATTTTATTTGGTCGAAATACATGGAAATAAATTTTATTCTCTTGAATAAATCAGTTGACTGGTTATATTTTTGTAAGTTTTAGGTTATAATAGAAAAATATTTGTAAAAATAAAAGTATATACTTAAAATATAATTAAGATTTTATTTTTATTTATTAATATAGGTATGTTATCATATATTAATATGTATTATTTTAAACAAATTCAAAATAAATGTGTTCTCAATTAAACATTGAAATGCGACAAAGAAAATAAAATATATCTAATATATAATTTTAATGATTTTAAAGAAAATGTCTAGATCATCTGAAACAATGGTAAAATATTTAAGAATAGAAAAGGATGGTTCTCAATCAACGTACAAATGGTATGTGGAGCCAAGTTAAAAATATGGGACGTTGTAGCGAAGTGGCCAGGTTCTGCTCACGATAACCACATATTCAATAATTCGTTATTAAGAGTTCAATTCGAAAATAATGAATTTGAGACTAAATATCTACTAGGCGACATTTTTTCTTTATACATTCGTATAATAATTTTAGTTGGTTGCCACTACGATTGCCTGTTTGGGCACAAGCCCTGTATTTTATGGCAACTTTAAGGTTTTTTTTATTTTCAATAATATCAATATATTGTTTTAATATTTGTATTAAATTTTCTTTGTCTTGTTCTGTGTAATTTTTACCCCGTTCGTGTTTTTTACTGATATTTATGTCGTTTATTTCGTAATAGTACTCTGACATTTCCAAATATACATAACCATAACCCCACTAACGCAATTTACTAGCAGAGTGCATTTTGTCTCATGCAGGCAGTGTTACCAAATATTCAATAACAATTCTTTAAAAATATAATTTTAAATTTAATAAATTAAAATAAAACAATTATTTGTATTGTTCATATTTTATTTTCAAAACAAATGAAATAAATTTTAATAATAATTATGCTGATTTAAGTTTCTGTTTAAAAAATTTAATATGCTACAAAGTGAAAGCATTATTAGATTGGTAACACTCGCAATTTATTGGAAGAATAGTTATTTTATTTGGATATTTGCTTTATAATACAGAGATAATATTTATTTGTAGAATAAATTTATTTAACAAATAACTATTTTACTTTTATTTGGTCCTTTATAATACCGGGCATTAAAGAATTAAATTTATTATAATTTAAGAAAATATAAATATTATTTTATTTAAATATTTTAAATATAATTGATTTATTTATTTAATTAATTTTAGTTTGCATATTATGGGTACGTTCCACTTAAAGCCCGCAACGCTCGCGTCGCACTGAACTATACATATAACGGGAAAGATTATACTAAAATAAATTTTACCCTCACATGGAGATTAAGTTGGTATCATTGCGAAACACATTTCTATACTATTAGCGCGTAATTTTGAAAATAATATTTTATTTATTTTGAATTATAATAAATATTTTATGAATTTAAAATGTAAAACTTAAACAGTAGCAAATTGATTAAATTAAAGTAAAAAAATTGTTTAGTTTAAACTTGTTAAAATTATATAAACTGTACAATATCTAATCTAGCTAAATTGTGTCAGATGTCGCCATCTGGCTCTACTATTTGTAACTAACATTAAGTTCTTTTTGGTTCTATCTATAGCCGGTATGTTGCACAACCTAGCTGTCACTCTGTTTTATGCTGTCAATGAAATATCTACTCGTTTATGTCGGTAATCTAATTTAAAGCAACAAAAGCTGAACCAACAATAAAAATGTATACCAAAATTATAAACAAGAATAAATTACAGATTGATAATACCAACAAATCAATTGTAATATCACTAGAATTGTGTTTCGCAAGCTTGCCAACCCATCAATATGGCGGGCACCATGTAGGGACACATATTGCAATGTGATTTTATATGTGATCGTCATTCCCGTTATATATATAGTTCAGTGTCGCGTCGCCCTTTAATAAGTTCCACTTAAGACCGCGGTCGTTGCGGTTGTGATCGAAAACGTCATAGCTGACGTCATATCGACGACCGCTGTTAAGCCCATTTCGACCGTTATATGTAGGTGGGTTAGAGTGGTCGTACTTCATTTCGCGCGTTTTTTTTAAGCTAATGGTAATGATAATGGTATTTTATTTTACATTATCAATAAGTATATATAAGTAAAAGTATATTTTAGATAGTGATAGTGCAATAATATAACTAAATTGAATGTAAATTTAAAAATTAAAAAATACGTAATTAGTTATAATTATTGTACTATCACTATCTAAAATATACTTTAACTTTAACATTATGTCATGTACAAAATTAGTTTTTTTTTTAATTATCTTTTGTTTGTTAAATTTTTAATTTTTTAAAATGCAGTTTGTTTTTAAAATTTAAAATATACTTTAACTTTAACATTATGTCATGTACAAAATTAGTTTTTTTTTTTTTAATTATCTTTTGTTTGTTAAATTTTTTATTTTTTAAAATGTAGTTTGCAAACCCGTTCCACTAATGTTTTCGCCCGTGGCGTTTGCGTGCTAGTGGAATGGGTAATTCGTGGTCGTGGGGCACGAGCGTTGCGGTCGTTAAGTGGAACGTACCCTATATGAAACGTAGAAGGGATGAAGATCCTATGAATCAGTTTTTAGACTAAAAATGTTATTTTATTTAATATAAATCTTTTATTAATTAAAGAAGGTTATGTACATATTTATATATGAATAAGTAAACAAAACTGGGGCTTTGAACCGGAAGAAACTATTATTTTTGACGGAACAAAAACTAGATATAAAAAAAAATAACGGTTCGAAGCCCTGAACAAAACATACATTGTGTATATAAATAAATGAAAAAAAAAACAAAATAAACGTAAATAAACAAAATTCTACTCATCATCTAATTCTGTAGTTATTCTCATTAGAACGCCATCTTGAATCATTCGTCCCGCTAAATATGCTGTATTTCTTGCATCATGCAATCCGCAATGTTCTCTACCGATAAAATCCAATCCTACTTCATTTAAAGCTCCTTTTAAACCGTTTGGTGTCCGATTATAATATTCCTACATCAAAAACATGATATTTATCAGATAAAAAAAAAAAAATAAGCATAATTTTACTTTATATAGTGCTCTTAGATCGATCCATTTTGTAAAACAACCCAGATTTCGAATACCTTTACGTTTGCATTCATTATAAAGGCAAGTCCCTAAATCCCAATTTGACCAAGTAACAAATACACAGTTTTTCATTAATTCTTGATTTTCACGTAATTCTTCAAACCAATTTGAAAATAAACCCAAACAATATGCAAGAGGTACTGCATTATCAACTTTATCTTGAGTAATTCCAGTAAGATTAATGCAAAATTCACTTAATTTAGCGTGTTCTGTCGGCTTAACATACTTTTGAAATTCAGCCAAAATTTCTCCAGTTCTTATTTTGTACAAAACAACTGAAAATTCTATTATTTCCGGTTTGAAATAGAAACCGGTTTTACTATCCCAACATGTTGATTCAAAATCCAAAACTAATAAATATTCAATATCTTGAATACTATATGGATTACTTGCATTTTCTTCATTAACATTAATTGTTTCTATTAATCCATAACACCTACAAAAAAAAATTTGTATTTTTGTAAATTTTAAAATAATTTTTACCTTGCAGTTTCTTTTGTGGCATCCATTATTGCAAAACTAATAATAATTACTCAAACAAATTTCAGGAATTTTGTGCTCAAATTATTTTACTGTAACGGTAGTATCGGTATGAACAAGAAAAGTACCGAATTTTCTTAAAAGTGAATATAGATAAATATCATATAAATATAGTAATGCCGTGTTCACACTATCAGTGAAAACTTACAAAGAAGAAGAGAAATGACTTTTTATCAGTCTGCACTGATGGCCATTTTTCTTTGGATGTTCACACTATATCAGTGCACACTTAACAAAAATGATTTCTTCTTCCTGAATTTTGACATTTATTTTTACAAAAATATATATGCACAACTTTATAAACCTAACAACTTGTGTACAAGTTATAATTAACTATAATTATTTAAAATTTAAAAGTAGAAATGAGTCTATAGTAGTAGTTTCAATGATGATAGTGTTATTATATTAACAATGGCTTATTTAGCAAGGGAAGAAGAAAAACGAAAGATAAAACGTAATAAAAGAATTTGGACCAGAAATTGAATAAATAAAAAATTTAGTAACGCAAGTTTCATTAACGTTTACTATATAAGCGTGAAGTTCGTGTAAGTCCACACTTACAGATAGCGGCGCCGCCAAAACCATCAGTGCACACTGATGAAAAGTCATTTCTCTTCTTCTTTGTAAGTTTGCACTGATAGTGTGAACACGGCATAAAGTACAGAGTATATATATATTACTTATTCTATGGGACGAAACGTGGCGCTAGAATCGCTAGAATCATTCTTCCATAAGAAAAGGAAAGGATCTAGAAATTTGACATTTGACATTTCACTGTAACATAAAAATTTAATCGAGTATTTAACAAAATCATATACAAATATATAATTACTTAATATGTCATAATGCCTTACGTCGGATCAGGTAAGTGTAATGTTAAAACTTTATTATTTAAAATTCACACGTCATGTTTTTTAACCTAAAATTACAACAAATATTTTCTTAATTTTCAGACGGTAGAATACACGAATACCGTCCTTGGAGTGTTGGACGTGTTAAAGATTATTTTTGGGATGTTTTAAATTTTATTTTTGCTTTGTAAGTACACATAAACATAATAAATGTTTATTTCATAATATTGAATAATTTCGTTATGTAAAATTTTCAAAAAATTTAATTATATTCTTTTTTTATTTTACAGCTTTCAAACTTTAATTCCTGGTGGTAGAGATGGAAATAGTTCAAATGGTAGAGGCCGGGGGTCGTCAGGTGGTCCAAGGTAGGATTTTATTTATTTTTATTAACATATAAAACGCAATATTTTCTGTTCCAAACAAATTATCTTATCAGATACATATGTGCTTTATGTAACCTTGAGTTTTCAAGTAAAATTACAATTATCTTGCTTGACTAAAGTATAACGCAAAAATTATACAGTTTATTTGTGAAAAAGTTAATATTTTATTTATATACTTCTTAATTTTTATAATTACTTTTTTAAGTTACCGTACAAAACATCTGAAAATTGATATGAATTATTTTAAATTATCAATGTTAATACTTACACAATCATATACTCGTAAGGATATGACACAAATTTTTGATTTAAACAAATTGGTTTCCGTTTCCTGTAATTCTTAAATGTTAAAATTTATTACAATGTATTTAACTAGCCTAAGGCTAAATAAAGTTTGATTTGAAAAATCAGACAGTTGTTCCTGACTGCAATCACATATATTGACTTTGACACTTGTCTTAATCTTACACCTTCAATCAGAATATTAATCTTCGGTCTGAATGATCATTTAAAGCCCGCTTTATACATGCTTTTTTATTTCTACTCAATCATCATACCTTGGTTAATAACAAGCAATAATTTTTCCATCCTCCTGACACCGGGCTTTTTATTTTACTAACATAATATTTAATGTTATTTATAAAAATAAAAAAAAATGTAGCGAAACTTAAGACGTATATCTTTTAGTGGTCCTGGTGGACCAGGAGGAGGACCTCGTCGACGAATAGGTGGTATTACAACGATTCAAGATTGCAGCATGCCTGGAGGTGGATGAGCACGTTAAACCTCTCTGAAGACGGTATCCAAACTTTCTTCAGAGAGGCGAATTTTATTATCTTCCATCAGCCATCAATAATTTTTTTGTTTACGCAATAAAATAGTTTTTATTTAAATTATATTCTTGGATAACAGAATGGCACTTAACGAAGATTTTATTTACCACGTATGACGTTTAATTCTTAAACCTCATCGAGGCGGAATTAAACTGAAGATGGTGTAATTTTTTCGTTGAGGATGGAAGAATTATTTCAAAATTTATAATTCGGCTTATCATTTACAATTTTTTTTCGCAAAATGTATATCGTATAAATGAAATATGAATTTTTTGTGCAATTTAAATGAATAATTGGTGTAAGGAAAGAAAAATTTGTTATATAATAAAAAATGAAATAAAAATATTTGTAAATACAGTTTTTTTTTACATAATAGTTTATTTTACGTACACATTTAATGCATATTATAAACAAAATACTATTGTTGATAATATAATATTTTATTTTATATATAATCTAAAACTTAAATGTAAACAAAACAATGTTGATATTATGACTTTCATGTTTTAATCTTACAATTAGATTGATTTTTTATTTGACATAAATAGTAATTTTTTAATCTAATGTGTAGGCAAGAAATTTATATTTTTCTAAATTTATATATTTTAAACAATTATTATTAAATTAATTAAGTACATTAGTAAACATATGTATAATTAGTTACATTAATAATATAAATATTACAAATATTGAATACAATATTCAATCTTAAGTCAAAAGCACTATACATTCTATGTATATTTTAAATGTTTTATTATTATTTTCAAGAACTTTATTTAAATATTAAAAAGTATTAAGTACATTTGATAAAAGAAAAACAAACAATTTTAAATATACATCAAATAAAGATATTTATATAGGTCTATAAATACTGACCATTTATTCTTAATTACATATGGCGTATTATATATTAGGTTGTAGTATTTTGTTTTCATCAGAAATTTAATAAATTAATATGAATTTTATTAGTAAATATTAGTTATTGAAAATTTATTTTAATTATAATTAGTATAATTTGAATATATTAATAATATAACAAATTTAAATGGTAACTTTGATAAAAAAATTATATAATGGTAACTTCGATTGGTAATTTGAAAATAAAATAATCTAGTATATTTTCATATTAAATATGTATAAATATTATATTAATCTCTAAATTTTATATTTTCTCATATTATTCAGTACTTTTTGAAATACAAGTATGTATATTTGCTACGACTCTAAACATTTTCTATAAAGCTATTTCATGCTTATATTTTACCACTTTAAATGTTTCCGATTGTATGAAACAAAATTGTATTGTATTTTTTAGCTTGTATATTTTTTTATCCGCTGGTGAACAAAATTATAAATATATTTTTTAATTAATTTAGCTTTGTAGGACATAGGAAATTTGTCTAATTCATAGATCTGTAAAGTTACGGAGAATGCTCAGAATTCCAGCAAAAAAATCTTTAGATAAATAATTATTCGTTATTCTTCTTTAAAATTAAAGGCAATACAACTAAAGGTTCTGTGTATTTCGGATTGTCAGCGTAAATGCTCCATGTACGCTCAATGCAATCAAAAATTCCTGAAAATAGAGAATATTTTTTTTTCAAAGTATTACTGTGAACAATTCATTATTCTGATATATAAAAATTTATTTCTCGAAAACAAACTGTAAATTTTCATATCACGAATATTTATTATGACATTGATGGAGTTAAATATTATTTTTAAATCACTTTAAATTAACTGTAATTAGACAAAAATATGACTTGATAAAATTCACAGATAAACCAGTCTGGTAATGTTCATTCCAATGAAAAATTAAAAATTATTTTACATACATTTGTATCTTATCAAAAACTATCTCTGAGCTTCTATTATAACAAAATTTTCAAGAATATAATAATACAGTTATAGATAAATTAACAATTATTATTATTTTTTTTTAAATAAAATATTTGAAAAATCATAATAGAGATAACGTTTATATTATGATATATTATTTTGTTTTGGAAACGTAGTTTTGTTGTAACACATTAGAAGATTCATTCAGACCATCCTACTTATCACCAAATTAGTGTTATATAAACTGTGATACTTACTAACTTATGAAAAAAAAAAGTTGTTGGTTTTACTGTAGCCAAAAATTGAGATTATTTAATATGTTTTAATAAATTTTTGTTGTGTATTCACAAGCTAGTAGATAGTACAATTTAGAATAAATCACCATTAAAACATAAAACTACTTTCAAAATATGTAGGCTTAATGATTTGAAATTCGTAATTTATTTTTGTAATGTAAGAAAATGATCTTTTAAAGTATTTAGTTATTGCATTGCTTCGTTATGTTGGAATACATGAAATATTAAATAATTAGTAATTGACGGAATTCAATTTTTTATATATTTTTATTAATTACTAAGTCAATGTTTCGGCAATCACTATTGCATGTAAAAATCAACCAAAAATATTCTGCTAGCCCTGAAGAAGACAATAGTGATTGCCGAAACGTTCACTTAGTAGTTAATAAAAATATGTAAAAGACTGATTTTTCTCAATTACTAATTATTTATTAAATAATCTAATATTTTCCAATTTGATTTAATATTTATTTTGATAGTTATTGATTATATTTGGTTTTTTAATCAAGAAATAATTACAAGTCAGTCATATTGAATGTTTTATCATCTTTTTATTATAATGTTATTAAATTCCCTATTAGGTTCGTTATTGTTTTTTTAGAAATGACGCGTTTCGACTTTTCAGTCATCTTCAGATGTTCTGAGTTTGGTCTGTGTTTGTGGTTCGAGTGAACTATTATTTTTTATTATCTATTGTCAGCTAACAGCGCTATTTTAAAATCAGTTAGCAATCATGCCTTGTCAAACTAAAAATTTATACATACCGACAGCAATTGTTTTAATAATATCGTGATCACCAAATTCTTGAAAAACACGATACTGTGTACCAGTTTGATCGCCCAGCATATTAATCACATCTTCCCGACTTTTTGGTGGCTTATGCGAGGTTAATGCGCACATTCGAGCATTACTACTTTGAATCATATCTTGATCCGCTTCAGAAATAGATAATCGCAAATATCTGAAATTTTTAATAAATATATTCAATTTGTCGATTACATTTACTGACCATTAAAAATAACAAATTTGGATATATTATTTCCATTTGAATAAGAAAAGATAAAATGATACGGCCTTAGGTTTATAGTTCTGTATCGCAAATATTTGAAATTTCAATAACCAAAAATATACTCAATTTGTTGATTACATTTAATGACTTCATTAAAAATAGCAAATTTGGGTAAATTATTTTCACTTGAATAAGAAAAAAATAAAATGAAATGGCTTTTGGTTATAGTTCTGTATCGCAAATATTTGAAATTTTCAATAACCAAAAATATATTCAATTTGTTGATTATATTTAATGACTTCATTAAAAATACAAATTTGGGTAAACTATTTCCACTGGAATCAAAAAAAAAGGTAAAAATGAAACGTCTTTAGGTTGTAGTTCTGTATCGCAAATATCTGAAATTTTTAATAACAAAAATATATTCAATTTGTTGATTACAATTAATGACTTCATTAAAATAACAAATTTGGGTAAATTATTTCCACTTGAATAAAAAAAAAGATAAAATGAAACGGCTTTAGGTTGTAGTTCTGTATTACTATTTATTAATAATAGACGTTTCGATGTACTCAACATACATCTTCATCAGGAAAAATGATAAATAGTAATACAAAACTACAATCTAAGGCCATTTTGATTTTATATCATTTTTTCTGAGACTAAAAAGCAGAAAATTATTATTTAAATAAATAAAATAAATTAATATACCAATTTTTAAAACTGACTTAAAAAGTATAAAATAATTTCTCGTAGCCCCATACAGATTGCCCTGATTGTAATTGTGAATTTTTAATAGCTATGACAATACTTGTAAGATTTAAATTTTTTTTATTTAAATAATTATTAGTCTTGACATTTAAAAATAACTGTAATTTGAAAATTATTCTGTATTATAACAGCAGCGCTAATACATCAAATATTTCAAATGTAATTGTGTAATTCATCACAAACTGTTGAGTAATAGACATTCAAAATTTCGATTGGTAAGAAGGTGTTAAGTAATAATATTGGAAAACTTATTTAACAAGAGTAAAAAACTATATTGAATAAAAAAAATTCGACTTAACCTGTAAAAAAAAATATTCCATAATCGTTATTACGGTTAATTTTTAATTACGAGTATATTTGAGAATTTCTTTTTATATAAACGTGAGTTGGTTACATAATAATTATACATTTTAATTATTGCACGTGTTTTTTTTTTAATAATTGTAAATTATTTAATGATTAGTAATTACAAAAAAGAAAAACATAATCTTTATGTAATTAAATAGCTAGCGTTTTTATGTTAATATCTAATCAGTTGTTTGTGTATAATCATTTATTAAATAGGATTTTTTCTTAATTGCAAATTTCAAATTAAAAAAAATATATAAACAATAATTTTTATCAATTAATATTTTATATACTGTCCTTCTAATTTGGAATGTATGTTTAGAAATATTTAATATGCCTAAAGCTTGGAAGCAAAATTTAATCAGTTGACATTATTGTCTCATAAATATTGATTAATTTTTTTATATAATTTAATTTAAAAATAAATCATTAAAAGTAATAACGTATCTGTAAATAAATTTAACAAAAATAGTAATTAGATTAAAAAAAATATATTTTTGAAGCATTTCTAAAATGTGTGTAGTAAATTTCTGGTCCTAAGTATAATATATTATCAAAATTTAACATAGTAAAGAATTTTTCAGAACTCATATTAAAATAAAAAAAGCTTCAAGTTTAAGTCGACTTTAGTTAAAAATGTTTACTATATTATGAAACCAGCCGTGAGTCCCTCAATAAATTATCTTAGATCATTTGATAATAATTGAAAAAAAAATTAATTGAAACATTTTTAGAAAGACAAGTAGGTATGTTTGAACTTTAAGAAAGTGTAAAAAATCTTCAACGATACATAGATTAGTTGAACATACGTTGACAGATACATGATACCAATACAGGGTGTGTAAATAATGAAAAAAAAAACATAATAGGTATTTAAAAATTTATAACAAGTCATTGTGATAAGCATGCTACAATCTATTTTATTTATAAATGATAAAAATTGCAGATTCCAAGGTTAATATATAGTAAATGTAATATGCAATAATAAATTTATTATTTTTTCTTTTTGCATTGATGCAAATATTCTATTGTTGTCCGTTTAACAGGGGCGTATTATATGAAAAAGTTTTATTATTTTTTTAAATAGTTTGTTTAGTTTTTTCAACATTTGAAATGTTACACTACATAACAGTATTTTATTTACCGTCAATTGTTTAGTGCATGATTTGTTAGTAATTTATTCAAATAAATAAGGAAGTTGTAAAAAAAATTAATTCAATATATTTTTTATTTAAATATAAGTTTATAACCTATTAACATTATATGCAATTTTAAAAAAAATCAAATTAATAATAATTAACTTTAAAATAATTGAAATCGTAGGGAAAATAATTTAATATTTAATTTTAATAATTAATTTTTAAGTAGGTTTTAACTAATATAAGACAACGAAACTGTCATAAGAGTAGGACTAAACAAATGAACTAAAAACACCCAACCGAGCTTGTAGTATTAGTCAATATATTTAAATTCAATATTATTCGTGTTTTTAGATTGTATAAATTATTTTTACGATATTAATTTAATAGATACAGTTCTGTTTATGATATAGTTAATTGTTTAATGTAGTACACTTAATTTAAAAGGTTAGGATATTAAATTTTCCACATACATGATTTTATTATTATAATATAATTATTAGGTATTTTAACAATTAATTGCTTATTACTGTCATATTTCGTTTGTTTATGAACGATAATTTATAATTACTTGACGGTTTAAAATTAAGTGACAATCAAAATTATTTTTAAAAAAACATACTTATGCCCGGTATTATAAAAGCTGATTAACTAAATTACTTGTAGAGTAAAATTTACTTTAAGAGTAAACGAGTTTATTCTGTAGATTTCTGTATTATAAAGGCTAAATAAATTTACTCTAGTGGTAAATCTGCGAAGTAAATTACTCGGTAGAATTTCTAGGGTTTAAAATTTACTTCACAACTAAATATCTATATTGAATAATAAAAATAATTTTTTTATCAGAAAAAAGGTAAGTGTGTGTTTATTTTGTTTTCTATATTACTGTATAATATGGATATGTTTATTTAAATTACTTATTTTTTAAATATCTAACCTATAATATACAAATGTCAAATACATGGAAAAAATATTATTTATTTTTATATTTTATATTTCTAGTCAAAAATGTCGACCGTATCATCTGTAAACAGTATATCCGATATAACTGTTACAAATGATAGTGACACTAGTGTAGAATATGACGAAAATATGATAATTCCAAGACAATCACGGCGTTTTCAAAAACGAAATAATTTTTGTGAATTCCTTAATGATAAAGATTTTAGAGATAGATTTCGACTAACGAAAGAAGCTGTTTTACGTATCTCGAGTTTAATTGAAGTTCAAATTGAACCGTTTACACAAAGAAGTTATTCAATATTAGCAATGAATCAATTTCTTATAGTTTATTACACTTCGATTTTATGCATGCAGATCATTTCAAATAAATGTCGGCGACCACTTCAATGTTACAAAAGCAACAGTATCTAAAATTGTACGCAAAGTAACTTAGGCTTCAGCTTCATAGGAAAAAGATTTATTAAAATGCCAAGTACAGCATTAGAAAGAAATCAAATAAATATGAGCTGATTATTTAAAATATCTGGTTTTCCCTTTCTGTGTGCGGAGAAATACAGTAGAAAAGACATTTGGGGTATTGAAAAGACAATTTCCCTGTTTATCTTTAGGCTTAAAACTATCACTAAATACTGATTCAGCTGTAATTGTAGCGGCATGTATATTACACAATATTGCAATAATATATAATTTCTAAAAACTGCTCTATTACGTTCAATATAATTTTTACCTCTTTCCCGCACTTTATTCATTTCGTTCATTTTGACAGATATAAAACTTCAAATGTTAAAAAAACTGAAAAGACTAATAAATGATAGGTAGTGTCATCTATTAGAGTATTTGTGTATCACTACTCGATCGGTAATTCTCTAGATAGTAAGTTACTTGGCTACTTTCTTTTATAATACAGAAATTTATTGTCAAAGTTATTTAGTTTGGAAGTAAATTTACTTGGGAAGTAGTAATTTGACATTTACTCTTATGTTTATAATACCGGGCCTAAGACTCACAATTTTTTATACATTACAATTGTAAAAATTGATGATATTTTATTATTATGATAATATTATATTAAAATGAGTTGATATTCGTTTTTTCTTATATTTTTTTAACGATCATAATGGATTCATTAATTAACTATACAGCATACATAATATTACATTGTTAAAAAAAAATGTCTTTTCTTTATTTTTATTTTTCTGAAGGCCCATTACACATCCTTGTTTTCTACTCACATGTATTAGTTATTAATTAATTCAAATTACAATCCCTTTTTTTTTCTCTTTGCAAATAATTCTTCATCACTCATTCATACGTGATTCTAAATTAGCATAAATTATCATGAACGGACAATAAGCAATTACATAATATAACAAATTAATCAGAGTTGCCGGGATGCGGAGTCGTTGAAAAAGCATTCGACTTTAACTTCGATTCCTGTGACTGGATTCCATAGCATCTTCAAAATGGTGTTTGTTCGAAAATGACATCATTTTCAAATGAACATCATTTCAAAGATGCTACGGAATCCGACCACTCATAATTTTAGTAGTTTGACTCCGATTTCAACAAAATTACACTGTAGAAAATGTAATTTAAATTTATGTAATTTTACATAGTTTTTAACAGTAAAATAGCAACATTTTGTAATTTTTACAATAATAATTTATGTAATATTACATATTTATGAAAAAAAAAATGCAGTCGTTGAATATGTAAATTTATATTCATTTTTTTAGAGTGTAGATACATTTTATGGTGTATGTAATAAAGCAAAAGCATAAACGGAAAATGACTGCTGTGGAAATGAGATTTTTACGTGGGGTATGTGGTGTAAATAGGAGTGATCAGGTACGAAATAGATTAGTGTATGATGAGTGCGAATTTGAAAAAAATATTGTAGCAAAAATTGGTGTTAGTCAGTTAAGATGGTTTGAGCATGTTGAGCGAATGTCTAATGAACGTTTGGTTAAAAAGATTTATTTGAATGATTTTGATGGTATACGTTTGCAGGTGGACGTCCGATGAGTAGTTGGAGTGGTATGATTGAGAGAGTGGCTTGCGTGAGCGAAAGTTTCCAAGTAGTAGGAATAAAAGAGCGTGCATGAGAGGAATTATGAATGTGGATGAAGCGAAAGTTGCTTGTTTGGATAGGAATGCTTGGAGGCGACTGATTTCAGGATGATGAAAAGAGTTTGTGCTACATCCTTTTGGGTACATGGCGTGATTGTGTATGTATGTATGTAATAAAAAACTTGACAAATAAAAATATCTCAAAAAAAAACGCATCGTACGAAAAAATTGTCCAAAACGAAAAATTAATATTTCAAAAAGGGGCATCTGTCTGTGTGCAAATTAACCCTCCCCAACCCCCCATTGTAGATGGGGTGGGGGGCTAACTTTAACTTTATTACAGATTCAGATTCTCCATAAAAAAAAAAAATAAGATTCACAATAGTACCGACGAAATACGAGTAATTTCAATTTTTCTACCGAAATCCGTGTCTCTTAAACTAAACTAAACAATAAATAATTATCACTTACCGGTTGCAATGATAGATATTTTCACCGGGACTAGCGGTCAGAACACTAAGCTGCGATTCATGGCTGCCAATTTCGGCCGGTGCCATTTCAGCATTATGAAATAATCGGTCGCCATCTTGTCGTAAAAGTGTTATATTAATGCTGCAACCATCAGCAGCTCCTGAGCCAGCATCACGCAGGATTTTTATCGCCTGCTCGAAATTCTCAGCCGATAGTAGGGCACGGGTTATAAAATGACGCGCTGCATACATAATAGATAAATTATTATTATTACAAAGCAAAGCTTTGGGCAAGTACTGGTAAAAAAAGGCAGTTATAAGCAGAGACTTGAACCGGAACCGAACCGTAAACCGAAAACTGAAATTAACCGGAATTTTTAACAGAACCGTAACCGGAACGGAAAATCGCTAATTTCGGTTAGAACGAAAAAATAAATAACGGTTAATTACGGTTCAAATTTTTTTTTGTTTTTTCATTAAAATACATAATTCATTAATTGTTTTCTTTCATTTATGCACCATGTAAAAATCTAAAAATATCATGCTTCTTCCGCCATCTACCGGTTTCTTTTCGTGTATCGCCGGTGCCGCAAGAAAATTTCATCTGGCAATTTTGTTCGTAAGTCCGGGAGTTCGTAAGTCCGGAAGTTCGTAAGTCGGGATCTACTTGTACTGTGTTTTATTAATTATTTTTGTATTTTGCTCCTAACTTGTTGAAGTTTTATTTTATTTATGTGCAATGTTTTTTATTTCTAATGTTCTTAAGCTGTCCACTTATGTGTGCTGTTCTTAAATTATATTTTGTTTTCGTTTTTGACAATAAAATAATCAATTATTATTTCAGTAAGTTTTATTTCTTTTGTATTTAAATTTATAATTGAAAACAAGAATAAGAAAAGAATTTGGTCAATAAAATTAACCTAAAATTTATACCGGTATAAATTTGATGTTCGACTTGATTTTTAATTAACTTTAACTAATTTAATTTTTTTTATTTTAAATTTTAATTTTAACCGGAACTGAACCGGAACCGAACCGTAACTGAACCGAAATTTTTAGGCGAACCGAAACCGAAACCGGAACGAAAAACATTTACTTGGAATGTAACCATAAACCGGAACGAAATTAATTTCGTTTCAAGTCTCTGGTTATAAGTAGTTATAAGTATTAGTTCTGACTGTAAAAAATGTATGTAATTAAAAAAAAAATAATTTTCCATGTTTTGTGAATGTAATTTTTCAAAAAAAAAATTAAATATTACGTAAATTATCATAGTAAAATTACAAAATGTTGTTATTTTTCACTATTAAAACTCATGTGAAATTATATAAATTTAAGATATATTTTTTTCACTCGTGTTCGATTTCTACTGCGTCTACTGTTTACTGCTGCGTTAATGTTTGTTAAAATAAAACGGCTTTAGGTTTAAGTTCTGTATTAATATATTTATTAATAATCGTCATACTTTACGTACTCAACGTCCGTCTTCACCAGGAAAAACGATACAAATGACATTTATAGTAAATAATAGAACACAGAAACAAGTTACTAGGCAACAAATTAAGTAATTGGATCATAAAATTTTATAGATTTTTAATTAAAGGAAGCCAAATTTTATAAATTTCAATTGCTTCTCTTATCAATCTGCTGTTAATATTGATAGGTCTTGCAATTATTATAGTATCTTCTGTGAAGGCACTAAGTTAAACAAAATTTGGCTTCCATTAATTGAAAATCTATAAAATTTTATGATCTAATTACTTAATTTGTTACCTAGTAACTTATTTCTATGTTCTGCTTATTTAGTGTAAATGTCGTTTGTATTAATTTTCCTGATGAAGACGGACGTTGAGTTCGTCAAAAACTCGTATTTTTTCATAATGCATATCTCTCACACTCCTTCAAATGGGTCTTTATACATAAGTAAAATATAATAAGTATAATTATATTTCATATAATATTAAAAAGAGTTTTACAAATAATACTCAAGGACATAATAAAAAAAACCTTGATTAATTTTTTTGAGGTAAATATTACGTTCAATTTTTTTTATTACCGACACGTGAAGACAAGAACTTGATCTATTTTAAACAAATTAAAAATTTACAAAATGATCGTAATAATAATTTAGAAAAATATATTTTTTCTATTATTATGAACTACATTGTAATAAAAAAAATAATTTGCAAATAATTTTAATTATAAAAAATAAAAGTATTCTTTATAAATAAATTCACTTATAACTATAATAAAAATAATATTAAAATAAAACGGCTTTAGATTATAGTTCTATAACCTAAACCCGTATTATTTTAATATAATGAGTTTTATAAGATTTTTACTATGTTATAATAATATTATTATAATTACATAATTATTATTGTGATTGTTGTTATTTACTAATAATTATTTTAATATTTATAATATTTTCTTGGAAAAACATACGAGTTTTTAGAATTGTAAAAAATATATGAAATTATAACTTAATTTTTGTAAAGATATTATAGTAATATTATATAAACAAGATTAGAAGTATATGGGTAAACTCATATATAGACCACTTTGACATTATCATATAAATGATAAGAAATAGAAATAAAAAAAATTTTCACCGAAAGTTGGCAACATTGTATTTTGCTAATATATAATATTATAGGCACTAAGGGTATCTTCTGTAAAAATTTGATTAAAATCGGATAAATAATGTGGGCATAACAAATTTTTAGAAAATTATTAATTTTTTTTTTCGGAAAGTTGGCAACACAGTATTTTAATAAAATTATAATTTATATGGGCACTAGGAGAAACTTTTCTGAAAATTTGATCAAAATCGGATGAATAATGTAGCCACAATGAATTTTTTTAAATTTTAGTAATTTTTTTCTTGATAAGTTGGCAACACTGTATTTTGTTAAAATTGCATAATTTATGCGGGCATCAGGAGAATCTTTTGTGAAAATTTGAACAAAATCGGTTAGACAACATGGCCGTAATAAATTTTTAAAAATTTTAGTAATTTTTTTCTCAGAAAGTTAGAAACACTGTATTTTATTAAAATTACAAAATTTATGTGGACACTAGGGGAATCTTTCCTGAAAATTTGATCAAAATCGGATAAATAATGTAGCCACAATGAATTTTTAAAAAATTTAGTAATTTTTTTCTCGGAAAGTTGGCATCACTGGAAAAAACCAAAACCACACGACCATCTTGGACACTAGACAAATTTTTCCTGCAAATTTCATTAAAATCGGTTGAACCGTTTAGGAGGAGTTGCGATCACAAAATTTTATTTGACGACCGAGCTGACGTCGCACATCCATACACCCACATAAACTAAGTTCAGATTCGTCATCCTAGAGGCTATATGAAGGATTTCTATACACAATTTTTATTTTTTTTTAATGTTACAGACACCGTACCAAACGCTATACCACTTTTTCCTTGCAGGCAAAGTGGTAAAAATCATCGTAGATAAATAATAAAAATTATTTTTAAATCATTGGACAAGAATGATTTATTTTTTGAATTTGATGTATTAATGATTTAATTAGTTTATCAAAATAAATTAAATGACGATTTAAAGCAAAAAAAATCCAATAACAAACTTACGTGTTTTCGCTCGATTTAATCGACTTGCACTCAAAGTATTAATCGAGAAAACTAATCCATGATGATTATAGTTCATTGTATATCCTGGTAGATGTCCCGCATAGCACAAGGATGTAAATTTCTCTTCTTCTACTTGCCAATGTCCTTGCGGCTCCTTCGATATTATATGCGCCGATACGAAATAGAAATTATTTAAAAGTTCCGACCGTGCGTCTTCAGTATGTCCTAGTATTTCCTAAAATTTATTTATTACATATTTTCTAAACCGGTTCGCAAAATTAACTGTTAATTGTAAAAATACCTCATTATATTGATTAACACAGATACTGGAACAACCGGAAGCGCCGCCATTAACCGATTTATTATTAACAACATTTGGTAGAATATTATCCATATGCATTAAAAATAACTATAACAATTTAAAAATACTATAGTACCTATTTTTGTAAAAATTAAAATTTGTGAAATTTATAAACATAAAATATATATATTTTTTTTTTCAATTAATTAGGTTATATTATTTGTTATACACTGTAAAAAAAAATATTATAATAATTATCGTTGGACACTAAATTCTAAATTTACAGCAGAATATATTTTTACAATCTTTTTTTTAATGTAAAATTACAGTTAAAAAATGTAATACATTTTGATATTACTTGCGCTATTATAATAATAATGTGTGTATAATTATAATTATAAAAACTGTAAAATTCCCAAAATATTTAAATTTCTGTGTAATATTTACAGATTTTAGTAAATTTAGAAGAAATTTTAAAATTATAATTAAATAAATAGCTAAAATTAATATGATTATTATTGTAAATTTACACCGATTTTTTTACAGTGTAATTACAAATGTAATAATTATTTAAATACATTTAAATTTTTATCATTAAATTCAGGTCAAGTAACTTATATAAAACTTTTACTTTTTTGAGAAAGTATTTAATCGATTTATAA
This sequence comes from Clivina fossor, assembly GCA_963966155.1. Classification (NCBI taxonomy): domain Eukaryota; kingdom Metazoa; phylum Arthropoda; class Insecta; order Coleoptera; family Carabidae; genus Clivina; species Clivina fossor. Next base: position 22,859,674 of record OZ014552.1, on the reverse strand, counting down.
AAAATTGTTTTTCATAAAATTTGCACTTTAAATTTTTTTCACAGCTATTCATGAAGGATGTGTTTAACTCATTTATTAATTTTGAGAAATTATCGTTGGAAAATATATATTTTAAGTTTAATTAAATTAAGGATGAGGCTATTTATACATACGGTTTGTATTCGCAATTGGCTAATTGGTTATTTATACATACTAAAAAAAAAAACTTAAACCAACCTACTAACCTAACCTACCCTATATAGCCAATTACGTAAAAATACTGTATGTATAAATAGCCAATTGTGTATACATACCGTATGTATAAATAGCCACTTTCTTAAATTAAAAGACTAATATGCCCGTATTCTGAAAACATTTTCGTTAAAAATAATGGTTCGTTAAAATGTAAATTCTTGAATCTCGTAAGAAATTTCGTTGCAGAAGGATGTTTTAATTTTTAAAAAATAATTATAAGTGTATATTATTATTCTATATTCTATATTATTATTCTATATTATAAAATGAACATTGTATTTTTTTAGTTTTACATGAATAGAATTTTAAAATAATTATATGAAAATTGTATGGTATCTTAGCAACAGACGCTTATCAAATATTTCAAATGCACAAAAAAATACTTTACCTTATAAAATTGTACATCTGCTCCGTCAGCAGTTCCTTGTAATTCATCGATATATTGCGGGAATCTTTCTTTAACATTGTGCAATGTTTCATTGTACACCTTTTTACCTTCAGTGGTTTCATAGGCCGGTAGAAATTCCTCGTTTAACGTACCTGACTTTTCTAATAGTTCCTGAATCAATCCGGAGAAAGTACGGCCCTGCGCAATTGGTAAAACAATTAATCGATATGATTTATTTATTTCGATTGAATAATCTTGTAACTAGCTTTTTTATGCTTATATAAGTAAAGTACTAGTTTTAATCAGATTACGAAAAAAAATGATATGCTTATAAATTGATAAGTAATCATTTATTTATTTTGTCTCTTCCATAAGTTTTAAGAACAGTCAACATTTAACTTAACCTAATTTAGAATATTTTAAATTTAATACTGCACGTTGGTAAAATAATTGATCTAATGATTCTTTTTTTTATGCTGCTATTATTTTCGAAATCATAAAATTAATTTATTATTATTAAAACATATTTCTATTATTATTAAAATAGTTTTTCTTTCATTAAATTTTATTGTTAACTTAACATAAATTATTTGCTTTACTAATGACATTTTTTTATTTTTATTTTATCTTTTTGTATAAGATTTGAGACACGTTTTCATAATAAACTCTGACTAAAGTTGATAATATAGTATTGTTTTATTGGTAACACTTTGGTAACAGTAATAATTATCTTATTAGAAATTTGAACAGTTGACAAAAAAGCATCGTTTTCTTGAGAGCAATAATAATTATGTCTGTAATTTGCCGGTTTACAGTGGATTAAAGTTTTTTTTTTTTTTAATATAAACTGACCAAAAAGCGTCGATTTTAAATTTTACTATAATAATAATTATTATTGTCAATAGAATGATACTTTTTTTGTCAAATTTTCATATTTCTAATAATATAATATTTATTTTAAATAGCATTACGCTAATAATAATAAAAAATACATTTAATAGCATTTGGTAAATTATTGAATGCAACTAGAACTTTATTATAAATAAACAAACATGTTTTTGTTTTATTTGTTCGTGAAATATACAAATTAGTCTATTGACGTGTGAATTTCACTAACATATTTTATATTTTTGAGCAAATAATTAGGTAATTAGGTATTTGTTTATTTTTTAAATATAAATTGTATTTGATACATTTTTGTAAAATTAATATAAATTACCAGGAATCGTACTTTACTTGAAAATGTATTTAGTGTTTATTGAATCAATTTTTTGTTAAATATATTTATATTTAAAGAATAATACAATCTACATATATTTAAATATTGCGTAAATAAAAAAAATATTTATAATATATAATCGACTTATCATTAGTATGATCTAATTTTAAAGTATTACATTTATAAGATTTCTAAGTACAAAATTAGGTTTCCTAATACGCAAAAAAAGGAGTAAACAAATATTGTAGTATAGACAGCCAGCTTTACATTAGAGTATAATAAAAATCTATATTAGAAATGTTTTCGTTTCCGTCCGATCAGATATATGACAAAACTTTGTAATTAAAAATATTTCATATTTGCATCTAAAAAATCAACTATTTGTTGGCTATTTGGAGTTTTTTTTTGTATAAATGCAATAGTACTAATAATAGTATACTGATTTGTTATGGGGAACTGAAATGAAAACATATATTGTATATTTGAGTTCGTCGAAACGTCGATTATTAATAAATATTAATACAGAACTACAAACAAAAGCCGTTTTATTTTAAACACAATGACTCAGTTTTAAAATTTGTTTTAACTAATATCGGTTTTAAGACAACGTAACTGTCATAAGAACTGAACTAAACAATTGAACCAATACACCAAAAAAATTTTAATCAGTCAAATTTTGATCAGTCGAACTATTCTACTTATTACGAAATTAGTGTTAGGTTTTAGTGCAAAGCTAGTGGTTCTGAACTAAACTACTAACTTGTAAAAAAACAACGCAAATACATAATTTAGTTTTATCAGTTGTAGATTTTATCGCAACTAAAATTTAAAATTATTACTGTGTTTTTTTTTGTGATTTCATAAGCTAACAGCTAGTATAATTCAAAATCAATGACTTAAAACATAAAACTAATTAGTATAAGATAAATATGAGATAATCTGAATGAAGCTATATTTACTTATTAGAATTTTTATTTCAATTAATAAATAAGATGTAATTTATCTACAATTATAAATTACTTGGTAACCTTTTCAGTACCTATAAATGATATTTACGATTATCTTTAGATTAATTAATGGAAGATAAATTAAACAACAGGTATAATTAGTGCGAAAAATAGTGTAGAATTATTATTACTTTATTATACTTTTATACTTATATTTTTATCTAAGTGATAACGAAAAACAAACGTATATGTTATAAATATAATTTGTAAACGTAACAAGGCCATATATTACAAAATCAATTGTTTTATACATATATTATGAATAGTTTTATTAATATGGTAAAAATTCAGAACTCATTATATAAAATAAAACGGCTTTAAGTTTAAGTTCTGATGATATACGTGGAGTATATCGAAACGTTGAATTTTAATTAAAAATTATACTAAACTTAATTCTAAAGCTTTTTTATTCTTTACTACGACTATAATTAAAATACATTTGTTTCATGAAACATGAAAATCACGTGATATATTTTGTTTGTTCCATTTTCAGTTTTAGAAAAAATACATACATACATACACAATCACACCATATACCCAAAGGGGTGTGGCACAAACTCTTTTCACTATCCAGAAATTATTTTTTTCCAAACATTCCTATCGAGGCAAGCAACTCTAGCTTTATCCACATTTATGATGCTTCTTATACATGCTCTTCTATTCCTACTATTTGGAAACTTTCGCTTACGCAAACCACTCTCTCTCAATAATACCACTCCATCTATTCATTGTATGTTCACGCAAACATATACCTGCAAAACCATTCACACATGTATTTTATTAATCAAACGTACATTAGACATTCGCTCAAGACGACTGAACCATCTTAACTAACTATCACCAACTTTTACAACAACATTTTTTTTTCTAGTTTCACACTCAGACACTAATCTATTTCGTACCCGATACTTTCTAGTTACACCACATGCGCCACCTAAAAATCTCATTTCCACTGCAGTTATTTTTCTTTTATACTTTTGCAGCCAAACCAAACATTCACTACCATACATCAATATAAGTACCAAAACAGCATTGTATATACTCAAACGGGCTTCTTTGGAAACATTTAATATTTTATTATTTACTACACAATTTAATTTATCAATAAAATTAAATAATTGTTACCAAAATAAATAATTTTTAATTTAAATGTAACTTTTAACTTCTTTCGCTAATAAATAATTTCTTAATTTTTACATTTTATTATTATTATTATTATTATATATTACATATATATATATATATATATATATATATATATATATGGGCTTTGTAATAATTTAACAATATAAAAAAATAATTCAGTTCTTTTTAGAAAAATTTTGAGACCATTTCAACAATTTATTTTACGTGTCTAAATACTAATTTAAAATATTATCTCTGATATTAATAAACAGAGATTAACTATTAACTATTATAAATAATAAAAGAATTAAAAAAAATATTACAAGAGTACCTACAAAGAATAAAAATTGGTAGACATGAAATTCAAAAATTTGTACTTACGTGAAAGTTAAGTACGATAATTTCAAATTTAAAATTAAGTTAAATAGTTTTTAATTACATACCACATCAAAACCAACTTCATAATGAGTACCCCTGGTATATATTATTGGTATACAATGTCTTCTACCAAGTTTGGCCGCTTCTGGTATCGTTGGCATGATTCTTTCAATTATTTTTCCTTTTAATCAAAAAAAATATACACTAACTATAAATAATATACACAGAATTATTACTAAATAGAGAAAAAATTAAAGCACTCTACTATCTCAGTATTTAGTAGAACACTTAAAACTGAATTCAAATATTTACAAACGCTCGATTATATGTCACTTATCCCCACTACTTTTTCGATTTTTTTTTTATATTTTTCACGATTGTCATTCATATAATTATTTTTTTAAACTTAATATAGTATCCTAGGTATTATACATTTGATTTTAAGGAAATGATACTTTTATGAATGTACTATATCTATTATTTTAGATTGTATATAAAAAGTTGAACATGATTTTTTGATGGATCGAGGTCAGACATTTGAGATTTATTGATAATTATTGTACAATTGTATTATTATTGATTTATTTCGAATCGTTTTCTAATTGTTGCAATTTTATTTGTTATTTATTAAATTCCGCTATTATGATTTATAATTTTATTATTGTAATAAAAATAATAAAAATTAAGGATATACAAAAACGAATGTACCTATTTGCGCTACACGGTAAAAAAAAATTGAAGTAAAATTTTTTGTGTAATATTAAAAAATTTATGAAAATAAAGACAAATATTTTTATTATAGAACTAGCTCCAACTTCTTTCACTATTTAATTTAATTTATGTGACAATATTTTCCAATCATAATATTAAAATATTAAACCATTTCAAAAATTTTAAAAAAGGACTTAGGTTTATTCTGTAAAAAGATGAAGATTTGTCACTTAACAATTATTGAAAGAGCTTTAGAATTAAGTTTGTATATAGATATTTTATTTAAAAAATAGACGTTTCTGATGATGATATACGTAGAGTTAATTGAAACGTCGATTTTTAAATAAAATATATACAGAACTTAATCCTGAAGCTTATTTAATTTTTTTTAATTTTATTATAATGAGTTTTTGATAGATTTTTTAAATAGATTAATAGATTTTTTAGATAGATTAAATCAATTAGAATATACATAAATATAAACAAAACTTAAGACATTTGGAACATTAAAGTTTGAAGACTGCTGACTAATTTTATATATCCTTTAACAATTATTACTTTATACCTTGTTAAATAACAATAAAATAAATTTATAGTACAAAATTTTCCAAACGGATGAAAATTTATTCAATTATTTTTAGTAGAATTTCACTGTAAAACCACAAATTTTTCTAATTCAAAATGACTTTAATATATTTTACTGTTTTAACATTTGGCTAACAGATGTAAAGATATTATTTCACAAGGCCTTTTTTCAAATAAAAAAATAAGTTATCAAATATCAAAATATATTATGTACATTGAACTAAATTTTTCGTAATATGATAATGTGTCTTTTGTTTTAAATTCCGGAAATGTTTCTTCAGTAATATAACCTTACTTTAAAAAAAAAAAAAACTTTTTTGAGTTATCAATTTTCTAAATATTATATTACTGTGACATTTTAAGTATTTCCTTTTACATATTACAAATTCTTAATAATAAATTTCAATAATATATTTCTTATTAAATGTACTGTTTTAAAATGATGCATTATTAGAAAAAATATGTATTTAATGTCAGTTGATTAAAATTTAAATATGTATGTTATACATTACTGCGAAGTACTTGAAGATATTTTAATTTATTTTTAGAATATTTGGAATAAAAATTATTGAGATATATTATTTATTTAGTTCAAGGAAATGTTAAATTTTATCGGTTAATAAATTATAATGTAAAACACAAATTTTATTTACGCATACAACTTTTTATACTAACATGTTGAGCTGGTCATCTACTAGTTAAGTTATCATTAAATAAAACTGCTTTTGGTTAAAGTTCTGTATTAATATTTATTTATAATAGACGTTTCGACAATCTCAACGTCCATCTTCATCAGGAAAACTAATACAAATGGCATTACAGTAAATAACAGAACATATAAACAAGTTACTAGGTAACAAATAAATAAATATTAATACAGAGCTTTAACCTAAAGCAGTTTTATTTAATATAATGAATTCTGAAAGATTTTTTGCTATCTTATCATTATTATTGTAATATTTAGATAAAGTGCCAAGCTTTTCTTAGGTGTTACAAGCTTAATTTTTATACAAATCATTAAAATTAGACGAATTATTTTGTGTGTACTGTTTTTACACACTATTTATTTGATTTGTTTAATTTTAAATCTAAGTTTATATAAATAACAGTATTTTTTCTGTTTACAATTTTAACAAAAATTATAAAATTCTAAATCATATTCTAAAAGTTATTACTTGATTGTTTTTTACGTATTATATTTTATAGTACTGACATTTATTCAAATTTGTATAACAACAATGATAAAATTTGATATTTAATATATATATATATATATATATATATATATATATATATATATATATATTTTAACTATGTATATGTGTATACTAATTAATTAATAAATTAGTGTCTTGTAAATTAAAATTATTTTTATCTACGATTAGTACGAAAAAGTTATTTAATTTTTTTTATTTTGATTTTTGAATAAATTTATATGAAACTAAATATTTTTAAAACATTGAAATATTAAACAGTGTCTGATATATTTAATATTTCAATTAAAATTAACGTTCATAGTGACTATCAGATTATTTTAGATTTCTTCTAAGAACTATTAAAATAGTGTATATATATTTTTTGAAATCAATATTTGTTCCACTTGTAAGTGGGTCGAAATTAGCACAATATCGATTTTAAGTCTATTTTCTGAATAATACAAGAAAATTTAAGGTTTTCGTGAAGTGTCTGAAACGGAAAACAGAGATGTATTCAGTTATAATTATGATAGTTTTCACGACACAATCTAGTTTACTAGTTTTGATTAAAAACATCAGGATATTCTTTTATTCATTAGACGCGATACGTTTCTAAATATTTAAATTATTAAATCTAAAACTTTTATTATAATAGTATATTATATGAAATGAATAATTAATTCAATAAAGTCTATATATATTACAAAATATTTAAACAAATTTAATATAAATGCATACGCAGTTTGGATTTTTGGTCTTTTGAATCTGGTCGACCTACACTGTGAATATTTTTTTATATAATTTTACTATAAAAAGCCAAGGGTTACAAAAATGCCTTGTCATATTGTGTAATTCTACAAAAGTTGTACTATTACCGAATATTATCTCTAATATTACTTAAAGTATTCTGTAAAAATGCTATTATAATATAATTATAATTTTAGTGCTACACAAGTAATATAGAAAAATACATAATATTGTCTATTGCAGTACAAATTTACCTAAACTTTCGTGAAAATATACAAAAAAATATCTAAATCTGCTATTTTATTTTATGTAATATTTTAATGCCATAATAGTTTCATAAAATTTACAGAATAAATATACATAGTAAATTTTCATTACAGAGAAAGTTATATGATTTTTTACTATGAAACAATATGTAAATTCACAGACGTTTTTTACAGTGTAGATGCTGAAAAAGAGCCTTCTTGAATTTTTGGTTTGGTTTTAGTTAATGCGACGTCATGTCAAATTAAAATATATTTGTAAATTAAAAATCACCTAAAATTCTTACGATTTTGTGCTAACTTCAAATATATAATTCGTATATACTCATTAGTTTATATCTTAACATCCCAAATAATTATCTTATAAAGAGAATAAAACTCACAAAATTGTTTCCAATAAAAATCGTTCGTGATTCATTAAAAAAGAAAAATATCACAACAAAATTAACGTAAACGTACTTTTACACTAAATTCACTAAATTTTCAAAAATGAAATTAACATTATTCATTTATTTTTAAAAATGACAGTTTTCAAAGTCTATTTTTTTCCGCCGTGAATATTGAAAACCACGCATTTATAATCAAACTTTTTACTTTATATTCAAAATATAAAAAGTGGTTCAATAATAGGAATAAATATACTGATACTGAAAAAATTAAATAAACCACAGTCGAGAAAATTATTATAACTTCGCACTCATAGTTTACTTAATGCTACGCTTCTCGAGAAATAATACAGCTCCATTACAAATAAATTCTCAATCTTGGCATATAATACTATTATCTAAATTTTTACATGAATATCAATAGAACTAATAATATTTAAGTTGCACACTATCACTGAACTATGTTAAAAAATTTGTCATTTTCTTAAAAGAAAAACTCAATTTTTTTTTATTAAAAAAAATATACCTATATAACAAATTACATGTCGATTGAATTTATAGAATTTTCTTAGGTGGTTGATGCTATAGTCGATCTATCCTCGTAATTTTGTATTTTTATCAGTTTTTATATTCTAACCTATCCTGTAATTGGATTCGTCTGTCGGATAGAGTAATTTAAATAAATAAATAAATAATAAATTGTGTAGTTAGCGGAAATATGTGTTTGATGTATCCTTAATACTTACATACATACATACACAATCACGCCATGTACCCAAAAGGGTGTGGCATCCCTATCCAGACAAGCAACTTTAGCTTCATCCACATTCATAATTCCTCTCAGACATGCTCTTCTAGTCTTACTACTTGGAAATTTACGCTTACGCAAAACACTCTATCAATCATACCACTGCAACTATTCATCGGACGTCCACGCAAACGTATAGCTTCAAAATCATTCATATACATTTTTTTTATCCATACGTTCATTAGACATTCGCTTAAAATGTCCGTACCATCTAAACACTGATTAACACCAACCTTTGCTACAATATTTTTTTCAATTTCACACTCATCATACACTAATCTATTTCGTACTCGATTCCTCCTAGTTACATCACATACCCCACGTAAAAATCTCACTTCCACAGCACTCATTTTTCTTTTATGCTTTTTGCATCCTTACTAATAAATACAAACAACAAATACATATTAAAAATTTTATTTATATATTTTTATAAGTAAACAGTACTAGTACAATATTTTTTACATTTATTTCAATTTTTAAATTATTTTTAGAAAAATAATTTCCAATTTAAAAATTAAATAAATCCGAACACAGATATAATCTAAATTTCTAAATCTAGCAACTATTATATAATATTTTTTGTATAATAATTATATATATATATATATATATATATATATATACATATCTAATATTTATTATTAAATATATACAATGTTTATATACATGTGGAGTGTTGCTCAACTATTCTAAATCATTTCAACAAATTATATCAGCAAACAAAATTTAGTAATATTTTAACTAAATTACGTAGAATAATATTCATTTATTATATTTGAAAATATTCCTATTGAAAATTATTGTACGTAATTTCTAAAAAAAAAATTGAAAAATTTGAGGCAAACTGGTTTATCACAGCTATATTTTTTTTTAATCAAAAATTGAAAATAAAATTATGAATTTTAGTGAATCTTAAGTAATATTAAGTATTTCAAATGTATGAGTCCAAACACCAATTAATATTATTTTAATTTAATAAAAAAAATATATATATTAATGTTAAATAAATTATTTGTCTAATTTATTTGGCATATAATACAATTCGTAAAATAGAAATTTCTTATAAATTTTGTAAAATAAGTTTTCCATTAGTGTTATATCCTTTTTTTTTCACATTCATAGGAATAAAAAATTACAAGGAAATTTACAAACATATTTACATATTTTATTGTAATTATTATTATTATATTATAAAATAAAATATTTAATATACAGTTACTTTACATTTTTTTTTTTTAATAAACGAAAATTTATTATTAAAATACTGAAAAAATATTTTTAATAAATGTATCCAGGTAGCTAATAGTTTCTTATTAGCAAACTGATAAATAAAAATAACTTTCGATAATAAAATAATAAATGAGCGCTTAAATAATGCATTTTTTAATTATAAATATTTATTTTTTATCAACTAAAAATACATAATACAGAAAACAAAATACTCGTTAACATTTTTTTGTTAGATTTTCATATTTTTTTGATTAATATTTAAATTTTTGGAAAAATGATAATCAGAAGAAAAAACACAAAAACAGAACTTTTTAATATTTCATGCAATTTTTTAATGAAAAATTAGTGATGAAAAATGTGTTAAAAGTTAAATATTATTATATATAATTCCGATCTAACCAGTTATAATCATATTTGTTTTTTTTTTTTTTTTTTTTGAATATATTTAATTTACATTTCTATTTTTGCGTTATAAGAATTAAAGAATATATTTTCAGCAATAATTTTTCCGAAAATTATATTTTTAGCAAAATTAATGTAGCAATATTTTGTCATATAAAATATAGTGACTTCGAGCAGTTAAATATTTAATCTCATATTTTTTAATTTTTTTTCTGCTAAATATAATAATATAAACAAAAACCATCAGTCTAACAGAGAGAGAAGAAAAACTCATAAATAATATTTAAATCTGAATTTCAACAAAAATAGTTCAAAAAACTGTTTGTTAATAATCCTTCTAACACAAACGTTTTGACACACACATCACATTTTGCAAACACATCCCTAACACCTCTCTCAATGAAAACTCTCACTGCTGACATTGTTCGCGCAACAATTAATGCAGCATAACAACGCATGGACAGCGCTGACTCAGCTATTTTCGCAGTTTTGCTGCTGCTGTTGCTGTTGCTGACGCAATTGTTGCTCACGCTTCTGTGCAATACGCCGACTACGCCTTAGTATCTTCGGACGTAAACGGCTCTCGCCGCAGAAAACCGAATCGTCCGTTTCGTCTTCGTCCGAATCGAGAAATTCCTTGCCCGAATAGGTCCAGTGACCGACTATACCGTCCCACTAGAAAAGATAATCACATTGTTAACACTGTTTGTTTAATTGTATAGAAATTCATTATTACTGAAAAGACTAGAATAATATATTACTGCATTATAATAAATTGCCGACCTATATAAAAGACTCAAAGAATTTAAAAACATTTAAATTTGAAATTAAAATTTTTTACCATAAGTTTGATGCAAATTAATAATTATGTAAATATGTTTATAATTAAATAAATAGTAGTAAATTTCCTGTAATTCTTAAATATTAAAATGTATTACCACGAAATTAATTAACCTAAAGCTAAATAAAGTTTGATTTGTTTTGATATAAAAAATGCTGATTCGTTCACATATCATTCAAACGAAGATTGAAAGAAATCTTGTAAATTTATTTTGTTGTATATTCTTTTTTTTGTATTTATCAATAATAATATTGTATTAATTATTGATTATTTAAAACTGCAAACAGCGTCTTCATGGTTTGACTCCATTTATTTTACAATATATCTTTCTTTTTATTATAAGTACGTTTCAGCTTCATAATGAAGCCATCTTCAGCTTTTGATGTTACAGAAGTCATGAAATCAATTCATTTGACAGTTAACAAAATTTTAATTATACAAACAAATTAAAAAACTTATAAAAACGACAAAATATTTACTATTTTAATAACATTGTTACTGTTTGTCAATTATTAAATACATTTCTTCACTTGGTAAGAACACGTGTATGTTTTATTGAGTAGCGTGGACATTTTGTGAAAGTTTTTCATTCACTTAAAAAACTTTGACAAAATGTCCACGCTACTCAATAAAACATACACGTGTTTTTACCAAGTGAAGAAATGTATGTATGTATTTAATAATTGACATACAGTAACAATGTTATTAAAATAGTAAATGTTTTGTCGTTTTTATGTTTTTTAATTTGTTTGTATAATTAAAATTTTGTTAACTGTCAAATGAATTGATTTCATGACTTCTGTAACATCGAAAGCTGAAGATGGCTTCATTATGAAGTTAAAACATACTACATAAAAAGAAAAATATATTGTGAAATAAATGAAGTCAAACCATGTAACTTGATGTTCATTGTTTCCCGAAGTTCCTTATAAGACGCTGTTTACAATTTTAAAGAAAAAAGTCAGGAACAAAACGAAGATTACTAAATTATTGATTATGTAATACCATTATTAACATATGCTAAATAAATAAATATAATTATATAATATCGGTTTTAAGACAACGTAATTGTCATAAGGGCTGCAACTAAACAAATGAACTAAAACACTCAAAAACCGAGCTTATAATATCAGCCATCATTATTATTTAATCAATAAGTTAACTAGGCAACTAAACTAAACTAAAAAAATTCGATAATAAAGTAATAAACTTACCGACGAGCTGACAAATTCTTGTTTATAAGGATGCCATGATACATCTCTGACACACGAATGATGCCCCGTTAAGTCTCTTTTAATTTTGCCGGTTAAAGTATCATATACTGAAAAGAAAAAAATATATTAGATATTTATTACAAAATTTAAAAACTGGAAAACTTACTAATGACACGTCCAACACCACAGCCCGTATAAATGTAACGTTGTCCAGTTGTAACAGCCGGTGAGAAACGACAGCGAATTAATGTTTTTAAGACTGAATGTCCACGATAAGTCATTATACTTGTATCGCCTTCCAGCTTCTGTTTTGGATTATATACTAAAATAGAAAATAGAGATTAGATTCCCAAATACACAGTAAAAATATCTTTCCAAACACATTGTCACAAATTTTACCATAGATAGTTCAAAATCTCGCACAAAGAGAGGAATTATTTGAAGAAAAGAAAGAGATCACATATCCCGTAAAGCAGATTTTTAACTCAATGACTTTTTCTGTGCAAAAGTCACGAGAGATTCTGAACTAACTCGTAACAAAACTCACATCTTCTGGGCACTTCCTGCCATCTATAATCCCAAGTCTGATCCTGTACAGCTTTCCGCGTATTTTCCTGTCCTTCACTACCGGAAAATACTCTCACATCCCACAACTTGATGCTCTGATCCTTGCTATTCGATATTAAATGTCTACCATCGCCTCGACTATCGATAAACGTAATCCCATCCATATGACCGGCCAAATGTCCTACCGGTTTTGGATTCGCTTCGGATAGGGTGCGACGATCCCAGACTTTTGCGAGACCATCGTCGCCACCGCTGTACAGAATTTGTGATGTGGAATCGGCAAATGCCACTGTGTTCACGTCATATTCATGAGCGTTTATCTAAATATAAGAGAGATTTTTTTGATATTCAAAGGTCCATATTCATTATTTCATCAAGAACAGAAGACCAAAAAAAAGCTATAATATATTTCATTGTAATTACCCTTAACGATTGTTGATTACATTCTCGATCATAAACATAAAGACATCCATCATTTGCACCGCCTAAAATGTCTTTGCCATCCGATGAGAAAACGACAGAAAATATGCAAAATCTTCTATCATTCGGTGACAACGATAATGTTTCTTGATTATCTGAGTCACCGGTTAATGAACAAAGATGTACTGAAATAGATTTCAAAATACTTTATTTTATTTTTTATTTGCATGTGTATATCCAGTATAAATAAATATATAATTTTAGCCCATTTAATAATATAAGAAGTAAACGGTTATCTTTGACAATTTTATTGTGACATTAATGTTTTGTTTAATTTATTTTGACATATTTTATTATATCATTTTTAAATGAACGTAATAAATTTTATTTTATCATAAAAAAACAAACTAGCATAATATGAAAAATAACTTTTGACGTTTACTTAAAATTACTTATTAAGCAACTTGAATTAGTTTATTTGAATTTTATAATATTAGATATAAAAATATATCAACAATAGAAATACTATTCATATTTATTAAGAGATAGAAGTAAAAATTTATTTTTAAGTAAAAAAATAAAAGCACTGTTTCGTAAACAAAAGAGATGGGAATACGGGCCTATATTTTTTTCAAACTTAATAATGTAAATATAGTTAATGACAATGATAATTAACACTGGATTTAAGATAATACAACTGTCATAAAACAGAACTATATTAATAAACATACAATAACCGAGTTTGTAGTACCAGCCATAGTTTTTTAGTCATTTCTTTTAACTAAACCGCCCAATATTCTGAAAACATTTTCGTTAAAAATAACGATTCGTTAAAATGAAAATTCTTTAATCCCGTAAGACATTTCGTTGCATTCATACATAGAAAGATTTCCAACAGAATCCAAGAGAATTTTCACTTTAACGAATCATTATTTTTAACGAAAATGTTTTCAGAATACAGAATAACACTACTATAATAAGAAATCATTAGTACTTACATGATGATGACCAACTGGAATAGACAAAATGACTACAATCAGGACTAAATGCTATATCAATGACACTCCATCCAACATCTCTTGCCTGTATTGCATTAAATAACTGAAAACTGCCATCCTCCGTTTTATATACTCGTATTTGTCGATCTGAAATTCAATTTAGTTTATTTACAGAACGAATTTTAAGTTCTTTTTGTTTGTCATATTCTCCAGTCTCGAATTTTACACAATTTCAAAATATATGCAAACATAAAAGCTATATTGTAAACGACAAATTATTATATTTAAATTTCTAAAAAGTTTAAACTATTTTGTTGAATCAGAGAATCATTAACATACATATATCGCAATATCACTGTCCCAATTATTTTAATCACATAATTTTTAACTGTAAACAAAATATTATACGAAGAAAAACACAATAAGAATAATAGTTACCTTGACAACCGCTTATAAAATAATCACCATTCTGCGAATAAACACCACAAAATGCTTTGCCACCGTAACGTGCCAAAACGTTCATTTCATTTGGAAGAAATCTATTGCTTAGTTTGCAACGATCTCGATTTGAGAAGCTTTCGTAGGTAAATACGCCTCGCTAAAAATTAAAATGTTTTTGAAATAAAAAAAAAGCTTTAGGATGAAGTTCTGTTTTATTTTATATGAAAATTTGAAAATATAAACAAATGACATAAACAATAAGCAAACAAAACAAAAACAAGTTCTGAAGTTATGTTAAAAACTTTTTTTTTTACAGAATTGTTAGTATTTAACTCAAAAATCTAAACAATTAGAAAAAAAATGTAACAAAATAAACGAAATCTACGAAATTTGTATAAGAAAGTTCTGTTAAAAAAATCAATAATCAAAATTGGTTATACAACAATGAACTCATCAAATAAAGAAGATGAACACTTATAAAATTAAATATATAATCAATTGTTATCAACAAACGTTTGTTGAAATAATGACATGCATGATTAGAAAGATTTTATTTTAACTGTAAAGTTCTATCTATATTTAAAATAAGTTTGGTATAAGTAAGCTATACAATCCCGAGGAGTTGCTGTGTTCACGTTAGTTGAAAAACCAGTGACTCTCAAAATGTGTATTATGACAAAATGTAATTTTAAATGTGTCTTAACGGTCTTTAAAAAACAAACTCCTACCTGAAACCTACCTACCAAACCTACCCTAACCTACCGGACTTCTTAACGGTCTTTAAAAAACAAACTCCAACCTGAAACCTACCTACCAAACCTACCCTAACCTACCGGACTTCTTTACGGTCTTTAAAAAACAAACTCCTACCTGAAACCTACCTACCAAACCTACCCTAACCTACCGGACTTCTTAACATAACATAACAAAAGGAAAATTACTAATGAAACATTTTGAGGTTCACTGGTTTTTATACACCAAATATGGGCGTTCCGATGTTCACGCATGCGCAAATCTGGTTTTTTTAATATTCGTGAATACAGCAACATCTCGGGATTGTATATCTTACTCCAGCCATAAGTTTTTATTATAAATATACAGAAAATGTAAACGCAATAAACTAAAATAATTTAATATAACATTTTTACATAGGTTTGTTTAATTTTTTTGAAATTTGTTTATTATGGAGTAAATAATTTGCTATTTATCTAATAAAAAGTAAACACGACTCTTGGTTTTTTGTTTCAAAATTTATTTTATTTATTATACAATGTACATTCGTCACCTGATGATTACCTAAGAAGCCGAAATGTACATTGTATAATAAATTAAATAAATTTTGAAACAAAAAGCCAAGAGTCGTGCGTTTACTTTTTATTATTTTAATAATGTTTCAACAAGTTCCTACAGCCGCGTCCAAGTTATTGCTATTTAACCTTAAATTAAAAAAATAAAAGTGCAGAAAAAAACAGAAATAAACTTCAATTTAATATTATTTAAATCCCCTCTCAGGTTTTTGCTTAATTTTTCTAAATAGGACAAGTATCTTTCAGTCATTTTTCAGGTTTGGTCTTTGTTTGACATTCAACAAAACAAAATGAGAAATGAGCAAAGTAGAACAAATCTGGTAGGGGATTTTTTTTAAAATAATAAATTTAATCATAACGCAGGTGCAGGGCTTAAAAACAAAAGTTTATCTTTTAAAATAAACAAAATGGTGTTTCGTTATAAATAAATTAGAAATGTACAAATACCTCTCTATTTAAGAGCATAGAAGTGATATTCGATGTACTTTTTCTCTTGCCAATACCAATTCCAGACGATTGTTTAGTTTGCAAAGCAAATTCACTTTTCTGAAATTTTAAAAGCATCACATATATATAAAAAAAAATCGAACTAATTTTTAATCATTAACCTACATCTAAAGAAGACGTATTAGGTTTGTGTTTAATTTTTGGAATCCGCGATCCCAAGTAAATGTCATCATCGTACGTGGATGAAATAATCTGGACTTGACCACTAAAATAATAATTAAATTTTTTTTCGTAATTTTCACTATAATTTTGCGTATGTTGCTAAATTCACTTACTACCTTCGAATTAAATACTGCAAAATAGTTGCTAGGTCAGTTTCTTGATCAGAACCATCGTCTGATCTTGATCTGGAATCACTGTCGTCCATTCTCGATGAATTATTTGAACCCATAAAATACGAATTCACCACGATAAGATTATAACTGTTTTATATTTACACATTTACTGTTCCACAAAAATAAAATTATAACAATACGAGAATCACACAATAGATTTTTTAAAGATGATTTTTCAGGGTATAATCAACACCAGTCAACAACACATTTGATAACAAACACCAAATCAGTTTTAACGTAATATTATTAAACGCAATAACATTTTATTGTGAAAATTATTCGCGAACAAAACTGACAACACCATATTACCATAATGATTTGCTTTTGTCACACACTAATACGCGTTTTTTGTTTTTTATCGAATTATCGATCTTGTTACTCTGATCAAATACCCGAAATTATATGACGAAACTCATTGGAAATTGCGAAATAATAACGTTCATTATTTCTACACATGCACTTATTATATGACTTATGGCAAAATGTCATTCTTGACCATGACTTTTCCTCTGAAGTTATTCAAATATGCTGCAGATGTCTTTCGATAAATTTTAACGAAATAAATTTATTCATAATTATAAATAATACAAATATACTCTATAAAAACTAATAAATAACTAATTTTCCGTTATAGTATTTTATTAAATATGTAGTTAATAAAAATAGTAACATTACATGACTTAAGTCATTTTTACACTACATAATTTTTTGACATATCAAGGTTATCATATATAAACACCATTTTGTACAAATTAAATCATGTTTTATTTGGTATTTATTAAAAACATACAATAGTATTGTTTATATTCCTAGTGGAATTTACAATTGTAATATATAAAATAATTAAAAGGTGCATGTGTAAATCTACCTTTAGAGTTATACAACAAAAAATAAACATTTAACTCAAAAGTGACATCTATTATCTATATTTATAAATAAAAATAATTTTTATTTATTAATTTTATTCTGTTTAGAACAGAGACTTGAACCGAAATTAATTTCGTTCCGGTTTATGGTTACGTTCCAAGTAAATGTTTTTCGTTCCGGTTCGTCTAAAAATTTCGGTTTAGTTACAGTTTGGTTCCGGTTAAAATTAAAATTTAAAAAAAAAATTAATTAGTTAAAATTAATTAAAAATTTTGGTTTAATTTTATTGACCAAATTCTCTTCTTATTCTTGTGTTCAATTATAAAATTTAAATACAAAAGAAATAAAACTTACTGAAATAATAATTGATTATTTTTTTGTCAAAAACGAAAACAAAATATAATTTAAGAACAGCACACATAAGTGGACAGCTTAAGAACATTAGAAATAAAAAACATTGCACATAAATAAAATAAAACTCCAACAAATTAGGAGCAAAATACAAAAATAATTAATAAAACACAGTACAGGTAGACCCCGACTTACGAACTTCCGGACTTACGAACAAAATTGCCAGATGAAATTTTGTTGCGGCGCCGGCGGGGCGGTACACGAAAAGAAACCTGTAGATGGCGGAAGAAGCATGATATTTTTAGATTTTTATATGGTACATAAATGAAAGAAAACGATTAATGAATTATTTTAATGAAAAAAAAAATTTTAGAACCGAAATTAACAGTTATTATTTTTTTTTCGTTCTAACCGAAATTAACCGTTATTAAAATTTCGTTCCGGTTTCGGTTTTTTAATTTAGCAATTTTACGTTCCGGTTACGGTTCTGTTAAAAATTCCGGTTAATTTCGGTTTGCGGTTCGGTTCCGGTTCAAGTCTCTGGTTTAGAATAATGAATATATTAATAATGATACAATACAAAAAAAGATTCGACAAAATTTTTAAGCAGAATTCTCTACTTTCACTTCTATATCAGCTTTCTCATGCAATCCCATATGTCGTTCGAGCTGTAATTTTCGTTTATAGCTTTTCTCGCAGAATTTACATTTAAAGGGCCTATAATTCGAATGTGTGCGCAAATGATCGGGCAATGCACTTCGATCCCATAATTTTTTACCGCAAATATGACATTCAATTTTCCTAATCCCTGTATGCCGGATAAGATGACGTGTATAAGTCGATTTAATGCTATAACTTTTATTACAATATTCACATTTAAACGGTTTATCGGACTGATGGGTCAATAAATGCGTGTCCAACAGACTTTTGTAAAGAAATTTCTTATCACAAAACGTGCACTTGTGTTGGAAATTTTCCTTTTCGTGATTTTTAACATGATGGTAAAAACTGTCGTTGCGTAGAAAACCTTTATCACAAATCGGACATGTTTTCACGGTAAATTTGTCTAATGTATGTTCCCTGCGAATATGTTCCCGTACATTTTTCGGGCCCTTGCCTCGCCAACCGCACACTTTGCACATGAAATTCTTCTCGGTGGAATGCACATACTGGTGATCTTTTAATGCACAAGCATATAAAAAATTCCTACCACACACTTGGCATGAAAACTTTTTATCTTTATTATGACTTAGTTCGTGTCGCTGAAGCGTTTGTAATTGTGTGAATGTTTTATCGCATACGTTACACCTGAAATTTTCATCCACATTTAACTCAATTTCCGGATAGAAATTTTCATTTCGAATCGAATCTGTCGGTATTAAATAGTTTTCGTTTTCTGGAAAACTATTACTACTTTCATCATCGGAAACTATTTCCTCTTTTACTTGTATTTCTGGTAAAACATTCTCGTTTTTCACAATCGGAAAGCTTTCTACATCTGGAAAGCTTTCTTCATCCGGAAAGCTTTCTTGGTTAGTATCGTCTTCTTCAGCGATAAAATTATTTACAATATTTGGAAAATCTTCTTTTATATCATGTAAATTCACTGTTAATAACCAGTTTAATTTAACACTATCAAAATCTTTATTATTTAATTGTTTCTCATAGATTTGTAACTGTTCGTGAGCTTGCAAACATTTGTTTCTAAATTGATAAGCTTCTTTTAGTTGTACATAACAACTAGTGCAAATTCCTATTGGTAATTCAGAATTATGCTCAATCTGTAAAAATTGCGAATAATTTAACTTACGAATAACAATTGTTAAATGTTTAGAAACTTACAATTTCTGGAACAATTGTTTTCAATTTATCAATTAATTGTACGTCGTCGAAATCAGTTGAATTAAAGGTTAATAGAATATTTTTGTTGTTTGTACATAAACGACATATTTTCGACCAGCAATACATGTTTTAAATTACTATATTACCAATATATTACTGTCAGTAAAATTACTAATATTTTAGTAGGATTGTGGGCTAATTTATGACGTCAGCACAATTTGACAGTTCTCAAGGACAACGCTGAACCACGGAGAAACAATCAATGAACCAAAAAATATATTATATTATTTTATTCACAAAAAGATATTTAAAATATATAGCAATGTTTATCAATAATTTATTATAATTGTATTGAAAATATGTGTTATTTATTATAAAAGTTAAAATTTAAAATTCGCGGCATTTATAGCAACAGTAACTTTTAGGGATTTTTAAAAAATAAGTTAGAAAAATTTTTGAGATTTTTGACGTGTACTTGTTTATGCATATTGCTGTGCTGTCATTTAAATTTTGGGAAAAATATTGTTTTTTTCTATTAAAGTAAGTTTATAAAAATAATATTTAAAGAGGGCGATTTGTTTTTGATTGGATTCTTATATAAAATTATTAGAACATGGCACCAAAAACCAAAATTAACCTTAAAGACAAATTGGAAGACGGCGAATTGGATTTAAGCTTATCAGATTTACAAGAGGTTCCCGTACGAGAAATTGTAAGTTATCAAATATTTGTGAAATTTCCGATATTGATTGTAGTTATTGTTATTTACACTTTCCAATACAATGTGATTTTTTTTAAAGGTTATAAATTATACGTAATAAAAATTATAGATGATTATTTTATCTATTTGATTATTAAGTTGTTTTGTTACATTTAATATCAACAAAATATTTATTTATTTGTTGATTTTCTTATCTGTACTTTATTTATAAAACGTAATATGAAAACTAAATTAAGATGATAATATTTAAAAATATATTTGACTCAAATTGCATTGTTTTCTATTTTTATTATTTTATGCATGAAGGAAATTACATTGTAATTATTTATAAATGTATGTTAATTATATTTTTGATAGCTTTTTAAAGTAATTTTTATTATTTTTCAATGTAGGCCACTATTAAAAAAGCAACTAGCTTGGATTTGTCGAATAATCGACTTACTACTTTAGGTGTAAGTATTTCGTGTTTAAATTAAATGAAATAAATACAAAGTTCATTCGGAAAATTCCTTCTGGTCGTTTAAAAAAAAAACAGGAAATAAATGTATGCTGATTATAATGTATAGGTTATTCATCAAGACGACTAATTTACGTCATCGTTTCAAAAAAACAATAAATAAAAAGTAATATGTAAGAAAATGTTTATCATAACTACACTGTACAAAATTTATGTAATATGCGTAAATTGTCACAGTAAAATTGCAAAATGTTGTTATTTTTACTGTTAAAACCTATGTAAAATTACATAAATTTAAGAACTGAAGTCAGTCTTTCATCAGGAAACCAACCTTGATGAAAGATGATTCAAAAAATTCAAATTATCTTTAGTTCTTTAACGCCCATTCAGAATATTCTATTTATCTCGAAATTATTTTTACATTTTAGCATAAAGCTAGCCGTTCTTAACCAAATTACATACTATACTAACTTATGTAAAAAAAAAAAACGCAAATGCACAATTTTTGTTTTGTCAGTTGTTATTGGTTTTATTCCAAAATTAAAATTAATAATGTCTAGTAATCAATAATATTACGACTAAAACATAAAACTAATTTTAAAATAAGTGGATATGTGAATAAAGCCTCATAATTCATTTAACATAAACTGATAGAAAATTCCTGCTCTGTTTCTTTAAATTAATAATAAAATTATTTTTTCTATTTCTGTAAATCAAAATTGTATTTTTTCTTCAAATTTACACAGCGAGTAAATAATAAAACATGATGTGTTTTCTTTTTTTTTATGACGTCTATTAACATTAGATGAATATTTTTTATATAATAGTACTTCAATTATTAATCACACTGTATATTTATTATTGAATATATGAATTAAAATTTTAGTCAAATTATGATCGAATTAATTTTCCGAATAACTTTAGCGAATCAATAATATTCATAGTCTGATTTTATTTTCAAAATTTAAATCTCCACAGAAAAACTTTGTTACTTTGACGCATATAATCAAATTGGATCTAAGCAAGAATCAATTAACAGAATTGCCAGAAAATTTCGGTGAAATGAGACAGCTAAAGCATTTAGATTTATATAGTAACAATTTAACTCATTTGCCATTGAGTTTTTATCAGCTGAAAGCTCTAAAATGGTTAGATCTAAAAAATAATCAACTTGTGCCGGCCGTTGGCAAAGTTGCTGGGCCATGCTTAGATGCAAACCAATGCATATCATGTGCAAGAAATGTTGTATCTTTCTTTCAACAAATGTACGAACAAGTTGAAGAGGAAAAGGTGAGAAGAGAAAAGGAATATCAAGCTCAGCTTGAAGCACAGGCTGCTTTAGAGAAAGTTCATCAGAAGAAAAAAGAGAAACGTAAAGCCGCGAAAGCTAAGAAAATCAATAAACTAAAAGTCGAAAAGCAACAAGAACAAAATTCAATTCAAGTCACCGTCAACAATAAAGAACATTCGAACAAAGTCAAGAATCATGTTAAGGATAAAATAAAATCTACAAAACGATCCACATTTAATATTTATCTCTTCATGATCAAGTTCATATTCTGGTCTTTATTGGCGAGTTCGGTATTTTTATTTGTTTTTACATCGTCGAAATATCCATCAGCAGTGTTTTTGAAAGAAAATTTTGAAAATATTTGGAGCGAAACTGTACAAAAAACGCCTGAAAATTATCGTATTTATCTATCAACCATTGGTGGTTATGTGAATTCGGTACATAATACAACTGGAATATTTGTCGAAAAATCTATAATATTTGTCGATGAAATTAGAAAAAGTGATCAATTTCAGACTTTAACCGAGAGTTTTTGGAAAATGTTAGATATTGCATCGAATGAAGTGAAAAAGATATTTGTTATATTAAAGGATCAAGCTATCTTTATAACAGATGAAATAAAAAAGAAAGTTGCTTAAAAATATATTGTACATTTATTTTTGTATATTAAAAATATTTATACAACTTTTATATTGTTGTTGTTTTTTTTATATTCCGTTGATTCCGTTACAAGAACATTCTTGTTTTCAAATACTTTGTAATTTTATTTCATATTGATGTTCGTTTTATAACTTATATACATAATATTTTTGTTTTATTATTTATACAACTTGTATATCATTGTTTTTATATTTATTTTCAAGATAATAATTCTATTTCTGTTCCGATATAAGCGCATTCTTATTTTTCAAATAAATAAGTGGTCATTCTTAATTCATATAGGCACTAATTGTTTTGATACATTTGTTCTCAAACAAAGAATATAAAAATTAATTCTTAAGTGTTATTTATCAAAAAGGTATTGATTATAAATATCTTTTATATATAAAAACCATTTATCATATATAAATAAAGAAATCAAAACAAGTTTTTGACAGAAGACGCTAACCTATAAATTGTTGTTATATATGATTGTAAATTAATACATTTTTTCTAAATGGTTTTAATAGATAAAAATATAATATAATTAAGCAATGCATTGTATTCAAATATTAGAACAATATCTTTTTTTCCTCTCTCTTTAATTTATTTCCACACTCATCATTTTTTGTCTATGTTTTTATCTGAATATAAAGTTAGAAAGGTCAATCTTGTTTATATAAACAACAGTGATTTTAAAACTCTAAAATCAGTATATAATTTTGATAACGCCGTGTATATTAGTATATTAGTTATAAAATGTTACTGTTGTGTATTTTTTCGGTTATTTTTATAACTGGAACATTTGCTTCCGATCCGGTAGTATTTTTTATGCAAAAAGAGAAAAATTATTCACCAACATGGAATAGTTTGGATTCTCGGCCGTTACCTTCTTGGTTCGATGATGCTAAAATTGGCATTTTTATGCATTGGGGTGTCTACTCGGTTCCCAGTTTTGGATCGGAATGGTTTTGGGCTAATTGGAACGGCAAGTAACAATTTTTTTTTCTTAATTTTCTCGCAATTTTTAAACTGGAGATGTAATTATTTTTGAATTTACAAAATTGTTTCAGTAACACGAAACTACCAATAACATTTTACAATTCCTATTTATTAAATTATTATATTTTAGTAATAAACAGATCTTTTGTTTTCACTTACTAAATTTACTACATAATTTTTGTAATTAATGCATAATTTCTAATACTTTTTGCTTCAACAATACCTTCTCTTAGAATTGCCATTTTAAAAATCTTACTTAATAGCTACTGTTTTATATTTTAATGTAATTATTTAAAATGAAATACTTCTAAACATATTTGTAATACTATAATTGTATTGTTTAATTGTATAGAAATTCATTATTACTAAAAAGACTAAAATTAGTGACATTAATAATATATTTCACAATGGATTATTATAATAAATTGCCGACATATATTAAAGAGTCACAGAATTTAAAAACATTTAAATTTGAAATTAAAAAATTTTACCATAATAAGTTTGATGCAAATTTATAATTATGTTAATATGTTGATAATTAAGTAAATGGTAGTAAATTTCCTGTAATTTTTAAATATTAAAATGTATTACAACGTATTTAACTAGCCTAAAGCTAAATAAAGTTTGATTTGATATTTTTATGTATACAATTTAGGACAATCCGACAAATATGTTCAATTTATGAAGAAAAATTATCCACCTGGTTTCAAATACCAAGATTTTGGTCGTGACTTTAGTGCAGAATTTTTCGAACCAGACAAATGGGCGAATTTATTCAAGAAAGCTGGTGCAAAGTAAGTTACTGTTAACCTTTTTAAACAATTGTTTGCACATTATAATCGTTAATTATTTGATAGATATGTAGTTTTGACAAGCAAACATCATGAAGGATTTACATTATTTCCATCAAGATATACTTTTGGATGGAATGCAAAAGATATTGGGCCCCATCGGGATTTAGTCGGTAAGTTATAGCTGATTTATTCTAGAATTTTATGGAATGAATAAATTCTAATTAATTGCTTATTTTACGTAATTTAATTCGCGCTATCGCTAAAATTAAATAGTTTACAATAATTTGTTTTTCCATCTGTTTTTATCAATTTTGAATTACAAATTGCAAGTTTTGTTTTTATTGTAATTAATTTTATGTCTAGTGAAATATCTAATTATATAATTATTTTCGCGAGATAATTACAAATTACTGCGATAATTAATATGAATATTTATTTTTATTTTTTAGACATAATAAAGTAAATGGTTTTTTTTTTTGTATAATACATCACATTTAAATATATGTATGTATTTTTATATTTATTGCTTTTTTAAAATGTCTGTTAATAAGCGAAATTATTGATAACGGCTTTGAAACAATTTTATTATACCAATGCGTTAAAAACTTGAAAATTAATATTAATCATATATTTTAGTATGAAATTGAAATTATTGAAAGATTTTTATCAATTAAAAATATTTAAATTATTAATTCCTTTTTTGATATTATAATAATATACAGTTGATATTAAATTACATTTTAATAGTACATCAGCCATTAGGTCCGGTTTTATAAATGATAAGTAAATTTACTTCACAAGTAATTTCTATTTTTCTACTGAATATCTCTGAAAATAAATATTATTTGAACAATTTACTGTCAGATTATTATTAATAATAATAATAAATATTTTTTAATACAACCAGATTAAATATATTTTCTTGGTTTTAATATGGAAATCTAAATAGTAAATGAATTTAGTTCTAAAGTAAATTTAATCAGCGCCAGCATTTATGAATCTGGGACAAAGAAAATTAAAAATTATCAGCATTTAATAAATATATACTTAACTGAATTTTGTAGTTATTGTGTTTGCTAAGTTATATTTTATAAAACCTGTAAAAACATATAGGATTGGTTAGATAGGATTTACTATGAAAAACATTTTCAAATTATTCTACATACTTCAATAACTGCTTTCCATTTGCTTGGAAGACGGTCGATTTCACGGGCAAAGAAGTCACGGTTTTTTTAATTAAAAAAAAGTAAACAAAACAGCAATTTTTATTAACAAATAATCCGTCTACGAAACACTTAATAATTATGCACCAACCCAATATTATGTAAACTTAACATGTGTTATATAAATCTGTTTTATTTCAATAATAATCGTATTAATTAAATTCTATATTAAATAATAGGTGATTTAGCGTCAGCAGTTCGAGACAATACCGATCTAAAATTCGGCGTTTATTATTCACTTTACGAATGGTTCAATCCGATGTATTTAAGCGATAAAAATGCCAGCTTCAAAGAAAACCAATACGTGCAACAGAAAATGATGCCGGAAATGATCGAATTAGTGAATACGTATAAACCGGAGATAATATGGTCGGACGGTGATTGGGAAGCTAGTGATGATTACTTTCGTTCGAAAGAATTCCTG
Organism: Clivina fossor; assembly: GCA_963966155.1. NCBI lineage: Eukaryota > Metazoa > Arthropoda > Insecta > Coleoptera > Carabidae > Clivina > Clivina fossor. The sequence goes on along the minus strand of OZ014552.1, from coordinate 22,832,754 downwards.
ACTTGGTTATACAATGAAAGTCCTGTTAAAGACAGTGTGGTTGTTAATGATAGATGGGGATCGAATATACCGTGTCATCATGGTGGATATTATACCTGTCAAGATAGATTCAATCCAGGTAAATTATTATTTATTTATTTAGTTGAACTTTAGAGTCAGCTAGTATTAAATTTTTATTAATAAAATTTGGAAAAAATTGTTAGCTTACCATCTTATATTAAAAACGAAAAAGAAATTTCTACATTTAAAAATAGATTAAAAACATGTTTAGAACAATTTTGTTTGATCATATATAAACTTTAGTCTGTAAATTTTTATTTTAAAATGTATATAAAATTTTTGTCATTTTAATATATGGCTATTTATACAGGGTGTAACAGAATAACTATTCCTAATTTTCAGAAATGATAGAGAAACATTTTTTATTAATAAATTAGTGTTCGGAAATTTGTCGGTGCCAAGATACACTAGATGTCGTTAAAAACAATCTTAATCAAAACATCAAAGAGTAGTTAAGTTAAGGAACATTTTATTAGAAATAATAGCGTATTAAACTTTATAAAAATTGTTCGAAGTTACGACCACCATTTTCGATACACAAGTTGTAACGATGTACAATCGACTGCCGAAAAAAAAAAATGAAAAAAAATATTTCCGCACACTAGTTTATTAATAAAAAATGTTTCTTAATGTGCCCTCTATCATTTCTGAAAATTAGGAATAGTTATTCTGTTACACCTGTATACGTATAAATAGCCAATTAAATAGTCTAGTCAATATTTTAATCCCAAATCTAATTAATTGAATATATTTTTCTAATTTAATTTTACAGGTGTTTTGCAAGAACATAAATGGGAAAATGCAATGACAATAGATAAATTATCGTGGGGTTTCAGACGCAATGCACCATTATCGGATTATTTAACTATTGAAGAATTACTGGAAACTTTAGCGATGACTGTTGCTTGCCGAGGTAATTCACTTACTTATTGTTTATAATTTTTTTTTTAATATTATCATAATTTGTTTAAAACTATTTTTATATATTTACATATTTCTCGTTTCAAGATATCAAAAGTTTTACATTTTAGTATAGTTTAGCCTAAATATATTTAACTACACTTCTTTTGGAAAAAATAGATTTTTCGAAACCACTTTTCAAAATACAGATAAAGATAAAAAATTTTCATGTCTGTTAGGGCTTTTGATAAATAAAACTCAATTGAAATACTATCAAAACTTTCAATATATATATATATATATATATATATATATATATATATATATATATATATATTATATTATCATTAGAGAACTACAATAGCATACATGTAATTAATAGCTTTGTTCGCGGAGCACATTCCGAACTAGTTCCAAACAAGTACGCATGCGCAATGTAAATTCGATCGTTCGCGGTAAGAAAATTACATGTTCTGAACAAAAAGTTCTACGTTTACGGAACACAATTATTTCATTCGGAATTAGTTTCGAACGTATTCGACACATCCCACGATTTTACCAAGGATTTCTGATCCGCACATGCGCACTGAAATTGTATGATCGTGAAAGTTTACCAGCAATAGTTTACACGTCAATTTCGAACGTTTTAGGTTAGATTTGTGTTTTAAAAGGACAAGTTATTTACTATTATACACGGAATAAACAAGAACAGCTGATATCTAAAATGAAATTTATCAAATAACGGGATCGGAGGAGCGCACTCTATGATCGAACAATTCAATTAAAAGTAATGTTCATTTAACGTTCACGGAAATATAAGATACTGAATAAATTCAGAATCGGACATGCGCTTTGGATTGATCCTAAAGACGTTCTAAACAGGTTCCGAATTAATTCGGAATTACTACCGCGAACAAAGCTAATATAACATTCAATTTTTACTGTCTCTGCGAATTGTAAGTTAAACATATGTAAAAAAAATGATGATTTAATTGAGTTTTATTTACTAAAAGCCCTAACAGACTCCATGAAGAATTTTATCTTTAATTATTGTTATTCAGTCACAACAAATCTGATTCAACATATATATATATATATATATATATATATATATATATATATATATATATATATATATATATATATATATATATAATGATTATTTGTAACGACTAGGAAATTTATTAATTAAGATTGATAGTGGGTGTTGTAGTCATAGGTTGGAATAGATGTTAATTAAAAAATCTCATTTAAGATTTCCACCGAGCTTTCGTAGCAATTTTGCCTACAACCTATGACTACAACACCCACTATCAATCTTAATTTTTATATATATATATATATATATATATATATATATATATATATATATATATATATATATAAATATTAAATTAAAACTCTTTCATTTACAAAAGGCAATCTCCTGATAAATGTGGGTCCAACGAAAGACGGAATCATTGCTCCGATTTTCGAAGAACGTCTTCTACAACTTGGTGAATGGTTGGATCATAATGGCGAAGCAATTTACCGCAGCCGGCCATGGATTCATCAAAACGAAACGGTCGCCCGGGTGTGGTATACATTTAACAACGATGCTGTATACGCGATTTGTCTCGATTGGCCCGAACACGGAATTTTAACTTTGAAAAAATCGAGGGATCTGTTTATCGATGGTGCAACAGTTGTTACAATGCTGGCTGCTGAAGAATTAAAGGTAAGTTACTATAGGTTTTATTTTATACTAACTAAATTTTGAACTAGTTCGGAACTGTATGAAACATGTGCAATATCGTAAATTCACATTGTGCATGCTTCAGACAGTTCTGAACTGATTTTGTTTTCCGCATTTTTTTAAAATCAATATTAGTTACATTAATCATATTTCTGTTATATTTTCAATGAGATAAATATTAAATATATATTTATTTGCAGTGGTCGTTAACAGAGGATCAGCAAAAAGTCAATATAATCTTCCCTGACAAAGCTAACGTAAAAGTCAAATGGGCCTGGGTCCTTAAAATATACCATAAATAAGTTAATTACACTAACAAATTTTAGAATTAAATAAAAATTATTTATAAACTTATACAAACAAGTACTGCATTTAATTATAATATTAAATAGAAGCTTTATTTTTTATATTTTAAGACTGTAGAATAGTATTTTCATATTTAGTAGTTTAGAAATATTTTATTGTTATTGTATTAATAAATACTTTTAAGACAATTATTTTTTATATTCATTATAAAAATATCATTTTTAATTTTCCAAATACTACTTTATTTATTAAAATAAAAATGTACAACATGTTTACAAATTCAGTCTCATTTTATAATATTACAATATTACATCCAAAATTATTACTTGTAAATTGGTAATACAATACTTGTACTAAACTAAATACATAAAACGCATCGAAATGTAATTCCGAATCCGATAATACCAAATTTGTCCGGTTTTATATTGTAAAGTTTCTAAAATAAAAGCCTCCGAAAAGTTGGTATGAGGCCAGACCTTCCAAGATAGTTTGTAGTATATTGTACAATGTAGTTATAGAAGCACTCATTAATTCTATTTTTAATGATATGATGAAAAAAAATCATTGTTATAAGATCAAAATCACTTTTAGGAGCCCAGAAAACCTAACATTTTACCCAAGTTTTCGTTTTACATATCATCTGAAATGTTATAAGATTAGAAAATGATCTACTGTGGCGAAATTTAAATAAAAATATTATTATAAAAAATCCCAAAACCACACTTAAATTAAAATAAAGTTAAATACGTATTTCGGAAGCTAAACTTCCATCTTCAGTAGCTAAATAAAATTTACAAAAATTCTTACCTGTGATCCGAAGTACATAATCACTTAAGCTTTTTTTTAATTTATGTGTGGTTTTGGGATTTTTTATAATATTATTTTTATCTGAAATTTTGTCCACTTAGATTTAGGATTCATACCACTGTGTGTCGATCCAATGTCTTTTGTATCTGTGCGCCATGGACGATAGTAATTATCAAGGAAACGTGTAAAATGGCTAGATAAAGCCACTGGACTCAGTAAATCTTCACGTGTAAGATCAACGCCGAAATGCTGGTCAAATAATCGAAAAGGTCTCTTTGCTTCCATCTCGTCTAACATGTCAAATAATCTAAAAATATGTGGAAGGCAATTCTATTAAAAATATAATGACAAATGTGTGTTTTTAAACATATATTGGCTATAGTTACTTAGATTTTTAGCCAACATACTCTTTATTAAATTTTCGAAGTAGTTTGAACGATACGAAGACATCACAAATATCCATGCATCAAGCGGTGATTCCAAGCCGAGCCTGCACAGGTAAAACAAATTTTCAAATACTAATTGAAAATATTTTTTTTAATTATTTTAGTACTGTACTTTGGAAGTTATATATTATAAAGTTATAAATTTCGGACATGTGTAAGCTACTATTTGTTAATAGTTTAGAACGTATTTAAATTATTATAGACAGATGTCAAAAATATAAATTTGTAATTTTTACAATTAACTTTGTAAGATGGTGTAATTCATGATCAAAATATGTAATGAGAACTTTCCTTAAAATAATCTATTCATTCTGCAAAAATAAGTACAATCTTTCGTAAAGTATCAAAATATAATAATTACGTATTAAAATTGTAAATTACTGTTTCCAAATTAACTAATTTTATTCTAGAATTAAAATAAATTCTCACAAGTATTTTCTATCTTGAACTCAACAAAGCAAGTTTTGAATCAGCACTAAAAAAATTTATAATGTATAAAAATTAATAAGTACAGGATTTTTATTTTAAGGTGTACAGAAATAAAACAATGTAATAATTTGAATACATTTATTATGAAAAATAGAAAAGTACAAAAAACTTAGAACAAAGTAATACAAATTAAATCACAATTCAGTCTGAACAAAAAATAGAATTAAAAAAAAAAACATTACAAATAATTAAATATTAATCAAATGAAATTATTTTAATATTAGTATAAATGCAAAATAATTTATTGTTTCTGTTTTTCATTCTTTTCCGCCATATTTAACGAGCTTATGGAGAGACCAGTACGAATTATCGGAATAACCTTTTCTTCAACGGCTCCCAACTTCGGAGCTGAAATGGTAAGAATTGGAATCGGTAACATCGGCACAGTATTATAATATTTATTTTCTTTATTATATATTGTTTAATTTTATCAAGCTATTTGAAAATGTTTACTGTAATTTAAATTTAGTTTATAACTTTAAATGTGAATGTGGACTGTGTACTGTGGACTGTGTAAATGAAATGATTTTGAGTTTTACACACATACACATATTATAAAATAAAAAAAATCCTTTTTCTATTTATATGAAAATTGTGTTACATATTTTTCACATATCTGATTTCGTTTACATGTATATTAGAATAATTATAGTTTGTAAACATATCACATAAGTAGAAAAGTGATAGATAAATTTAGTGTTACACATACATACAAATATATGTATAACTCTTTCACTTAGTAGATAACCGCTCTTTCCAGTTTCAATTTAAAATCAAAATTTTCATTGTCACTTTTCTTTCTTATGTGTGATATGTGTATGTATTTTATATTTGAAATATGTGAGATTTTCGAGTTATATTTTTTTAGTCATTTTAATTTTACTTATAAGTATATAAGTTAAGTAAACGATTATGGTTCGACTTAAAAAAAAATATTTTATTTTTACAACGGATAATGATTTACAAATCGATGTTGAAAATTTCAAATACAGAATGTAACTAACTTAAACATATCAAAAAGTATAAAATGTAAAATTAACTATCATCAGTTTTGCTTTACAATTATATGTATTCAAGTATCAGGCAGTGGCGGGGTTCTGCTGTTATCAGCAGTTTCTGTGGGAATCTACGAGTCTAACTTATATATTTATTTTATTTAAAAAAATTGATTAGATGAATTTGTAAACTTAGAAAATTTCATATACACTACTTAAAATAGTAATAGGAATAATGTATGTATTTAAAAATGTGTAAATTTCAATAAAAGCTTTTTGTAGAGGTGTATGTGAAATTTTCGAAGTTAGTAAATTCATCTAATGAATTTTTTTTTAAAATGTACATACACAAAATTGTATCGCAAGAAATTTTTTAGAAATGTATTTTGTATTGTTCAATAAAGTTCATAAAAATAGATGCTGTTGTATTTATTTTTTTTCATTCTCTAAAATTAGTTTACCCCTAAAATCGCCAGAAATAGACCCTTAATAGACCAGGCGTTTTACTAATACTAGTCAATTATGACCGTACTACAACATATCCAAAAATCAACCCCCTACGACACCCCCTTATTAATTAAGTCAACCCCCAAAACTGTGATAAAAAGTTAACAAATTTGTGTATAAAAATTCAAAAACTAAAATTGCCAGTATTTTGCAAACGTCTGCAAATTTTGCAAAAATAACGAAATCTGCTATATTGATACATTTGATACATTTTGATACATTTTTACGAGCCCTGGGCTATTAATTATTAATGTTTGCAAAAAAAATCTTTAATCGCGAATATCTCGAAAACAGCTGGGAATTTCGCAAAAATAACAAAATTTTGCCGTCCCCTTACGAAGCGATAAGTCAGGTACGTACTACAACATATCCAAAAATCAACCCCCTACGACACCCCCTTATTAATTAAGTCAACCCCCAAAACTGTGATAAAAAGTTAACAAATTTGTGTATAAAAATTCAAAAACTAAAATTGCCAGTATTTTGCAAACGTCTGCAAATTTTGCAAAAATAACGAAATCTGCTATATTGATACATTTGATACATTTTGATACATTTTTACGAGCCCTGGGCTATTAATTATTAATGTTTGCAAAAAAAATCTTTAATCGCGAATATCTCGAAAACAGCTGGGAATTTCGCAAAAATAACAAAATTTTGCCGTCCCCTTACGAAACGTTAGATAAGTCAGGTACGTACTACAACATATCCAAAAATCAACCCCCTACGACACCCCCTTATTAATTAAGTCAACCCTCAAAACTGTGATAAAAAGTTAACAAATTTGTGTATAAAAATTCAAAAACTAAAATTGCGAGTATTTTGCAAACGGCTGCAAATTTCGCAAAAATAACGAAATCTGCTCGGCAACACTTTTGTTGCTATAACATTTTCAACCCCCGACCCCGTACGAGCCCTCGGCTATTAATTATTAATGTTTGCAAAAAAAAATCTTTAATCGCGAATATCTCGAAAACGGCTGGGAAATTCGCAAAAATAACAAAATTTGTCGTCCCCCTTACGAACCAGCGGATAAACCAGGTACGTACTACAACATATCCAAAAATCAACCCCCTACGACACCCCCTTATTAATTAAGTCAACCCTCAAAACTGTGATAAAAAGTTAACAAATTTGTGTATAAAAATTCAAAAACTAAAATTGCGAGTATTTTGCAAACGGCTGCAAATTTCGCAAAAATAACGAAATCTGCTCGGCAACACTTTTGTTGCTATAACATTTTCAACCCCCGACCCCGTACGAGCCCTCGGCTATTAATTATTAATTATTGCAAAAAAAAATCTTTAATCGCGAATATCTCGAAAACGGCTGGGAAATTCGCAAAAATAACAAAATTTGTCGTCCCCTTTACGGACTGTAGCATAAACCAGGTACGTACTACAACATATCTAAAAATCAACCCCCTACGACACCCCCTTATTAATTAAGTCAACCCTCAAAACTGTGATAAAAAGTTAACAAATTTGTGTATAAAAATTCAAAAACTAAAATTGCGAGTATTTTGCAAACGGCTGCAAATTTCGCAAAAATAACGAAATCTGCTCGGCAACACTTTTGTTGCTATAACATTTTCAACCCCCGACCCCGTACGAGCCCTCGGCTATTAATTATTAATGTTTGCAAAAAAAAAAATCTTTAATCGCGAATATCTCGAAAACGGCTGGGAAATCCGCAAAAATAACAAAATTTGTCGTCCCCCTTACAAATGCTAAGATAAATCAGGTACGTACTACAACATATCCAAAAATCAACCCCCTACGACACTTCCTTATTAATTAAGCCAACCCCCCAAAACTGTGATAAAAATGTAAAAAAATCTCAATTTTTTTCATGTTTTCCTGATACAATTTCGTTAAAATGTTACATTTCTTGCTTTCTTGACACAAATTTTGCATTTTACGCTTTCCTGATACAAATTTTGCATTTTACGCTTCCCTGATACAAATTTCGTTAAAACTTCTTAGCTTATACATTTCCGCAATGCATCGATGTTAAACTGGTTGCCTAGAGGCTTTCCCTGCAAGGGGCAACTGCATTTTGTCTGCTTCATTTTCATAAATGATTTATTTAATAACAAATTCGGTTTTCTAACAATTTTTTAAAGAATATCAAACAAATCTGACAATTTGGAAAGATTTACTTAAATTTAATAGACGCGCTGTTATTTTTTTAATATTTGAGGAACGGGGGAAAAATCAAGAATATACACAGTTATTTGTTTAAGGACTTTATTGAAAAATAGAAAAATACATTTACAAAAAAAATAAGTATAATACTTAATTATCTGGTTAACTTAGCAATGTAATTAACTATGTAATTAGTTTATCAAAACAAACTTTAATAATTAAAACGTAAAAATTACAAGTTGGCGTTAATAACTATTGCTAACTGAATAATATTAGAAAGGGCCCCACAAATTTTTACTAGCTTATTGATTTGTGGCGCCCTCTGGCGGTTTGAGGTAAACTAAATTTATCTGAAATAAATATTAGAGTTCCGTTTAATAAATTAAACACACAGATTATAATATAAAAAGAAAAACGTTTTAATAATTATTAAAGTATCAAAAAAAATGAATTACAAAACATTATTCCCACTGTACTTCTCTAAAATAGTCTTCAAAATTGGTACAATATGTTTGCGAGACGCTTTAACATTGCCCTGCGAAAATAAGCACAAACCATCGATATTTCTATTAACTTGTGTAAGGCACAATTCTTGCGTACTACGCAAATGGTTCACCACTGCTGTCTTTAATTCACAATCTTGCATCGAAAACACGGCTATATCACGATAAACCACATTATTTTTACTAATCAGTCCCATCGCCACGATCACTTTACATTTCTGCGTCTGACAGAACTGTTTTAATGCGTCGACAGCGTCGGGTAAATCGAGAAAATCGATTAATAACATCGGAACACCCGGTACGGGAAGATTATTAATGATTTTTAAATCACGATGTAAAATTTGAAACGGCGTCAATTCGGATATATCACTTCTTGCACGCACCAACTCATTGAAGATATTTTCACGCGACTCGGATATATTAAAACTTTTCTCTAATTTGTTCGCAATATCGACGTCTAATTTTGTGTAACGATTCGCGTTCTGATTGAAATTAATTGTGTCCAGCACGATTGTACCTGGAAAAACACACCAAAAATCATTATCAAACATTATTTATAAATGATAATAATATTTATTTACGATTTCAACTTAACAGTTTTTGCTTAGTCGAAATAAGTACATATATAAACATATTAATTTAATTTACATTGAAAAAACATATAGTATTCAACTACTATTGTAAAAAGCTTGTGTCATTAGTAATTCTTTCATTTAACGCCCTGAGAGCAAAAACGAATTATGAGGAAAAACGCCATACAAATTCACGAGAGCAAAAATCAATTAAAAAAAACTACGAAGAAAATCTCGACAATAAAAGTCCCGCGTAATAATAGGATAAACGTCTAATTCGTTTTTACCCGAAATTTTTTTTTGTGTCCATTCTAGATCGCAACTTTTCATCGCTCTTTATCTCATCATTTAAGCATTGATATCCAAGTTGTAGAAGAAAGAAGAGAAATAGAAACAAATATAAGTTCCGGACAAATACGAAATAAATGCCTAATTCGTTTTTGTTCAGACCTTTTTAGTTGTTGCATTCTTGCTCATTTTTACTCAAACAATTCTATTAGAATTGGTTTTACCTGCATAAAAATTTGAATCTGTTCCTACTCAACAAGGTTTTTTACAGCGTTTTTGTTCTGGGCGCGTTATTTGATTTTTAAACTGGAAAAACCTTAGCTGTTTAAATTTCTCTGGTAGGCAATTGTAAAGTTTTATTGCTGTATAATTTATACTATTCATTGATTTAGTTAACCTTTGACAAGGTAATGAAACATTACTACTGACACGGGTATCATATGTATGTACATCGCTCCTTTTTTCAAAATTACATCAGTTTTTTTTTTTGAAAATATAACAAATTTTGCAAAATGATACAATGAAGGAAATGTTAAAATCTTATTTTTAACAAAAACTTCTTTACAATGTTCATTATATCGCAGAATATACATAATTCTAATAGTTTTCTTTTGATTTATAAATTACATATAAAACGTACCGTGTAATAATTTGGCCATTGTTTCATCCAAAACATTTGAATTGTTGTCTAAAATTTTCTTCGCAACTAATGTTGTACAAGAACCGACTAAATCAATGTTTAAAAGTATATTTTTCCAATTCGACGAAGGATCTAAAGGTCTATGATCGATTATTTCAATCACGGAACTCCGTAAGTTTTGATCTTTTTCCGGTAGAACATGATGATCCAGCAAAATTAATTTCAATTTATCTGTGACAGCTAGAGAAGTTAGGTTAAGTTGATTTCTAAAACAAAAAAATACAGTCATTGACGAAATTAAATATTAATGCTAATATTACTTACCTGAAAACCAGATTTTCTGCATTAATATCATGTTTTTGAAGAAAGTATTTGGATTCAGTACGCAAGGGAAATTCATCTTCAGCAATATTGAGAACAGAAATAACTAGATTATCCGGTGAATTATGTAAATTTTGATAGTAATAACCGTAAATTAAGGCCGAAATACACGAATCTAAATCACATGATTCGTTTCCCAAAACAACGTATACATTTTCAAATGTTTCAATTATGTCCTAAAAAATGCGAAATGTCAATGACCCTAATCAAGTGCAATTGATTGTAAACAAATTAAAGAAAATACTTACAATAGCTGCTTTAGACGACTGAAGATAATTATTCATTTTAAAATTATTTTTTATTTTGATTAAATACGATCTGTTTAGAAAAATTGAGCAATTTATAAAACTAACCTTTATATTCTACAACTTGTCTTATCTGTTTTTTTTTTATTTGTTTAGTTCTACTTTGTTTTATAATTTAGGGATTTAAGGTTTTGTAAATTAACTAAATATAAACAACATTGTTGTTAAATGTAGTTTTATTTTCTTGTGAAAAGTTTTCAAAATGTAAATACGTCGGAACTTGTACTTGTAAACATTTATTATAACTTTAAATTAATATAAAGTTTCAATGTCACCGGATTAAATTTCATTGATAAACAAAGTTCAAACTAAAATATATAAAATGATAATTAATTTTTTAGTTATTATTACAATTAAATTTTTTCGCAAAAAATATTACATAAGTTTTAAAAATTAATTATTTTATTTTTCTTTAAAATTATCACATTTAAAATATAAATAACAACTATTTCGTCTTAAGACAAAGACAGATTTATAATTACTTTTAATTAAAAAGTATATTAATCGCGTAAGATAATCTAAAAAAAAAAAATGTATATATACAAATATATTAAAAAAAAAAAAAATAAAATCAACAAAATCTTATTTCTTCTTTTAAGCTGGTAATAAATCGAAGTCATCACTAACATGTACAATCGGTACATGCACATCATCAATATGTGGTGTTGCTTTATATTCGCACAATGTTAATTCTTTCAATTTCCATTCCCATGCCATTTTCTGTACCGCATGCAAAGACTCCGCCTCGTTATGATGCCTGAGCAGCATATGCTCCTTGATTTTCTCCCATTTATCATCGACATCTTGCAGCCAACTTAAAAACAATCGACCATTATAGCGTGACCTTGCGTTCCGATCTTTCTCCTCCTGTTCCGGTGTGATGATATTGTAAACTTCTTCATCGCGGAGTACCGTACAAACAGAAAACGGTAGACTTTGATTGGCTAGCGCTCTTGCAGCCCTACCGTGTACACGCAATATTTCTTGTTCCACCGACAAAACTAATTTTTCTTTTTCGACAACATGTTGCATCCGTAAGCGATAGCGCTCTTTTTCCTGTTCGGAAAACAGTTCTTTCATCTGAGACGGGATACTAGCCGGGGGATTAACATTGGGAATTGTGGGTGCGGTGCCAGCTAGGACATACGTACAACGATTCATTAGATAATCTTTAAAACCTTGCGGTGGTTTTGGTTGAACGGGGAATAGACTTTTTCGTCTGCGTTCAATCTGACGACGAATATTCAAATACAGCTGATAGCAGTTTGTGATGGGTTGTTCGTGCGGATGTACTTCTGGTATAGTGCCACTATTTCCGCTTGATGAATCGTTTCCGGTTGTACCTGTGGCGCTGCTGTCATGATGATGGTGTGGTTGCGAACTATTGCCCGTGGTGACTTCTTTATTCGGACGCATTTTACGTTTACGCGGATGTAATTCGACGGTAGTATTGTTCGATGCGGATGTAGTTGTTGTGGTTGTTTGTGTTTGATTAGTTGGAGTGGATGTTGTTGTTGTTGTACTGCTTGTATCGGTATCGCCGCTAGTTACAGTCTGTAATAATGATTATTTTTATGAAATTTTCATTACAATAATATATTTTTATATTCTAAATTAATCACACATAGCGTGTTATTTATATTAGGTTATAAGTATTTTGTTTTTTTTTCCTTAACGTTAGTTCACACGGTTCTAATTGCTATGTTCAGACAGACAGGTAGCTCAAATACAAAACATGTTGAAGTTAATATTGAATTTATTCGTTTAATACAACTTATTTATTGTAACTGACTGTTCTGAAAATTACATAATGAATGTTCAATTAATAATTCAATAATTAATTTAATATTATTAATTGATTATTGATTTATATAAAATAAAAAATAGTATATTTTTTAACTGGCTCTATTTTCAACAAAAACGATTATTATTGTACCGAAAAAATACCTGAGATATAATATCCTATGTAGAATAATATATATTTTTTTCAATTTTTTCGTATTTATAATGTGTTCTTTTTGGAAAAAAAATTTTTTTTCTCTATTTTCCAAAATACAAAAAAATTCAAAAAAATATATATTATTCTACGTAGGATATTATATCTCAGGTATTTTTTCGGTACAATAATTATCGTTTTTGTTAAAAATAGAGCCAGTTAAAAATATAGTAGTACTATTTTTTATTTTATATAAATCAATTAATAATATTAAATTAATTATTGAATTATTAATTAAACATTCATTATGTAATTTTCAGAACAGTCAGTTACAATAAATAAGTTGTATTAAACGAATAAATTCAATATTAACTTCAACATGTTTTGTATTTCAGCTACGTGTCTGAATATAGCAATTAGAACCGTATGAACTAACGTTAAATCACCATTAATTTATTTCGATGAACTAATTAAATTAATGGTGATTTAAGCAAAAAAAAACAAAATTGAATTGAAAGTAATGTCAGAAACAGTCTTGCTTATATAGATTTGTTGTAAATATACATTTAATGACGTTAAGTTTTTCCTTATTTCTTTGTTAAATAATATATAAAATTCGAGAAATAAAACTAAACTATATTTATAGTCTTAATTACACATGGCGTATTATATATTATTATAATATTTTGTTTTTGGTTAAATCGCCATTAATTTATTTTGTAAGGTCAATGTATTTTTTCTTCATTCAAAAATTAACTAATGATTGAATTAGTTCATCAAAATAAATTAATGGCGACTATAAGCAGGGTGTATAACGGATAGTTGAAATAAATTTCCCGTATAATTCCCGTATATTTAAAAAAATTTCCCTATGTAAATATACAAGTTTAAATGATATACAGGATAAATGAAGTTACAGAAGTGTTAAATCGAAGTTATTTATTGCATATATTATATTTATTTATCAAAATTTCATCATGGAACATGAACCATCGCAATCATCAAATTATAATTCCATCTTCTTTTTCTTTATTTCTTCTAAATTGTATGAAGATCTTCCATTATCGATCGCTTCTTTCGTTCTAAATCCTTAAATATTACAAATTTTTTCAAAATTCACGCATAACGAAAAAATTCCTAGCATAATTACCGCGTAACAAAATTCCCGTATAATTCCAGCTTCTCCTCCCGTTTTTCACGAACGTTATACACCCTGTATAAGCTAAAAACTAAAACCATCATTTACCTGATTATCATTTCCATTCGAAGGTTTCGCTGTACCACTTCCGGAATTATTCCCACTTCCAGTACCATCTCTTCCGGCTGCATTACCACCATCGGAATGCGTCTGCTGCTGGCCAGATTGTCCAGATGTCTGTCCCTGTGTCGTATTACCTTGTACGGTAGCCGGACTTGAATTCGGCGATGGTGAATGTGAACGTTGTAGCAATGGTGATGAATTATTACTACTACGATCAGTTGTTCCACCACCACCACCTCCGCTGCTGCCACCACCACCCCCACCGCCGCCTACACCACCGGAAGCTGAACTACTGCCTCCGGAACGATGCGAACTACGGAGAACGCGTTGGTGATGGCCCGATGATTTCTGTTCGAGATAAAAGATTCATTTATTACTTAATTTTTCAATTATTTAACAAGAGATTTTATATTATTTTTACCACTTTGACTGCAAAAAAAGAGGTATAGCGTTTGGTACGGTGTCTGTAACATTTTCAAATAGTGATTGCCGAAACGTTCACTTAGTAGTTAATAAAAATATTTAAAAGACTGATTTCTCTCAATTACTAATTATTTATTAAATATTAACAATCGACTATTTTTCCAATTTGATTAAATATTTATTTTGACAGTTATTGATTATATTTCGTTTTTTAATCAAGAAATAATTACAAGTCAGTCATATTGAATGTTTTATTATCTTTTTACCACTTTGACTGCAAGGAAAAGTGGTATAGAGTTTGGTACGGTGTTTGTAACATTAAAAAAAAAAATGTGTATAGAAATCCTTCATATCCTTCCGAAAAATGTCAAAGTGATCTATATATGAGTGTACCCATATACTTCTAATCTTGTTGTTAAAAAAATTTACCTGATCATCATTCGAATTACTTCCACCGAACGTATCCTTTTTATCGTCTGTTGTTTTCCCACCAGCTTGACTACTATTAGCACCACTATTGCCCGATTGTGTACCACTAGTAGCCCCATCTGTTGTACTAGTACTATTCGTAGAATTCCCGGCCGATGCATCCTTATCACTCGTTGACTGATTCAAATTCGATGATGAATCACCACTGCCCGTTGATACGACATAGGGTAGTGCTTGATGCTGATGATGATGACGTTGTGAACCACTCTTCCCGTTTCTCGAACCACTACCGCCCGTTTCCTGATCACCACCCGATGTGGCACTCGCTTGCGGTATGACAATTTTCAAAGGTGGTACTTTTAAATCGGCGCTACGACTATCGTCTTGTCCACCACCACCACTATCTTGATTATCGGTTTGCGTATTTGCGCTACCAATGGTACTAGTGCTGGTGGCAGATGTAGAAGATGGTTTCGGACTTGGACAGGGACTTTTTCTATCTGAAACAGTGCTAGCACTATTCGCGTTTCCTGTTTTCGAATTGGTGCTTAGATTTGATGTTTTCGTTGTATTGTTCGAATTGCCGGTTTGTTTGTTTGCTGCTTTACCTTTTGCAAAAATACAAGGAGAAATATGTTAATTAAATAAATTAAACTTCAACGGGTATGGTTGTATTTTTCGTCCCGAGTCAATTATATATATATATATATATATATATATATATATATATATATATATATAGGTTCGGTTCCGGTTTTCGTCTCCGACAAAAATAACGATTTTTCATTCAGTTCCGAGTGGTTTAATTTATTAATTTTTTCAATATTTTTATTTGTATTAAAAACTTATTTTTTACCATAATTTAGAACATTTTATTCCTACTTTTATAATAAGCATAATGAACATAAATTAATACAATAATATAATATAAATAATAATTATTAATCTATGCCGCATAATGACCTTTATTTATTATTAATTAATTAAAGGTATAATAATTAAAAGTGTATAATATATGATAATATCATTTATTATTTGAAACTTATATAATTTGTATGTATGTTTCAATTATATAATAATAAGTTATATAATATGTTAATGTAATAAATTCTTGTATATAGGATTTTTATTTATTTATAATTAGAAAAAATTAAAATTACTTCTAATTATTAAAATATTTTGCAATATATTTTCATTTCACCTATTTAAAGATTATTATAAGTAAAGTTATTGTCAAAGAAATACACCTTCCTCAAAGTGATTTCTAGTTTCATTTTCAATTTCAATAATTCATGCACAAAAAACAAAAAAATGAAAAAAATATTTCAACATGTACTGAACCGAAATAAACCGATATTTTTTATGATTCAGTTCCGGTTTTCGTTACAGCAAAATTACCGTTTTTTTAGTATTTACATTTGTTTCGAATCAATTTTTACCTAATTAACTAAGAACGGAAAGAAAATGAAATAACAATATTAACAGAATTTTTTAAAAGAATTTAAAAGAAAATTGAAACATTTTTGTTTTGTTTACGAACAAAAACGAGATTGATAATCTTTAATAGTCAATTTAAACGAAATTGTTTTATTCGATTATTTGTTACATAATATTTTTCAACGATTATTGTTTTTTTTTTAAATATATCAATGACTTTTACTTACAGTTACTTCATAAATATCATTTTTACTTATCTATATCTGAAATTCTAAAATAACGATAGGTGGTGACTTACCAGCAGCCCCTATTCCACCCCGCCCGCTTCCTGTACTCTGTTGTTGATTCCCACTCTTTCCGCTACCAGTGTCTTTATTACTCGCACCAGTTCCACAATCGGAATCTTTTCGTTTCTTGCGTCGATTCTCGTCATCGGGTGTAGTATCGTCATTGGTTTCGGTTACTTCGACAAATGCACGTTTCGTAGCTGATGTATTCGTGCTATCATCATTATTGCTGTTTGATGACGACTGACTGGTTGATATAGTTGAATTGTTCGTCGCTAATGGATCGGTACAATCATTCTGTAAACGAAATGTGTATTTATTAAATCGCTTCTTTCCCCGGTCTGTTTGTCTCTTCGGTACAAATTTTGCAATCGATTTTAAACTAAACTTCCCGATTAGCTAGAGACCCAGGGGGAAACCACCTGTAAAATCTGGTGTACAAATTTGTTAAAAAAATCCCTTAAAATCCTGGTAAAATCATGATAAAATCCGTAAAATCATATAAAATCCTTACAATCGCACTTAAAATTATGTAATATCCTTTACAATTTCACTTAAAATCATATAAAATCGCTTACAAACTCGCTTAAAATCATGTGAAATACTTATAATCGTCCTTAAAATCATGTAAAACAAGGTGGCCACTCTTTTTCTGAAAAAAAATTCCCTGACTTTTCCAGGTTTTTCAGTCGATTTTCAAAATTTTTCCATGACCACTTTTTGAACAAATAACCACCCACTAATCGCATTATTAAAAAATACGCGACAAAATTTGAACTTCAAATAAGACGACGGGCTTGCAGAGATCAATACACAAAAAAAATCGAACGGTACTGATTAATATAGAAAAACAAACACTAATCAGTCGCATGTATAGTAAAAAATAAAAATATTTGCAAGATTTATTAAACCTTGTTGCGGTTCACTCAACGAAAGAAACATCACTACTATGGGAAGATAAATCAAAAATATTGAGTTTTTAATCGGATTTATAATTATGCGATCAGTGAGGAGTTGATTAACGAAAATGCAGCCATGGAAAAAAAATTATTAGTAATTACAAAATTTTCCCTGACTTGTAATGCAATTCCCTGACTTTTCCCTGACTTTTTCCTGACCAGTAAAATTCCCTGACTTTTCCCGGTTTTCCAGAAGCGTGGCCACCCTGTAAAATCAACGAAAAATCATCTAGATTCCTTAAAATTTCACTTAAAATCATATTAAATCCTTACAAACTCGCTTAAAACAATGTGAAATCCTTATAATCGTCCTTAAAATTATGTAAAATCAACGAAAACTCATGTAGAATTCTTAAAATCGCTTACAATTCACTTAAAATCATGTAAACTCGCTTAAAATCATGTGAAATCCTTACAATCTTCCTTCAAATCATGTAAAATCTTTATAATTGAAGGCCCGGATCGAATAACCCGACATGCGCTCGAAACTCGACCGGCCAAAGTCCAAGTATAAGAAAAATTAAAAAAAAAATTAAGTTGTCCGAAATTCATTTTAAAAAATATCATCGTACGCAGCATTGAAAAACACATTGATTTCTATAAGAAATTTTTTAAACCGACATTTTTTTTCCAAGAAAAAATATATAAAAACGAATTTTTTTGTTGCACTATTTCAAGTTAAATTCAATGTTTTTTAAAATTTAAATCGCCATAAATGATATTAAATATTAACGAGACTGGCAGATTTTTTCTGAAATGTACTCAGAATTATTTAGCGATTCTGATGGTTACAGTGACATACATAAATAACGATAATTTGTTACTAAAAATTTAATGAAAATAAAAAAGTATAAAAAAGCATGTTTTTTTAGTTTCGGATTGAAAAAGTGAGTGACAAAAGTTGCACTACGAACAAGAAGTTGCGAGAAAGTTGTTTACTAATATAGAAGGAAGTTTTTGTGCAAAGTTGCAAGTCAATTTGTTGAATATTTTTTAAGATACAATCATGTGAAATCAACGAAAAATCCTTACAACCTTCCTTAAAATCGTGCTAAAGTCTTAGAATTGTACAATCCGGTGTACAAAATTTAAGAGAGTGTGGTTTCCCCCTCGCTAGAGACTTAAAACTTTAAACATAGCTCAGAACTGTAAAATATCTTTATTGTAAAATTTCTATCGACACATACCTGTTCATTATCCCCACTCTTTCCACTAGTTTCCGGTGATGTTAACGATCCTTCCTTCGACGATTTGAATTCGTACACATCGTCTACAGCTGAATTAGTACCTGTCGTGCTGGATGCGTTATTACCACCTGAAGAATTTGACGATTTACCACCACCAGCTGTTGAAGATGATTGTTGTTCTACCGTTTCCATAGGTGAGGTACACTTTTTACCGCTGTTTGTCGTTGATGAAGAACTACCACTGATACTCTCACCTTTCTTATCATCTCTTGGACGGGGTGCTGTACGAGAACCGGTACTTGACTCTACCAGAGAACAGCATCAATCAGAATGGTTGGTTATATAATCAAAATTTAACAAATTATGTATTATCTATCTCAATTTTCAAACTTCAAAGAGGCCTTTTCAATAATTAAATTTATACGAAACTTTTTTTTTTGTGAATTTTTAAAATGACTCAACTAGGAGGGCTAATTTTACTATAGACAATTTCAAAAATTCTTGATTAATTATAATTGAGGAGGTATATACTTTTTTCGATCTAAAAAAATCGACTAACTTTATGAATTTTTTTCTGCGAAACTATAAAAGATATCAAACCGCAGTTTTCTGGGGATGAAAGAATAGATTTTGAATTTCATTCAGGAATTTTTATTTTTACTTTTGTTGGAAATCGGCAGAGTTCTAACCCTTTCTTCGAAGCTTCGCAAAACACACAGTTACATATTACAACTTTCAAACACGCATAAATTAATAATAAAAAAAGAATTTAAAAATCATAACTATAGACTATGACAAAAATCTATTTTAATAACATTAACATAATTATATTTGAATAAATTTAAATACAATATTTATCTTTTTGTATTAAATTACAAAATCAATTAAAAGTAATTTTTTTTAATTATAAAAAAAATCTGTAATCTATAATAAAATTTACAAAACTATTTAATATTAATTATTATAAAAATAAATGAAAAATATTGTAAGATTATAGATTACAATAAATAATGAAAGATAAAGAACAATTCATACGACAATTTTTATGGTATTTAATAACAATAATTAACTTGTAACAAGATAATTATAATACCAAGAAACGTAGCAAAAAAAAAAGGTAGTAAAACACGTACGTATATCGCATACTTGATTCATATAACATAAATATAAATAATGTATGAATATAAACAACTCGTAAATAGATTAGTAAGTTTTTCCTCAAATAACAAGTATTTTAAGATACAAACAGAAATATTACTCATAATATTTAATAATAAATTATATTAAGTAAAACTTACAGCGATTTTGACAATAAAAATTTAAAAAACAATGCTAAATAAATGAAAATGTTATCTTAAACAATTAAATAATAATTACAAGACGTTTAAGATGTAATATTTTTGTTGTTCACGAAAATAGTCAAACGTTATTTTCTGTCATTGTAACCCCTTATATTAATACGTTCAGCGACTTTGACAATAAAAATTTAAAAAAAAAATAATGCTAAATAAATGAAAATGTTACCTTTAACAATCAAATAACAATTACAAGACGTTTAAGATGTAATATTTTTGTTGTTTACGAAAATAGTCAAACATTGTTTTCTGTCAATTGTAACCCCGGTATGTCAAGATCAAAACTTAAATTACGGGGAGACAGAGGGCCCCCACTACACCCGGTAGAAGGATAAAGAATTTCACACTCATACAAAACACCGAACGATTTCAAAGTACACACCACCGAGTTCCGAGAGTCAAAGGAAAAGCCATTAAACTACATACCTTTGTTTATCTGCGATGCTCGTCGCATCTTGACGTATTCTCTGACACACACTCACAAGACAACAAAATGGCACACACCCTTACGTATTTTGCATATAACTAAACTAAGGACGAATTAGGCGTGAAATATACAAACGAGGTGTGTTTCTTATTTCAATTTTATTGCACTTAAAACTCTGGTATGTGATATGGCCGGCTCGTTGACTTTTGTAGTTGGGCAGTGAGTGACCCTATAGTTCGTCGGTGACCGATAACGCAAAATACACACCCCGTTGCCTAGAAAGGACACTCGAAGAATAATGAACTGTATATTTTTCCAGCCCCTCCCGCTTAGCGGGGCTATAGGTCCCGTTTTGCTTGCAAACCGCACCAGTGCAATTATTAATCCCCCTGAACGACAGGACACGACTAAAGAAAATCCTACCATTGCGATAAAATCGTACTCATCACAAATTTCTACTGTATTGTACATTTATTAGCGTATATTTCACAAAAATTGTTGTACAATCATTCGATTTAACGTTAATTATTTGTTTTTTCTACTAAATTAAATTATTGATATTTAATATAAATAACTTGTTAACATCATAACCACGATTTTATTATATGGTATGATTATGCAATAAAATAACGCTAACCAACTTCACGCGGGATTTTTAAAATTAAGAATTTTTTCTCCATATAAATAAGAATTTTCCCCCAATAACCAAATTGCTAAGTTTTAGAAACGTTGCTAACAACTATAACCAATAAAAACAAATATAACAGTTCTCATTTTAATTTTTTATTTAGTGTCAGCAAATATGATTGGCTAATGTTGTTAGCAACATTGCTAAAATTTAGCAACTTTGTTAGAGAATCAGGCTGATTAACAGGGTGGCCAAAACTATGCAAAAAACCAGTTTCCCTGACTTTTCCAGATTTTTTTTTTACCTGAATTTTATTATTAAACAAATGTAAATTCTTAAATAATGTGAATCACATAAATAAAGATTTCTAAGATATTAAAGATTTTAATATACGAAAAGTAAAATTCATTAATTTTTGCAGATATTATAATAATACAAATAGAAATTTGCACAGCAAATTTGTGTTTGTAATTTTGTGAATTCGCCAAACAAATTTTTTCCCTGTCTACAAATGAAATTCGCTGACTATTCCCGGATCAACAAATTCCCTGACTTTCCCGGTTTTGGCCACCCTGAATAAATATGTTATTTACAAAAAAATGTTAGCTATACAAATACCTTTTCGATAGTTAATAATGCATATAATTAGCTTACCTGTTAGGGGTAAAGCAGGATCGTGCATAAAAGGTAGAGTAGCGGATGACGCAAGGTCCAAGGGTGTTTTGCCCCGTCGATTACGTGCGTGTATATCTGCACCGCGTTCGACTAATAGTCGAACTAACCTAATATGACCGTTCGATGCGGCATCGTGTAGGGGTGTATCGTCATCTAAACCTCGGGCGTTAACATTAGCGCCCGCTTGAATTAAACGTGCAGCCACCTCGTACCAACCGTGATTGCAAGCTTCGTGCAAAGGTGTCCATCCTAAAATGCCCCACCAGTTTTTGTGCCACCGCTCACCAGTTTTTGCCGACATTAAAAGAAAGAAACACGGGCGATTTTTCCCCCGAATTTATGTTAACTGTTAATATTATCTAATCGGAATTTGATTTTAATTTTATGTTTGTTAAAAGTTTAACAGTACAAGTACAATATACAGCAGAAATTTCTAAAGGAGCTATTTATGAAGGTATACGTAGTCAAATTCTCGTAAGAAAAAGATTTCAAATGACAAATACTAAGATCTAGCTCATTATGCACAACTGTAATTGTATATTCAGGTTGGCCAAAACTTTAGTATTTTCAGAATTTTTATCTGACTTTTATATTTAAACAAATGTAAATTCCTTAGTAATGTGAATCACATAGGTATAGGTGTGAAAAAAATACTAAAAGTAAAATTTATTCATTTTATACAAATTTGCACAAAATTTGTGTTTGTAATTTTGTGAATTCGCTAAACAAATTTTTCACAGACTACAAATGAAATTTCCTCACTTTTCCGGGTTTTCCAAGTTTTGGCAACCCTGTGAATTGTCTACAAACGTATATTTATTCTTCATATGGACGTACATTAGTCTTTATTTCTTGTAACGTTTATATGCGTGCTTTTTACTAATTCGTTTTGAATGGATTAATTGTTTATTATTACATTACAAGAGCTTAGCAAATAGTTTATGTCGTGAAATCATAAACATAGCAAATATGATAGATACTGTTTCAAAATATTATTCAGATAATTAAAACCACTGTTAAATATCAAATTGAAATCTTCTTATGTGAATTTGACTATACACTATTCAATAGCGTATATTAATTAATGTTAAATGTTACTGTTTAGTTACATATTTGTTAAAAGCAATGATGGTGTTTTATTTTTTTTTATTTTGTCATATTTATAATATTATATTATTTCTAAATTGTAATATGTGCCGTTTTCTTTAAAAGTGGTGTAAGTCCATTATTGACAAAAAGTTAGTTAATGATAACAATGAATGCAATCTGCTATGAGCTTTCTATCCATAAACAATTCCCCAAAAAAAAATCCTTCTACATTTTCATCATTTTGTCAATATCATTTTACGTAGTTACCATTCAAATAAGAACGAACATCTTTAGATAATTCTATTGTATTTGTTTCATTTTTAGTTCATTTTATCGGATTACTTAGTTTTACAAAATAGATTAAAAATATCAATAAACCAGTTGAATCCTTTTATAAACGTAGTTAACTCTGTTAATCGTGGAAAAATCGCCTTTGGAAATGGAACAAAAGATAAGAAAACTAACCTGCAAAATCAGCGACATTCGGATCGACACGATGAGCCAATAGTTTATTAATTTGTTCGACGTCTCCTTTGATCGCGGCCAGATGTAACGGTGTTTCGCCGCGTTCGTTACGATCCCTAGAACGGGACGATGTCCCGCTGGGGCTACGTGAACCTGCCTGAGCATTCGGTGACGTCATTTGCATAAGCAATGCGAGTTGTTGACGTTCGGACATCGGTGTAACGGGCGTTGAACGACTGGTACCCGCACCTTTCGGACGAATATTCGATGGCATGGTTCATCAGAAAATCTCCTACGAAAATATTCCCGTTTTAAAACGTACAATGTCAAAATATAGTTACGAGGTTATGTATGCATCAGTCTCTGTGTTCCTTTCAATAAATACAAGTTTACAAACGCATTTTAACAATTATAATCAGGAAGAATAATAAGTAATGATTGAATAATAAACAATGTTTGTTGTAATTTTCAACAAAAAAAGCTAACCTCGCGAAAATATATTTGTAATATATATGCACCAATAAATTGTCACACTTTACAAATAGTATGAAAATGTTTATCACAAAATGTTGTACTTTAGAGTGTTTATTTATTGCCAATAACATGTAATATTAAAGAATTTAGAATTTAATTATTTTGTACTAATTTTGTTCAAAACTATTTACAATACCAACACAATATGTAATCTGTTTTACCGATTTGATCAATTTGGTAACATGGTTGTTATATGAAATATAAGCGGGAATCGAACTTATCAAGTTTTAAATAAAATTATCTTATCATTATTCCAGTCGCATACACAATTATTTCTTTATGTATTTTTTTATGAACTTTATACATATTTTATCTTAATTTTTTAATGATATAGTTTTATTATTCTCTTATAAGAAATATTTTTTTCTGCTGTATATTAACTTTTTATAATAAATGATAAAGAATAAAACCATCAGTTATTATTATTTTTTAATTTGAATACACTTATTATATACTTTTTAGGGCTCTTTAGATAAGGACTTCAATTCACTTTGAATATTCCTGAAACGAATTTGATATTATACCAGTTTCTTTAGTTCAAATTAATGTCTTTTTTTTCTATTTTCGTTAAAATACAATTTCGACATTATAAAAGATACGGAAAAATTTGTTTTTAAATAAGTAAAAAAATTAACAGAAACAAGTTTGAACTTGCTATCAAAAATGAGTAATCTAAATCATT
This sequence comes from Clivina fossor, assembly GCA_963966155.1. Lineage (NCBI taxonomy): Eukaryota > Metazoa > Arthropoda > Insecta > Coleoptera > Carabidae > Clivina > Clivina fossor. Next base: position 22,807,899 of record OZ014552.1, on the reverse strand, counting down.
AAGTTGTCATTTCATTTATATTTGTAGATAACTTATGATATTTTTTATAGCCTATGTGTTAAATCTAGGTCCTAACTATGTCTATGCAAAATTTTAAGGTTTACAGTTTTCCGATTATTCATTTTTGATAGCAGGTACTACACAGATTTCGCCAACCAAGGGCGTCTTTTCTGCGACCGAATATGCAATCGCTTTCAAATCAGTGATGAATGGACTTCGACTCTTCAAAAAAATCATGTTTATAACTGAAAATATATCTAATTACATGGAACAAACAATTTTATTTTGTATGATTTCATTAAGATATAAAAAATTCTTGAAAAATCACCTTTTTTTCCTGGCATTTACATATATTTTCCGCCTTAACAAAATAATACAAAATTTATTATAAATACTGGCAGTTATTAAGCATAATTTTAAAAATAATTACATTTACTACATAGCACACCGGAACAAGATAATATCGATAAAAATCTGATATTAGAAACAATTAAATAGCTGTATTTAATTTAAATAAAGCCATAGATTCATTGTACATTGTAAGAATACTGATTTACATTATATAGTCTCATTTATTAATATCTTTTAAATAAGAAATTATGTTATTAAAATTAATTAATTATGTTCAAATTTCATAAAAAAACCAAAATTCTGCTTTAAGCAAATATAAACTTTGCAACACTAAAAAAAAATTCGAAAAATGTTTAAAGGAAATACAGTATTAATATTAATCTACGTTAAACAAAGTAAGAATTTAATAATTAGTTTTTTAAATAAATAAATACAATCAATAGTGATAATCTAACAGTTTCTTATCTAACGAATTGGTATAAATAGCGGTGAACAGAAAATATGTTTATTTTAAGTTTTAAAATTGTGTAGAAGGTAAGTGTACCATAAATTTTTATAAACTAAAATTGATTCTTCGAAAATACATTTGATTTTTACTTATATTAAATAACGAATCAATAGAAATACATTAAAATATTTTTAAGAAGAAATTCTAAAATTACATTTTTAAATAATTACAGGATGATTCAATTCGGATTATTTATTACTTTATTATTGCTAACGAGTAGCTTAGCTTCACCATTGACTAGAGATGATGAAGATTGTCCATCTTCTTGTAAATTACCAGATTGCAGATGCTCTAGTACAAATGTACCTGGAGGATTAAATCCCGAGGATATTCCGCAGGTAAAATTATCAAGAATTAATAGATTTGTAAACTAATCATAAACATTATAATTATAATTAGTCAAACGATTTGAAACCGGTTTAATATTTAATAAATTATTTTTTCTACGGACGCTAAGATATAGCTTATTTTTTTATTTTTTATACATTTTCGAGTAAACTATGTCAAAATAAAAATTACAGCAATAGTTGTCAATAGTTATTATTATTAATTAAGATTTTTATAAGTGTTTTGGTTATACCTATAGTTTTCAATGAATGTAATTGCTTTTACATTATCAACTACTCTTACAGTAACTGCCAGAAAAGTAATTCAACTAGTAATGTAACTTACTTTAGAATTAACTACTGTCCAGTTCCGAGCTACATTATATGTATATATATATATATATATATATATATATATATATATATATATATATATATATTACTTTTCTAGATTGTATTATTGACATTTGACGATGCAGTACAAGTGATAAACTACAACTTCTACAGTGACGCATTGTTTAACAAGAAGAATCCCGATGGTTGTCCAATAGGTGCAACATATTTCGTTTCCCACGAATATACCGATTACAAGATGGTAAACATTCATTTTGAACCTGATTATGAGTGGTATAATTGAGAGAGTGGCCTGCGTGAGAGGAAGTTTCCAAATGGTAGGAATAGAAAAGCATGTATGAGAGGAATTATGAATGTGGATGAAGCTAAAGTTGCTTGTTTGGAGAGGAATGTTTGGAGGAGGCTAATTTCGGAATAATGGAAAGAGTTTGTGCTACACCTTTTCGGGTACATGGCGTGATTGTATATGTATAAAATATACCACATAAATGATTTTAATCTTAAAATAAAACTGCTTAAGTTCTGTATTAAATATTTCATTTATAATCAAACATTTCGACAAAACTCAACGCTTATCTTCATCAGGAAAACTGATACAAATGACATGTTTCTATGTACTGATATTTACTTTAATGTCATTTGTATCCGTTGAGCGTTGAGTTTCGTCGAAACGTTGATTATAAATAAAATTTTGAATAAAGAATTTGAATCTAGAGCAGTTTTATTTTAATACAATGAGTTCTGAAAGATTTTGTACGATTTTAATCTTTTATTTAGCTTCACGATTTGTACCAACACGGTCATGAAGTCGCCCTCCATTCAATCACGCATACAACAATGACTGAATATTGGGGTACAGCTGATGTTGAACTTCTGAAGGCCGAATTTGGTGGCGAAAGAGAAATGATTGAAAAATTCGCAAATATTCCCAAAGAACATATTTATGGTATTCGCATACCATTCTTGCAAATGTCTGGTAAGTTTATTTATTCATATATTGCTAGCATCAAAGCCATTTTCGCTTATTGTCAGTAAAAGTTATTTAAAGTATTACCATAAAACTTAAATAAACTAGAAATAAAAATTAGTTAAAGATGACATATATTACATCCTAATTTTCATATAATGTTTTTAATTTCATTTATGTTCCTAATATTGTATATTTCATTGTTTCTGTAAATAGTTTTGCTAAATAAATACATTTTCATTATATTATAACTAAGTCAAACACTTTACCTAATTATTAAATCGTTGAGTGAAAAAGTGGACTTATTTGATATTTTTCTAAAAATTGAGTTATCATTTAAAATCTATTTTATAACTCAAGCTTTTGAACAGGAAAGAATATGTAGTAAGAAATATCTACAGAATAAATTTGTACCAAAAACACAATTACATTTTCGTTATAAGAAATTGTACAAAATATAAACTTTAAATCCTTTTATCTACAAACTATTTCACTGTCAGTTAAGCCACTGTTCCACTCAACGACTCAAATATGTAGACAATACAATTAGATGCGTAGATATAAAATATTTAAAAAAGCAAATGATTATTTTCAAATTTATAACATTGTTTTATTTTTTGTTCTATTCACTTTCATTTAATAAGCAATGATATCAATTGACAACTATTGCATTCATTTTTATTTTCACTACTTTTTTCGATAATATGTATAGATTATGTAGATTAAATATGGATTATATATTAATATAATATGATATAATCCATTTTTAATCTATATAAATTAAGCTTTAAAGCTGATAAATTAAGCTTTATATATACTGTATTATTTGTAATAATATGCTTATATAATTTAACAAAATATACTTCATAAAATTATTATCAAATTTTTATAATAAAAATACAAAATGGTTTTTGATGGGAACCAATATGTTTTACGCAATAAATTTTTTTTTTTATAAATTTTTATTTTGAAAAGTAATTCGTATCATTTTGTATATATTAAAAACAAAGTTACAAATTACTGAAGATTAAAATTGAAATGAAAAATATTAAAAATAAATAAATTCATTATAAATTATCTGATTTTTCTTTCCAATTTAGGTGACAATATCACACAAGCCCTTAAAGAGCTTGGCTTCCAGTACGATTGTTCATGGCCGACTCAAATCTACACCGAACCCGAAGGTTTATGGCCCTATACTTTCGATTATCCCAGCATGCAAGATTGTCCGATCGGTCCATGTCCCGAAAAGTCAGTTCCTGGACTTTGGGAACAACCCATGTTGAATATGAGAGACAATTCTGGAGTTACTTGCGCCATGGCTGATGCCTGCGTTGATGTGTAAGTTATTTGAAGAGAATTTACAAAAAAATGAATTTTTGTTTCAAATAATTGTTTAAACAATTCTAAATTTGTAGCATTTTAGTATTTTAGAATATACAAATAACGCATAATCTTGTTTTGTCGATAGATTTATGAAACTGATATTTTGCTAAGTAGGTACTCCAATAAAAATATTGATATTTAAGATTTTTAATCTTATAATTTTATAAAATTTTTCCTTATAATTGTTTAAATATATTATCTAGTATTTTAAGTAATATAACATTTTTTTGCTAATTTAATGTAAATAATGATTAAAGATAATTTGTGTTTTTAGATAATAACAGATAATTCTGGATTTTGTATTTTTAATCATTTCTTTTTGAAAATACACACAAAACAAAATAATATAATTCTATATAAATCTAAATGATTATATTTTAAAATATGATTTTTTAATGCTTGTTTCTTAACAAATTAATTACCAACTATTTTTTTCAAAACAATGGTCCTGTTCAATCTTGGCACAATTTTTATTAAACAAGAACTAACAAACAAACATTTTATATTTTAGTCCAAAAGACGTAGAAGGACTTTTCGAATTTATGAAACGTAATTTTGAAGTACAATACAAAGGCAATAGAGCTCCATTCGGATTCTATGTTCATGCCGCTTGGTTTGTCACCGATAATAACAGATTTGAAGCATACAAAAAATTTGTTGACTATCTTGTTGAATTGGATGATGTATATATTGTAAGTATATTATTATATCATCTTATAAACTAAAGATTCATTCGAAACTCATCTTATAAATATCGTCTTATTAACAATAATAATAATTAAAAATCCAAATCTTACAATTTCGTAGGTAACTGTCCAGAGAGGATTAGAATGGGTAAGAAATCCAAATACTTTGTCAGACATTAAGAAAACATGGCCCGAATGCTTCAAACCTGTGCAATCAACCTGTTCGAAGCAAACTTGTCAATTGAAGAAAGAGGAAGAGGAAAGATACATGACTTTCTGTGGCTCAAATTGTCCGAAGAAATATCCATGGTTATACAATCCATTGGGGCAATAATTATCAATTATTACTGTTTATAAATATTGTTATACATAACATATTTATATAATTGAGTTACTTACTCTTGTTGCTGCTAATAAACATAATGGAAGGCTTTTTTTAAAAAACATTTTTAGGTTAATTGTGAATTTACATATAGCACTGTCTCAATAATTTTAACATGTTAAATAAATTAAATAATAATAGAAAAAATAAATTTAAATTGTTTAAAAGATCTAATTTGTCTAAATAATTCATAAATAAATTACAAAAACAAAGAAATGCACTAAGTTTTGATACTGACAGACATCACATGATAATATATTTTTTAGAAATGTTTAAAATATTTTAATCATTGTAGAATTATTTAAATAAAAATTAATTTTATGATTATGTAAGAATTATTTATATTTGTTTAATAATTATTAAAAAAATAATAATAATAACGACAATATATAAAATAACTTCAATAATTTTATTCGTCAAATTTATAACTAAATCACATTTTTGTTTATACAATGTAGTAACTCAGAAACGTTTCTAATTACTTAATATTTATTATATTTAGTAAAAAAGTCCCCCAATTTTATATCAATTTTTTTTAAATACAATCAGACTTTGAAAAATCACAATAATTTTTCATTTACTTTCGACAATAATTTTGCCGAGTAATATAAGTAAACAATAAAAATCGAACCAGCCAATGAATAACAAACACTTTTAAAAATACGTTTAAAGATACAGATTTAATATTATACATTTAATATTAAATCCTTATCTTTAAACATATTTTTAAAAATAAGCTCGTTTCATGAGTTTAATTTTCTATAAAATAAAATAGAATAAAAAAAAAACATTAAAATTATCATATAATAAGTAATAAGATTTCAATAATTGCATTTGATTTGAAAAACGTATACAATAGCTGTGTTTTTTTACCGAAAAACTCAGCTCAGATCAGCAAATATCAGTAACCTTGAAATAATAGTTGTTTTATTTATCGTCTCGTAACTGAGTTCGAACTGAGTGAATTGATTCCCCCCTCACCGATACTGAGTTTGATATTTAGCTAGTGCTTCGCTGAGCTGAGCTGAGCGCACATGCGCAATTCAAATTTTCCTAGTTTAAGATTTGATAACGTGTTTGATATGTTGACATTTATATTCGAATATTTTATTTTGAAATCAAACAATAAATATCCGGCGAGTTGCAATAAATTATCAACGCAAACAATCCAAATACATCTAATATTTTAGGTTATATCATATGTGGAACTTAGATTTTAAACGTCACTTTCAAATAAACTGTTTTATTTATCAATACAACTCACTCAGCAAAACTCAGCTCAGCTCAGCTCATTTAAAAGATTTACTTATCTGAGTGGAATGTAAAAAAAACACAGCTATTAGCTGTATTCTTTTTACCTATAATATACTGAGATCTCACTTCACTTCAGATAAACTCAGATAATTCTTATTATTTTCATCTTAACTGAACTACGACAAACTGAGTTAAATACCTTTCCCCCTTTCCAAATCTGCTGCACCCGCAAAATAATCTCAAAATGAAGTGAGATACTCAAATTGGTAGTAGTGGTTAAGTTTGTGTCAATCTTGCTGGAACTTTAAATTTTAAATTTAATGTAAAATTTAATATCAAAAATGTATTTCTTGATTCACAAATTTATTAGAAAAAAAAAACGTAAAAAAAAAGGTGTCCAAGTATTTCGATCTTTGATATTTATTTGTGTTCTCTTGCTAGAGTTTAAATATTTTGTTCTTTTATAAAGCAACTCAACTCACCACTTTCCAACTGAGATGAGTCAATTTTTGATAAAAAGAATACAGCTATTATATTTAGAGTAGATTTAAAGTATACGATATTTTATTATTTACTTTATTAAAATTATATTAATTATGAAACGGTCCCACTGATTAAAAATTAGTAAAATATATTATTATTATTATGAGAAGTAATTGTTGATGAAAAGATGTAATATACAAGAAAATAATGCAAATACTTTGCTAAGGTTGATCGGTTGATTCAACGATCAACATAATTGATTGTTGTTGTGGGGCGTCGTTAGCAACACCTCTTACGCATTCCACCTGGTGAGCACCCCAATCTTTTCGCTGACAAAACGTCGAACAATACGGTGTTCTTCTGCAAAGAGAACATTCCGCTAATGCTTCTCGGTTACAGTTTGCGCACTGAAATTAAAAATAAATAAATAAATATTAGAAAACCGTACGAAATTTTTATTAAAAATATGTTGTTTTTTTTTGAAGTATGGACATACACAACTTTAAAATCTACTGAAATATATTACATAAACAGAATTTACTAAAGATAACTTTAAAACGGCGTAAAGCGTGAAATGAGAATTTTTTTTTTAACGTTACTTTATCAAAGAGTTGAAAGGTGAAGAATTTAATTTTTTTGTTATAAATGGAACTGAAGAAAGAAAGAAAGAAATGAAGCTTCGAAGAAATGGTTAAAACTCGAACGATTTTCAACCAAAGTCAAAATAAAAATTCCTGAATGAAATTTAAAGTCTATTCTTTCACCCCAGAAAACCGCGGTTTGATATCTTTTACAGTTGTCGCAAAAAAAATAATCATAAAGTTAATAGATTTTTTTAGGTCGAGAAAGATATATACCCCTTAATTCTACATTCAAAGAAACCAATAAAATACTGACTAACCTTCTTTTGATGTTCATGATCCAATGCCGGTTGCAAAGTATTTTCTCCAGCGCCCCCGCTACTATCGGGCTGCAATGCTGCCACCTGTGCCTCCACTCTTGCTGCCAGCACTGCCGAATCTTTTTCCCTTTGCAGTCGTTCCACTTGTCTAGCACAAAGTTCCCTAGCTTCATCAACGGCACGTTTAAACTCACCGGCTAGCCGTTGCATATCAGCCGAAAGAATCTCTAAACGTCGCAATGCTGTAACCGGATCGGCAGACGTCCCTGTGTCTAGGAGTTGATATTCGGTCGAGTCTAAGCCTTCGGCGAGACTCTGCCATGCTTCTTCTTTCGATACGGAGTTGCTGACACCGTCTTCAGAATCTTCGCCACCGCTGCCCTCACGACGAATCTTGCGAAAAACAAAAAAAGATTAGATAGAATTTCAATTTTTGATTGAAATCTAATTGACTGGTGTGTTATAGATTGGACAATGATGTATTAAGAAAGAACAACTTCTTAATTTCTATGCACTAATTACAAATAATAGAAAATTCTGATACTTAATTAGTTGTTTTTTTCTTGAAATAATATTGTTGCTAATTAAAAGAAATATATTATCTGTCAAACTATTATATTGCATATATCGCTGTACGTCCGTATTGACAAACCTTTTTAGAAATCTATATTTAAGTTAGAAGTATTATTTATAAGTTATATTTAACTAGCTTTGTTTTGATGTTTTTGATGCTTTGTTTTGTTTAAAATGTCAGATGTATAATAATAAAAACATAATTTGATATTAATGCCAAAAAGTGCTTTTACCAGAATGGTGTGTTGTTTTGGGTAAGTCTATATTTAATTATAAAATATACACTGGTGTTTACATTATGTTTTTAGTTTAGCGGTAGAACATAAATAACGTAAAAATACGAGTATTTTTCTTAAGAAGTAAGATACTTTTGTTTATTTTCATGGCTATTTACAATAAAAAAGAAAGAAAAAACTAAAGAACAAGCTAAAAACTTACTCTGTCTAGCATTCTATGTGATAAGCAAATTTGTAGATAATTATTAAAATTTTTCCCCGTACACAATGTATTAAAACAACGAAACCGTCATAACACCAGGTACTAAACAATTGAATTAAAATAGCTACAAACCGAAGAGTGCCATTACAAAAAAAAAAAATTGAAATAAAATATTATTTTGTATCTTTTTAAAATACATATTAACTAGGGAATCCCGTGACCCTTAAAGGGTCATGTTTGAAGTCGAAAATAGTAATTAAACATATAAACATAATAAAAATAAATAAATAAACAAATAATAATAATAATAATAATAAAATATCAATTGCACTATTATATATTACTCAAAAGCAACACTTCTATCAGTAGTGTAGATAACTTCACACAGCGCTGTCATTTGCAGGTTAGCATTATAGTTAATTTTTAAAACTTTCGAGAAGATGAAATCGTAGAAAGATGAAACTTGCCTATTCTCAAATAGGGAATGAAAATTAAAATGACACCATTCCCATCAAAATCGATTCAGGGGTTTAGGAGGAGATGCTGGAGAAATATATATACATACATACATACAAACATTTGACAATTAGAGAGATTAAATTAAGGGGGGTAGTCCAGTTCTCTGGATCGAAAAAAATCGTTTTTTTTTAATTCGAAAAAATTACGAAGTTATAGCCAGAAACGTAAGCGCATGCAAGGCCTTCAAATAGGGATTAAAAAATTTAAAGCTCGTTTTCTCGAAACGTACTTTTTCGTCATGACTGGCTCCGGTGATAACTCGAACAATTTTTAATCTTTTTTAATCTTTCTGTCAACGGAAAATATGACTGCCTATTTTCCAAATTTTTTATGTTTATTTAAAAAGAAATTTATCAACATTTTTATTGTTTGTTTTATTTATTTTAGTGTTTTCAAAACGCCATAATTTTGTCAATTTTCAAGAGAGTTTAGTGGAAACATTTTTTTTTTTTCATTTTACAGGCGGCAATTTCCAGAACATTCAAGACCTTCGAGCGACGTTATTTTGCAGGCATGCAGTAACAAATAAAAAAAATTTGCGATGTTATTTTGTTGCTCGAATGACGTATAATAAAGTGCTTTTTACGCCCATTCCAAAATATTAATTTCCCTTTAAGCTATGCGCGTTTTACAAATAACAATTTTCTAGCCCTTAATAATCATATTAGTTTTATCAGACAAAAAATCTTACAATAATAATTATATACAGTCTACCAACTATTTAAGATAAATAGTAAAAATCAATAAATTAAAAGAAAATAAATAAAAATTCACCTTTCCACCTCGGCCTCCTTCACCATCAGTTTCCTTTCGTCTTCTCCTCTTGTAAGGCGTAAACAACCTCACCGGTCCCGTGGCTGTATCATCATCGCAGCACGCACTACATGTACAACTAGTAGCATGCGGACTCAAAATTCCTTCATCAATAAGCGTCTGCAAGCTACGGCCACCAAATCGGATACTGCGCTTCCAATCTTTGCTGGAGGCACGACCGCACAACGCTTCAAATTCGCTCGGTGTATACCAGGACATGCCCAATTTGATACATCGTCCACGACCGCCCGAACCAAACCGGGCCTTGTGCAGTTCGGCCGATGTGTTCTTGCATCGAACGGGCAGGATGGGAGAATTGGCTGCCTCTTGCCATGAGCCCGGAGTTGGTATAGATCCGCTACCGCTGTTTGTGACCGTTACACGGTCATCGATTGCATCCTAAATGGAGTTGTAAAATTTGTTTTATATATTATATTTTTTGTCGTACATAGAAAAAATAAATTGTTCATTTAATTAGGTGTTATTTCCATTTTCCAATAAGATTATTTTTTCATCTGCATACAAATTAGTTGAATGAAAATTCTTATTTCAAAATCGAATTTAGATAAATAATTGAAAACAATGAACAAGAATAGATAAATATACGACAAACTATACAAAATACAGTGTGTAAATAAAGTAAGGAATAATATTCATATTTTTGTTATTATCGCTGTTTGGAAGAAAAGCTCGGACTCATCGATTTTTTTTTCTTGCAGATTTTATGGGTTAATTTTAATTTTTTTTATTTACTACTCTAGGATCGATGACGTCATCGACTTTTTTTTAAATAGAACTTTCTTACTTTTTGAAAAGCAATAAAATGTAGTTCAGCAATATCCCATATGTGGTATTTAAAATTAGTAGTTTTAGAGATAACAAACAACTTTTCTTTATTATACAAATACTTTAAAAGCTTCTAATATTAAAAATACACAAAACATTAAACTATTAGATATATTATGAAATTGTTACTATATTTTGCAAGTAAATAAAACTTCGGCTTCCTAAAAATCACAGACTTGAGGAATAGGTATTATTCCTTTTCTGGAAACTGATTCAAAAATTTATATGATCAGTTTCAAATTCAAGAAAATGTTTTAGTTTGGTTTGTAACTTAAAATATATAAAAAATTCGAACAGTTCATATTACATTAAGTAATTATAAACAAGTAAATAATAATCAAATATAAAAAAATTATAAAATGAAATAAATTTCTAATATTTTAATACCTAATAACATATTCAAAAAATCAGTTTTGTATTATCATTGGTATATTTATTTGCAGATTGTAAAATTGTGTCAGTGTGTACAAGTAAGCAAAAAATTATTTGAAGAAAAAAATTGACAATCGTTTATAAAATTACAAAAAAATAACATAACCAATATGAAACTCCAGAAAAAAATTAATGTAAAAATAAAATAACAAAAGAGAATGAGATAAATTTTTTTAACATAAACATGATCATCGTATTACGATAAACAAGCATTGTTTACTAATCACACAAACATAAATAAAAATACCGCAAGAGGTGTTGATAATCACTGTACCTGTATAACAATATGCGTGGTTTTTAATTCCTGATCGCTTCCGTCTGTGGCAATGAAACTGTTATCAACGCACAACATTGGCTTGAAATGCGGCAACTGATCCTGTGTGATAACATTGAAGGTGCTCGTAATAAGCGAGCCAACGGGCAGCGTGACCGGTACACCGCCATGTCGTACAGCTGACACAGAAACCCGTTGTCCATTTTCACCGTGTCCATTACCCTGTCCGCCATTATCACCACTGCCGTCGTGTTCATTCGCAAGTTGTTCGGCTTCGGTTATGTCCGGTAATACGACATTTTCCGATCCAGAGTTCTCCATCCCAAATTACCCGAATATTCCCGAAAAACACCGGTCACTTTAATGACAATTTCTGATTATTTGCGATACGATTTACTACCGATATAAGTTGTAAAATGTGTTTGCCAATATGCACAACCGATTGACACGGGCCATATACGCTAAGTTTAGTTTAAAATGCGAGCTGTAGATGTCCGGATTGAGTGGCGTCATTGCCTTAAATTCATGCGCTGAATTAGCGCGCTAAATTTGAACACAACTAGAACGGAAATTCACGTAATTTATCGATTGCTAATTTACTGCATTGAACTTTATTTCTTGATCTAAATTTAAAATCAATAATCTCATCTATTCACTGGTGCAATATGCGCGTATAATGTATCGTGTATTTATAATTCATTATCTTTCTTCAGTCTATTGCGTGTAGTGACGTCATATATTAAGTGGGGGTGGGGACGTTATTTTGTATCTATACTATTATAGTATCTATGATTAGTATTAATAACCAACATAATTAAGTTTAACGTTTACTAATGGTTGATTTTATAATTATTTGCCATGAATTCTTAACCAATCGGATTAGATTTAAATGCAAATTATTTTGAAATCTTTTTATCTTCTCTTATATACAAATCATGTATTTTACAATGCCAAAATGAGCCAGACAAAAACAGTAAAGGCAAATTCATATTTAAATTTTATAAATTAATTGTAAATGAGTTTTGTTGAAAAAAAAGTTAATTTAATTATTATATAATTTCCATTGTTACTTTAAAAAACAATTTATTATTATATTTTCATAAATAAAACAAACAAATTTGATATTAAAATCCACTTTATTACACTTTATTAATAAAAAAACAATAAAAATGCACCAAAATGTATAAAAATACAATATTTCATATAATAATCGAATAATAAACATAACAAATTTGTGTTTTTATTTATTTTAATCATGATTACAATAATAATGTTTATAAAAATATTGCAAAACTGTAAAATTATATGTCAGTCATTTTTAACTTCTTCTGTTAGAACTTCTTTTCTTACGCAAGACGAACCGAATTATTTATAAAGTTTTCAGAGGCTAGCCTTAGTTTTAGTGGCAAGTCCATCATTAAGTCGGCGTCCGAAATCAGCATCGACCTGTGCAAAGTTACGTACGGCACGATCTTGAATGAATGCAGCCGCGGAACTCATGTGATTAACAATATTGTTGATAAGACGCGTACGACCACCTTCATCCAAAACACGAGTGTAGAAAATACGGGGCTGAGAGAAATTGTCTTCGTCGCCAGAATCGTATCTGTCATTGAAAATGTTAATTAAATTATATACCTACGTTTAATTTCTTTACATTACAATGTTTATTGTTATTTTTTTGTACGGCATTACTCAGTTGATCTAAGCTTCATTATTTACAAAAAAATTTAATATACCTACAGTGTTTGTTTATACTGGGTGTTTTACTTAAAACTCTCGAAATTTAAACAAGATATTTACACACTTGAGAATTAATGGTTGTAATGAAACAATGTCAGAGTATATCAAATATAAGCATGAAATAACTATTAAACTGAAAATGAAAAAACTCATATCATCTCGACCTGGGATCGAACCAGGGACTCTCCACTTGCCGGGTGGACACTCTACCACTGAGCTATCGAGTTGACAACAGATCTTAGTGACAGAATTCAATCATTTTTTATTTTCAATACAATACTTTTTTCATAATTTTTATAATCCGTACGTAAAGTTACAAATTTTGTAATTTCTATACATACGTTATAACATATGAACGTTGAAAGAATATTTGAAGGTTAATGCCGTCGTGAGCTATTAATATTATAATAAGTGAGAATTAATGGTTGTATGTATTCTTACCTGAGAGCGTCTCCCGAAACAGAAACTGGCGGTGCATATTTCTTGGCTCTGGGATCGTCCTGTGGTCCACCGAAACTATTCGGATGGTAATTGGGTGCACCGCCCTGGTTCTCAAAGCAACCCTGTCCGTCTCTGAGATAGTTTCGAACGCGGAACGGACAATTAACGGGAAGTTGTAAATAATTCGGACCTAGACGATGACGATGTGTATCGGAATAGGAGAATAAACGACCTTGCAACATCTTATCGGGCGAGGCATCAATGCCCGGTACGAAATGAGCGGGACTGAATGCGATTTGTTCTATCTCGGCGAAATAGTTCTTGGGATTGCGATCCAATACGAATCGACCGACTGGAATCAGAGGGAAGTCGGCTTGTGGCCACACTTTGGTCACATCAAATGGATTGAAGGGCACTTTTTCGGCTTGTTCGAATGTCATTACCTAATTTGTTAAAATACATATTTATACACAATACATTATGCTGCCATTTTGATAACTATAAATCTATAATTCTCAGTAATTACTTACAGCTATTGTATAATAAAAAGAGATGTAACATAACTTTGTTATCATAAATTGAATTAGGAATTCATGATGTAACTTCAGTGAATTGCTATTTTTACTATACAATAAAAAATTAAACACTAATTTATAAACATGTTTACATTTAAATAAAATTAGTACAACTGCAGAACAATTACTTTCAAAATAGTTTCATTTTTCAATTGCAGAAAAAAAAAATAACTACGACATGACAAATAGTATAACACAGATGTCATGTAATTAAATTGTTAATGTATAATTGATTCTTACAAAGTGATTAATTTAAAATTGAACGTGACAAACATTTAAATAATGTTCTACATTGAACATAGTAAAATATTTTTCAGAAAACTCATTGTATTAATATAAAAACAGTTTTATGATAAAATTCTGTTAATAATCTATAAAAACGACGTTCTGGCAAAATTTAACGCTCGTCTCGTCATCAGGTCAAAAATTTATCAATGACGGTAAATTTTTGATCTGATGAAGACGAGCGTTTGATTTTGGTCGAAACGTCGTTTTTATATAAATAATTAACAGAATTTTATCCTAAAACTGTTTTTATATTTTTACATCTACATGGAAAAAAAAAACATGAAATAACTTTGAACGTACCTGAATGTAGAAAGTCCAAGATGGAAAATTTCCATTCGAGATTGCGTTGTACAAATCTCTAAGTGAATAATCAGGATCGCTGGATTGTAATTCACCCGCACGGTTCACATCCAAATTCTTAATGCCTTGGTTTGTTTTATAATGGAATTTACAATAAACCTTAACAGAAAATTAATTTAAATATAAATTTTTGAATTTTATTTATGAAAAATTGAGTAAGTTGATTGTAAGTGAGTTGAGTAAGTGTAAAAAAGTGTACAGTTTTTCAAATATAAATTTTCGGAAATTTTAATCATATGACGTAGACAATTAATAAAACATTAAAAGTTGGTAGTATTATATTTGAATGAACTTACTTGACCACCTTGACGGTTGATCATTTTGAAGGTATGTGAACCATAACCATTCATGTGTCTAAAACCATCGGGAATGCCACGATCTGAGAATAGGATCATCATCTGGTGAATGGTTTCCGGACGCAACGATTGGAAGTCCCAGAATGCATTTGGATCGCGTAAATGCGTTTCCGGATTACGTTTCTGTGTGTGAATGAATGAGGGGAATAGCACAGCGTCACGGATGAAGAAAATTGGTGTGTTATTACCTTTAAAGATAGATTTTTGATAAGAGTTATTAACAATAATAGCTAACTAAATACTTCGACAGAAACCCCCAAGACCCAGATGACATAGGTCAAGGTGGTCAGAAAAGACATAGAAGAAATGGAAAAAGATGGAGAGAAGAGAAGAATTCAGAGAGAAGATCAGAGGTTTCAAGGGTTTTCAAGAAAAGGCAAAAAAGAAGTCAGGAGCGAAATGAACGGAAGAAAGAAAGAAACGACATGGAGAAAGAATGAAAGAGTATTGGAAGAGGAGAAAGAAGGGAAAAAACAATCATGAGAAGTTATTTCATGTGGTTCATAGTCGGCCAAAATCGAAGAAAGAAAAAGAATAGCTATTTTTTAATACCATTATTTTGATATTATTATTATAATACTATTATTTAAATAAATTTAACCAACGTTTACGAGAAACAGAGACTTAATTTATTGGGCTCTATAAATTGTTTTTGCAGGTTTTATTATTCACAAAAATAGATTGCTTGTACATTTATTGATGTTGTATTTCAGAAAATTATTTTTAACTTTTACAACTTATGTAATTACAGCCAATATAGATAGATAATTTTCAGGAAATATACGTCAATATGCATTAAATAAATAAAATACATGGTTGTTAAGAGTTAACAGAATCTTTGAAATTGAGATATCTTGACAGATTTTTTCCACATATATTCATTCGGGACAAAATCTGTCAAAAACCAGATAATATATCATACTTCAAGAGTGCCTTTTGATTTTTGTTTCAGATGAATAGCGCAGAAGTTATTATTGTTACTGTAAAGCTGTCCGGTTTTGCAGAACTTCGAAGAAAGAGTTAGAACTCGGACGATTTCCAACAAAAGTAAAAATAAAAATTCCTGAAAGAAATTCACAGTCTATTCTTTCACTCCCAGAAAACTGCGGTTTGATATCTTTTATAGTTTCGCAGAAAAAAATTCATAAATTTAGTCTATTTTTTTAGGTCAAAAAAGGTAAACCTTTCTTTGATTCTGTCATAATTCACTTACCAACCTTATATCGTAATATACGAGTACTATTAAAAAAAAAAAACTGTTCAACTTACCAACTAAATCCCAGATACCATCATCAGTATAAAATTTAAGAGCAAATCCACGGGGATCTCTGACTGTATCAGCACTGCCCATTTCGCCAGCAACCGTACTGAATCGGACTCCAATTGGTGTACGTTTGCCGATTTCGCTAAATACTTTAGCCGCACAATATTTACTAATATCGTGCGTGACTTCAAAGTAACCGAACGCACCACCACCCTTAGCATGTACGACACGTTCGGGGATACGTTCCCGATCGAAATGTGCCATCTCGTCTTGGTATTGGAAGTCCTGCATTAGCATGGGACCGCGTGGACCCACGGTGAGGATGGCGTCCTTTTCGATAACTGGCACACCATAACTGGTGGTGTCTACGTTGGGTTCATCTTTCTATCATTTTCGAAATAGTTTGTTACAAAATTACGAACATCTAATTTACATTCATCAAGAGCCAACCACAGAAAGTGTTAATGTAATCTAATTTACTTTAAAAATAATTTGTGGGATCTCGTAATACTCTAACAATTCGGCGTCCTAACAAAACTTTCGAGAAAACTAATTGGCGTTTATAAAATAAGTACCGTTCAGACTATTTTCAAGTGGTTTGCCGATAACTGCGGCACAATGTGCGATGGGTCACATAACAGACCCTTAGAGCAATACATTTAAGAATTTTTGAAATTTTATTTTAAAAGACCATATAATAAAAAGTAAACACACGACTCTATGTTTTTTGTTATTAAAAGACCATGACTAGTGTTTATTATCATAAGAGTTTTCCTAGATTTAGACTTAGAATAAAAGTGTAATATTATATTTTGGTTTATAATATTTTTACATAAGACAGACAGAGACATTTCGGCAAGACAAGTCATGTCAATTTAAGTATAAATTGACATGACAACGCACTTGCAAATGATCGCAAGATCAAAACGTGTCGTAAAATAAATAAAAAAGAAACTGAAAGGAAAATTAAAAAACAACACCATGAATATGCAAGTTCTGGAAAACAAAAACAAAATAAATTTTTGATATTTACTAAAAATTACTAAATTTGAAATTTCGAAACATTATAATTAACATTTCGTTATCTTCCAAAAAAAGAAAATATAAACGTTACATCAAAATGTAATTTTATCATTACGTTGCACAATTATTTTTCATACAATTTCAAAACACTGACTCAATTTTTTTTTAACTTTAGTGGTAACACAATTATGTTACATATTTTTATTATATTTCTTAAATCTTTTTTTCAAATTCTACATAAAAATTAGGCAATCTATATACAAAAGCTGCAAAATTATTATTTAGATTTGTGAGATTGTTAATTTTTTTTTTTATAAATTAGTAATTAAATATTCACTGTAAATGTTCAATAAAAATTATATATTTATAACTTCATGTTACCAAGGAAATGAATAGCAAAATACACAGTTTGTATATTATTGATAAGAACATTTATTTTTATCAGGGTCAAAAGTATATTTTCAGTCAAAAGAAAAACAACTTGTATAAGTTGAATTATACAATAAACAATATGCGTAAATAATTATAAAATATATCTTTTAATAAACTTAAATAAATGTTTCTTTTAACAATCATCTTACAAAATGCAAATCATAGAAAATGGTATAGTCGTTTATAAATTACAAAGTATATCATGCAAAACAAATGAATTATTTATTGAGATAGGCATATAAGTTTTTACTGTCAAGGTTAAAAAATAAAATTTACATTTTTGAGTTTTCAAAGTTGCTATATCATTTTGATAAACAATCGCTATTTGAAATTTGTAACTTTATTTCAATTATTGATTTATCTATCTCTAAATATAACCAATACAAATATACATTATCGACAAGTGAAAGTAGAACAACAAAACATATCAGATAAATTAGAGTTTATATACTTAAAAAAAAATTGATTGAAAAGAGAATTGTTGTCAAACATGTTATTGTGTAATTAAGCAGGTATATACAATGAATTCATTCCAAAATGTTTACTCTCGAAAAAATTTGAAAATAAATAATAATATATGCTTAGATAAGAACCCGCGTTTTTAACTCCTAATAAAAATTTAAAATAGTTAATCATAGAATAAATGTAATGTAAAATATATACACATTTATTCTATATGTTTAACTATTCCACATTTTATCTGGAGTTATCGGCTAAAAATTAATTGGTAATTAAAATATTTAATCTTTTGTTTCCACCGACTTCAACTTTAAAATTTAAATGACACTACCTCTTTTATATGATATATCGTTGAAGAAAAAAAAAATGTCATTAAAATTTCACTGCCGATTGAAATTTTTAAACAAAAATTTTGCAAACTTTAATTCTTCCATCATATCTAGTAATCTATAAATTTTTTTGAAACTAATAAACTATTATTTTATTATAAAGTTTAAATAATGAAAAAAATAACACAAATACAGTAATTTTAATTGAAAATTTTTGTTTCTTATTTTTTACCATCTATTTTATCACAAAATATCGTATTAAATGCAGAAGATTTAAAGTGAAATCTGAAGATAAGATCAATTCAGTTATTTATTTCAGTAAACATTAAAACATTTTTTTAGGTATACATATTTTAATGTTAATTGTTTCAAAATTATCTATTTGTCCTTTAAAAAAAAACATATTCATATACTAATAATTCATTATCACTTAAAGTATAAACATTAAAAGCAAACATTGAATTAACCAATCAAAATTTAAGTACATATGTTCTAAACTCAGATAAATTTTTTAAACCGGTTAAGGCATTCTTAAATAAGTTTTGACATACTTCAAGCCTTAAGATTATATATAAATATAACTGTATTATTTTTTTTCCTAGCTCAAAGACATATTAAAATATCTCGAAATAATATTTAATTAAATTACAATGGTTACAAACAAACAAATAAATAATCATACCAATAACTGTTCCAACATGATTATTGTAGTAACAAAAATAACTCGAAAATAATAAGAATTAATAAGTTATCATTACTGAATGATAAAAAACAAGCGTCTTATTTATCCGGTTTAATGAATATTCTTAATTATTGACGTTTTATATGAATACATAATTAAAAACATGTCAAATGTCAGGAGAATATAAATATTAAACTATGTAAAAGCATGTTCTATATCAAAGGAACTTTGTAATATCACATAATTTACAATAAATTAATATAATTTTAGTTTAAATATTATATTATTTTCCTTGGAACAGGTTAATGATATAAATTTAGGTTATAAATATAAAAAAAATTATCAAAACTTGTTGTCATAGTATGATAAGTTATTTTTAAATAAACCTTTGACTTGTTATTCAATTGAAACAGGTAATCTTTGAGAAAAACAACTTCTTGAGAAAAACTTTTGTTTATATACAAATATATAAAATAATCGTACGTAATTTGAATTACCTTCTTCTGCTGTTTCTGCAGAAAATTGGGAAGTTGATTTGCCGCTGGATCAGACATTTTTTAAGAAAGAAATTTATCAATAATACTATCACAAACTCAATACTTTGACGACAGTTTTACAACTGAAGTTTTTGTAAAACGTATTTGAAGAGGCACTTGTATATATAGGAATATTCTGACAGAAAGAGATAAGTAAATAAGAATTTAACGCGCATGCCCCACAAACCGGCAGATTTGAAATTCTAAATTTTTAGTTGTCACGATTGATTTATTTAATATTTATTTTATTTACATGACAATAATTCATTTATTTCGTAAACAGATTTACAAATTGTCAAAATATTGACAAATATACCGAGCTTAATCTTTAATATCGCATAAAATATATTTGAACAAAATAGAATTTATATAGAATGTAAAAATAATTTTTTATCGAACTACATAATATTGGGTAAATACTAAAAAATTAAATTAACAAAATTGTCATACTTTAAATAAAATGGTAATTTGTAATTTTTATTTTCTTTTTCGATTTACAAAGATTATTTTTATTCAGATCTTTTGTCTCATATCGTCCCGAAAATTGTAATAATTGTGATAAACTTATAATAAATTTATCCAAACGCATTATCTTATTTGCTATTTACAAACTTTTAATTATTTCAAAAATTTAAGAAGGTTTTTTGTGGAATATTAAAATTCTATCTGCTATTAACATTTTTTATTTTTGTCTATTGAGGAAATGAATTACTATTTAAAATTTTCATACTTATGATTATATTGACAAATACGTTAGTCTGTAGTAAAATAAAAAGATTTTGTCTTATTCTACACATATTTTCCGAAAAATTTGCTAATCAAAAACCTCATAATTATTAAATAATATTTTCCGATATTGATATTATGTAATCAAGGTTAAAAATGCATGCATATCCAGTGAAATGAAACCCAATAATTGGGTAGAGTTCAATGTGCATATCTTATCATAAATTGATAAAAATAAAACTGGTAACAATATATTTACTTTTCAAATTGTGGTAACCTATTTTTCAAAAAATTATGTCAAGAAAAACAGGATATTCGGTAATAAGATAAAAAATTTGTTTTTCATTATTTCAAATAAATGGAAACATATTTTAAAGAAATGTGTAAAATGACACGTTTCTATAAAAATTATAATTGTACGAAGGTCACGCAAAGTTAAATAGTTTTAAGTCATGAATAAAGATTTTCTTTAAATCATACGATAATTATAAGCATTTTTTGTCTTTTTATACAGAATACAATCAAAAGAAAGTTATTCAATTTGTAATTAGATATGACATTTTACAATTTAAATAAACATCTAGAATTTTCTTTGTATGTTGTCTATTGCATTCTAATTGACAATAAAAATAGTATTTGACAAACAAAAATTTCGATAAAACAAAACATTTTTTTTTAAATAATTATTTTATTATACAAAAAAAAATAATAATAACAAAATTAATTTACAACTCTGTCAGACTATTGAGATTTATTTTTTTGGCTTTGGTGTTTCTGCTTGAAACAATTTAAAATCAATCGGTTTATCATAACCCATAAGTTTGCCGAAATGTTCAGGAATTGTAAATAATCCCGGATCGACAAATACAGCTCGGTCCTTTATTAAAAATGTTGTAAACATTCCTGGTACATCAGGGACTTTCACATCATCCACAGAAAATTCAATCTAACACCAAAAAAATACATAATTAATAGATATAGAATATTTGTAAAATCAGTTTATTTACATCATTATTTACAAAACAAAGAAAATTAAATGTTTGCGGCGAAGCACATAATAAGGGGATCTGGTGTAAATGCTTGAAAAATAGACCTATATTTAGGAGTGGATTAAAGGAAGCTAAATTAACCAATCTTTGTGATTGTTTTTGCATGTTATTAAGCATATATTTGTACACAGAATCACGTTAGTTTTATTGAAAAAAGGTGAAAGGATAGTTTTTTTTTTATATAGTGAGGGACTCTAGAGGTTCAGGATCTTGTTTGAAACAAAAAAAACCAAATATGACCGTAAAGTACTTATTACGCATAATATATACCTAAAATTGGCGATAAATATTATTTTTTTTGCCAATTTTCGGTATATGTTGTGCGTAATAGTATATATACTTTACGACGGTCATATTTGTTTTTTTTTTGTTTCACATAAGATCCTGGGAGAATCTCCCGTGCAAAATTCTCCGCTCAAGGAGGCACTTTTTTCTATATAAAAAAAAAGAACTATCCTTTCACCTTTTTTCAATAAAACTAACGTGATTCTGTGTACAAATAGACGCTTAATAACATGCAATAACAATCACAAAGATTGGTTAATTTAGCTTCCTTTAATCCACTCCTAAATATAGGTTTATTTTTCAAGCATTTACACCAGGTTCCCCCCCTTAAATTGCACGCTGCGGTCGCAAATCTCAAGTTTGAATAACGAATTTGCACGCCTTTAACGGCTAGTCGACCCGAGCGAATTATAAGGGTCTTGGAATATATTTTCGTTTATTCTATAGCATATTTTTAAAATTGTTGTGTCAAATAATTTTAAAAATATGCTATAGAATAAACGAAAATATATTCCGAGACCTTTATAATCCGATAATCCGCTGGGGTCGACTAGCGGTTGACCGGCGTGCAGTTTCGTTATTTAAATTCGGGATTTCTGACCGCAGCGTGCACTTTATGTGTTACGATGCAAAGTTTCGGTATGAGATAAACAACCACCCGCCGCGTGCAGTTTATATTGTACTCGTCTGCGGTATTTTTGAAACTACTCTTTTGCTTTGAAGCATATTTAACAAAAATGCAAATATAATAAAATATGTTGACTTTATTTTTACAGATTTTAGTGACGGGATAAATTGAGTTTATGAACGTTTTATATACGCACCTTTCGGTTTCTGCAGAAAAATGTCAAAACATTTGCCGTATATTGTTTCGTTACTGGATTGTATTCAATATGTGTAACATATCGCTTAACAACGTAATGTAACAAGATTGGAGTAATAAATGTAAAGAAACCAATAAACGAACATAACCCTATTATTACAGGCACACCGCCTCCCATTTTTGTAACTTGCTGCAATAAAATCGGTTGGGCTGCAATTCCGGCGAGACTTGTTGTGAATGATATAATCTAAATTATAAATATTTCTTATAATCACACATGACAAAAAATATTGGTTATAATTTGCTTACCTTAACAGCTTTAATTTGTGTTGTTAGTATGCCATAGTAAATTCTCTCTAATTCTACTTTATTTTTATCGGTTAAATTAGTAGTTGTGGACGCGTATCTAATGTTTTTTATACAATTATTAAGTAATTGTGCATTATAACCTCTTTTGGCGTGAACTAACAAACTAGTATTGGATACAATTTGTGTGTTGTTAAATAACTTAAGTGTGTTTGGAATATTGAATACTAATCCTCTTGTTAACAACATTTTGTCTTATAATATATATTATTCTTTTATTTATCTTAAAATTATATAAATTATAAAGCACACGGCTAATGTCAAATTACAGCATATTTTTTGATACTGTGCTGACATCTTACATAGAGTTTTTAAACTATTTTGTGTTTCAGTAACATAAAAATAATAACAATTTTTGTATTTTATTT
Source organism: Clivina fossor (assembly GCA_963966155.1). Lineage (NCBI taxonomy): Eukaryota > Metazoa > Arthropoda > Insecta > Coleoptera > Carabidae > Clivina > Clivina fossor. The sequence goes on along the minus strand of OZ014552.1, from coordinate 22,784,301 downwards.
ATTGTAAAAACATATTCAATAGAAATTTATATATAAAAATAAAATATACATTATTTCATTTTCTATCAGTATTAGTAGTGTCATCTTTGAAAGATATTTTTAACAACAAAAAACCTACAATATATGCAACTAAATTAACATATAAGAAATAAATTTATAAAAATTGCATAAATAATGTAATGAGAATATATTAAAAGATATTAAAAAGTTATTAATAAATAAGATTGTAATAGTAATTATTAAATAATAAAACTATGAATGTACATGTTTCATATAAACAATTTGTCGGTTGCAAAAAATATCACCATTACAAAATTATAGTAAAATAATTGGTGTCTGGAGAATAGATTAAAATTAGACATTCATATATTCCCATATGGTACAAAAATAATCTGATAATATTATGTTAATCGCATATTTGCATAATATATTACTACTGAATATTAAATACATCTATTTTTGTAGCTATTTTTAAATAACAAAAAATATATTCATTTCTAATTTTAAATGTTCAATGCAAGAAATAATCATACTATTTTAATTAATTACAGTTTATAATTTAAAAAATGTAAAAATAATTAAAAATATATAAATCGAACTCATTCATTAATAATTTTATAACTCAGTCATCGAATCAGTTTATTCACTCAATTAGAAAAAACAAAAAATAAACAATTTTTGTTAATATATAAGGTAAAGGAGGCTAACATTGACAGTAGGGTAACATTGACACATCTTTGAAAAAGGCTTATAAAATTTTTATAATGAGTCACAGAACGCTGTTGATTAGCTCTAAAAATAATGTATATGACTACTGTAGATAATATCACCATTCATCGCTCGTTACTCGAAGCTTAGGGCTTAAGGCGTATAGATACCGACGTGTTGTTTTTTATATGGTGACAATTTGTGTTTGAAACTTCCATTCTAAGAGGTTTTTACTTGCAATTCGCGTACCATTTCATGCACAATTCGTTTTTTTTAAGAAAACGAGGAGGTCATTTTACTTTTCCGGACATTACAGACAAAAGTTACGTTCTTGCTACAGATATAGTACGCGTGCTGCCTCAACCACGAATTCGTCGTGACATGTATTTTTTTCAAACAAATTTTTTCGATGCGGAGTAAAATTCTTTAATTGTTAATTAATTGCATGTATATTATAAATTTTCTTAAAATTACAATAAAGTTCACTCTTATGTTATTATTCCTTTATTTACTACCTAGTATTTACTTATAATAAAAATAGAAGAATTATTTATCACTAAGGAAATAATTGGTTTCATAAAAATGCACTTTTGACCAATTTTTTTAAATAAATTTAAAATTGTCAAATTATAAAAAGAAAGTTCTATGTCAAAATTAAATTCCTATATTGTAACATTGCCATTTCAATGCATAAAGCAAGAAAAAACAAGGCATGTCAATGTTACCCACATGTAGGGTAACATTGACTAATTATGGTATATACATATATATTAAATATTTTCAATACCGTTTATGATAATCAATAAATTACTTTACATTTTAGAAACTAATATATGAAGCTAATTTTTCTGCTAAGAAAAAAAAAATTATATATCTTAATAAAATTTAAAAAAAATAATAACTAAAGATGTGTCAATGTTTGACGGTTTTACCTTATGTTTGAAACTTTGACGGACATATTTAATATGTCTTTTTGAAATGCACTTTTCAAGATAATATGTAAAAATATAGTCATAATAATCGTAAAAATATTTTAATAAATGTGGTGTCTCTTCTCAAAATTGTGACATAAACTTTTGTTTCTCGTCAGGACTATTATACAAAAGTTTGTATTTCATACTACTGTTAAGCGGGCCTTATACGATCAATTAAGAAACCCCCTTCACTTATCAGTCAAACTGACAGTATGACTAAAGTAATTTTAGTTTTTAGATGACTATAAAAATTACAATCGTATGAACGAAAATCTGAGTTCGATTCATTCGAACCACAAACACAGATCAAACTCAGAAAATCTGAAGATGACTGAAAAGTCCAAATGCGTCTGCTAAAAACAATAACGAACCTGATAGGTAATTTAATAACATTAAAATTAAACAAATAAGTGATTAGATCATACAAATTTTAATTAAAGAAAGCCAATTTTTATATAAATCAGTGCCTTCTTTAAACAATAGAAATTTATAAAGAAAAAAATAACATCGATTATTGTAAAGTTGCACTGATTTCATTAAAATTTGGCTTCCATTAATTAAAAATTTATAAAAATTTTATAATCTAGTTACTTGTTTGTTATCTAGTAACTTGTTTCTATGTTCTGTTACTGTAAATGTCATTTGTATCAGTTTTCCTAATGAAAACGTACGTTGAGTTCGTCGAAATGTCGATTATTAATAAATATTAATACAGAACTTAAACCTAAAGCAGTCTTATTTCTGATTTTGTATATTTCTACATTCTTGTTCGTTGATTTATCTTACATTTTCTGATTATTTATCTGATTGTAAGCTAAATTTGAAATAACAATTTTCATTCAATTAATTTCTATGTAGATGTAAGAACTAATGTTACAGAAAATATCTAATTAAATAGATAAATCATTTAAAATTTAGTCATCAAATTTGAATTAAGTAAATGAAATAGCTATATTATTTTTTCTGTATAGCTTTCTCTGCTTTAACTGTACAAGTATTAGAATCTAATAAAATATTATAGTAAATTTGTGGTGTTGAAGAATAGTGGTCCATTTATTATAAAACATCTTGCCATTAAAGTTCAGATGTTGAATGTTCAATCTTTCGGGTTTAGTGTTAGACTAACTCTGTTAGTAGACAGTATAAGGCAGTGTGGCGCTCTCTCACTAATGTGTTCCTAAAGACTGTTTTCCGAATATGGTGTTCAAAGTTAAAATAATTATTATACTACAAATTGCTTTTGTAATATGTGTTCATTTACAAAGTAAGTTTATTATATTATTGCTATTAAGAATATTTTAATTATTACAAATTTTATCAGGATTTACAAAAAAATTACACATCCTTTTTAGAAGTCCTTTTTTAAAATATCGTGTAAATTTTATTTTTCATCTTTTCTATTATCGAATGTAATTATTCTTTTAATATATGCTATTTTAAATACATCTGATATTCTAAAATCAAAACAGAGTTAAAAATAATAACAAATAATTTGAAAAATAGATACTTTAAAAAATGTCTGACTTAAAAGAACTTTTAAAAGAGATTGCAGATTAATACAGGCTTCAACAATTAATTTAATTTTATATTTAAGAAATAAATTATAAAATTTAAGAAATATTTTACTTAAAAGCACTTAAGAGGTTGCAGATAAATAAAAATCTTTCAGAACTCATTATATTAGTTCTGTATTAATATTTATTAATAATCAACGTTTCGACGAACTCAATGTAGATCTTATCAGAAAAACATAATTATACCAGATAACACTAGAAATACTAGATAACACTAACAAGTTACTAGATAACAAAATTAACTAGATTATGAAATTTATAAATTTTTAATTAAAGGAAGCCAAAACATATCAATAATTAAAAAAAATTTGGCTTCATTTAATTAAAAATCTATGGCCCGTATTCTCACCTCACTTTTTCGTGAAAAAGTGCTTTTATGATTAATTTCAAAATAACTTTTTGCTTCTATTTTTCATCAAATGTAAATAGTTTTTCTATTTTTGAACATTTTTATTATATTTGATATTATAAAATTAAGGTAAACTATTATTAAGCGTTTAATAAATAATTTTAAGTAAACGTCAAAAGTACTTTTGGCAAAAATCACTTTTATAATTGAGGTGAGAATACGGGCCCAAAAGTTGCATGATTTAGTTACTTATTTTGTTACCTAGTAATTTGTTTCCATGTTCTGTTTATTTACTATAAATGTCATTTTTTAACATTGAGTACATTGAGTTCGTCGAAACGTCGATTATTAATAAATATTAATACAGAACTTAAACATAAAGCCGTTTTATTTTAAATTTCTCATTATTCAAACTTTATTAGATTCATAAAAATCCTTAGATCACTAGATTTAACCGAAAAATAAAATTTCTAGATAATTTTAAATAAAATTTACATAGATTTCAGTTTTATAATTAATTTTTTTTTCAAATTATCAGTTCCGATTTACAAGCATTAACTTTTAATAATATTATGGACACTAAATAAATAGTTTAAAAGTACATTTTTGTGATTTTAACCATATGCAGATTATTTTTAATTATTTTAAATTTTATCTAATTTAACAATAGTTGTAATTTATGCACTTATTTCCAATACAAAAATTTTTTTAAATTGTATAATAGTAAAATGCATGTGTTGGCTACATCAATTTATTTCCTTTTTTATATGTCCTGGAAATATGAAATATAATATACCCGTTTCTATGGAAACAGTTATTTATAAGCAGAATGCATTTAAAATTTGTTTGCAGTAATTGTTTTTTAGTTATTATAAATTTTGTTTTCAATAATCTACAATTTTAATGAGTTACACATATTGTCAAGTCAAAGATATGTTTCACACAATTTAAAATATAAACAAATATAAGTTTTTGACAATTATAAGTATGTATATAATTTTTTTTTATTCTCAAATCAATTGTCTAATTTTATCTATAAACAAAATAATTGTTGTTAAAATTTGCATAAATAAATTCCTATTGAAACAAAAATATTTGAAATGTATTTTGGATACGAATAAAAAATATACAAATGTCAGACGTTTCTCAAAATTACATTGTAAAAAATTAAAATAAAATGGCTTTAGGTTTAAGTTCTGTATTATTAATTTATTAATAATCGATGTTTCGACGAATTCAACATCTATCTTCATCAGGAATAATGATACAAATGACATTTACAGTAAATAACAGAACATAGAAATAAGTTACTAAATAACAAATAAGTAACTAGATCATAAAATTTTAATAAATTTTTGATTAATAAAAACCAAATTTTATTTAAATTAAAGAAAAAAGATTTAGTAACTTATTTGTTATCTAGTAACTTGCTATGTTCTGTATTTATTGTAAATTTTATTTGTATCAGTTTTCTTGATGAAAACGGACGTTGAGTTTGTCGAAATTTCGATTATTAATACAGAACTTAAACCTAAAGCCGTTTTATTTTATATAATGAGTTCTAAAAGATTTTTTACTATATGTTAACCATAAACTGTATATTATTTTATATTTTTTCTAACTGTGAAGTTACTATAATTTCAATAATTTGAATGAATTTGATTTTTTTTACATCAAATTTTTAAAGAATATCTATTACTCTAAAGTAAGTAAATATTTATTATAAGTACAGGTAAATTGTTATCAAAAATTTGATATAATTTACAAGTGATTCTTAATTATCATTTTTTTAAAATCAAAGGTCTAATTAGTAAAATAGCAATAAAAAAATATTGTAGATAATATAATAATGTAAATAAAACATGTATATAAGAAAACAATATGTATTGGTACTTATAGTAAAATCTGATAAATTGAAAAAAAAAAAGTTGTTTTTGAGTTCAAAAAAACAATATTGTTTTTGTGAATTAAGAAGGCTAATAACCTTGGTGGAAGTTGTGAGTAGGAACAATAATATTATACTAGATAAGTTTATGAGTAACAGTAACAGTAAGTTACAGTACGTTTTAAAAACTAAGCAATAAATATAACACCAACACCTTTTTCATTTCATTCATTCATTCACCTATTTTCTTGTTTTAAGCACGAAATACAAATACAGTTTCTTTATATTGATTTGTGTTCTGATACAAATTTTAAAGTTTTTCTCGATTTTTACGTAATGAATTTTTATGATTTTATTTTTTACCGACTGTTATATCACATATAATAAAGGAGGTACTGTAATCATACCAAATTTGACACATCGAGATTTTTATAGATAATTAAGAATTAGGCTTACAACAAAGAAAATATAGTATATATATTATATACCCTTTGCTGTTTTTAGCATTTTATAAAATTACTGGTTTTTGAGATAATTAACTAGTTCCAAATATATGATACAACTTAGGTATATATACAAGGTGATTTATGACGTTGGGGAAAAACTATACCGGATGATTCCTATGAGTAATTTAAATAAAAAACTTCAAATAAACATATGTCCGAAATTGTTTTTTAACGGAACTGTAGCCGTTAGAAGTTTATTACATGTAACATCAATTATTATATTTATTATATTATTATTTATATTATTATTTATTATATCAGAAAAAAAAACAACTTATAAACTTCTGAATAATTGTAAAATTACTGATTGAATTTCTAATATTTTGTTTAAACCTAGTAAACCAATTTACTAGATTATAAATATTTGTACACACATAAATAAATATTTAATAAATAATTTACAATAATTAAAAATCGAAGACAAATTTTGTCGGGACCCCGTAAGTCATAACTAGTAAATTGGTTTACTAGTGTTTAAACAAAATATTAGAAAATCAATCAGTAATTTTACAATTATTCAGAAGTTTATGAGTTGTTTTTTTATAATAAATAAGGCTAACGCGATTGATGTTACATGTAATAAACTTTTAACGGCTACAGTTCCGTTAGAAAGCATTTTCGGACATATGTTTATTTGAAGTTTTTTTATTTAAATTACTCATAGGAATTATCCGGTATAGTTTTTCCCCGACGGACGTCATAAATCACCCGGTATAGTTTTTAAGAAATCTCAACGGTTCAAAACTTTTGCCCAATCCTATATTATACGATACCAAATATAAATAAGGTATTTAAACTGTCAGTTAAAATATTAAAAAGTTAAACCAAAAATGGTAAAGTATTTTAAATATACATCACCATTGCATGTAACAACAGTTGTCGATGCATCAATTTAGAAATTTGATAGAAATCTACTATAATAGATTTATGTACAATATTCAATAAAACTTTTCAATTTTATTTGTGTTAGTAAAACAGCCTACCAACATATATGTAAGATTATATTTAAAACTGGTCTTTCACGTTGTATTTTTTTTACAAAAAAATTTATAGTTTTCTGTACAAACCAAATTTTCGGTAATACACGATGCAATATTCGATTCTATATAGAAATATGTAAAAAATATTTTTTGTTTATTTTTCTGTTATTTACTATAAATGTCATTTGTATCATTTTTCTTGATAAAAATAAACGTTAAATTCTTCGAAACGTCAATTATAAATAAATATTAATACAGAACTTTAACTTAAAACAGTTTTATTTAAATTTAAACTCATTTCAATCTGGTGTTAATGATAGGTGCTCTAACAAATCTGAATTTTTTTTATCTCTCTACAATTTTATCCTTTAAGGGGCTATACAAGATGATTTATGACGTCGGGGAAAAACTACACCGGATGATTCCTATGAGTAATCTAAATAAAAAATTTCAAATAAACATATGTCCGAAAATACTTTCTAACGGAACTGTAGCCGTTAGAAGTTTATTACATGTAACATCAATCGCGTCAGCTTTATTTATCAGGAAAAAAAAAACAAAGTCATAAACTTCTGAATATTTGTAAAATTACTGATTGATTTTCTAACATTTTGTTTAAACACTAGTAAATCAAGTTACCTAGTTTATAAATTTTTGTACACACATAAATAAATATTTAATGAAAAATTTACAATAATTAAAAATCGAAGACAATTTTTATCGGAACCCAGTAAGTCATAACTAGTAAATTGGTTTACTAGTGTTTAAACAAAATGTTAGAAAATCAATCAGTAATTTTACAATTATTCAGAAGTTTATGACTTGTTTTTTTTTTCCTGATAAAATAAATAAGGATAACGCGATTGATGTTAGATGTAATAAACTTCTAACGGCTACAGTTCCATTAGAAAGCATTTTCGGACATATGTTTATTTGAAGTTTTTCATTTAGATTACTCATAGGAATCATCCGGTGTAGTTTTTCCCCGACGTCATAAATCACCCTGTATACCTTACTTAACCTAAAGAAATCGTCTAACTTTATGAATTTTCTTCTGCGAAACTATAAAAGATATTAAACCGCGGTTTGCTGGGGGTGAAAGAATAGACTTTGAACTTTATTAAAAAAAAATTATTTTTACTTTTGTTGGAAATTTTCCGAGTTCTTACCTATTCTTTGAAGCTCTGCAAAACCGGACGGCTGTGCGGTAACAATATAGCTCCTTCCCTTTTCATCTGAAACAAAAATTAAAAAGCACCCTTGAAGTATGATATATTATTTGGTTTTTGACTGATTTTTTCCCCACAAATATTCATTCGGGACAAATTAACAACCTTTGGAAAAAAACTTTTTTTGCAAAAATCGCCAAAACCGCGGTTTGATATCTTTTATAGTTTAGCAGAAAAAAATTCATAAAGTTAGTCGATTTTTGTAGAGCAAGAAAGGTATACACTCCTTTATGTCACAAAAGCGAGGCTCGATACAAGTTCTTAAAGAATCTTGTTTAAACATTTCTACTAACGCATACATCATCATCAAACACGCAAAGTATTTGATTCGTTTGGCGTTCAATATTTCCTCTCACGAAACATATCAACTGTCAATCAACATCTAAATAATTTCACACTTATGTACATATCAAATCAAATCAAATGAGATTTGTTCTGACAAGAAATAAATATGTATTACCATACTCACCTTATAATAGAAACATAATAGTTTAAAAACACACTCTTGTCGCCATATTGTTAATTTTTCTCTTTTTCTACATGAATTTAAAAAAACTATATGTAGTTAAATATTTATGTATGCATGAATTACCATAAAATATAAATACTTAATCGAGCGATTGTTTTTTGTTATTATTTTTTCTGAAATGTTCATGTTTGTAGTTTTGGAATATATTTGATGACTAGCTTGTTTCAAATGCATGTCCAGTTCTTAGATTATCTGTGAGATAATTTAACTGACAAATAGCTGTATTTAACGTTTCATGATACAAAAAAAAATTGGTATCATATTTGTAAATCTATATTTGGTTTTCGTTTTTTTTTTTTTGCTATTTCATTTACCTAACAAGGTATGTATAAACTGATGTTGCTTATACATGATTTTTATGCAATGTTTATTTAATTGAAAACAATACTAAATACTAATTTTGTCATTAACTTGTGCAATTGACTAAATATATGTGATTAAATGTGTCTAATAGTGTTTTGTCTAAGGTTGGGCATACACTGGTTAATCATAATTAGATAAAACATAAAACACTATTAGAAACATTTAGTCATAAAGTAACATGTATATTCTAAGGCAAATATGTTTAATCGTGACTAACTATTATGACAAAATGTGTCTAACAGTGGTTTGTCTGAGATACACTGACTAGTTGCAATTAGATAAAACACTATTAAATATATTTAGTAACAAAATTGCATATATTTTCTAAGACAGATTTGCTTAATCGTAACTAAATATTATGATTAACTTATGTGTTTTACTAAATATGTGTGAATAAATGTGTCTAATAGTGTTTTGTCTAAAATTGTACAGTACACACACTGGTACGTACGCCCAGGGTGGTTAGAAATTGTATATTCGACCAAAGAAAGATTATTTCTCACAAATCACGTAAGAAATATAAATAATATATACATAATACATACTATTCTACAACTGTTAGTAAAGTTAACGTAAATTGGCATATATTTTTATTTATTTTTAGTTTAGTTACGTTTAGAATGCTTGAAAAAAAATCGTATATGTCACTCGGAATAGAAAGATCTTTTTGTGTTTCACCCTCGGTTATTCCTTGGCCACAAATATCTCGACTGAATACAATAATCATCGCAACATAATATATTATTATTTTTGCTTTAGAAGAAGAAAATTAATATCTCGGATTAAAAACAAAATAAATAATGGTACGTGAAAAAATAATATTATTTCTTTGTATCCATAATATTTTACAGATTTATCTATTTTCTATGTTAAATGTCCAAAAATTTCTAAAAAATATGTTTTAAATGTTCAGAAATGTGATATATATTTACATTTTATGTCTAATATTTTATGTTGTGCTACCTACGAGATGTAGTAGATAAAATACTTAACTAGAAATAAGTGGGCTATGAATCTATTTCAAATTTTTTGTTTGTTGAAAGAAAAATGTATATAATAGAAACATAACATCAGAAGATAAATGTGATGTTTTTATTACTGTACAAAAATGGAATACAGTATAAAAATATCAATTACATAATTTATTTAAATTATTTGTAAATATAGACATTTTACAATTATAAGCTACACTTTATATTAGTACAGTATAATAATAAATATGATGTTTGTATAGTTTTCTTTTTTACGTCTAAAATGAATTATATTACAAGAAAAATCTAATTTTTAAACAAAACATAACTTAAAAAAAATGTGTAATAAATTACGAAAAAGTTCTATTTGATTCTGTCTATTAATCATACTACGAAGATAAACTTTTTGAAATTTTTCTAATATTGTATTTGTCTTAGTAATCTTGAGGCTTTTACGTCTGGTATCCATTGAATTTATAGAATTTTCTGAGATAGTATGCCGTGATCGATCTATCCTCGTCGCAGACGTTTTACCATATATAGTAAATGACATCCTCAGTGCTTGGTGATTCATTAACTAAGCACTGAGAATGCCATCTAAGATGTATGGTAAAACGTCTGCGATGAGAATAGATTAATCACGGCATACTAGTCCAAAAAATTCTATAAATGTTAGTTAGGCTATGAAGAATATTTAAAATATATTGAAAGTTTGCCTTTGAAATTTAAATGGGTTTTATTTAAGGACCTTTCCACATTGGACTGATATATCCAATAATTTCTTACACAAATATTTTACCATCAACTACTAGTTATTTCATTCTTATATACAGTGTGTAAAGTGATGAGGTTTCCTACAGGGAAAAAAAAAATTAATATGAGTTTTAGGAGAAAAACTTATTCTTTATAAAAAAATTTGCTTCTATCAAAACCCCTAATAATCAAAAAAAATCCAGTAATCACTTAAGATATTATGTCGAGTTGTTGATTATAAATATGAGTAAGTCCGAATGTTACATCACTATCGTGTTACCCATGAAAAAAAAATAAATATATATATTTTTTTAATTATATTTTGGCAAATTAATAATAATAATAATAATTAAAAAGTAAGTCTCTTGTATGACAAATATTTTTAACATTTTTCACACTATACTGATGTAACATTCGGACTTAGTCATATTTAAAATCAACAACTCGACAAACGACAAGTTTCTGATCTTATCTTAAGTGATTACTGGATTTTTCTTTGACTATAAGAGGTTTCGATACAAGTAAATTTTTTTATAAAGATAAGTTTTTTTCCTAAAATTCATATTAAAATTTTTTTCCCTATAGGAAACCTCATCACTTTACACACTGTATATATAGGTATATATATATATATATATATAAAAATTTGAAGATTCAAATATGATATTCTCATTTATAAACAATTTAAAAAATAAAGTAAATGTAAATTTAATTACACAATAAAATTAGCAAAAATTATTTTAACATTCAACGATATATATATATATATATATATATATATATATATATATATATATATATATATATATATATATATATATATATATATATATATATATATATATATCAAACATAATATTTACCAGACACACATTAACCATTTTTTGTTATTTTTTATTGATATATTAAACATATTAATGCTAAGAATGCAATTAAAAATTATTACTGTCATTTGTTATTGACTCCATGCATATTAATAATAAAACGTTAATTTTATTAGACAAAAAGTAAAATATTCCTTAGACATGACTTCATAATTCATAATCGTTATTTTTTTCTTGGGTTTCTGAAATACGATTAATTTTTCCGAATATAAAAATATCAAATATCCTAGTATCAAATATATTGGAATTTGAGTCTAACAGTATATCTAGAATAAGATATAGATATTTTTTATCTGGGCGACAGAATCTGATTGAAAAAAAAATAGTTTATTCAATACGACTATAACTATATAAATAGCTCATTAAGAACTGACTGTACGTGCTATAGCTATATATAGAAGTTACAGAATTGTTGTGTCGTTGCCTTTTTCTCGAGTGGGCTGATTTTCTAAACATAATACATAAAGTAGTAGCATACTGATACACAAATATTCATCTTATTTGTATACTAAGTGTTTCTTAAAGATTATTTAATTAAATAATGACCAAAAAACAGGAGAATAAAATTATAAACATAGCAAATGTAACAAGGTAGTTTTGTTTCTGGTGAAACTTAAATTGAAAAACTACACTTCGTAAATTTTTTTTATTAAAATAAAAAAGCTTTACGTTTAAGTTCGGTATAATTTACTGCCAGATTATTATTAATTATAATAATAATAACTAAGTTTAATACTATTAGATTAAATTTATTCTCGGGCCGTAATAAATTATATTAAATTCTGTAAGTGGAGAAATTCGAAAGTCGCAGTAACGAGTAATTGATTCTAAGAAATAAATCAATTATTGCATCTTTCATTGATATATAAAAATATGCATAACGTTAACTGTTACAGTATTACAATAAACACTTAATTTAGCAAGACCCAATTCATCAATTGAATTGAATATATGTATATTATATAGTAACTATAAAAATTCTAAGTAGGATAAGTATCTGAATAAATTGGAACAATATCCGATTAAATTTCGACAGCAAATCATAATAAATTTCTCCGAATAAACAACACTATGATTTATAATTATTTTTATTTAACAATATCTAATTTAATTTTATAACTCTGTTTGCACTGAACATTATTAAAAATAAAATTGATCTAGAAATGATAATATAATCATTTGAAAATCTATAATCTGTAGATTCTACACGATCAGTATCAAAAAATATTGACAGTATTATTGAAATGAAATAAAAAATAATGCAATATTTTGGATATTTATTGACAGTACTGATCAAAAAATACTGACAGTAGGCAAACAGGGCCGTATTAACCTCTTTGGGGGCTGTAAGCAATTACCATTTCGGGGGGCCTTCCCTCTAAGAAAAAAACGGGGGGTAAGAAAGAAAGACGTGAAGAAAAAGAGACATATTTCAAATATATTTTTCTAAAGAGTTTCAATCAGAAATCAGAATATGTTTTAGAAGTAAAACGGTGTAACTTATATTTAATGCAAAATTATCATGTAAAATAAAAAAAATTTACTTATAATATAGTTTATGTTTTATAGGTAGACAAATAATATTGCACCTCACTGCAAAAAGTAAGTGTCTAATTCTTAGACAATTTGTTAGAAAGAACAACAAAATTCTATTGAACTTAGGCAGTTTTTAATAAAATAAACAACATGTGTCTAAAAAAAATGGACATCGAAAAGGTACTCTTTTTTATGGTGCTGTCCTCATCAATTTTAAACTACAAACTCCTCAAATTTGTCATAAAAATTGTACTTAAAAAATATCCTTTGTCGGGAGCCCTAAGCACGTGCTTAGTTAGCTTATACCTTAATCCGTCACTGCTGGCAAATAAGTTATACCTTATCCACTTACATTTATGATATCTCTTATACATACGCATCTATTTTTTCACAAATGAAAGAAACAATATTAGTATTATTAAAAAAAAATCCAATAAAATCAATATTTTCGGACTTGATCATTGAACTTTTGTTTACCAGAAAAGATTTTTAAGATTTATGTCGCTATTTTGGTCATTACAATCATTTAATAAAGCATATTAGTAGCATAAAATCTAAAAGTAATTTCATATTTCATTTAAAAAAAATTTTTATTCACAAAAATTATTATAAGTTTGATGATTAAAATAATCATCAATTGAAAATTCTTATATACTTTAATTTTTATGTATTTAAACACGTTTTTATTAACTCGTTTATTTTTTTATATACAATGTGTTTTTTATAAATGGATATGTAATGTGTCTCAGATATAAATGTGTTTCCATATTTATAAGAAAACTTAAATATCATATATTATAAATAGTATGGTTTTTATTTTTTCGTTGTGTATTTGTGAAAATGTTCAAGTAATTAAAAAAACAAAATGTTTATTAAAACATCTGGTATATTTGTCAGTAAATTTAGTTGGAACATCATAAATTTCATTTTGATTTCCATAACAATATGTATTTAAGTGTCAGGAACTTTACCGGAAAAAAGATTTATTTTCGGATTGTTACTAGAAATAGAAACATACTTCTTAGTACTTCTAATAATATCTAGGAATATTATTGATTATGCTATAATATCATACGCTAAAAAAATTAATTTCATATTCTGAAAAATATATCTGAGTTGAAATTTTAAAATACATATAAATATTAGTAACTTTGTTAAATATTAAAGTGTAAATAATTTCTGAAATATATTATACTTTTAAAATAAAACTTCTTTAGGTTATAGTTCTGTATTAATATTTATTAATAATCGACGCTTCGACGAACTCAATATCCGTTTTCATCAGAAAAGAAGATAAAATAACATTTATAGTAAATAAACAGAACATAGAAACAAGTTACTAGGTAACAAATAACCAACTAGGTCTTAATATAATGAGTTCCATAAGATTTTTGACTATGTTATAGGAGTATTTTATATAATATTTTTGTCCAATTCTATGTGAAAAAGTGTAGTGTACTTAGATACATTAAATATTATTTTATCGAAATCATAAGATTATATATCATTTTTCATAATGGTGTAAATTGATACAATTTTAATCTTCTGTAATATAAGTACGTACATAGTACTTTAAACTTTTTATCTTAAGTTCAACTACTTGAATTTCTAAATATAAATTCTTAATAATTAACAGTTAATTAAGCAATATACATAATGTTTGATAAAAATAAATATTTTTGTCAGAATTAAAATTTTAATAAATTTATTTTGTTTCAGATACCATCTTGGCATCAAATATAGACTGTTCTTCAAGCAATTCCACCAAATGTAATAATATTAATAAACGTAAGTATATAAATTTTTTTAAAATAAAAATGCTTTAGGATTAAGTTCTGTATATATTTTAATAAAAAATCGACATTTCGAAGTATTCTAGGTACAAAAATTACACAAATGACATTATAGACTAACTTGTTTCTATGTTTCGTTTATTTACTCTATATTTGTATATAATTTTTTCTGATGATAATGTATGTAAAGTACAGCGAAACGTCGATTTTTAATTAAAATATATACAGAACTTAAACCTCAAGTTCACTGTTAGTAAAAATTTTGCACTAACAAAACAGTTATATACAAAATATTCATATTTATTTTATATAATAATAATTTGTTGATTTTTTGTTTAACAAAAAACAAAGCTAAAGGTAGAACGAAAAACAATCAGCTCCAACAAAATCCTACGACCCCTCGACTCCGACTCTATGATCCGTATTCTCACCTCAATTTTAAAAGTGATTTTTGTCAAAAGTATTTTTAACGTTTACTTAAAATTATTTATTAAGCAATTTTAATTAGTTTATTTGAATTTTATAATATTAGATATAAAAATAAATATCAAAAATAGAAATACTATTCATATTTAATAAGAGGTACAAGTGAAAATTTATTTTAAAGCAAAAAATAAAAGCACTTTTTCATAAACAAAAGAGGTGGGAATAAGAAGTGACAAATTGATTAGAAAATTTGATGACAAACATAGAGTTGTTAAGTTAATTAAAATCTTTTAAAAATAAACCGCATACAAACAAATACAAACGATATGTTTATTTTCTATATATAATTTTATTAAATTGATCATACTGTATATTATTATTATTAACATCTGATTTTTAGATAATTCAGTATTGTTTACTAAATCACTCGTATGATACTCACCGATATTACATACCATTTTTTTTTGGTATGTACACACTAATTAACCTGTCAAAATAAACTATAAAAAAAATTAACCCGTAAAACAATTGCTGTATTGACGAGATTTAACTAACATGGCGGTCGAGGTAGAGAGAGAAATAGTAAAAAAAATACATGAAAAATCGTCTCGCTATCATATTTAGTCTCACGCGGGCTTAGATCAAAGATGCCGATACACGTCGTCATGGCAACGTTAGATTAACAACAAAATCACCGTAACCAAACTAAGGATAGAACTGTTTTATTATTATCGTGTGAATCGGGCTTATTATTAAAATTTATAGTAAAGAATTGACTGTAGGTATACTTTTTTTTTCTATTGCGCGTAATATAAATTTGATAGTGTTATGGATTTCTAATGTAATATGTTTTGTATTTAATTTTAATAAATTGTTTATTTTATTACCACTTTGACTGCAACGAAAAAGTGGTACGGTGTCTGTAACATTTTCAAAGAAAATAAAGTATAGAAATACTTCATATATGAGGCGTATAGATGCAAAACTCACTATTCGACAAAAAGTGAAAAATGAGATTTTGCGCGATTTGGAAGTAGAATTTTACAAGGAATACAATATTTAGGTTAGTTAGAAAAAAAAACTCAGTATTTAATATGAGAAACACTCTTTAAAGTTTAGTGTTGGATGCAAAACTCACTACTTGCGTTGATAGTTTAGATGCAAAAGTAACTGTTTACTTTGTATGAATTAATGATGTATAAAACCAATGATTCACGATTTTAAATAAGTATTGCCATCTAGTAACAAGATTTTATCATCAAAATACAATTACGCTTAGCTATAACAGTTTTTTGCAAATATCTCAGAACTTAAAATTTGCAAATAGTGAGTTTTGCATCTATACGACTCATATAGCCTCTAGATGGCGAATCCGAACTTAATTTATGTGAGTATATGTACGTGCGGCGTCAGCTCGCTCGCTCGCTCACTCGGTCGTCAGTCAAAATTTTGTGATCGCAACTCCTCCTAGGCGGTTAATAAAAGATGTAATATTATGTAAATTATCTCAGTAAAATTACAAAATGTTGTTTTTTTTACTGTTAAAACCTATGTAAAATTACATATAATTTTTGTAATTTTTCTATTTAGGTCGTCATAGACATCAGCGCGCTGTGCCATCTTTAAAAATCCTTCCATTACTCGATACATCGTGTCAAGAAAACTCTATTTATTTGGAAACGATAAAATTTCCAGCACCTACAGTCAAATATGCAAAGCTACCAATATATCAACGTCGGAAAAAAAAACGTAAAAACTTAAAGAACTTAAATATCACTAATTCGGTGAAGAATCGAAAAATTGGTTCGCCAAATTATTTAGCGGCCATCTATGAATGTTTGCCGGGATTTGAATTAGATGATAATAATCCTGGCATATTGTTTTGCAGTCAGAAAAAATGGATTGGCAAGATTCCAAATTGTAAACTTGAAGAAAGTTATGAAAACACTACCGCTGGTAGGAATTTATTCTTTTATAATAAAATAGTAATGTATACTAGAATAATCGTAATAGTGTTTAAAAACTTAACACTTTCGGCAGTTATTTTGTAAAATTTCATATCGAAATAAAAGTAAAATGAAAAACTTTTTTAATTTTGAAAATTTCACTTTATTACACAAATATTGTAACTGCAGTTTTGATAAACATTGTCATTATCAAAAAGTTTGATAATGACAATGTTTGACGAAACTGCAGTAACTATACATTTGTGCATTAAAGTGAAAATTTCAAAATTAAAAAAGTTTTTTATTTTATTTTATGTAATTGAGTTCAGAATTTTATTTGTTCGTTCTAGTATACATAGAACTATATACATACATACACAATCACGCCCAAAAGGGTGTGGCACAAACTCTTTTCATCATCCCGAAATCAGTCGCCTCCAAACATTCCTATCCAAACAAGCAACTTTTGCTTCATCCACATTCATAATTCAGAGAACTATATTATGTATTTAGAAATAATAAATTTTATATAATATGAATATAAAATACGTATATTTTATGTAAGTTTACTTACTTTTCCGATAAAAAACCATATATAATATGGTAAATACATTATTTTGCTTACAATTACAAAATTATATTATTTATGTAAAATAACAATTTTTTTTTAAAGTATACATAAAAAATATTAAACAGGACATTAATGTTGTAATCATTATGAGTTCTGAAAGATTTTTTCAATATTTTAAACTTTATTGAATAAAAGCTTAGATAAATCTGTAATCATTTATAGATTACCAGTCAACGCAAAGTGACAGTGCAGATGAATCATGCGGCATGTTTCGTGATTTATGCGATCATGATTGTAAAATGGTTGATGGTAAACCCCAATGTTTATGTTTTCCTGGATTTCAATTACAGAATTCCACTCATTGTGAGGGTAAGTAATATAATTTTTTTTTAAATCTTCTGTTAATCCTTTACGGTCAGAATTAACTTTTCTCATTCTCAGTAGTCTGGTACAGTGGCGTAGCCAGAAACTTGTCATGGGGGGGGGGTTACTAATATTAATCAATAAAGATAATACTATAATTTGTATAAAAAATAAAGAGCAATAAAAGTTACTATTAGAAAAATGAAAGTAAAATAACATATTTCATATTTCACATACGCATGTTTTTGGTCGTTCAGATTCTTGGGAGAGGGGGGGGGGTTAACAATACATAATTACTGTTACAATTATTATTTTATTACAATTATCTTCAGATCTATAAACAATACATTAACAATATTTTTTCAATAAAATTCTCATAGACATCAACGAATGTCTCAACACACCAGCTCTTTGCCAGCACACCTGTCAGAACAACGCTGGTTCGTATCAATGCATCTGTCATCGTGGCTACCGCCTCGTATCTTCATCGTCCGGTGAATGCGAAGACATCAATGAATGCCGTTTGAATAACGGACATGGTCCTTGTCAGGATAGGTGCGTTAACACAAACGGTTCCTATCAGTGTTCTTGTGAACGTCTTCCTGGTACTAGATTAAGCAAGGATGGTCATAGCTGTATAGCTGAAGATGCGTGCATAGAAGCTGGATGCTCGCATCAGTGTTTAAGCGCGAGGGGTAAAGCGTTTTGTTTGTGTCCGCAGGGAATGGAATTAGGTGATGATTGGAAGAATTGTGAAGGTATGTGATTTAGGAGGGTTCATTCGAGTAGACGGCCAAAAAGGTAGTCGAACTTTAGGTTTGAATTGAAGAAAAACTACTGAGCCGATTTGAATGCATTTTTGTTTATTAAAAAGGTCCATGTTTTGGTTAAATTTCGTCTCGTGCGCAAACAATTGAAATAATTTTTAATAATAATTATCATTATTTTGAAAAACCATGTTTTCAAAGTTGATGGACACTATATTTGTAAACCGATTTACTTCAAATTTTGTCTGCATTTTCCTTAATGTGTTATCCTATTTGTGATAATCCAGTTTTTCCATTTTTTAAAATTTTAACATAACTTTTTTAATTGTTAAAGTTAAATAAAAGGGTCAAAATTTGACCTTCTTGTTCAAGTTGCCGCTATTTTTTTTTATAAAAAAAGCTATATCGATAATCTAGATCGACAAAAAAAAAGTTTATTTATCATAGAATGAGTTCAAAAATTATTTCAGATTAAAACTGATGCAAAGCCGTTTTGGAAAACAACGCTTTTTTTAAATAATGATAATTATTATTAAAAATTATTTAAATTGTTTGTGTATACGAAGAAATATAGTCAAAACATGAACCTTTTCAATAAACAAAATTGCATTCAAATAAACTTAGTAGTTATTTTTAATCCAATCCTAAAGTTCGAATGCCTTTTTGGCCGCCTATGTGGATGATCCCCATAATTTGTTATTGTTAGATGTTATTTATGCTTCCGAAATATTTATAATTTTCTAAGCTGTTTGTCATCTAATTATAAATCGTATATTGTACTGTGTATATTGTAATATATAAGTTAATTAAAAGAGTTCGGCCATCTTAAATAAATGTCTAATGAGCGTTTGTTTAAAAGAATATTGTGAGAGATATTAAAGTGTACGTGAACGTCCAATGAATAAATAGATAGACATGTTTGAGAGCGTTTTCCGGGAACAAATATTTCCAAGTAGTTGGAACAAAAGAGTAATGTATAAAAAGTATTATGAATGTGGATAAAGCAAAAGTTGTTTGTTTAGATATGAATTTCTGCTTGAATTGAAGTGTTTGTGCCACACGTGACGTGATTGTGCGTATATATATATATATATCTGAATGAATGTTTACTAGCACCAGAAATGATTGACGTGAAAATATTACAGATACTTTTGGTCACACCCTATAAATAAGTGTTTTATTTATCAATAATAATTCTTGGAAAATATCTAGTTATTTATTAATAAATATTTACTTTACATTAAATAGATATCAATTTCAATTAGAAATATTTGTATTGTGATAAATATTTTTACCATAAATTTTATCTTTCCTTACGCAACAAGTAAGTATATAAGAAAAACTTGATATAAGTACTGGTTATTTAATGTTAGTTAATAATTATCACAGCTAAAATATTTAAAAACGCGATAAGACTGAAATATGATATTGTCACGTGTAAAAATGTCTCCTGCAGACGAAAAACTTGAAGAACTGAAGTGCGATCTGTGTACAGGCTATTTGTCACGTCCACCGATTTACATTACAAAAGATAAAAAAATTATTTGTGGAGACTGTTCTGTTTCAAAAGAAGAAATTTTTATACGATATACTCATTATGAAAAAGTAGCTGAAAGTTTTAGTTTTCCATGTAAATACAAAAATTATGGTTGTAAAAGAAATATACAGTTCAGTGAAATGGAAAAACATTTAAAGATTTGTGATTATCAAGAGATTAACTGTCCTTTTAAAGAAACAAATGTTTGCGAATGGATCGGTGGTATGAATAACGTGCTGCAACATTGTCAAGAAAAACACAAACATAATGTTATTGAAAATTCTAGTATTGCTACATATGATATGAAGAGATCCAATGAGAAAACAATTCTTATATCAACGATTAAATTCGTGTTTCTTTTGTATGTAAAAGTATGTCTAAATACTGGAAGAATTTTTCACGCAATTTGTCACTTAAGTGATTTATCAAAGCAGCTTAATTGTACATATACTTTAGTTATAAAAAAAGGTAGTACAAACTTGTCATTTACAGAAAAAATAGCCGCAGATAAATTTCATCTTACTCAAGAAGATACAGCAATTATCACACATTTAACTAGTTTACATACTATGCTACAGGGATATGGTAATATTGAGTTTCAAATTACAATTAATTTTCAATGTTCAATTTGTAATTCATCTGAATTAAAATGGCAAAGCCAACTCGAAACAAAATGGGAATGTAAAAAATGCCCCAGACATTTGTGTAAAGGAGCCAGTATGCGTGTAAGAGCCGGTCCTCGCAATTTGTCACTTAAGTGATTTATCAAAGCAGCTTAATTGTACATATACTTTAGTTATAAAAAAAGGTAGTACAAACTTGTCATTTACAGAAAAAATAGCCGCAGATAAATTTCATCTTACTCAAGAAGATACAGCAATTATCACACATTTAACTAGTTTACATACTATGCTACAGGGATATGGTAATATTGAGTTTCAAATTACAATTAATTTTCAATGTTCAATTTGTAATTCATCTGAATTAAAATGGCAAAGCCAACTCGAAACAAAATGGGAATGTAAAAAATGCCCCAGACATTTGTGTAAAGGAGCCAGTATGCGTTTAAAAGTCGGTCCAGCAAAATTCCTTCCAGGAACCCGTAGAATGTGATGTTTCTATATTTTGTTTGATAAATTTCAGATTTTTATAATTCGTTCTAAAAAGTAATTGAATTTTAAAAAAAAATTTTCAGTTACTAAAAATGATTAAATTTGAAATAAAAACCATATATAAATATAAATAATTTTGTAATTTCGATAACTTTCATTTAAGATATATTTCATTACATTATAAAATATATAAAATTAATCATATCTGTAGTTAAAACAATAATTAATTATTAATTTTAAAATTGTATTTTACTATATACAAAATTGTACATACTGTAGTTCAATAAAGCAATATCAGGGTGTATAACAAAAAGTTGAAATAAATTTCCCGTATAATTCCCGCTTTTTCCCGTATATTTAAAAAAATTTCCGTATGTAAATATACAAGTTTAACGATAAAAGAAGTTAAAGAAGTGTTAAATCAAAGTTATTTATTGCATATATTATATTTATTTATCACAATTACACCATGGAACATAAACTATCGCAATCATCAAATTATAATTCCATCTTCTTTTTCAATCGCTTCCTTTGTTTTAAATCCTTAAATATTACAAATTTTTAAAAAATTCACGCACAACGAAAAAATTCCTAGCATAATTTCCCGCGTAACAAAATTCCCGTATAATTCCCGCTTTTCCAGTTTTTCACGCCCGTTATATACCCTGAATATATATATATATATATATATATATATATATATATATATATAAATATATAAGTAACTTATCATTTTCTTGAACGCATGTCTGATAATAAAAAGAATATAAAAAAGTATATAAAAGTAAAACTAAGAGTATGTTTGCATGAATGTTAAAGAGTAAGTGTGAGAACATAAATTAGTAAAATATAAAAAATGGTCCTGCTGATATATAGTCAGTTTCAGTAATTCCTAGGTGGAACATATGGGCTATATGCTCGAGCAGCTGAACAAATAGTTTCTTAACAATTTTTACTTGTATTGTCAATGGTGCAGATCGTTAGCGTCAGTCAAGCAAGAGACCTACAGCTTAGACAGAGTAAATTCCGAACCACTTAAACTCAGCTAATATCAGTTTATTGGTACAAGGTCTTAATACCAGAAATATATAATTAATTATTATTATACCATAATTAATAAACTTGATAAAATAATATAACTCTAATTTATATTTATATATATATATATATATATATATATATATATATATATATATATATATATTTATATATTTATATATATATATATATATATATTTATATATATATATATATATATATATATATATACAGGGTGTAACAGAATAACTATTCCTAATTTTAACTGGAGTATCCTGGGCTCAGAATATGAAGATTTAATGCAAATCACTGAGATAAAATGTGGCTCCTTTCTGAGCTATACCCTGTATTATTTTAGATGAGACTTACGTCACAAACAAGACTGTATGAATCAAATCCAATTTTCCGGGGGTAAATTACGCCCATCACTGAGCTTAGCCATACCCAAAGAATATATACTATATACTATATCTATGGTCATACCTCTCGCATTGTAAAATATTTAAGCGCAGAAAAATACAGCGGCGGTACCTATATATTTTCATATATATACTTTACTGTAATAACTTGTATATAAAATTATATTTATTTTCAATAAATTTTTTTGTGATTTTCTACAATAATGTATTTTGAAAAAGTGAATTATTTTTTGCCAAAATTAATATCATATCAGATAAATTCCAAATAATAAAATAAAATTCATGTAATAAATTTTTGAATGTATATTAGTTTTAAGTTTTAATTCACAATATTTGGTAATTTAATAAATAAATATTTATAAAATAATAATAAAATGTATAAAAAAATCTAGTTACTAATATTATTAATTTATTGTCATATATATAAATACTTATAATATTACATTTATATAGATATTAAATTATAATAATCATAATAAAAGTAGAGGTAGTATGTAAAATAAAAATCAATATTATAATGAAAAATCATTTTTATTCGTCGTCACTATCACTATCAATACATCATCATTTAAATTATTAAATTCGAAATAATAAAATAAAATATTAAATTTATATAGATATTAAATTATATTGAAAATATTAACAGATACTTACATCGAAAACAGCGTCCAATGGAACTGACAAATTCTTATCTTCTTTTTCTTTACAAAAAAATTTGTAGACATTTAAAATTATT
The DNA here is from genome assembly GCA_963966155.1 of Clivina fossor. Lineage (NCBI taxonomy): Eukaryota > Metazoa > Arthropoda > Insecta > Coleoptera > Carabidae > Clivina > Clivina fossor. The sequence continues at coordinate 22,760,352 of OZ014552.1, read as the reverse complement.
TGTCGTGCTTGGCTTTTTAAAATATCACCCGGCATCGTAGAAAATAATAATAATAATAATAAAACAACGTAAAACTGTATTATAAATACAAATTGAACTTTACAAATATTAAAATCGTAGAAAATAATAATAATAATAAAACAACATAAAACTGTATTATAAATACAAAATGAACTTTACAAATATTAGAATCGTAGAAAATAATAATAATAATAATAAAACAACGTAAAACTGTATTATAAATACAAAATGAACTTTACAAATATTAAAATAGCGTAACTGTATAGTAATCTATGTAAAATAGTAATGAAATATAGAAATTTTTGGATGCGCTTATGTGTGACCTTGTGGGGGTTACAATATATGCCTCCCTCACTCAGTCACTTAGGCGAAGCCAAAAATTTGTTGGATTATGTTACGACACTTTCAAATGAAATACAATATATGTTGAGCATGCCTATAACAGAGATAGCACATACAGCTATATGCGTATTCTATTTCTTACATTTTCTTTCCGTATTACAAGCAACAAGAAAAACATTATTGAGAATATCAATTAGTAGAACAGAAATAGATACATTGTCTGTTGTTATCTTTTTCCTACTTACTGAATGATAAAGGACAGAATTTTGCAGACATTACCTACTAAGCAATCGCTATAAGAGCAGCTGTAGGAAAGAAAGAGAACGTATTAAATAAGTTTGTGATTTCTCATACGATCGATTGTGACGTCAGTCTCATCTCCGAGCCTACAAAGAATACAGGGTATTTTATATAAAAATTTAAAAACGATTTTTGCCCAGTACTTTAAAACTATTTGACGTATCCTTATCATACTTGGCAGAAAATGTAGGTACCGTACACCATACTAAATTATGTTAAATAAAAGTTTCTGGTTATTGCCAGTGGCGTACAACAGGGGCAAGTAAGAGGTTGATCCTTCCTAAATTCTACGCCACTGGCGGAATTGTCATTTTAGCACAATTTTTCAATTCTCCAATACTTGCTGTGTAAAAAAACATACTCTTTCTTTGTAACGATAAAGTCACTGTTTTTCGAGATATTTAAAGTTAAACATAAGCTGCACCCTTGGGATTTTTTCAAAATTTGCTCAAAAAAATCTGAAAAAATTCAGTAAAATAGAGAAAAAAATTAGCTACATAATAACTAAGTAACTTTTTTCTCTAACTCATTCTGATTTGGCTGTAAAAATTATTGAAAATTAATATTTTTTGCATTTTATTGCCCCTGTTGTACGCCACTGGCAGTAGCCAGAAACTTTTATTTAACATAATTTAGTATTGTGTACGGTACCTACATTTCCTGCCAAGTATGATAAGGATACGTCAAATAGTTTTAAAGTACTGGGCAAAAATCGTTTTTAAATTTTTATATAAAACACCCTGTAGCTCAGTAAGGAGCCACATTTTATCTCAGTAATTTGCATTAAATCTTCATATTCTGAGCCCAGGATACTCCAGTTAAAATTAGGAATAGTTATTCTGTTACATCCTGTATATATATATATATATATATATATATATATATATATATATATATATATATATATATATATATATACAGTGCGATATTTTTATCTCTAAACATATGAACTGAATTACATGTAAATTTCCTATTTCAATTTAAAAAAAAAACACATCAGACGCATGAAGACATCCCTGATAGTTATGCAACCAATCTTACATAATGTGAAAGTTATTTGAAAAAAAAAATGAATTACTTTCAACAAAATATTTAGAAAGCATTAAACTATTCGCATTATTTCAAGAAATCTGTTTAAAAATGTATAGTATTATTCAGTGGCGTCACTAGGGGGGTGCGCAGGGTGCGGACCGCACCGGGTGACACCATCACAAGGGGTGACACCAAAATGCAAAATATCACTGTCTATGATTCTATGTCACTCCATGAAATTATTCTTATGCATTGTTTCAGCCTAACCGGCCCAGCGACAGAAATGTATTATATTATTGAAATATAAAAATATCTCTGTTCTGTTAGTTATAAACACAAAAACGTGTTATAGTTTTGCGTGTATAATAACTACTCCAGAATATAACATTAGGAAAGTTCTGATTTAGTCGAGATTTAATATGACATAAAATATAATGGTAAAATAACAATTAACAATTATGGGGTGTCGTGAGGGGGTGACACCATAAGTTACCGCACTGGGTGACACCAACCCTAGTGACGCCACTGGTATTATTTATTATTATTATTATTTATAAATTTAAGTGTTCAGCAATTTACAATAAATGACCATATTCTGTTAAATATTTTATTTTTTATTAAAATAAACATCATATTACGTATGATTGGTTGCATAACTGTCAGGGATGTCTCCATGCGTCTGATGTGTTTTTTTTTAAATTGAACATAGGGAATTTGTATGTAGTTATATATATATATATATATATATATATATATATATATATGTTTTATTTAAGTTATAATTCCTAAAAATTTGTAAATAGATTATTTATTTTAAAATTAGCTTTTTAAAAAAGTAATTATCACCTATATTTGACAGGATTATCGCTTAGCTTTGAATATCTATATGTATTCTAAATAAATATGTTTTATCATTAACAGATATAAATGAATGCGAATCTCAAGATATAAGACAATCATGCGAATTTGATTGTATCAATACTATTGGATCATATTATTGCTCTGAAGAAGATGAAAATGAACTGGAAGAAATTAGAGAAACTGAGTCAATAAAACTGGTAGAATCTACAACATTTTCCACAGATGAAACACTATTTACAAATGATGATCAACTGATTTTCCTACCAACAGAACTACCAACCACAGAATTTACAACTGAAGAAGATGGTTATACCACAGAAATTATTGCATGTGAAGTAGGTTTTGAAAAACAATCTGATGGATCTTGTACAGGTAAGTATTTTTTTAATATAGTGAAATAAAAAATTAAAATTATTTTTCTGTTCTCTTTAAAGATATTAATGAATGCGATCAAGAGACTGATGAATGTTCTCACGAATGTGTTAATACAATTGGAAGTTATCATTGTGAATGTCCAACTGGCTATAACATATCTTCCGAAGATTCTCATGTCTGTGAAGATATCAACGAATGCTTAAGTAATCCGTGTTCACAAACTTGTATAAATGAATTTGGTTCATATCGTTGCCAATGTTTGCCAGGATACCAACATTCGAAAGATCTTCACCAATGTGAAGATATTGATGAATGCTTAGACGAACCATGCTCTCATGAATGTGTCAATGAAATTGGTTCTTATGTTTGTAAATGTCCTTCAGGATATAAAGTTACGGAATATGACTTAGATACTTGTGAAGATCTCAATGAATGTCTTCAAAATCCTTGTTCACATGAGTGTGTTAATATGGAAGGTTCTTTTATTTGTAAATGCCCCGATAACTATGTACTATCTTCAAATAAAAGAGTTTGTCTTGAAATAAAATGTTCTCATGATTATACACATGCTGAAGATAATATTCAATGTTTGTGTCCTCAAGGTTATAATTTACAAGAAGATCTATTAACATGTGAAGATCTAGATGAATGTAATTTAGATAATAATTGTTCACAAATTTGTACAAATATTCCAGGAAGTTATAAATGTTCCTGTGACAATGGTTTTACACTAAATGAAGATAAACTAAATTGTGACGATATAGATGAATGTGATTCAAGCAATAATTGTTCTCAAATTTGTGAAAATCTTCCCGGAACTTATATTTGTTTATGCGAAGAAGGTTATGAGTTATTAGAAGATGAAATTTCATGTACAAAAACTGATCTGTGCTCGTTTAAAAATGACTGTACACAAATTTGTGTTAACGTTGAAGATGATTATAAATGTGCTTGTGAAACGGGATTTATGCTTCAAGATGATAACACAACTTGTATCGATATTGATGAATGCAGTTTTGATAATAATTGTTCACAAGTTTGTACAAACACACAAAGTAGTTATTTTTGTTCATGTGACGATGGATATGAATTAGACGACGATAATGTTACATGTGTTGATATAAATGAATGTGAAATGGAACATGATTGTTCACAAATTTGCGAGAATGAAGAAGGCAGCTATAGTTGCACGTGTGATGATGGATATGAACTGCAAGAAGATGAAAAAACTTGTGAAGATATTGATGAATGTTCATATCAACTTGAAGAAGATTACGAAGATGAAAAATGTTTACATATTTGTCATAACCTTCCCGGAATATTCAGTTGCTCATGTAAAACTGGTTATACCTTACAAGAAGATAGATATTCCTGTAGAGACATCGATGAGTGTTTAATAAATAATGGAAACTGTTCACAAATTTGTGAAAACACTGATGGTTCTTTTTTCTGTGACTGTGAAGATGGTTTTGATCTTCTAACCGATGAAAAAACTTGTCATAAATTAGATTGCGGTGATTGTTCTCATAATTGCACAAAAGATGGTACTGATATAATTTGTTTATGTCCTGATGGTTTTATTCTTGAAAATACTACTTGTATTGAATCAAATCCTTGTGATATTAACAATGGAAATTGTTCATATTACTGTGATTACAGCGAGGAAGAAATAATTTGTTCTTGTCCCGATGGTCACCAAATCGAAGAAAATAATTGTGTTTTAGCTGATTTATGTTTAGAAGACAATGGAAACTGTTCACATATCTGTAAAACTATCAACGAAACAGTTGTATGTGAATGTCCCTCAGATTATAAATTAGTAGATAAAACAAGTTGTATTAAAACAATTTCTTGTAACAATGAAAACGGCGGTTGCTCACATTATTGCAATGATTCCGAAAATGTTATCAAATGTTCTTGTCCTGAAAATTATGAACTGAGAGATAAATTATGTTTTGAAGTTGATCCATGCTTCATTGAAAATGGCGGATGCTCACATATTTGTTTGTCGAAAGATGGTGAAGCAATTTGCAGTTGTCCACCTAATTTTAAACAAATTAATAATACATGTTACAATATTAATGATTGTTTAATTGATAATGGAGGTTGTAGTCAAATATGTTCTGCAAATATATGTTCTTGTAAATCTGGTTATCAATTACAGGATGATAATAAGACTTGTGATGATATCAACGAATGTTTAGATAACAATGGAGACTGTTCTCATATTTGTACTAATTTTGAAGGAAGTTATCAGTGCAATTGTCCAGACGGATTCGAATTAAATACCGATCAAGAAATATGTTTCGATGTTAATGAATGTCAAGCGAATAACGGAAATTGCTCGCATATTTGTTCAAATTTTGATGGAAGTTGGATGTGTGATTGTCCACTGGGTTATGAGTTAGATGAAACAAAAAGAAAATGCTTAGATTTAAACGAATGTTTATTAGATAATGGCGCTTGTTCGCATGAATGTCAAAATATAGAAGGTTCTTGGAAATGTTTATGTCCCGATGGTTTTAATTTAAACGATGATAATGTTACTTGTTTCGATATTGACGAATGTTTGTACAATAATGGAGGTTGTGAACAAATTTGCAAGAATCTTGAAGGTAGCTGGATCTGTGAGTGTAATACTGGTTTTAAACTGGATGACGTGACTGGAAAATGTTGCGATATTGATGAATGCTTGCAGGATAATGGAAATTGTGATCAAATTTGTACTAACATTCCTGGAAGCTTCAAATGCCAATGCGAAAATGGATACAACTTAAACGAGGCTTTAGAAATATGTGAGGACATTAATGAATGCCTGGAAAATAATGGAAATTGTTCGCACACATGTATAAATATAGAAGGATCACATAAATGTGCTTGTCCAGAAGGTTTTATCCGAACAAATCAAACTGAAAATTGTCAGGATGTAAATGAATGTCTAGAAAATAATGGTGGTTGTTCACATGACTGTATTAACTTGGACGGATCATGGAAATGTGATTGTCCAAATGGATATATTATAGAAGAAAATAATAACAGAACTTGTGTGGAAAATAAAATTGTAAAATGTCCAAAATTAAAAGCTCCTAGACATGGTAGGGTACGATGCATGGGTCAGCCAGTAGATAATGGTCTCAATTGGCCTGCTGAAGCACAATGCATTTTGTGGTGCGATAAAGGATATAAACTTCATGGACCGCCTGTGAAAACTTGTCAAGAAAATGGTACTTGGAATAATGAAGAAGTATCTTGTATACGTAAGTATAATATGAATATCAGGTTTCTCATCTAAGCTGTAATGATTATCATAATCAAAAAATTTTCTTAGAGTAATGTAACAATTTTTAAAATTTTCATTACTTAACACTTTCATTCCTTTGCCACAGAAGAGTTATAAATGAGATTCCTGATCTACTCTTAGTTTAAAAGTCGAATTGAATAAAATTTAAAATTTTTACATTTTTTTTTTCAAGCGGTATCATGTTCCCGTTTGGAAACGCCTCTGCATGGACGATTTCTCCCAATTTCCTGCACTTCGGGTAAAACTTTCCCGACAGATACATGTAAACTTAGTTGCCGAAGAGGTTATAAACCAGCCACTTGGGCTGTACCATTGCTGAATCCAGGCAGAACATTACAATGCACTTATGATTTGACATGGACACCAAATATAACTAGCGATCAATTAAAGGAGATTTGTGTGAGAAGTGTCCCCGAACCATTTATTAAATGTCCTTCGGGAGGTGAAATCGAAGTTGTACTGCCTCCTGGTGAACGAGTAGCTAATGTTAGGATACCGAGACCCGAATCTAACGTAGATTGGTGGAGGTAAAATACATTTGTGAATTTGAGTTAATATTTTTTCTGTTCTAGTTCAAACAATTAATTTAAATTACATAGTTTAAACATTTTAATTTTAATCTATAAAATTAACATTAAAAGTAAAAGACCAATTGTTTCTCATAGATATGTACGTGCTACTCCATCCTGGGGCATGCAATTATCAGCCATCTTACCACCAGGAAAACACGATGTAACTTTCCATGCATGGAGTCCAATTCAAGATACAACGAAAAATGTAGCTTCTTGTACTTTGACAGTTACAGTTAAAGACAATGAACCACCAACGATATTAGAATGTCCAGCTGATATAGAATTAAGACTATCGCATGGAATTCGCGGACAGACTGTACATTGGCGTGAACCTAGATTTATGGATAATGTCGGTGTTATTAACATACAAAAATCTAGAGTAAGATTTCTTTACTTTTTATTAAAATTCATTCATTCATAATCGCATTTTATTTTATTAGATTTCTGGTGATTATTTTATACCAGGATTACATCACATAATTTATAAAGCTGAAGATTTAGATGGCAATAAAGCTATTTGTAAATTTTCAATTAATTTGAAAGGTATGTAATTATTAATAAATATTTAATATATAAATTAAAAAAAAATATACTTCCTTTTAGAACCAGAAATACTATCAAATGATGCTTTGAATAATGTGAATACAGTCCTAGTATGTCCTGGAGGAATACATTCTTGGACAGATGTTCAAAAATACATGAAGGTATATTAATTTGAAATATTAAGCATCTAAAAGAATTTTTTACAGCAAATGAATAAAACCTTCTGCGTATAATTTAATTTATAATTTATGTAATATAATTTAAAATATTTGATTTATTTTCAAGGAACAATTAAGAAATCTGGAAGATGGCTGTTACTGGAGAAGGTTAAGAAAAAATAAAACTCCTATTGGACGATATTCTACACATGTTGCTAGATCTATTACGCCAGCTAGACAAAGATTTTACCGTAGTTTTTCAGTTCCTTGGTATCACTGTTGTAATACTTGAAATTTTCATATTATATCTTTTTTTATATCAATAATTTTATATTCATAAATATTATTTTTTGTAAAACTGGTTGTATTTACTAATTTATTTACATCCTATTTATATTTATATAAGTCATAATAATCATTTGTTTTTATTATTATGTAAACGCATAAATGAAGAGTAAAACATAAAAATATTTATTAGAATTATAACAAAATATTTTTTTGACTACCATTTCATGTATTTTCTGAGAAATGACAATAAAAATATGTTTGGAAAAAAAAGAAGGTAAAGAATATATTATAAGCAGTGCCGTCTTAACGCATGAGCTCACTGGGCACTTGCCCGGGAGCCCCACGAGTCTAAGGGCCCCCATGCTAATCTGTGTATGTCAATTGACTTACTATTAATAAAAATATGTTTGACCAGCACATTGGTTTGCCCAGGGGTCCTCTGTTAAGATGGCTCTGATCATATGTCAGTTGTTAATTGAGAAAATAGCCATTTAATTTCCATAGTTTTTAATTATAATATATACTTAAATTTATGGAAAACATATCTGGATTACTTCTGCAGTAATAATGTACAAATACACATTGAATCTTTCTAGCTGGTACTACAAGTCTTTTTTTTAATAATAATAAACTAAATTAAGAATGATTTTTAAATGTACATGAAAAAATGATTATTTATTTTGAAAATTTAAATTGATACAATATTATAATATAAGTGGTAGCATTTGCAATCATCTGAAATAAATATTAATTATATTAATTTTGCATTAAAAAAAAGGTGATTATAAAATTTACTATATTCTGACAATAAACTTACAGTGTACAGTAAGGTATTGTCAATATTAACAATTTGACATAAATTAAAAGTAACTTTCTGCGTCTTCAGCCGAAGAAGATGAATCGATATACATTCGGCTATTTCTTTTGTACAATACTTGCTATACTTTATATCGTTCATAATGTAACTGCACTTATTACTCTGAAACCAAATTATTACATTAGAATATAATTCAATTATTGTCAATAATCTTTCCTAAGGTTTTGAAAATAAAATTGAATATTATATTAAATGTCTTTCTAAATTAAAAAAAAGCATAAATAGTTTTTTATTGTTATTATATTTTTAAGTGACATTGAATATAATATACAAATTTTAACTAGAGCTCTAAAACTGAGAAAGAATTAGAAATGAGATGTAAATTTGTTTAGTTTAACAGCAGTTTAGACCCAATTCTAAAATTTTTTCCTCACTGTATATATACAGGATGGTCCAGAATTATGTACCGTAATTGCTAAAGCTGATAGTACGTTTAAAAATAAAGGTATCTTTTTATATACACTTTTTTCCAAAACTCAATAATAAAAAAGATACAATTCTGTATAACACTCCAATTAAGTAATAAATTAAATGAGTAGAGAGACAAAATCGAGCAAGAATTTGCAAACTTACAAAACAATGCAGTAACATTAAATAGAATAATGCGTTCACTAAATAAAAGAATTAGATTGTGTATACAACAAAATGGAGGACATTTTAAAAATCTGCTGTAAAACATTATTTTGGTGACTAATTAATATTAGTATTGTATGATTCTTTTGAAAGTTGTAAGTTTTCATTAAGTTTGATAAAATGTTAAGTGTTGAAAAATGGTTTTTATTTCACCCCTTTACAGGGTTGTATCTCCCTTATTATTGAGTTTTGGAAAAAAGTGTATATAAAAAAGTACCCTAATTTTTGAACGTACTATCACCCTGTATTTAACAATTCGGAAAGTAAATTATGTAAGTATGTATCACTATGAAATACAGTTTTCAACATATTGCCACAATCAGTATGTAATTATATCTAAAAATTATTATTAAATTATATCTGAAAATATATATCTAGAAAATTCGTAACTGCATTAATATAATAAAAAATTGTTAATACGCCTACCTTTTCAGTAATCTTATTAAAATTATAAACAATATAATTAACAATAATTAAATTATAAAAATTCCAGATAATCATAGTAACAACAACACCCATTTTTTTTGACGTTATTCCCATTATATAATATTGAGCAAATATAATATTTACAAAACAAACACCTAAATTTACAAATAAAACTAAATTAAATATATAGTTTATCAACTGACAATGTTTAAATAATTTTCCATAAATTTGCACTAAATTCTCAATATTTTGTTCTACATTTTCATTACTTTTATTTATAGTATTCGATTTTGAATGATTTCTTTTACAGATAGATTTTAGTTCTATGTTTAGTAATGAAAATTTTAGTTGACTATCGTAGAGAAAAATACATAAAATAGAAAAAATACCGGTATTTGTTAATAAATATATAGTATTTTCTAAATTTTCGAGAAACAATAATTCTAAATTAACAAAATTTCCTGCAAATATAACTACCGGTAAAATTGGAAATAACGTTAACACTATTTTTGTACGTTTTTTTATTTTTTGATAAATAATATTAGTATTAATTATACAACAATCTTTGTTAATTTTAGCAAAAATTTTAAGTAAATGTTTATGATAAAAATGAAAAATAAATATATTAAAAAAAAGGCCAATTGTAAAAATTGAATTTTGAATAAAATAGATCAGTTTATCTAAAAAATCATCTTTTCGTTGCAAAACGAACACAAAAATTCTAATATATAATAAATAATATAAAGACACTAATACAGTTTTAAAAATTAAGAATAAATTAGTTTGTTTAAATAATATTGTATTATTATTGCGGATGTAAATACTGTAAGGTAATATAGTAAAAATTCGACAAAATATGTAAATTGGATAAATTGCGTGTAAAAACTCTGATCTCAAATACATATTTCGGTGAAGTAACTTAATATTTAGAAAATTATTTCAAATAAATGTTAACAACTAATTTTATGAAATAATCATTAATATATTGTTATGACAATATATTAATGATTATTTTTCTAAGTAGACATTATTATAATTGAAATATTTTCTTATAACATGCATAAAAAATTGTTTGTTTATATTATTACGAAATTATGTTTCGTGTTCTCACTATTTTTTAATTTATTAGTTATGATAAAAATCAATTTAAATATTAGATTGTTACCAATTAGTAATATTATTTTACAATTTCTATTAAATACTCCTAATATATTAAAATAAAAGGCTTTTGGTTAAAGTTCTGTTGTATTTTAATATAATGAATTTTGGGCTTAGATTTTCTAACTTTAATTTCTACAAGATTTTAAAATCTACAAGAATTCCGTTTTTCCCCTTCGTTTCTTTACACGTTCACTTAAATGATTTTGTAAATTCTATGGAAAATATAAATTTTTTCCGCGAAAAGAAATTCAATGAATAACAAAGAAGTCTTTTCTTTTACCGTAAATCAATTTTATGATCTTTAATTCTTCTTCTATTACGACAATTATTTAAATACCACAATAAAACATAAGCCATGCAAAAGCATAAACGGAAAATGGCTGCTGTGGAAATAAGATTTTTACGTGGGGTATGTGGTGTAAATAGGGGAGATTGGGTACGAAATAGATTAGTGTATGATGAGTGTGAAATTGAAAAAAATGTTGTAGCAAAAGTTGGTGTTAGAGTCAGTTAAGATGGTTCGGACATGTTGAGCGAATGTCTAATGAACCTTTGGTTAAAAAGATTTATTTGAATGATTTTGATAGTATACGTATGCGTGGACGTCCGATGAGTAGTTTGAGTGGTATGATTGAGAGAGTGGCTTGCGTGAGCGAAAGTTTCCAAGTAGTAGGAATAAAAGAGCATGTATGAGAGGAATTATGAATGTGGATGAAGCGAAAGTTGCTTGTTTGGATAGGAATGTTTGGAGGCGACTGATTTAGGGATTATAAAAAGAGTTTGTGCCACACTCTTTTGGGTACATGACGTAATTGTGTATGTATGTATGTACGTATGTATGCACTTATTTATTTGTAAATATAACAAAATACTAATGATAAACAAATTTACTATATTAAATTTTAATTTTAAACTAGTTAAATACTATTTTATATAAAATTATTTGCAAAAATATTTACAAAATATATTAAGTACAGATACTTTTGAGTTATTAGGTTTGTCATCAACAAACTTGGAACTTAACGATAATCGGACTATAAAACATTCAAATTTTAAAATTACGTACCTCATTAGAAATCTTATTACAATAATACAAAATCCATATAAGTAATAAAATATTATAAAAATTCCATGTAATTATTGACATTACAGTGAAAAAATTAAGATCTATTGTAAAAGTTGCAACTGACATAAAATATATTGCTAAAACGGTAGCTATAAAACTGTTACAGGCTGTTGTAAATAATATAGAATTAAAAATTTTATTTATATTTTTGCTATGCTTAAACAATTGATTGTAAACAATCAAAATATTCTGCAAATAATCACACATTTTTGCCGTATTTTCAATATTCGATTTAAACTTTAAAGTTTTTTGAAAGTTTTTATTTAACAAATTCAGTTTCAAGATGTTGTCAAACAATATTATAAACATTAGACACGCAGAACTTGTTTTAATAAAAACTGCGGAACAATAATTGACAACTAATAGTTTGGTTAAATATTTGTTTTTTATATCGAAATACATCATTAGAACGTAATGTAAAGAAAAAATTGTCAAAATTAGTCTAGCATGCTTCTTAACTTTTTGATAATTGATATTGATATTAATTTGATTTAATAAAACATCATGGTAGCTAATGTTTTCGAGAAGTTTTATAAATTTTTGTTTATAAATTGAAAATATATAGAAATTTATAATCAATTCTAAAGTAAACATTGAATATTGAAATGTATAGGTCACTTTATCTACAATATAATCTGAATCTGTTATAAAATATATGATATCTGAAACAAGCGAATAATTATATAAAATTAGAAAAAATATTTGTAAAATTGTTGAAACTTTGATACGTTGTAAGAAAATATTGTTGGAATTATTTGTTTTGAGTTTGTACGGTAAAACAGTGGTAATTTTGCAAAATATATAAATTTGTTTAATTGCGTGTAAAAAATTATTTTTGTTTTTAACAGACATCTTTTATTCTTCAACTGTTTACTAGTTGAAAATTCAATGGATTGCTTTCTAAATGTAATTTCTATAAAATGTTTTTCAGTGATAATTATTATAAGTACTTTTATTTTTAATTTAATATCACATTAATCGAAGTATTTATATTGTCTTTCTAAATGATATTAATAATAAATTTTTTAAACAATAATGGATGATTAATAAAATTTTATAATTTCTTTTTATTTTAAACTTTTCGCTTGTTAATCACGAAACATCTTCAAGCATTATTTTTATTTTTAATCTATTAGTCACATGTTTTCTTGATAGGTTAAGCAAAGTTTTTTTTTTTTAATATTATTGTAAGTTAATTGGTTAATATATCGTCAAAGTAAATCACATTTTTAATATAAATTATTTTGTTTAGTCATTTTAAAAGCAGATTATCACAGATCAGTTTATTAAAATTGTTGTCAGTGTTAATTAACGTTTTTAGAAATGTTAATTAACCCTTACAACATGACTTAAGTTTAAAAAAATAATTGTGGCAGATGCCAAGAATAGTATATTATAGTAATAAACCTTGAACAAATAAATGTTCATATTGTCATTGTAAAATTTAAAAGTAATACTCAAAAATATTGAGATTTTATATTTTTCCCAACTTGTGAAATTTTGGGAAAAATATAAAATCTCAATATTTTTGAGTATTATTAATAGTATATTACAAGTAGTATATGTTACAAGGAGTAGAAAGCGATGATTATTGTGTTGAGCCCAGATATTTGCAATCTGAGTGAAACACAAAAAGAGCTTTCTATTCCGAGTGATAAATACGATTTTTTCTTCAAGTTTTCTAAACGAAACTAAGCTAAAAATAAATAATATCAGTTACTAACAGTTGTAGAATAGTATGTATATGTATATATTATTTATATTTGTTATGTGATTTGTGAGAATTAAACGGTATAGGTATATACTGCATTTCTTGCACTTCTTCACAAAATTTCAATAATTAAAATTAAAATTCAAGCAAAAATAAACAGTCTATTAATTTAACTTGACTTAATAATTTTTAATATAGCCGTCGAAGATGTCAAATTAAATACACTTGACCGTGGTTTTTTTTAGTCATATCTGCAGTTTCTGACAAATCTGACGGTGCACGTTGCATTTCTTGCACTTTTCATACAATTTCAAACAATGCTTATCAATTAACTTAACTTAAGATGTCAGATTAAATATAAGTATATTTTTTAGTAGTTATGTTTTGTATATATAGTTACTAACTGTTGTATAACAATATCATTATTGTGCTAGTAACAAAATGACTTATTTCTACATTGAAAATATGGTAACGCAATATTAATATTATGATACGAAAAAAAAACATATATTTTATATAAAACATACTTACAACACAAATAATCAAATTAAAATATTGTACCACATAGATTGTTCTCAAGATTATATAAACATTAAAAGCCGTTGTTATTGTTACAACTGTTAAATTTTCAGTTGTCACAATAAAATAACCTGTTGTAATTGTTAACAGAAAAGATTTGCCAATATTCATCATTAATAATAATTCGAAACAATTATTTATAATGTTGCAATGCTCACACAGTTCGCCATAAAATGTACTTAATTTTTTTAATATTCTTTTTATTTCAATTTCATAACTTAATTGTTTTTCATGATAATCGAATATATTTTGCAATTTCTTATTTAACAACCGAAATCTTTGCTGAACATCGTGTAATAACAATAACAAAAAACAACAAATTGCTTGAAAACCAAACAATTGCAAGAACAATGGTATAATAAATAGAATGGAAACAGCATTTGTTAAAACATGTTCAAGTATATTAAAAATATCGATAAAAAGAAATAATATTATCAAATTTATACCATATTTATATAAAGATCTATAATCAATCTTTATATTTAAGTCATTTAAAATCGAATCAAATTTTAAAATATTCGATAAAATTAACGTTATTTTTCCACGATTTATTTCCAAAATATGTAGATTTAATATAAATCTAGCGCCAGTACTAGATGAGATATACTATAAGTTAAAATGTCAACAGTTTTGATAAAGAAATTTGGGTTTCGTAAAATAATATTGTAAGAGCCGAAAATTAAACTGGATAAATAAAACATTAAAATTATTAATTTCCAGATGTATAAAAAATTATTTCGTGTTAGAATAACATTCTGACGACAAAGTTTTAGTTTGATATCGTAAGTGACAACAGAGAATATTTTGCAAAATATAAATACTGGATTAATACTAGATATGAAAGTTTTGATTTCTTTCATTTCTGATTTTAAATATTCAATATGTTAACACAATTTGACTTATATAATTTAGTTTTTCTATGAATTAGTTGTTTTTACACGAAATTTTGAATTAAACTACAATAAACATTTATGTAATTTGTGTATATAAATGGAATTTTAATTAATTATTAATAATTTAATACATAAATTTTTTGACAAGGTTATTTCATAGTAATGATAATGTACTGAATATGTCTAATTATGACATATTATATATATATATATATATATATATATATATATATATAAATAAATGATTCTTATCTACTTTTATATTTAATTGTAGTTTTGTTCCTGAATTAGTATGAACTTCCTTGTTCTTAAACACTCTAATATCAACATATTGGAATTATTTAGAAAAATTCATTATTTTTTTTTTCATTCAGACTATAATTTTCCATTTCAAATGAGGTTGTTGTACATATTTTTATGTAAAATAAAATATGTTTTGACATTGTTTCTATATAATGATTCAATATTTCGCCTTAAAATAGTAAATTTTACTGATTGTGAGTGCAAAAAGCCAATTAGTAAATACCAAGTTACAAAAATCGTGTACAGAAAGTATGACTATTAAATAAATTTCCCAAAACAAAGACTTAAAATAATTTGATAAACTAAAATAGAAATTATTGTGATAAACATTAACAAATTCTTGTTAGAAAAATAATACAAATTTTTTTAAATAAGTACGTTTAGGGGTATAAATATTTATTTTCCGATAATAAATATTTATACTTATAAAAGTATCTAAAAATATTGTAATAATTTTAAAAAGTAAAAATAAAATGCAATTAAAAACTGTAATACTGGATTCATGCAAATTTTAATTTCATACATACATACATAATCACGCCATGTACCCAACAGGGTGTGGCACAAACTCTTTGAGTATATATAATGCAATTTTGGTACCTACGTTGATGTATGGTAGTAAATGTTGAGTTTGGTTGCAAAAGCATAAACGGAAAATGACTGCTGTGGAAATGAGATTTTTACGTAAGGTATGTGGTGTAAATAGGAGAGGCCGGGTACAAAATAGATTAGTGTATGATGAGTGTGAAATTGAAAAAAATGTTGTAGCAAAAGTTGGTGTTAGTCAGTTAAGATGGTTCGGACATGTTGAGCAAATGTCTAATGAACGTTTGGTTAAAAAAATTTATTTGAATGATTTTAATAGTATACGTTTGCGTTGACGTCCGATGAGTATTTGGAGTGGTATGAATAAAAGTGTTTTGCGTGAGCGAAAGTTTCCAAGTAGTAGGAACAAAAAAGCATGTATGAGAGGAATTATGAATGTGGATAAAGCAAAAGTTGCTTGTTTGGATAGGAATGTTTGGAAGATATTAATTACAGGATGATAAAAAGAGTTTAATTTCAATATCTACATAAACTGCAGTCTAGCTTAAGAGATATTAACTGTTACAACTTACATTTCCTTTCACTAAGAGTTGAAAGCACGCTTTAGATAGTTTTTAAAATATATACATACCTAGATAAAAGGTTTTCAATGATACACATTTTCGTAAAATTTCACTACACTTTAATTCGTCAACAGACTTAAGTTTCGGCTCGCACCATTGTCAGTGTTGTAGTGAAAGTTTACGAAAATATGTATCATTGAAAACCTTTTACAAAGTTAAACTGTCGACCATTAATTATATATACATACCTCCTTTACAATTTCATTAAAATTAAAAACGGAAAATGTAATCCCAAGAAAACTATGTACACATGTTATTACAAGTAGTAGAATATGTGTTAATATGCGATTAAAAGCATTAATTTCATTTATTGTTAAATTAATTGTAGTTACTGCATAGTAGGCAGCTACCACAAAAGATAATGTACAATTCAGATAAGTAATTAAGAATACTATATGAAAAATCGAATTCAAATCCTTGCAGTGTTCGTACAAATCTGCATGTAAATCGACAATTTCTTTTAAAAGATCTTTTGTTCCAATTGTTTTTGATAATGTATTTATTTTCGTCGCATTTTCAATTTGATTATTTAATAGACTGAATTTGGTTCGTGCATCAAATAGCAAAGTATATAGAAAACAACTAACAGTAACAGAAAGTAATACAGTATAAAATATAAAAATATTGAATCCCCATTTCATATAAGTTAGGTATAAAAATATAAACTGTCCAAAATATGATGCACTTGATATTATTATTCCAAATTTATAAACAATATAATATTTTTCTCGCGTATTTATTCTTTTCAATTTGATATCGAAATTATAGATGTTGGCCAGTATTTGTCCCAATTTCTTTCGATAGATTTGAAACATAAATATGTATGAAAAAAAACTTAGATTCGATAACATATCCTGAGATATAAATAAAATATTTTCAACATCGTAATTTTGCTGAGATACAATTAAATATATTTGATAAAAACTTTCCTTTAAAGAATATAGAATGTAGAAAAGAATAACTACAATTCGAAATATGTGAAGTGCCAAATTATTTTCTATTAGAATTTTGTTGTTTTCAAATAAATATTTGATGTTATAGGGACAACAACCAATTATTTTACACAATTTATAAATGGGATTAAGAGCGTCCAAGAAGTTTGTATTCTTCATTGTTCTGTACTATACTAATGACTATTTAATCTAAAATAAACTATTTATTTGTTATTGGAAAGAAATAATTAAGTTAAGTACTTTTTAATATTACGCAATATATTTTTTTCTAATTGCTTTTATTATTAATTACTATTAAATACTTATTAATATTAATAAACTCATAAAATAAAACGGCTTTAGGTTCTAGTTTTGTATTAATACTTATTAATAATCCACGTTTCGACGTACTTAACGTACGTCTTCATTAGGAAAAAAGATACAAATTACACATAAGAAATAAACAAAACATATTTTCTTATTTATTTACTCTATATGTAATTTGTATCATTTTTCCTGATGAAAAAGTACGTTCAGTATGTCGAAATATTGATTATTAATAAATATTAATACAAAACTAGAACCTAAAACCATTTTATTCTAAGTAATATTGGCCCAAATTACGAGCTCAGTTTTAAAATTGGTTTTATCTAATATAGGTTCTAAGATATAGTAATTGTCATAAGAGCTAAACTAAACAAATAAACTTATATATATATATATATATATATATATATATATATATATATATATAAGTAAGAATATATATTGCCTGTCAGCCTGTCAGCCTGTCAAACTATTAAATATATATATATATATATATATATATATATATATATATATATATATATATATATATATATAAAAAGAATAATGAGAATTGTAATCAAAATTTGGAAGATGTTAAATAGAAACCTCAATTGTAGATTCTTAGCCAAGCTTTCGATGTAAATTTTCACTTTCTTCAAGGGTCTGCAAAACGTATTTATTATAAATTGTTTGCAACAGAAAAAAAAACAAATCATAAAATTACAATCTTTGTACAGAAACTTACTTGTTCGAAATTAAATTTCGAATTTGTTCGAAATTTGTATTAATTGTATTATTCGACACATGTTATGTTGATTGCTTACATGAAAATATGTTATAAAGTAAAAAAAAAATATTCATCTAATATGTTTCATTTAATCTCTTATAAAACAAGTAAGTTTCTGTACAAATATTGTGTTTTTATGATTTGTTTTTTACTCTGTTATAAACAATTTATAATAAATACGTTTTGCAGGCCCATGAAAGCTTGGTTAAGAATCTAGAATTGAGGTTTTAATTTAACACCCTCAAAATTTGACTACAATTCCCATTATTCTTTTCCTAAATTAATTGTACTAATCGTAAAAATTATTATATATATTAAATACCAGCTATACAGAAAAAACATTAGTAAATTTATCGATATTGTAAAATGAATGTGTAATCAAAAATTCTTTTATAATATGTTTGTTGGATTACCTCTCTTGCATTTTACTGCAAAAACGCCGCCGTAAATAATGCAGCAGTTTACCTTTTATATAATATGTAACTGCAAAATAAATAAAACAACAAACATTGACGTAATATAAACAGTAGACGCAAGTGTGCGAATCGATCAGGGCTAATATTTTAAAAATTATTAATGTTAGAATTTTTAATATTACTCGGCAACTAGTTAAATAAAAATGTACCAACAAGAACGTGAAAAAGAATTATTATCTCGCTTATGAGACGACTTTTACTGAGACGTTTTAAGGTTTATCGACGCCTTTTGAGGTGTAATATCACCTCCTAAAAGACCGTAAACTGTTAAATGTATTTTACCTTTATTTTTTGGATTTCCTCTCATAATTATTAACAAATTATGAAAGTTAAAACACGCTTTAGATAGTTTTTAAAATATATACATACCTCCTTTACAATTTCATTAAAACTAAAAACGGACAATGTCATCCCAAGCAAACCATGTAACAATGTTATTACTACAAGTAGTAGAATACCAGTAGGATGAGAAGCATTAATATCATTTAATGTAATAATCTTAGTTACTGCAACGTAGGCAGCTACCACAAAAGATAACGTAGAACTCAGATAAATATTTAAGAATAATAAATGAAAAATCGAATTCAAATCCTTGCAGTGTTTGCACAAATCTGCATGTAAATTGACAATTTCTTTTAAAAGAACTTTCGTTCCAATTGTTTTTGATAACGCATTTATTTCAGTTGCGTTTTCAATTTGATTATTTAACAGGCTGAATTTAGTACGTGCATCAAATAGCAGAATATATAGAAAACAATTGACAGTAACAACAAGTAATACATAGTAAATAAAAAAAATATCTAATCTAAATATCTTGTAAGTTATCCATAAAAATATAAACTGTCCAAAATATGATGCACTTAATATTATTATTCCAAATTTATAAACAATATAATATTTTTCTCGCGTATTTATTTTTTTCAATTTGATATCGAAATTATAGATGTTGGCCAGTATTTGTCCCAATTTCTTTTGATAGATTTGAAACATAAATATGTGTGAAAAAAAACTTAGATTCGATAACATATACTGAAATAAAAATATAATAGTTTCAACTTCGTAATTTTGCTGAGATACAATTGAATATATTTGATAATAGTTTTCCTTGTTAGAATATAGAATGCAAAAAAGAATAACGACAATTCGAAATATGTGAAGTGCCAAATTATTTTCTATTAGAATTTTGTTGTTTTCAAATAAATATTTGATGTTATAGGGACAACAACCAATTATTTTACACAATTTATACATGGGATTAAGAGCGTTTGTAATCTTCATTGTTCTGTACTATACTAATGACTATTTAATCTAAAATAAACTATTTATTTGTTATTGGAAAGAAATAATTAAGTTAAGTGCTTTTTAATATTACGCAATATTTTTTCTAATTGCTATTATTACTAACTATCATTAAATACTTATTAATACTAATAAACTCAAAAAATTAAACGGCTTTAGCTTCTAGTTCTGTATTAATATTTATTAATAAATTAATAAACAAAACATATTTTCTATTTATTTACTGTATATGTAATTTGTATTATTTTTCCTGATGAAGACGTACATTCAGTACGTCGATTATTAATAAATATTAATAAAGAACTAACACCTAAAGCCGTTTTATTTTAATATAATGAGTTCTAAAAAACTTTTTACTATGTTATAATTAAAAACATTAATATAGTAATAAATTAAAATACTTGCATGATCTTACTGTAGCGAAAAGTTAATAAAATAAAATAATTTCCCTTAAACTACAAACAATAATATGTGAACCAGCAATCGAAGATCACTTAATGCTAGTGATGTTTGACCACTGAGTACGTGGTAATCTTACATCACTGATTAGAACTTTAGTTTTATCTTTTTCTACTGATAATAAAAGCTTAATTTGCGAAATACGTTTATAAATTTTTTTTTTCATATTATTGTTTGTGGTTTAAGAGAAATTATTTTAATTAATATAGTTTTTAAACAATATACATACCTCGCGTACAATTTCATTAAAATGAATAACAGCAACAGTTACCCAAACAAAACCATGTATAGATGTTAGTATTAAAATAGTTATTGTACCATGATAAGCAATATCATCATTTAATGTTAAAAAAATGAAATTTATCGAATAGTAAGCAGCTACCACAAAACATAACGTACAAATCAGATAAATAATTGAGAATGTCAAATGAAAAATCGAATTCAAATCTTTACAGTGCTCGTACAAATCTGCATGTAAACTGACAATTTCTTTCAAAAGATTTTTCATTCCAATTGTTTTTGATAACGTATTGATTTTAGTTGCATTTTCAATTTGATTATTTAGTAGACTGAATTTAGTTTTTGTATCAAATAGGAGAGTATACAAAAAACAATTGACAATAACGACAAGTAACGAAAAATATATTATAAAAATATTTGTTCCAAATATAAAATAAGTTAGCCACAAATATAATAACTGTTTAAAAATTGGGGCACTTAATAATATTATTCCAAATTTATATATATGATTATAATTTTGTTGCGCATTGATTTTCTTCAATTTGATATCGAATTTATAGATGTGTGTCAGTATTTTTTCCAATTTTTTTCGATAGATTTGAAAGAGAAATATATATAAATAGAAAGTTAGAAACATGAAAAAATATTGACATAAATATAAGAATTTTTCAACTTCATGATTTGACTGTTTTACAATGGAATTCATTGAGTAATCATTTTCGTTTAAAAAATATATAGTTTGAAATAGTACAAATATAATTCGACATATGTGAAGTGCTACATTATTTTCTAATATAATTTTGTTATTTTCAAATAATTGTTTGATGTTATAAGGAAAACAACCAATTATTTTACACAGTTTATAAATGGAATTGATAGCACCCAAAAAATGTGTATGCTTCATTGTTTTTTTACTTACTAACGACGAAACACACTATTTGTTTATTATTAAAATGAAATAATTAAGTAAAGTGCGTTAGATATTCTTAATGTATTTTTAATATTAATATATTTTTCTCTAATTAATTTTATTACTAACTATCAAATTTATATGTTAATATTAATGTAAGTACCTTATTGAATATTTATGTCATCGTTAATTCGTGTAATGTAAGCGTCACAATTTTTAATAAATATATTAATTATTGGCAATTTGCAACACACCGAATAATGCTGCTTGTTTATAATTAAGGCGTTCATAGCGACTAATATATATATATATATATATATATATATATATATATATATATATATATATATATAATAATAAATTTTTGGGAAAGTAGTCAGAAAACGGGTAGGTGTTAAATCAAAAACTCATTTTTGCTTAACTGTCTAGCTTTCGATGGCAGTATCCCATCTTCCTCAGGACATTAACAAACAAAGTTTTGTGTAAACACACGTATGAATTGATAGTTGGCGAAAAATTATATTATAACATTCGTGGTTAGTATATATAATTGAAAAGTTGTATACGAAAGCTAGACAGTTAAGCATAAATGAGTTTTTGATTTAACACCTACCCGTTTTCTGACTACTTTCCCAAAAATTTATTATTATTTAAAATACTATTAGTCAAAAATCCGAAATCTTGATATATATATATATATATATATATATACAGGGTGTAACAGAATAACTATTCCTAATTTTAACTGGAGTATCCTGGGCTCAGAATATGAAGATTTAATGCAAATCACAGAGATAAAATGTGGCTCTTTACTGAGCTACAGGGTGTTTTATATAAAAATTTAAAAACGATTTTTGCCCAGTACTTTAAAACTATTTGACGTATCCTTATCATACTTGGAGGGAAATGTAGGTACCGTACACCATACTAAATTATGTTAAATAAAAGTTCTTGGCTACTGCCAGTGGCGTACAACAGGGGCAAGTGAGAGGTTAATTCTTCCTAAATTCTACGCCACTGGCGTAATTGTCATTTTAGCACAATTTTTCGATTCTCCAATACTTGCTGTGTAAAAAACATACTCTTCCTTTGTAACGATAAAGTCACTGTTTTTCGAGATATTTAAAGTTAAACATAAGCTGCACCCTTGGGATTTTTTCAAAATTTGCTCAAAAAAATCTGAAAAAATTCAGTAAAATAGAGAAAAAAATTAGCTACATAATATCTAAGTAACTTTTTCTCTAACTCATTCTGGTTTGGCTGGAAAAATTATTGAAAATTAATATTTTTTGCATTTTATTTTTTTTATTTTCAATAATTTTTACAGCCAAATCAGAATGAGTTAGAGAAAAAAGTTACTTATTTATTATGTAGCTAATTTTTTTCTCTATTTTACTGAATTTTTTCAGATTTTTTTGAGCAAATTTTGAAAAAATCCCAAGGGTGCAGCTTATGTTTAACTTTAAATATCTCGAAAAACAGTGACTTTATCGTTACAAAGGAAGAGTATGTTTTTTACACAGCAAGTATTGGAGAATCAAAAAATTGTGCTAAAATGACAATTCCGCCAGTGGCGTAGAATTTAGGAAGAATTAACCTCTCACTTGCCCCTGTTGGTCGCCACTGGCAGTAGCCAAGAACTTTTATTTAACATAATTTAGTATGGTGTACGGTACCTACATGTCCCTCCAAGTATGATAAGGATACGTCAAATAGTTTTAAGTACTGGGCAAAAATCGTTTTTAAATTTTTATATAAAACACCCTGTAGCTCAGTAAGGAGCCACATTTTATCTCAGTGATTTGCATTAAATCTTCATATTCTGAGCCCAGGATACTCCAGTTAAAATTAGGAATAGTTATTCTGTTACACCCTGTATATGCGTCTTCATCACGATGATACATAATCCACGTTCAGACGAACTCAACGTACGTCTTTATCAGGAAAAAAATATAAATGACATTTATAGTAAATAAACAGAATATGGAAACAAGTTACTAAGTAATAAATAAATAACTAGATAATGAAATTTATAAATTTTTGATTGCAGAAAGCTAAATTTTATTTAAATCAGTGCCACTTCACACTGATTGATGTTATTTCTATTATTTTTCTTATCAATCTGCTGTTAACATTAATTTGGTCTTAATTGCAAGACCAATCAATGCTAATAATACTACACTCTAAAAAAAATTGTTGTAGTTACCAAAATTAAGTTACCGGTATCATTTTTTTTTGTTCCGGTAACTAATATTAATAACAATTTTTTTTAGAGTGTAGATTCATAAGAGAAGCAATACAGATTTATAAACAAAATTATTATATCAACAATCAGTGTGATTTAAATAAAATTTAGCTTCCTTTAATCAAAAATTTATAAATTTCATTATCTAGTTACTTATTTGATACCTAGTAATTTGTTTCCATATTCTGTTTATTTATAAATGTCACTTGTATAAATATTAATACAGAACTATAACCTAAAGCCGTTTTATTTTAATATAATGAATTCTGAAAAAAATTTTTACTATGATATAATTAAAAGACCCTTAACATGAAAATTGTACAGGTTGCGTCATTTTCAAGATTATATTCGTAAAAGAGAAAAAGAATTAAGTTAAAATCATCTCATCAAATTAATAATATCAAAAAAAAGTTTCAATATTTCATCTAGTGTAATTATTAGATTGATTCATAATTATCAGGCGTTTTTTTTTGAAAATAAAATAATATTTTTATTAAAACTAAAAGTAAACAAAACAGTAATTTTTATTAACAAATAGCCCTCCTACAAAAACGTTTGATAATTATACACCTATTTAATAATATCAAACAGTATTTAATAACATAGTAAAATATTTTTCAGAACTCAATGTATCAAAATAAAAAAAATACTATTTTGGGATTAGATTCTGTTCCAATTATTTTATATAAACGACGTTTCGACGAAACTAAACCCTTTTCTTTATCAGGTTATTAACTTTAATGCCATTTATAAATTTTTTGACCTGATGAAGACGAGCGTTCAGTTTTATCTAAACATCGTTTTTAAAAAATAATTAAATAGAATCTAATCCCAAAACAGTTTTTTTATTTTCTTATTTCAGTATTTAATAGTTATACGTACCTCATGTACAATTTCATTAAATGTAAAAACAGTAATTGCCAACCACAAAAGGCTATGTAAAGTTGTTATTATAAACATTAAAATTTTGTCGAAAGTTAGTTGATAAGCTGTATCATTATTTAAAGATAAATTAATCAAATCTGTAGCACTATAAGCTGATGTCACAAAAAATAGGGTACAGTTTAAATAAATAGATATAAGTGATAATTGAAAAATTGAATTTATATCCTTGCAGTGTTCACATAAATCTGCGTGACAATTAATAATATCCTTTAAAACATATTTCAGTTTCTTAATTTGCTTTTTACATTCACTAGATAATAAGTACTGCGTTTGCAACATGAACGCATGATTCAACAAACTGAATTTAATTTTCGTATCAATTAGTATAATACCCAGAAAACAATTAGTGATAACTATCAGCAATATTATTAATATACTATCAATCATTAGAAAATTGTATATCAGTATCATATTTGGTATTATGACAACAGGAAAATGTTCCAAAATTGAGCAGCATAACAATATTATTCCAAATTTATGTAAACGGTTATAGTTTTCCTGTGTATTTAGTTTGCGCAGTTTGATATCGAAATTATAAATACTGGAAAATATTTTTTCAAATTTCGGTCGATTGATTTGTAAGAGAAATATGTAGAGAAAAAATGTTATATAAATAAAAACGAACTGACTTGACAATAAGATATTTTCAATTTGTTGATTCGGTTCAGTTGCGATCGAAAATATTGTGCTATAGAATCGGTTAAAAAATAATGTTGTTTGAAAAACGATTAATATAATTCGCCATATATGAAGTGTTAAATTATTTTGTAGAATAATTTCGTTATTTTCAAATAGATATTTGATGCTATAAGGATAACAGCCAATTATTTTGCAAAATGTAGAAATTGGTTTAATAGCATCAAAAAAATTTATGATCGTCATTCTTAATTTATTTTAGTACTGTAATTTTTCAGTAACACGTAAACAATTTTTTTTAATAATTATTATTGGAGTGAAATATTTAATATTAATAATAATTATGTTAAGTGCAATTATTTATTATGAACTAATTTAATTAAATTATAAAAGCATATTAAGATGTTTTTACTAACTCGTTTTCTTGTCTGTCTGTTTGTCTACGAGGTACAAATTTTACAATCGATTTTAAACTAATTTTCCGATGAACTAGAGACTTACAAATTTAAACATAGCTCAGAACTGGATGATAATGCAATATTAAACTAAAGTTAATTAATTATGAATATAATTATCAAATTATAATTAATTAAATTAATTAATTAGGATAAAGTTAAAGTTAAACAAGACTAAAAAGCAGACTAATATAGCACAATTTTAACACGGACTAAAAAGTGTAAAATAATTCCTCCTAGCCCCATACAGATTTATGACATCATACAGAAAAACGCGGGGCAACGACAGCTATGCCATAGACTTCTTACGAAATGGCGAACTTTTGAAAAAAAGTTTATTTTTGTCGTGTTTTTTCATTTGTTATTTTTTTGAATTTTAAAAAATTGTCTTATTACTCCGAGCACCATATCCTACAGATTAAAAAAATTGTTTGTTTTTTGGTTTCAGATAAGATGTGCACTACTTAGGATTCGCGCAGCTGAGGCACTTCCTGTGAGACATGATAACTTTGGCTTCGCAGGGAAGGGGTTAATATTTTACAACAATATTAAAAAAAATCACAAAACATAACTAATAAATCAGTAAATATTATAAAAACGGATTTACGTTAATTGCTCTATTAGTTTTCTCAAAAAATAGTCGTAAAAATCACGTGTTTTTTACCCATTCAAAGATGAATAGACCCTTAAGGAACTTGTTTCTTTGTTCTGTTTTATATATATATATATATATATATATATATATATATATATATATATATATATATATATATATTAATAGATATTAATACAAAATTTTAACCTAAAAAAATATTGGAAAATTTGGTCATTTTTCAGACTTCTACATGTATATGTCCCCCTTAATACAAAAATCGTTATTGTGACAAAAATATGAATAGTTTTGTACATACCTCAATCCGGACTGCATTAAAGAGAAAAATATTAAGTCCCAGCCAAAAGAAACCATGTAAGTTTGTTGCTACAAATATCAAAATGTTTACCCAATTAAGGTAAAAAGCAACATTATCATCTAATGACATATTTATTAAATTTGTACTAGTGAACACAAAATGCACAAAAAATAACGAACAGTTTAAATAAATTGCTGATAATGTTAAATTAAATATGGAATTAATATCCTTGCAGTGTTCACACAAATCTGCATAAAAATCGACCATTTCTTTTAAAAGATTTTTAAATTTCCTAAATTGCTTGCTCCGCTCAATTGATAACAAATTGATATTAATTTCGTTTTCATTCTGTTGAAAGCACTCTTTGTCCAAGTTTTCAAATGCACAATTTAACAAGCTAAATTTAGTTTTCGTAGCAATTAATAGCATTTTTAAAAACAAATTGATGCCAGCTATATATAATATAAGTAATATACCATCCCACGTAAGAAATGTTTTTTCTAATATAATATTGGGCAATATTATTATAACAGCAAAATGTTCAAAAAGTGAGAAACTTAACAATGCTATTCCAATTTTATATATGCGATTATATTTATTGTGTGTAATTAATTTTTGCAATTTGATATCGAAATTATGAATATTAGAAAATATTTTTTCAAACGTTTTTCGAAAGATTTGAAACAGAAACATGTACAAATATAAAGTTATATAAAGAAAAATAATCATAGTTAATAATAAAACATTTTCAATTTTAAAATTCTGTTGAGTAATAGAACATATTAAGTTATATAATCCGTTAAAAACTAATGCAGTTTGACAAAAGAATAATATAATTTGCCATATATGAAATACCACATTATTCTGTAATACAATGCTGTTGTTACCAAATGAATATTTAATGTTGTAAGGACAACAACCAATAATTTTGCAATACGTATAAACTGGTTTAATAGCATCAAAAAAATTTATAATCTTCATTCTTGTTCTACTTACTGTAAAACGGAAACTAAATTTTTAAATTATTATTGAAGGAAATTTCTTAATATTTCCAATAATAATGTTAAGTAGATTATTTAGTATAATGAGTATAATTCATTAGCTAATCACCAAAGCATTTAGTTGTGTATGTATGTGTGTGTGTGTGTGTGCGTTTGTGTATGTAATAACGTACATACATACCAAGGTTTCAAACCGTTATAATTATTATTCCTTCCGGTTTACTTTCCACTTCAATTAAAAATATATATATATCGGTTTGGTTTCGGTTTTCGTTTCGGCAAAAATAAAGTTTTCTTTTTCGGATTTCGTTTCAGTTTAAAGTAATTATTTTTAAATTTTTCAAATGTTTTTATTTATATTATATTTATATTAATTGATTAATCAAAACTTATATAATTTGTATGTATGTTTTAATTATATAATAATAAGATAACATATGTTCATGTTACATTTTTATTTATTTATAAGTAGAAAAAATAAAAATTAGCTCTGATTATTAAAATATTTTTCAATGCATTTTCATTTAAATTATTTAAAGATTATTAAAACAAAAGTTATTATCAAAAAAATAAATCTGTCTCAAAGTAATCTCTAGTTTTATTTTCAATTTCAATAATTGAATGTTCATCCACAAAAAACAAGAAAAAAAATGTTTCAACATAATCCGAAATAAGTCGATATTTTTTTTAGTTAAATTTCGGTTTTCGTTCTAACGAAAATAACAATTTATTTTTCGGTTTTAGATTAAATCCCGGTTTGAAACCCTGATACATACACAATCACAATATCTAATCAAAAGGATGTAAACATAATTCATATCTCTAATTGACAAATGTTTGTATGTGTCTCCAGCATCTCCTCCTAAATCCCTGAACCGATTTTGATGGGAGTGGTGTCATTTTAATTGGTTCATTCCCTATTTGAGAATAGGCAAGTTTTATCTTTCTACGATTTCATTTTGGTTTTCAAAAATTTGAAAAATTATGTTTATAATGCAAATGTCAAAAATGACAGCTGTTTATTTATTTTTTCATAGCTATCTAAGTTTATTTATATATATATATATATATATATATATATATATATATATATATATATATATATATATATATATTAAAACAGCGTATTTTAATATGCAATGTGTCTCAAAATTTTATCTACAAATTTTACATTTACCTTCATGAATATACAATGTGTCTTAGAAATAAAATTATGTTTAAATCTTTCTATCTTAATTACTATTTTCGACTTCAAACGTGACCCTTTAAGGGTCACGGGTTTACTAGTTTTTTTTTAATTTATAATCTTTTTGCTTAAAGTAAAACAAAAAGAAACCTTAACCTTACTAATAGTTGTATATGTTGTTAAATGAATTTTGAGGTAGAAAGACTAAATATTTATAGTAAAATAAAATTACAGATTCTTTATAGTAAAATTTACTACAATTTTTCTGTAATTCCGCTATTTTTTTTTTATAGTACATGTATACAGGGTGATTTATGACGTCGGGGAAAATCTACACCGGATGATTCCTATGAGTAATCAAAATAAAAAAACTTCAAATAAAAATATGTTCGAAAATGCTTTCTAACGGAACTGTAGCAGTTAAAAGTTTATTACATGTAAAATCAATCGCGTTAGCCTTATTTATTTTATCATGAAAAAAAAACAAAAACAATAATTAAGGTACTAATTTAAAGCACTAATTTAATAATAATAATTAATAATTTAATAATTTTCTCTGACATCAACATTAAATTAATTATGGATGAGTTCACAGTACATGAGTATGCTGATATAATTTTTATTTATGGATTTTGTGATGGAAATGCATTAGCCAAAAAAAGACACTTCAAACACTTACTTTAAGTTTAATCCCAGACGTTAGTACCTTAATTATTATTATTTTTTTTTTTTGTTTGTTGTTTCCTGATATACATATTCTGATGTTACATGTAATAAACTTCTAACGGCTACAGTTCCGTTAGAAAGCATTTTCGGGCATATGTTTATTTGAAGTTTTTTTATTTAGATTACTCATAGGAATCATCCGGTGTAGTTTTTCTCCGACGTCATAAATCACCCTGTTTATCCCTTTAATAGATAAATCGTTATTGTGACAAAAATATGAATAGTTTTATACATACCTCATTCCGAACTGCATTACAGAGAAAAACATTAAATGCCAGCCAACAGAAACCATGTAAGTTTGTTGCTATAAATATCAAAATCTTTACCCAATTAAGGTCAGAAGCAACATTATCATCTAATGACATATTTATTAGATTTGTACTAGTGAACGCAAAATGCACAAAAAATAACGAACAGTTTAAATAAATTGCTGATAATGTTAAATTAAAAATCGAATTGATATCCTTGCAGTGTTCACACAAATCGGCATGAAAATCGACCATTTCTTTTAAAAGATTTTTAAATTTCCTAAATTGCTTACTCTGATCTATTGAACATAAATTGATTTTAATTTCGTTTTCATTCTGTTGAAAGTAATTCTTGCCCAAGTTTTCTAATGCATAATTTAACAAACTAAATTCAGTTTTCGTAGCAATTAATAGCATTTGTATAAACAAATTGACGCCAGCTATATATAATATAAGTAGTATACCATCAAACGTAAGAAATGTTTTTGCTAATATAATATTGGGCAATATTATCATAACAGCAAAATGTTCAAAAAGTGAGAAACTTAACATTGCTATTCCAATTTTATATATGCGATTGTATTTCTCGTGCATATTTAGTTTTTGCAATTTGATATCGAAATTTTGGATATTGGAAAATATCTTTTCAAATTTCTTTCGAAAGATTTGAAACAGAAATGTGTACAAATAATATGTAGTATCAAAAAAAATAAACACAGTTAATAATAAAACATTTTCAATTTTAAGATTCTGTTGAGTAATAGAACATATTAAGTTAGATAATCCGTTAAAAACTAACGCAGTTTGACAAACGAATAATATAATTCGCCATATATGAAATACCAAATTATTCTCTAATACGATTCTCTTGTTACCAAATAAATATTTAATGTTATAAGGACAACAACCAACAATTTTGCAATACGTATAAACTGGTTTAATAGCATCAAAAAAATTTATAGTCTTCATTCTTGTTTTACTTACAGTTAAACGAAAACTAGTATTTTTAATTATTATTGAAATAAGTATATTAATATTTCTAATAATAATGTTAAGTGCATTATAATATTAAATGCATTATTTAGTATAATTAGTATATTTCATTAGCTAATTACGAAACCATTTTTCATTTTAGTTGTATATATATATATATATATATATATATATATATATATATATAACAACGTACATACATACCAAGGTATCGAACCGTTATATTATTCGTTCCGGTTCAATTAAATATATATATATATACAAAGTGAGTCTGGGAAAACGCCCCCCTCTTAATTTCTTTATTATACGTAATTTTCTTTCCTATAAAAGTTTTATTATTTGATATATAGGTACTATTCGATGCTGTAAATAGATATTTTTCTACAGCCAGGCTTACGCTATACGACTATCAACTTTTTTTTTTTTAAATGCAAACCTAGATTTTTTTATTTAAATATAAAACAGCATTTTTTTTCTGTTTTCAACGATGTCTAGTTTTATGTATGATTTATAAGAAAAAAATCGAAAAAATACGATAATTATTGAGAAATAAGAGAAATTGTTTTTATTTAAAAATTCTTAGGCGGCTATGGGAATATAAACAAAACATAATAATGTCAAACAACCCGTAGATAAAGAAGATATGATACAGCGTATTCGAATCGCTTTCCAAAATATTTCTCCGAACATGCTGATGGATGTACGTGTACACCTCATTCAACGATTGAATGTTTGTATAAGGGAACGGGGCCGTAATTTTGAACATTTGTTTTAAGTAGGTTTTACCTTACCAAGTTGTTCGACCTAATTTAGTTGTTTTAATCTGTACATTTTGTTTATATTTGCATAGCCGCCTAAGAATTTTTAAATAAAAATGATTTCTCTTATTTCTCAATTATCGTATTTTTTCGATTTTTTTCTTATAATTCATACATAAAATTATACATCGTTGAAAAGAGGAAAAATTGTTGTTTTATATTTAAATAAAAAAATCTAAGTTTGCATTTAAAAAAAAAGTTGATAGTCGTATAGTGTAAACCTGGCTCTACAAAAAATATCTATTTACAGCATCAAATAGTACATTTCAAATAATAAAACTTTCATACGAAAAAAAATTTTCTATTACGTATAATAAAGAAATTAAGAGGGGGGGCGTCTTCCCAAACTAACCCTGTATATATCGATTCGGTTCCGGTTTTCGTTCCGCCAAAAAATAACGTTTTTTTTTCGGTTTTCGTTTCAGTTCGGAGTGATTATCTTTAAATTTTTTAAATGTTTTTATTTGTATTAAAATCTAATTTTCTAAAATATGTTATTCCTAATTTTATATTTACATTATTATTTTTCCATGAAAAAAATTCCCAAACTTTGGGCCGCAAAGAAATTCGCAATACAACAGAAATATTCTAAGTTATACATACCTCCTTTACAATTGCATTAAAAAGATAAACATTAATTCCCATCCAAAGAAAACCATGTAAATTTGTGACAACAAATATTAGAATCTCCACGAAACTAAATCGAGAATCATAATTTATAGATGAATTAATCAAATTTATAGCCGTGTAAGCAGATGCCACAATAGATAATGTACAGTTCAAATAAGTTGGTAACAATGTGAAATGATAAATAGAATTAATATCCTTGCAATGTTCACACAAATCTGCATACAAATCAACCATTTCTTTCAAAAGATTTTTAGTCTTCCTAAATTGTTTTCCACAATCAATTATATCTGTTGATAACGAATTCTGGTACAAGAAATATTTAAATTCATAATTTAACAAAGTAAATTTAGTTTTCGTATCAATTAATATCATTTTCAAAAAGCAATTAATGATAACTACAAGTAATATAATTAATGTATCATCTATCACAAGAAAATGATTTTCAAATATAACATTTGGTAATATAATGATAACAAAAATATGTTCGAAAATTGAGAAATTCAATATTACTATTCCAATTTTATATATGCGAGTATATTTTTCTTGTAAATTTAGTGTTTGCAATTTTGCATCGAAATTATAGATACTCGAAAGAATTTTCTCCAATTTTTTTCGATAGATTTGAAAGTAAAATATATAAAAATAAAAAGTTGTATAAATGGCGAGATATTGATTTAACAATAAAATATTTTCAATTTTAATTTGAGTTACGATGGCATATATTATGCGATAAAATCCTTTAAAAAATACTATAGTTTGAAATAAGATTAGTAGAATTCGCCATATGTGAAGTATTATATTATTTTGCAATACAATTTTCTTGTTTTCAAATAAATACTTGATATTATAAGGACAGCAACCAATCATTTTGCACAAGTAATAAATTGGTTTGATTGAATTCAAAAAATTTGTCACCTTCATTTGTGTTTTATTTGTTAATGACAAAACGTGTACTACTTTTTTTTATTATTAATATAAAATTCTTAAATTTGTATAATAATGTTAAGTGTAGAAAGTATCATTAATTATTAAAATTAATTATGATTAAGTATATAATTGCATTTTAATAGACGCAACACGCTCTCATCAGCAATTAAATTGAAAATATTGGCCCGTATTCCTACCTCTTTTGTTTATGAAAAAGTGCTTTTATGTTTTTGCTGTAAATTAAATTTTTACTTCTATCTCTTATCAAATCTAAATAGTATTTCTATTTTTGATATATATTTTTTTTTATATCTAATGTTACAAAATTCAAATAAACTGATTAAAATTGTTTAATAAGTAATTAACGTAAACGTTAAAAGTAATTTTGACAAAAATCACTTTTAAAAGTGAGATGAGAATACGGGCCATTATTTCTAGTATTAAAACCTTGCACCATTAAAACAATATAGGCTACATTTAAGTGGTTTGGTACCCAATATATATATATATAAATATAAATATATAAATAAATTCAGAATCGTAATATTATATTTTAAAAGAATTGAATACTTACAGCATATTTAATTGCATTGGCAAACCATAACAACATACACAATGAAGCTAGATTTGTACTATTCCAAAATATTACGTTTAATAGACTAATAATGTCATTCATTCCTAATGTTATTAGTAAATACAGTGATGACAGAAATGTGAAAAAACTCTTTGCAATACAAAGACAGTACGTGACTTGTATAATATTATTTAGCAATTGACAATGCATACATAAATCATGATGAAAATCAACTAATATTTTTAACATAACCTTCATATTATCACGATAACTCAATTGTTTTATATCTGTTTGTAGAACTAACTTATCTGTGTTTAATATTTCAATTATATAGGTTAGTGCATTGTTAATTAGATCAAATTTTTGTTTCACATCGTAGAATAATGAAAATAAAAATGTTTGAAATGCAACAGAAGAAAAAATTATACAAAAAGAACTAATTACAATTGTGGTATATATTTCCTTTCTAAGAAAACCAGACAAAGTACCAAGAATACATACAAAACCAAAAATGGAAAAAAACTTTATTAGAAATTTCCTTGTTGCATTGTAATCAACAGTCATATTTAATTTCAATATAATTTCATCAAATTTATTCATATTTATAAAAATTATATAAATATTCTTTTTATAAATATGAAATATAATATAATTCGTAATCATTCCTAATAAAACAGTAATTGTTAGTGCGCCATATAAAATTTTATCAACTGTTTCAAATTCAGACGTTTTTACCCCATGATGGCTAACAAAATTGTTTGCATAATTGATATAACTATACCACCATGTGCTGGTTATTAAAAATATTTTCCATATATAAAGATATAATTCGTGTTTTATTGTAATATTATTATTGTCAAATGC
This sequence comes from Clivina fossor, assembly GCA_963966155.1. NCBI lineage: Eukaryota > Metazoa > Arthropoda > Insecta > Coleoptera > Carabidae > Clivina > Clivina fossor. The sequence goes on along the minus strand of OZ014552.1, from coordinate 22,725,110 downwards.
ATATTTAATATCGTAGGATAATATTCCCAAAAATTTACATAGTATTAATAAAAATTTGACTGCAGATAGAAAATGTTTCGCAGTCATTTTACAAGTACCTTTGTTATACTGACTTATTTGATAAACATAATACTACATTAGTCTATTGATTATAATTGTTATTTAATTAATTTAATTGCGGCCATACAATAATAAATACATTATATTTATTAAAAAAAATAAATACATACTGAAAATTAAAAGCTGATAATTATATTTATCGTGAAATACAATTAGAAATAAAAATGGATACTATTTTATTATTATTGATGTGCAAAACCGCTTTGATGAGTTATATTTTTCGTTTCGATTCAATAAAAAATATATATAAATTGATACAATAAGATAATATGAATAATAATAATTAATAATTAATTATTATTATTATTATACCGTAATATTATTAAGGTATAGGTACATAGTGGGATAATGAGCACTTTGCCTGGAAAATGTATAAATTTATTTACACTGTAAAAAAATAATAGTAAAATTACAGAAAAATACATAATTTAAGAAGTTATACCAACAATATGTAATTCTACATTAACTATGTGATGCAATTTGCTGAAAGTAAGCAATTTTACATACTAATTAGATTATTTTTAATTAATTTATGTGATTCTTATGAATTATGTAAAAATTATTATATTTTAAATTATTATATATTTGCCAAGAAATGTCTTACATTATTCCAAATATGTACTTATACCGTAATATACACAAACACAAACTATAAAAATGCTAGAATCCTGAAAATAATTGTAAAGATGTGTTCTAAAAGAATTGAATACTTACAGCATATTTAGTTGTAGTGGTAAACCATAGAAACACGAACAATAAAAATAGATTTGTACTATTCCAAAATATTAGGTCTAATATACCAGCAACGTCATTCATTCCGAATGTTATTAGCAAATACAGTGATGACAGAAATGTGAAGAAACAAGATGCAGTACATAGACAGAACGTCATTTGTATTATATTATTTAGCAATTGACAATGCAAACATAAATCACCATGAAAATCAACTAATATTTTTAAAATAACCTTTATATTATCACGATAATTCAATTGTTTCATATCTGTTTGTAAAACTAATATGTCTTTGTTTAATATTTCAATTATATAGGTTAGTGCATTGTTAATTAGTTGAAATTTTTGTTTTACATCGTAGAATAGTGAAAATAAAAACGTTTGAAATGCAACAAAAGACATAATTATAGAAAAAGAACTAATTACCAATATGGTATATATTTCTTTTGTAACAGTATCAGCTAAAGCACCAAAAATATATGCAAAACCAAAAATTGAAAAAAACATTATTGCAAATTTCCTTGTTGCATTATAATCAACATTCATATTTAATTTCAATATAATTTCATCAAATTTATTCATATTTATGAAAATTATATGAATATTCTTCTTATAAATATGAAATATAATATAATTCGACATAAATCCCAATAACACAGTGACAGCTAATGTGCCAAATAAAATTCTATCAATTGTTTCCAAATCAGACAATGTTCCATCATGTAAGTTCAAATAATCACTTAGATATTTTACATAAATATACCATGTAACGGGTACTGTAAATATTTTCCATATATAAAGATATAACTCGTGTTTTATTGTAATTTTCTTATTGCTAAGTGAATATTTAATATTGTAAGTTAAGATACCAAGAAATTTACAAATAATTAATAAAAATTTGACGACCGATAGAAAATTTTTCACAGGCATTGTACAAGCACTTTTGTTTTACTGGGTAGATAATAAATATGTGGATTATTATATTGATTGGTAATATTATTTAATTATATTAATAGTAGACATTATGTCTGATTAAAAAATTATATTCATTTAAAGAAGTAAACACGTGTACAAAATATGAAGAGCTGATAATTTTATATTTGACACGAAATATAATTAGAAAGAAAAATTTGTAAAAACAATAAGGGATATAATACAACTAGTCCCAAATTCTTCAAGTGTATTTATCTAATATATAAAATTCTTGTGTCACAGTTTTAGTGTTTATACTCCTCCGAAACGGCTTAACCGATTTTGATGAAATTTTATATGTATATTCAGTAGGTATGAGAATAAGTTTATAACTAATTTTTATACCCCTAGGTGTTAAGGGTGGCTCACCCTAAAAAAATTTTTTTTCATTTTTTGGACAAATTTTTTTTTGGTTATTTTTTTATGGTGTGCCATTAAAAAATACATTTAGTCCTAAATTTTTACCCTCCTACCACCAACCCCTACTTTTTAATAGCATTTTATATTTTTTAACCCCGGTCGATAGCTGATCAAGGGGTTCCGTTTAGCCAAACTCAATAAAATAAAAATATATAAATAAATAAATAAATTTGTAACTTTGGGAAGTTGTTGAGTACACTCCCGCAAAGGATTCTAAATTTTAAATTGAAAATAATTATAATATGAGAAATGTAATTGATTTTTTTTTGTAAAAAATTTAATATACACATTAAAATGAAAGCAAGACAACGTTTGCCGGGCCAGCTAGTTTTATATAAATAATTGACTGTTAGCCCTTTCAACTTTGCGTTCGAATTTAGATTTTTGTCAACTGGGCTTTAATAACATTGAACAAAAAATGTTCATCAGTGCATATCTGTGAAATAAACTAAAGTTGAGATTTTTTTCTCAAAATTTCACAGTTTACTCAGTCATTGAATCGGCTAGCTAAGCTAGTTCAAGCATCAATAAAAGGCCAGTTATCCAGATACACGTGTTTCGATCTTTAGGATCTCGTCAGTTGCTGAAGACAACTGATACCGATGTTAATTCTGGCTGGCAATTTAAGCTAACAATAAGTTAAATTAAATAGATAAACAAGAGAAGCAATAAATACTACTAACACCATCTATACAAAAATGCACTGAAGATATACAGGATGATTTATGACGTCGAGAAAAAACTACACCGGATGATTCCTATGAGTAATCTAAATAAAAAACTTCAAATAAACATATGTCAGAAAATGGTTTCTAACGGAACTGTAGCCATTAGAAGTTTATTACATGTAACATCAATAGCGTTAGCCTTATTTGTTTTATCAAAAAAAAAAAAAAAAAAAAAAAAGAAAACGAAAACAATAATTAAGGTACTAATTTAAAGCAAGAACGTCTGAGATTAAACTTAAAGTAAGTGTTCCAAGTGTCTTCCATTGGCTAATTAATGCATTTCCATCACAAAATCCATAAATAAAAATTATATCAACATACTCATGTACTGTGAACTCATCCATAATTAATTTAATGTTGATGTCAGAGAAAATTATTAAATTATTAATTATTATTTTTATTATTATTATTATTAAATTATTGCTTTAAATTAGTACCTTAATTATTGTTTTTGTTTTTTTCTTCTGATAAAATAAATAAGGTTAACGCGATTGATATTACATGTAGTAAACTTCTAACGGCTACAGTTCCGTTAGAAAGCATTTTCGGACATATGTTTATTTGAAGTTTTTTATTTAGATTACTCATGGGAATCATCCGGTTTAGTTTTTCCCCGACGTCATAAATTTTGTATAATAATAATAACATTGAACAAAAAACCTTAACTTTCGTTTATTTGACAGATATACACTTATAAACATTTTTTGTTATTATACTCGCTAGTTACTCATTCGGATGAAGTAAGGAATATTGCTTTCTGCCAATAACGTAAATTTCATTCTTTTGAGGAGTAGCCGTCATTACATAAAGGGCAATTCTAAAATAATTCTATACTTACAGCATATTTAACCGCAGCAGTAAACCACAAGAACAGACATTGCATCAACAAATTGGAACTGTTCCAAAATATTAAACTGAAGAGATTAAAAGTATCATTGACTTCCATTGCTATTAGCATATATAGTGAGGTCAAAAACGTAGAAAAACAATATGTCGTACAAAAAAAGACCGTTATTTGTATAATATTATTTAGCAGTTGACTCTGCATACATAAATCTCCATGAAAATTAATTAATATTTTTAATATAACCTTAATATTATCACGATAACGTAATTCTTTTGAATCTGTTTGTAAAAATGTCCCCTCCGTGTTTAATATTTCAATTATATCGCTTAATTTACCATTGATTAATTCAAACTTTTGTTTGACATCATAGAATAGTGTAAATAAAAATGTCTGTAATGAAAAATAAGCAAAAACTAAAGATAAAAAACTGAATAATATTGTGTTGTTCATTTCACTTGTAAGGACATCACATAAACATCCCACAACAAATTCAAAGCTGAGAATTGAAAAAAATATTATCGCAAATTTCCTTGTTCTATTGTAATCAAAAGTCATATTTAATTGCGATATTATTTCATCAAATTTATTCATATTTGTCAATATTATATGAATATTCTTTTTATAAACATGAAACATAATATAATTCGCCGTATGTCCCAAAAAAACACTGGCTACTAGTATGCCACATACAAATTTGTCCACGGTTTCAAAATCAGACGTTTTTGCACCATGCTGATTAACATATTCCTTGAAATATTTTAGATAAATGTACCAAGTGCTAGTTACAACAAATATTTTCCATACATAAAGATATAATCTGTGTTTTATTGCAATTTTGTTATTGCCAAGTAAATATTTAATATCGTAGGGTATAGTACCAAAAAATTTACAAAATATTAACAAAAATTTGACTGCAGATAAGAAGTTTTCAACAGGCATTTTACAAGTCTTCTATTATACTGTTGCATATTATGAGAATGTTACCATCTTATATTGATTAGTAAAAGTCATACATTTAATTGAAGAATATCAATTAAATTATTTTCATTTAAAAAGTACATACATACAGAATATTATTAAAACGTAATAATTGTATTATATATAGCGAAATACATTTAGTAATATTATGATTATATTAAAAGCTATTTCATTTTTTTAAGTGTACAACGCGAAATTTTTAGCAAGTTCTTATTAGATTTGCTTATAAGTTGTAAATAAAAACAAGATTAAAAGCATATGGGAAAATTCATATATAGCAAAATACATACATACATACATACAAAATCACACCATGTACCTAAAAGGGTGTGGCACAAACTCTTTTCATCATCCCGAAATCAGTCGCCTCCAAACATTCCTATCCAAACAAGCAACTTTTGCTTCATCCACATTCATAATTCCTCTCATACATGCTCTTTTATTACTACTACTTAGAAACTTTCGCTCACGCAAGCTACCCTCTCAATCATACCACTCCAACTACTCATCGGACGTCTACGCAAACGTATACCAAAACACTGATTAACACCAACTTTGGTACAATATTTTTTTCAATTTCATACTCATCATACACTAATCTATTTCGTATTCGATCTCTAATATGAAATAAACTACGTATGGCATGAGAATACGTACATAAAAATAATATAACTATTAAATAAATTTCCTTTATTCGACAATACATTGTAAAAAATATATCTTAAACTTATGTAATTGTACATAGGTTTTAACAGTAATTTTACTGCAATAATTTACATAATATTACATTTTTTATGAAAAACATGTAAAATTATATAAATTTATTACAATAAGCAAGATTACAACCAAGGTGATGGCGATTCGTCTATCAAAGTCACATGCTTGATGCATAAAAGAAAGTTAAGGCGACTTTAGACGGCAATAAATTGTTAATAGTTTATGAATAATTGTTTATAATAATTGTAGAGATATGTTCTAAAAGAATTAAATACTTACAGCATATTTAATAATTGTATTGGTAAACCATAAGAACACGAACAATAAAAATAAATTTGTACTATTCCAAAATATTACGTCTAATATATTAACAACGTCATTCATTCCCAATGTTATTAGCAAATACAGTGATGACAGAAATGTGAAGAAACAAGATGCAGTACATAGGCAGAATGTCATTTGTATTATATTATTTAGCAATTGACAATGCAAACATAAATCACCATGAAAATCAACTAATATTTTTAACATAACCTTTATATTATCACGATAATTCAATTGTTTCATATCCGTTTGTAGAACTAACCTATCTGTGTCTAATATTTCAATTATATAGGTGTGCATTGTTAATTAGTTGAAATTTTTGTTTTACATCGTAGAATAGTGAAAATAAAAACGTTTGAAATGCAACAGAAGAAATAATTATAGAAAAATTACTAATTACCATTAAGGTATATTTTTCTTTTGTAACAATTTCAGCTAAAGAACCAAAAATATATGCAAAACCAAAAATTGGAAAAAACATTATTGCAAATTTCCTTGTTGCATTATAATTAACAGTCATATTTAATTTCAATATAATTTTAACAAATTTATTCATATTTATGAAAATCATATGAATATTCTTTTTATAAATATGAAATATAATATAATTTGACATAAATCCCAATAAAATAGTGAACGCTAATGTGCCAAATAAAATTCTTTCAATTGGTTCCAAATCAGACAATTCTGCATTATGTAAGTTCAAATAATCATTTAAACATTTTACATAAATATACCATGTAACGGGTACTGTAAATAATTTCCATATATAAAAATATAATTCGTGTTTTATCCTAATTTTCTTATTGCTAAGTGAATATTTAATATTGTAAGTTAAGGTACCAAGAGATTTACAAATAATTAATAAAAATTTGACGACCAACAGAAAATTTTTCACAGGCATTGTACAAGCACTTTGGTTTTACTGGGTAGATAATAAACATGTGAATTATTATAGTGATTGTTAATATTACTAAATTATATTAATAGTAGCCATTATGTCTAATTAAAAAAATATATTCATTTAAAGAAGTAAACACGTGTAGAAAATATGAAGAGCTGATAATTGTATATTTAACACGAAATACAATTAGAAAAAAAAATTTGTAAAAACAATAAGCGATATAATACAACTAGTCCCAAATTCTTCAAGTGTACTTATTTTCTATAAATAATTGATTGTTAGCCCTTTCAACTTTGCGTTCGAATTTAGATTTTTGTCAATTGAGCTTTAATAACATTGAACAAAAAATGTTTATCATTGTATATCTGTGAAATAAACTAAAGTTGAGATTTTTCTCTCAAAATTTCACAGTTTACTCAGTCATTGGATCGGCTAGCTAATCTAGTTCAAGCATTAATGAAAGGCAAATTAACCATAGACACATGTTTCAATCTTTAGGATCTCGTCAGTTGCTGAAGACAACTGATACCGATGTTAATTCTGGCTGGCTATTTAAGCTAAGTTAAATTAAATAGATAAACAAGAAAAGCAATAAATACTACTAACGCCATCTATACAAAAATGCACTGAGCATATATTGTAATAATAATAATATTGAACAAACAAAAACTTAACTTTCGTTTATTTGACAGATATACACTTATAAACATTTTTTGTTATTATACTCGCTAGTTACTCATTCGGATGAAGTAAGGAATATTGCTATCTACCAATAACGTAAATTTCATTCTTTTGAGTAATAGCCGTCATTACATAAAAGGTAATTCTAAAATAATTCTATACTTACAGCATATTTAACCGCAGCAGTAAACCACAAGAACAGACATAGCATCGACAAAATGGAACTGTTCCAAAATATTAAACTAAAGAGATTAAAAGTATCATTGAGTTCCATCGCTATTAGCATATATAGTGAGGTCAAAAACGTAGAAAAACTATATATCGTACAAAAAAAGACCGATATTTGTATAATATTATTTAGTAGTTGACACTGAGTACATAAATCTCCATGAAAATCAATTAATATTTTTAATATAACCTTAATATTATCACGATAACGTAATTCTTTTGAATCTGTTTGTAAAAATGTCCCCTCCGTGTTTAATATTTCAAATATATCGCTTAATTTACCATTGATTAATTCAAACTTTTGTTTGACATCATAGAATAGTGTGAATAAAAATGTCTGTAATGCAATATAAGCAAAAGCTAGAGATAAAAAACTGAATAATATTGTGTTGTTCATTACACTTGTAAGGACATCACATAAACTACCCACAACATACTGAAAACTGAGAATTGAAAAAAATATTATCGCAAATTTCCTTGTTCTATTGTAATCAAAAGTCATATTTAATTTCGATATTATTTCATCAAATTTATTCATATTTGTCAATATTATCTGAATATTCTTTTTATAAACATGAAACATAGTATAATTCCCCGTATGTCCCAAAAAAACACTGGCTACTAGTATGCCATATATAAATTTGTCCACGGTTTCAAAATCAGAAGTTTTTGCACCATGCTGATTAACATATTCTTTCAAATATTTTAGATAAATGTACCAAGTGCTAGTTACTACAAATATTTTCCATACATAAAGATATAATCTGTGTTTTATTGCAATTTTCTTATTGCCAAGTAAATATTTAATATCGTAGGGTATAGTACCAAAAAATTTACAAAATATTAACAAAAATTTGACAGCAGATAAAAAGTTTTCAACAGGCATTTTACAAGTCTTTTATTATACTGTTGTATATTATGAGAATGCTACCATATTATATTGATTAGTAAAAATTATATATTTAATTGAATTCAATAAATTCAATTAAATTATTGTAACAAAGTACGGCCCTGTCCTATGCGCGTGGGCCGCGAGGTGCGGAGATAAGAGGGGATACTCTTGATATCTCCGCGCAACAGCCAGTTGAGATCCGACCGTGTTACTGTTCAGTGTTATAGTTTTTGTGCGGTCTGTGACCGGTGAATGTTTATGTGCGTCGGCAGAGCAACAGCGAAACAAGAACGAGTACTATTGCAAGCCTCCATTCGGGACGCTACACTGGCGGCGGCGGTGAAATGACAAAAGAATTTCAATAAACAGAAAGAAAGATAAGCGGTGATAAAATTGTGTTGCGAGCTATGCGTGGGCAGATATAAACTTCTCGGAATTATACGGTGATAATTTTATCAACTATTGAAATTCTTTATTTTAGTTTTGTTCGTTTCGCTGTTTAACTTTTAACTTTTAATTGTCGTTGTTTTATAAAATAAAAATGAGTGATTTACAGTGCCCTAAGTTCAGAGTGGGTGATTGGAATGAGTGGATTGAAACATTTAATGCTTTCGCACTAATAAAAGCCTGGAATGATGCCCAAAAATTGGTAGCGTTGCAATTTTATTTAGAGGGGCCGGCGAGACAAACATTCAAAAGTTTGTCGGACCTACAGCGAGTAGATTGGAATACAGCCTGCGGTGCATTACGTGGCATTTTCGTGGCCGACGAAGAAGACAATGAGGCTCGTTTTCAAAGTCGTCGGCAAGAGGAGGGTGAAACCTTGGCCATGTTCGCAGCCGCGCTAAGAATGTTAGGTGGTCGTGCGTTTCCGGAAGCGGGTGCAGCCATGCTAGAGAAGCTGCTGGTACGACAGTTCTTGCGTGGTATTGACACACAGCTAGCGGTAGAAGCCGCACGACAGAACCCCCAGACTCTGAATGCGGCGGTTGCTGATGCACAAGTAGCGTTGCAGGTAAGGCGAACGCTGTTGGATATCCGCAAAAATGAAAAAGAAAACGCCGAGGCTAAACAAGTGCTGCCGACGGTGCTGAGCTCAGCAGAGAGAGACACGGAAATTAAAGAATTACGGCAGCAGGTACAAGAACTAACACTAGCTGTTAATGAGTTGGTGCAGGCAAGGCGCCCCGTGTCAGAGGGACAGAATCAAACTGTACGAAGTGTGCGCTGGCATTCGCCATCTCCTACTCGCGCGGGACCGTCACGGTACAATCCGAAAAACGAACCGCCTAAAATGTCAGACAGATTCCGCGGCCGATGTTACGTGTGTAACAAGACGGGACATCTTCGGCGCGATTGTCCGAACGTATCGCGATCGGGAAAAGAATAAGGTCATCAGATCGTCCCAGTCTGATGTCCATACGAGAAACGGGACTACCAAGCGATGCTGCATTAATTCGTGTGCGAGGTACTATAAATAAAGAAACAGTGACGTGCTTACTGGATTCTGGTGCGTCGCGATGTTTTATTCGTCAGGACATTTGGAATCGAATCGGTAACGGGAAATTGCGACCGAGTGATGCGAAAGTATTACGCGCCGACGCAAGTCCAATGAACATAGTTGGACTGTGCGAAGTACTAGTCGATATAGGCGGCGTCAAAAAGACAATTGAAGCGAGCGTGTGCAGCGATTTGATCGACGAGTGTATACTTGGTTGCAATTTCATGCGTGAACAGCATATTGTGATTAAACCAGCAGAGAGTCACATAATAATCAAAGGACGCCGGGTAGATGAACATCCGATTTTACCAGCCGCGGCTGTGCTGTGTGAAACACTGGTAGTCCCGAGTCGTTCGGAGATGATAGGCCATATTCGGGTTGCAGGTGAGGGCACAACGTTGCCGCGCGTAGTGGAGACATCAGCACGTTTATGGGATAAATTCGGGTGCATGTTAGGGCGAAGTTTAGTTATCGGTGCCGAGGGAACGGTATTATTACGAAACCCGTCGACTGAACCAGTAACACTTAGGAAAAACACCTGTATCGGGGTGGTATCGGCGTGCTCGTTAGCGGAGAAGGAGTCTGCTACATCAACCATGGCTCATCAAGAGTTTGACTGGAGCGAGGCGGCCTGCCACTTAACAGCGCAAGAATTGAAAAAGGCTAAAGAATGTATCGATAAGTATGGAGGCACCGTAGCGAGAGGGAAAAACGATACGGGCCGAACTGATGTGTTGTATCACTGTATCGATACAGGTGATTCTAAGCCTATCCGTCAAGCGCCACGGCGGCTCCCACTGGCCAGAAGAGAAGAAGCTCAACAAGAAATTGATCGTATGCTGGAAGCAGGTGTAATCAGTCCGTCAAAGTCACCATGGTGTTTCCCGGCAGTATTGATCCGAAAGAAAGACGGTACCATGCGTTTCTGTATAGACTTTAGAAAGCTCAACTCTGTTACGGTTCGCGATAGTTATCCGCTCCCGCGTATTGACAGTGTTCTTGACTCGCTTTCCGGGGCATGTTTGTTTACTGCACTGGATTTACAATCGGGATATTGGCAGTGCGAAGTCCAACAGGAAGACCGTCAGAAGACTGCTTTTTCTATTGGCTCCGGATTATTTGAGTTTAATGTACTTCCGTTCGGTGTGTGTAATGGTCCGTCAACGTTCCAGAGACTTATGGACCTCGTGCTAGATGGATTAAACTGGGAAAGTGCCCTGGTATATCTAGACGATGTTATTATTTTTGGAAGGACCTTTGACGAACATATACAGCGCCTTTCTGCCGTGTTGAATCGACTGCAGGCTGCCGGGTTAAAAGTTAATCCGAAGAAATGCCGCTTATTTCATCGGCAGGTTGAATTTCTGGGACACATCGTGGGGCGAGAGGGCATTGCCACCGATCCAAAAAAGGTGCAAGCCGTAATCGATTGGCCCATTCCCAACAATTTAACGGAACTACGAGCGTTTCTTGGATTGACATCTTATTATCGCCGGTTTGTACCCGGTTTCGCTTCGTTGGCTCACCCTCTACATCAATTACTAAATAAAGGGGAGCGCTATCATTGGAATGAAGATTGCGATACTGCTTTTCGTAAACTGAAGCACTGTTTGACTACCGCGCCGATTCTGACTTATCCGGATGTCAATAAGCCGTTCATTATCGACGTAGATGCCAGTAATTTTGGAATTGGCGGAGTAATAAGTCAAGTTCACAACGGCACGGAGCGAGTTGTAGCGTATTACAGTCGATCGCTGACTAAGGCTGAACGCCGATATTGTGTTACGCGACGCGAATTGCTGGCACTGGTAGCTGTATGTCGCCATTTTAAAGCCTACCTACTCGGAAACAAATTTGTAGCACGTACAGACCACAATTGCTTAAAATGGCTACAGGGTTTCCGCGAACCCGAAGGCCAAGTGGCCCGTTGGCTGGAAATGCTGGCTGAATACGACATCGTGGTGGAACACAGGCCAGGTAGTAAACACGGCAATGCCGATGGCCTATCTCGACAACCATGTACTCAATGCGGGTTTGAAAAGGGCGTGTTGGTGAACCGGTTCTCTGAGGCGCGGGACTGTACAGAGTCGAACACGAATACTAAAGATCTAGTATTGGCGAGTGCGTCGACCGCGGATGCTCCAAGCTTGGTCAGTGTGGACGGTATCGCTGAAAAACAATTAGAGGATGAATGCTGTAAGGCGGTGATTGGTTTGTTGCGCGGAGAAGTGACTGATGAAAAACAATTATCAAAAAGTGCTCAAAAACTACTTGTTCTGAAACCAGAATTAGTGCGCGACACTCTATGCTTAGTGGACAATTCAGGTACTCACCCCGATTATCGTGTCGTGGTGCCACGGTCAATGATTTCGGAAATAATATCGTCATATCACGATAACGCTGCTACGGGAGCACATCTCGGCATAACTCGTACAATAGCAAAATTACGCGAACGTTTCTTTTGGCTAAATATGCAGCGAGACATAACTGAACACTGTAAGAAATGTGAGGACTGTAACAGACGAAAGTCACCATCGCGTCGAGCGAGATCGCCAATGCGAATCGACACGGTATCGCGCCCTCTGGAGCGAGTGGCTGTTGACATTCTTGGGCCCCTACCCACTACTACGCGAGGAAATAAGTACATTATGGTTATTGGGGACTATTTTAGCAAGTGGGTAGAAGCGTACCCTTTACCCAACCAAACCGCCGAGACGGTAGCACGCGTATTGGTTGATGAGTTTATATGTCGATTTGGAGCCCCCGAAATACTACACACTGATCAAGGTAGACAATTTGAGTCTCAGCTGTGGCAAGAATTATGCGTCATGTTAGATATAAAGAAAACAAGGACAACTCCGTTCAGACCTCAATCAGACGGACAAGTGGAACGATTTAATCGAACCTTACTGGATATGTTAAGTCATTGGGCGGGTGAAAATCAGAAAAGCTGGGACCAGAAATTACCACAAGTCATGCTTGCCTATCGGAGTAGTAAACACGAAAGTACCAAATACTCGCCGTTCGTCCTCATGTTTGGACGAGAAATTCGATTACCACTTGATGCGCAGTATGGCCTTCCTCCTGATACACCGTGCAGGTCGGACCAGGAATACCTACGTCAACTCAGAACTTCGTTAGATGAGTCTCATCGGGCGGCCCGGGAGCACTTAAATGCCGCCCATAAGCGTCAGAAAAATTATCACGATAGACGCGCGAAAGTGACAACCTATCGCGTTGGAGACGTGGTGTGGTTGCACCAACTTACTCCTCACGCCGGTCAGAGTCCGAAACTGCACCGTCCCTGGACGGGTCCCTATCGTATTGTCAAGGATATAGGGATGGATACGTTCCGGGTGCAACACTGTGCGTTGCGGCATAAACGCCAAGTGGTACATCAGGACCGATTAAAGCCTTGTTCCCATATACCATCCCCAGATGTGGCAAGACTAGAGGAACGTGCAAAACGACGGCCAGGACGTCCGAAAAAGACAAAGCCTTCTGCAGCACTTGACGGAAGACAGGACTGCTTGACAGAGATTCAAGGAAACCTTTTTGACGCTCCTAAGGATTATGCGTTAGCCCACTGTGTAGCGGCTGACTTCAACATGGGCAAGGGCATCGCGTTACAATTCCGCAATCGTTATGGATGCCAAACGCAGTTGAGGGCACAACAGGTTGGAGTCGGTGGCGTAGCTCATATTTTAGTGGCTAATCGTTCCATATTTTACCTAGTGACAAAGGAACGAAGTGGCCAGCTTCCATCGTACTCGTCCCTCCGTCGTAGTCTATATGCGTTACGTGAGCGAGCTGAGGAGCTCGGGATAAGAAAAATAGCTATGCCAATGATCGGGTGTGGTCTAGACGAAATGGACGAAGACACAGTTAAAGAACTAATCAGAGAGGTATTTAATAAATCTGATATATACATCCGGATCTACAAACATTCGGCTCTAAACGTAGGTATTCGTGATCCACGACATAACTACTGTGCGGAAAGCCGAACCTTTCGGTCTCAACGACGAGACTATTCGTGGCCAACGCCGTATTCCTCCCCAACTTATCCGGAAGTACAAAGTCCCGTACAAAATCTAGCCGCGGACGATAACCTAACTTTCAATACACCCATATTCTCGCCAGAGGAAGACACGGCACGATCTAGTGACGACGAAACAAACACCGCTGAAACTGTCTTAACTCCTGTTCCATCGCCTGTACCTATGAATGATACAAATTTAGAAGAAACAGACGCTGACGCGAGAGCGAACAACATTGGCCAACTTGATAATACGGATGCAGGGGCTGCTGAAGCGCCCGAACCGGCTGGTAGAGATAGTTCAGAAGAGAGATGGCCCACTTATATTCCAAATGAACTCGATGCCACGTCAAGTCCGCCGGGCGCATTAATTACGGACGGCGGCCGTCGTTTACCCTCACGGAGTGCCCGTGAGCTAGCCAGGGCCCGGATTTTCCAGAGCTTCCAGGAGGAAGCATCAGCTACGGAGGGAGAAGTGTAACAAAGTACGGCCCTGTCCTATGCGCGTGGGCCGCGAGGTGCGGAGATAAGAGGGGATACTCTTGATATCTCCGCGCAACAGCCAGTTGAGATCCGACCGTGTTACTGTTCAGTGTTATAGTTTTTGTGCGGTCTGTGACCGGTGAATGTTTATGTGCGTCGGCAGAGCAACAGCGAAACAAGAACGAGTACTATTGCAAGCCTCCATTCGGGACGCTACATTATATTCATTTAAAATGTACATACAGAATATTACTAAAACGTGATAATTGTATTATATATAGCGAAATACATTTAGTAATAAAATTTATCACTATAAATTTATAAACATAGTATAGAATGATTATATTAAAAACTATTTTATTTTTTTAAGCGTACAACGCGAAATTTTTAGCAAGTTCTTATAAGATTTGCTTGTAAGTTGTGAATAAAAACAAGATTAAAAGCATATGGGAAAATTCATATATAGCAAAATACATACATACACAAACACGCCATGTACCCAAAAAGGTGTGGCACAAACTCTTTTCGTTTTCATCATCCCGAAATCAGTCGCCTCCAAACATTCCTATTAAAACAAGCAACTTTCGCTTCTTCCACATTCATAATTCCTCTCATACATGCTCTTTTATCCCTACTACTTGGAATCTTTCGCTCCCGCAAGCCACCCTTTCAATCATACCACTATAACTACTCATCGGACGTCCACGCAAACGTATACCATTAAAATCATTCAAAAAAATATTTTTAACCAAACGCTCATTAGACATTCGCTCAACATGTCCGAACCATCTTAACTGACTAACACCAACTTTTGCTACAACATTTTTTTCAATTTCACACACATCTAATCTATTTCGTACCCGATCTCTCCTATTTACACCACATACCCCACGTAAAAATCTCATTTCCACAGCAGTTATTTTCCGTTTATGCTTTTGCAACCAAACCCAACATTCACTACCCTATACATCAACGTAGGCACCACTACTGCATTGTATACACTCAAACAGGCTTCTTTAGAAACATTTACATTCCTAGCAAAAGTTCCCAAAGCACCCAAAGTACCTTACAAGCAGCATTTACTCTCCTTTCAATTTCACGATCAAAACGGTAATCTCTAGACAACAAAGTACCCATATACACAAATTCATCTACCTGCTATAAACGTGCACCATCAATACATTACATTCAGTTGTCAAGTCACCCTTCTCAAAAACTAAAACTTTGCACTTATCAACATTTAACACATGATTCATAAACATAAACATAAACTATACAATACATTTGTTAATTAGAATTTTAATTTGAATTTATGTATTTTTCGCTAACAGTATTAGTTACATCAATGTAAAAACATTATTGTATTTATTAGTCATATAAATAATTTGCTTTCTATAATTCGTACGATAATGTAATTTAATTTCAATACTTGAACTATTTTAGTGTGTTTGCCCTATCACTACTCATTCGGATGAACTAAGGCATATTGCTTGATGCTCATACCGTAAATTACATCCTTTTGAGTAATAGACAAAATAATTCAAAAATAATTCTATACTTACAGCATATTTAACTGCAGCAGTAAACCATAAGATCAGACCCAGTGTCGACAAATTGGAACTGTTCCAAAGTATTACACTTAAGGGATTAAAATCATCATTGTGTTCCATTGTTATTAGCATATATAGTGACGACGAAAACATTGAAACACAAGTTGCAGTACAATAAAACACCATTATTTGCATAATATTATTTAGCAATTCACATTGCGTACATAAATCTCCATGAAAATCAATTAATATTTTTAATACAATCTTAATATTCTCACGATAACGCAATTGATTTGTATCTGTTTGTAAAAATAATCCATTTGTGTTTAATATTTCAATTATATCGTTTAATTTAGCGTTGATTAATTCAAACTTTTGTTTTATATCAAAGAATAGTGTGAATAAAAATGTCTGTATTGTAATATTAGAAAAAACTAAAGTTAAAAAACAAAATATTATATTGTTGTCCACTTTTTTTGTAAGAATATGATATGAACATCCAATAACATATTCCAAGACAAAAATTGAAAAAATTATTATCGAAAATTTCCTTGTTCTATTGTAATCAACAGTCATATTTAATTTCAATATTATTTCATCAAATTTATTCATATTTGTCAATATTATGCGAATATTCTTTTTATAAACATTAAATATAATATATTTTGACATATGTCCCAAAAGAATGGTGACTATTAATTCACCAAATAAAAATTTATCCACTGTTTCAAAATCAGAAATTTTTGCGCCATAATGATTAAGATAATTGTTCAGATATTGTAGATAAATATACCATGTAATAGTTACTAAAAATATTTTCCATATATAAAGAAATAATTTGTGTTTTATTATAATTTTCTTATTGTCGAGTGCATATTTAATATCGTAGGATAGAGTACCAAACAATTTACAAAGTATTAATAAAAATTTGATTGCAGATAAAAAATGTTTCACAGACATTTTACCGGTACGTTTGTTATACTAATGTATGTGATAAAAGTATTACAAATATTATATTAGATTAATAAAAATATTGATAAATAAAATACCTATTGAATAAATTATATTTATTCAAAAAGTCAACAGATAATATTATTAGTATTATACATAATATATTAGTAATAAAATTTGTAACTATTTTATAAAAATAGTACAGAATGATTAATTTATCAATGATTAGAATAAATCTTTGTTTTTACATTATAGAATAATGTAAATAAAATCATCAACAGTATCACGAGTAACATATGCAATACCAAAAATTAAAAAAAAACAAAAATTCCAAATTTCCTAGTTTTATTGTAATGAAAATTTACATTTCATTTGTTAAAAAACTTTAAGTAAATATCAATTCTGTTCACTACTTAAAAACCAGATTTTAGAACCGTTATTTTTTCGTTCCGGTTGAATTAAAAATATATCGGTTTTTGTTCCGGCAAAAATAACGGTTGTTGGCGGTTTTCGGGTCAGTTGCAATTTTCTTATTGCCAAGTGAATATTTAATATCGTAGAGTATAGTACCAAAAAATTTACAAAATTTTAACAAAAATTTGACTGCAGATAAGAAGTTTTCAACAGGCATTTTACAAGTCTTCTATTATACTCTTGTATATTATGCGAATGTTAACATATTATATTGATTAGTAAAAGTCATACATTTAATTCAAGAATATCAATTACATTATATTCATTTGAAAAGTACATACAGAGAATTATTAAAACGTGATAATTGTATTATATATAGCGAAATACATTTAGTAATAAAATTTATCACTATAAATTTATAAACATAGTAAACATATTAAAAGCTATTTTATTTTATTAAATGAACAACGCGAAATTTTTAGCAAGTTCTTATAAGATTTGCTTATAAGTTGTGAATAAAAACAAGATTAAAAGCATATGGGAAAATTCATATATAGCAAAATGCACAATCACACCATGTACCTAAAAGAGTGTGGCACAAACTCTTTTCGTCATCCCGAAATCAGTCGCCTCCAAACATTCCTAGCCAAACAAGCAACTTTCGGTTCATCCACATTCATAATTCCTCTCATACATGCTCTTTTATTCCTACTACTTAGAACCTTTCGCTCACGCAAAACACTCTCAATCATACCACTCCAACTACTAATCGGACGTCCACGCAAACGTATACCATCAAAATCATTCAAATAAATCTTTTTAACCAAACGTTCATTAGACATTCGCTCAACATGTCCGAACCATCTTAACTAACACGGCAACTTTTGCTACAACATTTTTTTCAATTTCACACTCATCATTCACTAATCTATTTCGTACCAGATCTCTTATATTTCCCCATATACCCCACGTAAAAATCTCATTTCCACAGCAGTCATTTTCCGTTTATGCTTTTGCAACCAAACCAACATTCACTACCATACATCAACGTAGGCACCAAAACTGCATTGTATACACTCAAACAGGCTTCTTTGGAAACATTTACATTCCTAGCAAAAGTTCCCAAAGCACCCAAAGTACCTTACAACCAGCATTTACTCTCCTTTCAATTTCACGATCAAAACGGCCATCTCTAGACAACAAACTACCCAAATACACAAATTCGCCTACCTGCTCTAAACGTGCACCATCAATATATACATTACATTCAGTTGTCAAGTCACCCTTCTCAAAAACTAAAAATTTGCACTTATCAACATTTAACACAAGATTCATAAACATAAACATAAACTATACAATATATTTGTTAATTAGAATTTTAATTTGAATTTATGTATTTTTCGCTAACAGTATTAGTTACATCAATGTAAAAACATTATTGTATTTATTAGTCATATAAATAATTTGCTTTCTATAATTCGTACGATAATGTAATTTAATTTCAATACTTGAACTATTTTAGTGTGTTTGCCCTATCACTACTCATTCGGATGAACTAAGGCATATTGCTTGATGCTCATACCGTAAATTACATCCTTTTGAGTAATAGACAAAATAATTCAAAAATAATTCTATACTTACAGCATATTTAACTGCAGCAGTAAACCATAAGATCAGACCCAGTGTCGACAAATTGGAACTGTTCCAAAGTATTACACTTAAGGGATTAAAATCATCATTGTGTTCCATTGTTATTAGCATATATAGTGACCACGAAAACATTAAAAAACAAATTGCAATACAATAAAACACCATTATTTGCATAATATTATTTAGCAATTCACACTGCGTACATAAATCTCCATGAAAATCAATTAACATTTTTAATATAATCTTTATATTCTCACGATAACGCAATTGATTTGTATCTGTTTGTAAAAATGATCCATTTGTATTTAATATTTCAATTATATCGTTTAATTTACCGTTGATCAATTCAAACTTTTGTTTTATATCAAAGAATAGTGTGAATAAAAATGTCTGTATTGTAATATTAGAAAAAACTAGAGATAAAAAACAAAATATTATATTGTTGTCCATTTTATTTGTAAGAATACGATATGAACATCTAATAACATATTCCAAAACAAGAATTGAAAAAAGTATTATCGCAAATTTCCTTGTTCTATTGTATGCAACAGTGATATTTAATTTCAATATTATTTCATCAAATTTATTCATATTTGTCAATATAATGCGAATATTCTTTTTATAAACATCAAATATAATATATTTCCACATATGTCCCAAAAGAATGGTGACTATTAATTCGATATATAAAAATTTATCTACTGATTCAAAATCAGAAATTTTTACGCCATAATGATTAAGATAATTGTTCACATATTGTAGATAAATGTACCATGTAATGGTTACTAGAAATATTTTCCATATATAAAGAAATAATTTGTGTTTTATTATAATTTTCTTATTGCCAAGTGCATATTTAATATCGTAAGATAAAGTACCAAAAAATTTACAAAGTATTAATAAAAATTTGATTGCAGACAAAAAATGTTTCACAGTCATTTTACCGGTACGTTTGTTATACTAATATATATGATAAAAGTATTACAAATATTATATTAGATTAATAAAAATATTGATGAATAAAATACCTATTGAATAAATTATATTTATTCAAAAAGTCAGTAGATAATATTATTAGTATTATACATAATATATTAGTAATAAAATTTGTAACGATTTTATAAAAATGGTACAGAATGATTAATTTATCATTGATTAGAATAAATCTTTGTTTTGCATTATAGAATAATGTAAATAAAATCATCAACAGTATCACGAGTAACATATACAACAGCAAAAATTAACAATAAACAAAAATTCCAAATTTCCTAGTTTTATTGTAATGAAAAGTTACATCTAATTTGTTAAAAAATTTTATTAATGTTTTTATTTGCATTAAAAACTTATTTTCAACCATAATTTAGATTATTTTATTCTTACTTTTATAATAAGCATATTACATAAATTTTACTTTACTGTTAAAACCTATGTAAAATTACATAAATTTAAAACATATTTTTTACAGTGTATAGAAAATATAATAATGTTATTATAAAATAAACTACGTATGACATGAGAATAAAAATAATATAACTATTAAATAAATATCTTTTATTCGACAATACATTGTAAAAAATATATCTTAAACTTATTAAATTTTACATAGGTTTTAACAGTAATCTTTGTAATTTTACTGTAATAATTTACATAATATTATATTTTTTTATGAAAAATTACACTCACAAAACATGTAAAATTACATAAATTTAGTACAATAAGCAAGATTACAATCAGGGTGATGGCGATTCGCTATCAAAATCACATGTGCATGCTTGATGCATAAAAGAGAGTTAAGGCGATTTTAGACGGCAATAAATTGTAAATAGTTTATGAATAAATATTTGAAATAAATCATTAATAAATATTTGGAATTAATTTGCGAGAACATGCGCTTTTATGTCATCTACCACTGCTACCAACTGATAGCAATAGATAGCTGGCAATGCCGGTTATTTGCTATCAGTTGTTAGATTATATGAATGAGGATGTCCTCATAAATCAATCTTAAATATTGATTCATAATTTATTTCAAACATTTAATAGCGCAGCCAAAATTTTGTCTGGGTAGGGGGGGAAAGGGAGCAAGAATTTCACCTTGGAGAAGCAAAAAAAAAGCAAAACGGTCGTCACTTTCAGGCAATACTACTGTTTTCAAACTATAATTTTTTTGGGGACGGGACAATATGCAAGAAAATTTCATATAAACAGTATTATATCGAAAAGGTACGATTTAGACAATCTATCTCTAAATTTAAATATAAAAAACTCCTCAAGATATAAATTTATTTTAATAATAATTAAACATTACAAAATAAAAATAAAACTAGACGAATAAAAATTATGTTTATTTTGCTAGCCTTGGTGGTGAGGGGGGCGAGGTCCGTCGGGCACCCCCCTTGACTGCGCCACTGCAAACATTTATTTATAAATTATTACCGTTTTACTGGAGCCTTTAGACCTCTATATCTGTGTATAATTTATTCTGCGGTAATCGAATAAAATGTTAGTATACTTACAGCTTGTTCAATTCCATTTATAGACCACAAAAGCAGACCGAGCATAGATAAATTTACACTATTCCAAAATATGAAACTGCCCAAATTAAAAGTCTGTTTCCTTTCTAACGCTATTACAAAATATAATGTCGTGAGAAATGTAGAAAAACAGTATGTAGTTAATAGTAGAAAAGTTACTTGTATAATGTTATTAAGTAGTCGACAATGCATACATAAATCACCATACAATTTCACTAATATTTTTAACATATTCTTAATATTAATATTATCATGTTTCATATCTGCTTGTAAAAATATCTTGTCTGTGTTTAATGTATCAAATATATTGTGTAATTTATCATTGATCAAAAAGAATCTTTGTTTTACATCAAAAAATAATGTTAGTAAAAATGTTTCTATCGCGATACAAGAGAAAATAAATGTTATAAAACTAAATAATAAAGTTTTTTCCACGGCGTTTAGAAAAACATCAATTATACTACCAACTGCACATCCAGTACCAAAAATGAACAAAAATCTTATTACAAATTTTTGTGTTGCGTGATAGTTAACGGTCATATTTAATTTCGCTAATATTTTATCGAATTTATTCATATTTATGAAAATTGCTTTAATATTCTTTTCATATACATGAAATATAATATAATTCGAAGAAAATCCCAAAAAAACACATGTGAATTGTATGCAATATATAGTTTTATCCACCGTTTCAAATTTATTTCTATTTACACCATGATAACTCATATAATCATCTTGATATTTTAGATGAATGAACCAAGAAAACGTTAGTAAAAATATTTTCCATAGATAAAGATACAAATTGTGTTCTATTGTAATTGTTTTATTGCGATATGAATATTTAATATTGTATGATAAGGTTCCGAAAATTTTACAAAATATCAGTAAAATTTGTATGGCTGAGAAAAAATTCTTTACACCCATTTTACAAGTAATTCTCTTGTACTAATTTCTTGTAATGAAAATGTTGAAATATCCGAAAATGTATTAATGTAATTTAATTATAGTAATAGAAATTGTGTATATATAATAAGAATGATATTAAATAAATTATATTTGTTTTTAAAAAAGTTCTATTGTATATAAGTAATCATTGAAAGCTTTCAATTTTATTTTATTTCATTTATTATCAACTATTTACTATTTTTATTTTATGACCATTGCATTTTATACACATACAAATAAACTAATTCATTTCTCAATTAGTAAAATTTACAATCCATATAATATGCCAGAAGAAGTTACAGTAATTTTAAACTGATCAACTACATTATTGTTATTCATCATACTTTATTCGTCCCTGATGAAGCCTACAATTGTTAGGAGAAAATTTGTAATATAATAATAAATTGATGTATACATTAATGCAGCGGTTCTTAACCTTTTATTAGTCGCGGCCCCCTTAAAATCCGAAATTATATTCGCGGCCCCCTTAAAATCCTAAAATACTAAATACAATATTTTTATGTGCAGTGTTCAGCAATATCATAGTAACATTTTTGAATAAAGTGTGTCCGCAAACACTTTTTGAAGATTTTGAAATTATCTATGTCTTTAATTGATTGAGGAAGCGAATTAAAAGCAGGCAGAAAATTCATGAGAAATGCAATGAACAAAAAATGCTTTATCAGATTGTCAGTAATAACATATTTCTTGAAAAATAGGTATATTTGCAAATGAAAGTATACTTGCTATACTATAAAAATTGTAAACCTAGACTTTAGTTTAACCATGTTTACGAATATTGAAATGTCATTAAATTCATCTGTCACTTACATATGTATCACTTAAAAAAACTAGTAACATTTTTTTTTTTATTTGTAAAGATATACATATACTGTCCGCGGCCCCACATATACTGTCCGCGGCCCCACATATACTGTCCGCGGCCCCACACATACTGTCCGCGCCCCCCCAGGGGGCCGCGGACCCCCTGTTAAGAATCCCTGCATTAATGTTATTGTAACTCAATCAAACCTTTGCCGATATCCTTTATCAAATCTTGAATATTTACACGGCAGTTACACTTACTTAATATGTATATATATATATATATATATATATATATATATATATATATATATATATATATATATATATATACATATATATATATATATATATATGTATATATTGTTAGAAATAGTTTTTAGATTGTATACATGAAATATAGTTTGTAAGTTTGTAAGATTGATGTACCTATTTAGCTAATGCTAATAAATAAACCATATTATTATTACAAAAATATCAATGAACAATAAAATGTGTGAAAAAGTGCAAGAAATACAATGTATACATGCGAGGGTGGTCACATGGTCAGAAATAAATTGTATATTCGACCAAAGAAACATTAATTCCCACAAATCACATAACAAAAACAAATGTAAATAATATATACATATACGTGCTATTTTACAAGTTAGAATGCTTGAAGAGAAAATAGCATATATCACTTGGAAAAGAATATCTGAGTTCAATACAATAAAGACCGCTTTCTGCTCCTCATAATATAATATACCATTTTTGTTATTCAGTATAATTATACTTACATTATTTCTCACCTCGTTCAAACAATACAAATTATATATCATCAAAGAAACAATCGAACAATTCCAAAATGAAAGTTCTACAATTTTATCAAATTTAAAAGAATTAGATATTTTAAAGTACGATGACGTCACAAAACTGATGAAACAAAGTCCTGTATCTGACAATAGTACCAACTGAAAAACACTGTTAATGTTGTTACTATATTTCCACAGCATTTTATAGAAAACTTCAATTTGAAATAACAATTTTCCAAAACCGTCATCTGACAATATATCATTTTGATCACAAATATTTTTCAATTTTGTATTTAATAAAGAATACTTATAACGTATATCGAATAAAAATATATTTAAAAATACATGTATAGTACTAATTCCAAACAAAATTACAAAATATATAAACAACATAAGTAAATCTATAATTTTGAAATCGACTGAATTAAAACTTAAAAAAAATTTTATTAGTGATATACTAGAAAAAATAATTAATATTTTTAATTGATATTGAAATAATATTTTATAATTTATGTGTAAATCAAAATTGTGTAAGATTTTATCTATTTTAGAAATAGTGATTAAAATTTTCTTGATTTTTCGTTGAAATATATCAAATGTTAATATATTCGCGAAAAATCCGAAATATGTAATTATATATTGTAATGATATTGCAAAATTATCTGTAGTATCAAATTTATATTCATCTTTAAAATCAGGAATGTCAAGAAAACTAGAAATACTAAATATTAACTGAATTGCTATTAGAATTTTCCACACACAAACTATTGTATTATATTGTAAGATAATTGAATTATGACTGTATTTAATGTCGTAGGAAAGAATTCCAAAAATTTTTCCCAAAAAACACAAAGGTTTGATGGTTGAAAAAAAATCGTTATTGTTATTCATTATAAGATGCTATTCGAATGCCTAAAATTGATTAAACACGTCTACTGTTTATGAGTAATAAAATACAAGTATTTTCCGTTTTTAATTTCAATATTATTATTAAAAAAACTAATCTATATTTTTTCTTTAATGTACTAATAATATTATTAATATTAAACATATGGACAATACATGTGTTTGCTTTCTATTGTTATTATGAAAATCAATGAAAAAGCAATTACCGCCGATATAAAATTGAAATAGTTATTTATTTATTACAATCCAATGTCCTACAGGCATCAACCTAACTGGAGGACAAGGAACAAACACAAAAATTAAAAAAGAGAAAAAAAAAACAAAATACAAAATACAAAAATCACACAATGTCATACAAATTAACTAAAAATTAAATGTACAAAATAGTAATAATAGTGAAAATATAATTACAATATACAATAAAATTTACAAGTTACGGTAAAAATTTTTGTCTCGACGAAGAGAAAATATCAGAATGCGAAAAATGCACATTCTATGAATTGGGGAAATTAAAAAAGAATTAGTACGGAGTTTGGGGATTATGATACATATGTGTATTTTTCAATATCTGAAAAAACATTCACATACTCCTTACTTATTATTATGTATTGTATGTGCCCCACGTTTTTTCTGTATAGGGTTATAAATCTGTATGGAACCAGAAGAAATTATTTTATACTTTTTAGTCCGTGTTAAAAACGTGGTATATTAAAAAATGTTTTTTTTTATTATTTAAATAATTATTTTCTGCTTTTTAGTCTTGCTTAACTTTAACCTAATTAATTCATTATATTTATAATTTAATAATTATAATTAATTAAGTTAATTAATTACCTTAAATTTAATATTTCTAATATTATTAATTAATTAGTTATGAGCTATGTTTAGTTTAAAGTCTCTAGCTCACCGGAAAGTTAGTTTAAAATCGATTGTAAAATTTGTAGCGAACAGAAAAATAAACAGAGAGAGACAAGAAAGCGACTTAATAAAAACGTGTTAAAAATCAATTTAATGAATAATTGATAATTCTCATTTCACTAATCACATTTATTCTTCATAATTTATAAATTAATAAATTAATAAATTACAGTAAGAAATTATAGAAATAATATTTTTCAAAGTTTCATTAATACATTTTCGTTAAAATGTACAACAACAAAAATTTATATAAAACATTAAAACCAGTTTTATTATTTTGCAAAATTTTAGGCATATTTTCATTCGAAATTCAACAATCGTATACAACTTCAAAAATTATTCTCAAATATAGAATAGTTTTAATAAGTTGGAAATTAATAAAAATAACATTTTGCTTATATACAATGCACAAATATATTTACATATTTTATATTACATCGGAAAATACGGCTTATCGGAAAAATTCTCATTTTGAAATTATCGACTATATCACGTATACTTTACAATTTATTTTAAATAATTTACAATTTATATCTTACGGAATTGTATTTGAAATATATTGGAAAAGAATTTTGAAAATATTTGCATACACCGATAAAATGGATGAAATATTCGAAAAATTAAATATGAAATTCGATTATACATTACTGTTAAGATATGAATATAAAATGATCTTTTTAATGATTTTAACAACAGTAATGTGCTGTATATCTGATTTAATTACAATGAATTCAAAATCTACTAATGCGTTTATAATTTTAACATATATTTTAGTGTATTTTACTATAAATATATCTCAATGTTTTTTATATATTTTAATACATAATATAAATATTCGTTTTTCAATAATACAAAATTTTTTAAAGAACAATTTAAAAGAGTGTTACGAAATAACAAATGATAATTGTAAATACGCAGAAAAAAGTTTAATGAATGTTATGGATTTTGTAGTAATATCCTATAAATACAGTAAAAATATTAATCATGTATTTTCATTGATATTCTTAAGTAATATATGTTCATTTTTCATAGTATTTATTAATATATTATATTTGATAATATCAGATATTATAGCACATAATATAAAAACGTTTGTAGCTTTACTATTATGGGATATAATGAATTATACCTCAATTATTTTCATATATTATTTGTCTACAGTATGCAACAATGTAAGTATTACGTTTAAATTAAATCGTGAATCAATTTTATAATATATTTTTGTAACCCATTGTGTTAAAATGTAAAAACATTTGCATATGTTAATATTACAAGGCGTATTTTCTTTTTACAAGATATTAATATTATTTATTAAATTATTATAACTGTACATATTATTACTGAATAATTAATAAGTTAACTAGGAAACCCTTAAAGAGTCACGTTTGAAGTCGAAAATAGTAATTAAACATAAATATAATAAAAATAAATAAATAAACAAATAATAATAATAATAATAAAATATCAATTGCACTATTATATATTACTCAAAAGCAACACTTCTCTCATCAGTGATGTACATAACTTCACACAGCTGTCATTTGACATTTGCATTATAAACAAAAAAATTTATATTTTTGAGAAGCAAGATAAAATCGTAGAAAGATGAAACTTGCTAATTCTCAAATTGATAAACATTTAATAATTAGAGAGATTAAATATAAAAATAATTAAATAAAGTAATTAATACATTTTTGATTTGTTTTTTAATAAAATAAATGTATTTTTCAGAGCAACAAATACAATAACATCATAAATGACATAAAATATAATAAATATTTTACAAAAGAAATAGCCGAAAATATTTCTATTTATTTACTTCGATTGAAAACACAAAAAATCACTTTTAGTTTATGTCAAATTGTTAATATTGACAATACCTTATTGTACACTGTAAGTTTATTATTAGCATATTGTCAAATTTACAATTATTTCTTTTCGATGCAAAATTCATATAAAATTATGTTGATTTCAGATGACTGCAAAGGCTGTTACGTATATTATAATATTGTATCAATTTAAATTTCCTAAATAAATATTTTATATTAAGTATTTCTTATACCTTCATGCAAATATATTTATTAGTTGTGCTGTGATGTACATCAAAATGTAGTTTTTTTTTTAAATTTAAATTAAGATTCAACCGAAGCTATGATTTTCTGTAAAATGTATTATTTTATACTATTTTTACCGACCGTCATATCATAAGGAAAGTATTGTAATTATATCAAATTTAATATATCGAGATTTTTTACAGATAAGCACGAAATAATAATAATAAAATAAAATAATTTCCCTTAATCCACAAAATAATTTAAAAAAGCTAAATACGTATTTTGCAAGCTAAGCTTTCAGCTAAAGTCCTAACTTCTGAACTGATTTTGTTTTCCGCATTTTTTTAAAATCAATATTAGTTACATTAATCATATGTCTGTTATATTTTCAATGAGATAAATATTAAATATATATTTATTTGCAGTGGTCGTTAACAAAGGATCAGCAAAAAGTCAATATAATCTTCCGTGACAAAGCTAACGTAAAAGTTAAATGGGTCTGGGTCCTTAAAATATACCATAAATAAGTTAATTACACTAACAAATTTTAGAATTAAATAAAAATTATTTATAAACTTATACAAATAAGTACTGCATTTAATTTTTTATATTTTAAGACTTTAGAATAGTATTTTCATATTTAGTAGTTTAGAAATATTTTAATGTTATTGTATTAATAAATATTTTTAAGACAATTTTTTTTATATTCATTATAAAATATCATTTTTAATTTTAATATCATTTTAATTTTATTTATTAAAATAAAAATGTACAATATGTTTACAAATTCAGTCTCATTTTATAATAATACAATATTATATTACATCCAAAATTATTGCTTGTAAATTGGTAACACAATACTTATACTAAACTAAATACATGGAACGCTCCGAAATGTAATTCCGAATCCGATAATACCAAATTTGTCCGGTTTTATATTGTAAAGTTTTTAAAATAAAAGCCTACGAAAAGTTGCTATGACCTTCCAAGATAGTTTGTAGTACATTGTACAATGTAGTTATAGAAACACTCATTAATTCTATTTTTAATGATATGATGAAAAAAATCATTGTTATAAGATCACAATCACTTTTAGGAGTCCAGAAAACCTAACATTTTAATTAATTTAAATGCTGCAACTGACTCTGAGTTAAATAACGAGACGGTAAATCCTCAATCTATCCAACCACCTACTGAAGGTTTATCTACGCTATTAAGTCGCTTTGCTTTTGAGGCTAGCAGTAATGTTTTTTATAGACAGAACGCGTACCGCCAGGTTATTCTGAATCATCGCCAGCGAGACCTTCTGTCACTGCACATGAGATACGGCCAGATACTTCAACTCATCATACTGAACGTGCACCAGTACATCGTGCTGATAACGCTAATGTCATTCCAAAATGGAATATTTCGTTTAATGGATCTTCCGGAGTAAATCAATTTTTAGAGCGAATTCACGAAGCTGCTCACGCTCATAATTTTTCGTTTTACATATCATCTGAAATGTTGTCCACTTAGATTTAGGATTCATAACACTGTGTGTTGATCCGATGTCTGTTGTATCAACGATAGTAATTGTCGAGATAACGTGGAAAATGGCTGGATAAAGCTATTGAACTCAGTAAATTTTCACGTGTAAATGCTAGTCTAATAATCGGAAAGATCTCATTGCTTCCATCTCGTTTAGAATGTCACAAAATTCAAAAAATATGTGGAATTAGAAATATAATGACAAATGTGTGTGTTTTAAACACATATATTGGCTATAGTTACTTAAATTTTTAGCCAACATACACTTTATTAAATGTTCGAAGTAGTTTGATCGATACGAAGACATCACAAATATCCATGCATCAAGCGGGGATTCCAGCCCGAGCCTGCACAGGTAAAACAAATTTTCAAATACTAATTGAAAATATTTTTTTAAATTATTTTAGTACTGAATTTTGGAAGTTGATCTATTTAAAGTTATGAATTTCGGACATGTATAAGCTACTATTTGTTAATAGTTTAGAACGTATTTATATTATTTTTAGGTTATTATAGACAGATGTCAAAAATATAAATTTGTAATTTTTACAATTAACTTTGTAAGATGATCAAAATATGTAATGAAAACTTTTCTTAAAATAATCTAACTATTCCTTCAGCAAAAATAAGTATACAATCTTTTGTAAAGTATCAAAATATAATTACGTATTGAAATTATTGTAAATTACTGTTTCCAAATTAATTAATTTTATTCTAAAATTAAAACAAATTATTACAAATTCTAACAAGTATATTCTATCTTGAACTCGACAAAGCAAGTTTTGAATCAGCACTAAAAAAATTTATTTATATTTTAAGGTGTACAGGAATAAAACAATGTAATAATTTGAATACATTTATTATGAAAAATAGAAAGGTACAAAAAACTAAGTAATACAAATTAAATCACAATTCAGTCTGCTTGAACAAAAAATACAATTAAAAAAAAACCATTACAAATAATTAAATATTAATCAGATGAGATTATTTTAATATTAGTATAAATGCAAAATAATTTATTCATTCTTTTCCGCCATCTTTAACGAGCTTATGGAGAGACCAGTACGAATTATCGGAATAACCTTTTCTTCAACGGCTCCCAACTTCGGAGCTGAAATGGTAAGAATTCCATCGGAAGACAAATGCGATTGTACAGCGTCGATATTATACTCTTTCGGCACTAAATATCTTCTGGTAAACTGTCGTGAAATGAAGCCATGCTCATCTCGTTTCTCTTCATGCTTGCCTTCAACCACCACGTGGCCGTCCGCCATTTTCACTTTAATTTCATCGGGTGCGAAATGATGCACGTCCAAAACGACTTTGAATTGATTCTTGTCGCATTGTACTGTTGGTCCGGTGTCTTTTGTATTAATTCCCCACGGACGTACATAGAGTTGTTGTCGATAACCATGGATGAGACTCTCTGGAGCAAGGCTGCTTTGAAGGATTCTTGGTTGCTTGTTTTCCAAATCGTTTAACATGCCGTATATATATGAAGAAGTCATTTTATTCACTTTATTTCGCACGAATAGATAAATTTACAAATGCAAAATTTGTTAAGTTAAATGTATGAATCTGTATAAGATGGCTTACGGTTAGCTGCTCACAAATATGTGATCTCGCGGTTAAAAAATCCCCTCTATTTATACTCGGTAACCTACTGACGCATGCGCAGAAATGTTTTAGAACAGTTCTAGAACAGCGTTTTGTTTCCGGCTAATTGCAACCAGCCAATAGGCAACTTGGGTTTGCACATGCGCAATGTACTTCTCTGAATGTTTGACAAGTACCTATATATTCCTGAAAGTTGCTTTGAATATACACTATATAATTTTTTTTGTAACGGAGAAAAAGAATAGAACATTAGAATTAAATGCTCATAAAGTGTTTGTGCGTGTGCGTCGATAGATATTTTTGGAATATTAGTAGCATAGGTGGTGCTGCAGCCACCTCGGTTCTTAATAGCTTTTTGTTTTTCATTACCTTGGTTTCGGGTTTGTAAAGTTCAACTTTCTTCATCTGCTCACAAATGTGCGTAAGCGTTTACGGGAGATTTTGGGGTTATTCCGTTTGGGATGGGGCAAAGGTTTACATTTCTGTATCTCGTATCAGTCAGGATCTCTCTGATTACTTTTGATTTTGCGTTCTGATGTTCGACGAAGAACTGTTCGGCTAAATCGCGGTCTCTCTCTCTTAAATAGTTTTATCTGCCTTTCTAATACATGATTCATTTCCCTATTGAAGGGAGAAATAAGAATGAATGTTGCGTGGTCCGAGCTTTCCGAAATTTCCTAAATAAATATTTTATATTAAGTATTTCTTATTTCTTATACCTTCATGCAAATATAGTTATTAGTTGTACAGTAATGTACATCAAAATGCAGTTTTTTTTTAAATTTAAGTTAAGATTTAACAGAAGTTATGATTTTCTGTAAAATGTATTATTTTATACTATTTTTACCGACCGTCATATCACATATGATAAGGAAAGTATTGTAATTATATCAAATTTAATATATAAAGATTTTTTTACAAATAAGCACGAAATAGATTTAAAGCAAAGTGAATGTAGTATAGAGAAAGAGAATCTATTTGGTGGTATACATGCAATGAGAAAATTCGGATTGTTATAACATTTTATATTCTAGCTACTAAGATAAATAAGTATCTCAATTTGATCAATTTGTTGGTAAGAATCTGTTGATCGGAAGTGGTAATTTACTGATGTCACTTTCATGTGTTTTACGAATATTTCGCAAGAGAGATATATTTCGAAAATATTTATTAAAGAAAAGAAAAAAAGAAAAATTGCGGCCTAATCGAAAATGTCCAGATTGCTTTATCACAAAAAGAAAACAGGATTTAAAAATATTATAACCAAAAACCATTTTTATAAATATATTTATTTAGAAGATTTAAATTGATACAATATTATAATATAGGTGGTAGCATTTGCAATCATCTGAAATAAATATTAATTATATTAATTTTGCATTAAAAAAAAAGTAATTATAAAATTGATAATATTCTGATAATACGTAATAATATATATATATATATATATATATATATATATATATATATATATATATATATATATATACCGTGTATTGACTTGGACCGTCGTACATAGGGATTTAGCATGTAAAATCAGACATGTGCGATTATTTTACAAAAAAAACCTTATAATAAATGTTTTAGGGCACACTTTTCTACATGTAAATCAATTACTAAAATTTTTTTTGGAACCTTCCTAACTTCAAGAATTAGGTCTAAAGTTGTTAAGAAATTGACTGGAAAATGGCAGTAGCCGTGAAATTAGAACAAAAAATCAAACAAATGCTAATCGAATGTTACAATGCCATTTTCAGTCAATTTCTTGACAACTTTAGGGCTAATTCCTGACGTTGGAATGGTTCCAAAAAAAAATTTGTTAATTGATTTACATGTAAAAACGTGTTTCCTAAAACATTTATCCCAAAGTTTTTTTTGTAAAATAATTTGGGAAGCAGGAAATCGCACATGTCTGATTTTACATGCTAAATCCCTATGTACGACGGTCCAAGTCAACACACGGTATATATATATATATATATATATATATATATATAAAAATAATAATAATAATACGTAATATTCTCGTAAACTTACAGTATACAGTAAGGTATTGTCTATATTAACAATTTGACACAAATTAAAGGTAACTTTTTGTTTCTTCAAACGAAAAAGATTAGTAGAAAGGCATTCGGCTATTTCTTTTGTATAATATTTACTATATTTTATATCGTTCATTATGGAACTGCATTTATTGCTCTGAAACCAATTTACTATATTAGAATATTGGTTGAATTTACTCCTACAATTTTATTTCTAAAAATAAATATTAAACTAATTTAAGTTACATCATCAATTCCTGTAATTCCTATAAGGAACAAATTATTATTACACATATTGTTTATTATTGTTATCAAAATTTCAAGTTTTCCCTCAAGACTAAAAATTAACAATTTAAAAATTGAATTTACATTTTTTAAATTATTAATTTTCAGTAAGATAAATTTTAACACACAATTTAATAACATAATAATAATATATCATTGATATTTGGCAATGCTGGTTTCTTTACGTATCATCATTTGGTAAACGTCAATTTTTCGCAGTGCCTATAATAGCTGTATTCTTTTTACCAAAAAATTAACTCAGCTCAGTTGGCAAGTGAAGTGAGGTGAAACGAAGTGAAGTGAGTTGAGTTGCTTTAAAAAGAACAAGATATTCAAACTCTAGCAAGAGAACACGAATAAGTGACAATTTAAAGAATATTTAATTTGAATTAATTGATTACAATACCTGTTTCATAAGTAATTTCGTATGACATTTTTCGCGGCTAACCTTAAAAACAGCAATAACGATATAAACTTAACCCCTACTACTTAACTGAGTATCTCACTTCATTTTGAGATTATTTTGCGGGTGCAGCAGAATCGGCAAGGGGGGAAGGTATCCAACTCAGTTTGTCGTAGCCCAGTTAAGATAAAAAGAATAAGTATTATCTGAGTTGATCTGAGTTTATCTGAAGTGAGCTGAGATCTCAGTAAATTTTAGGTAAAAAGAATACAGCTAATGTGTAAATTGTAAAGCAGGCCTCACACGATCATTCGGAATGATATTCAGACTGAAGATTGACATTCTCATTGAAGGTGAAGGTCAAGACTGATGGACTGATGAATAGATTGACAGATTTCTAAATATTCAATCACGGGAAGTGAAGAGACGACTGACAGTCTGAATGCTTCTTCCAGACGCAAGAAATATTTTAAAGAGTAACCGCTAATCTCTCACAAACTGATATTAAATCTCTCTCTCTCTCATAACTGTATTTATTCTGGATAAATATGGTATCAACATGGTGATCAACGTGTTAAAAAGATTTTCATCCATACGGCAGTAATTTTTATCTAGTCATATAAAACAAAAGTGTCCAAACTACGGCCCGCGGTCCAGACTCGGCCCGGCAGGTAATTTTATCCGGACCGCGAAAGTTTTCGAATTCTGTGGACTGTTTAGTATTGGTGTATCTGTAATTAAGTAACAAGAAAAATTAAAATTCAAGGCTGGGTTAAACTCTATTTTATGGCCAAAACTGAAGTTGGCTGCAGGCTGTCAGCCGCACTTTGCGTAGTGCCAACCTTACAATGATATTATAAATATTATATATTATTATTACATATTAATAATTATAATAATTAATATATAATATTAATAATATATATTTATACATACGGTATGTTTACGCAATTGGTTAACCTATTAACCTAACCTACCCTAAATAGCCAATTGCGTAAACATACCGTATGCATAAATAGCCTCATCCTAATATTTATAATATCATTGTAAGGTTGACACTACGCAAACAGCTAGCTGACAACCTGCAGCCAACTTCAGTTTTGGCCGTAAACTAGAGTTTTACCCAAGGCTGTCTTAGTCATAATGAGATTTTTAAATTGGCATATTCACGTAGCCCACCGCAAATAGATTTAAATCCCAATCTGGCCCTTGCGGCAAAAAGTTTGGACACTCCTGATATAAAGCATTGGTTGCTGAGATCTCAGTTTGTCTCAGTTAATCTCCGACTGTCAGTTTTACTGATAAATGTAGGGACTTCGTGATTGAAGTCAGGAATGACAGTCTGATTGACCGTGTAAGGCACACTTAAACTTTAAAGGCGACCGTAGATAAATAGTATTCAAAATCATCATTTTTAATACTTACATTATTTCTAATGTTATTAAACTCATATAGAATTAACAATACCATCCAAATGTTGGCGATAATCCAGAAGCCAATAGCTAATATAGATTTTAAATGATTTAGTATTCCCGTTAGAGTACAATACATTAAATTCACAACTAATAAGAATGTGAAACTTGTACTTGTAAACAACATAATTTGAAATATACTATTGATATTTTCACAATATTCTTTTAAAATATTGTACAAACTCATCGTTTTTCTTATTACATATTTAACTTTTTCATCAGCTAGTTCTTGTGTTTTATTTGTTTTTTCATAGCATACTTCTTTTAATATTCCATTCATTGCAACAAATCTATTATTTGCATCACATAATAATGTATATAAAAAACATTGTAAGGCGTTATTTGACAAGTACAAAATTAACGAACTTAAACAATTTAGTAAAGTTTGAGCAGAGAATTCGAAATAAATAAAAAACAAACTAAAAGTGATAAACATTACTACCAACACAACAAAAATAGGTATCACTTGATATTTAAATAATAATGTATAATATTTTACAGTGATCTGTAAATCAGCTAGAATTTTATCAAAGCTATTTGTATATCGAAATAAATCTTCAGTTTTTTTACGGAAAAACAATAATGTTACAGAACTTGTAATAAATTGCAGACCAGTAAAGATACATTGAATTATAAATGTAACATTATCAGTTAATTCGAAATGAAGATTTGCAAGATTATTTGTGCTTAACATATTAATTACAAATGCACTTATCAATGAAAAGATATAAGTTAAATTAATTAAGATTTTCCAACTTATCATAAACAAATTATAATTTAAAGTTATTGGCCTGTTTGTGGTATATGTTTTTATGTTATATGGAAAAATGGTGAGTATTTTACAATATATTATAACCGGTTGTAATGCAGTTTGAAAATTATCGAGCTGCTTCATTATGCCGAAGTTAGTTGGCCACAAAGTTATACTAATATTATAAATTAAATATGCTTCTTAATATTATTATATTTTATCGACTCGATTGTTTGTTCGTTATATTAATTTACGCTAAAATATATGTCAAGACAAAAGAAAATGCATTAACAATTATCATAATTAATGATCTAGATCAAAATGAAGATTATAGAGTTGTCACGAAATATTTGTTTATTTAAAGGGGGGGGGGGGGGTAACCTGGTGTAAAAAAACAATTTTTTTCGAAATTTTTTTTTTGCATAAATTAGTTCTAGGACATGTAGGGAATACGCCCGTGAAAGGATAAAGCCAGCCCGAACTTATTTACAAAGTTATAACCATTTTAGCAAACTAGAATATTAGCATACATTCATATATACATACACAATCACGCCATGTACCCAAAAGGGTGTGGCACAAACTCTTTTCATCATCCCGAAATCAGTCGCCTCCAAACATTCCTATATCCAAACAAGCAACTTTCGCTTTATCCACATTCATTATTCCTCTCATACATGCTCTTTTATTCCTACTACTTGGAAACTTTCGCTCACGCAAAACACTCTCAATCATACCACTCCAACTACTCATCGGACGTCCACGTAAACGTATACCATCAAAATCATTCAAATAAATCTTTTTAACCAAACGTTCATTCGCTCAACATGTCCGAACCATCTTAACTGACTCTAACACGGGGCAACTTTTGCTACAACATTTTTTTCAATTTCACACTCATCATACACTAATCTATTTCGTACCCGATCTCTCCTATTTACACCACATACCCCACGTAAAAATCTTATTTCCACAGCAGTCATTTTCCGTTTATGCTTTTGCAACCAAACCCAACATTCACTACCATACATTAACATAGGCACCAAAACTGCATTGTATATACCCTAGCAAAAGTTTCCAAAGCACCCAAAACCTTACAACCAGCAATTACTCTCCTTTCAATTTCACGTTCAAAACGGCTATCTCTAGACAACAAACTACCCAAATACACAATTCATCTACCTGCTCTAAACGTGCACCATCAATATATACATTACATTCAGTTGTCAAGTCACCCTTCTCAAAAACTAAAACTTTGCACTTATCATTAGCAAATATTAGAATATTAGCAAATTTATATAAGTTTAAAGTATGTTGAAACTTTAAATGCTTCTCCTGAACACTTGTGTTTTTTAAACTACTGGGGACTGTAGAGAAAAAATATTTCATTCAAATTGATCGCCGTTTGATAAAAATGTTAGAAACTATTTTCTCCAAAACATATACACCTAGATGTATGGTAATGAATGCTGGGTTTGGTTGCAAAAATATAAAAGAAAAATGACTACTGCAGAAATAAGATGGAAATAAAACGTAGATGAAGTGGTATGATTGAAAGTGAACAAATATTTCCAAGAATGTGCTTGTCTGAATGTTTGGAGAATATTAAAGTTTCCATTTTATCAAAATGGAAACAGATTTGTCACACCTTTATGGGTACATAGCATAAATGTGTATGTATGTATGCATCTGAATTTATACTTACATTACTTGTAGCTTCATTAAATTGATATAAAATAAGCATTAACATATAAACATTTGTAAGTATCCAAAATATAACAGATAACAACAATTTTAAATCAAAATCATATAGTCCTGATACAGCTGAGTACATTGCTGACATAATAATTGAAAACATGAAAGTAGAACTTGAAAATATTATAAATTGAAATAAGTTATTTATATTTTTACAATATTCTTGTAGTATCTTATGCAACTGCATAATTAATTTCAATAAATTTTCAAAATCTCTATTAATCAAAATTTGCTCATTAAATTTTGTCATGCAAAAATAATCATTGGTTTTTTCCTGGCACACTGTCTCAATAAAACATCGTTTTAATATCTTATTCAGTAACATAAATCTATTGTTAATATCATATAATAGTATATACAAAAAACATTGTATACCACTAATTGAAATATTCAATAATACGATGAAAACAACAAAAACCAAATTAATTGTGAAGTTTTCTTCTATGATTAAAAAATATATAGCAGATGTGATAATTGATATTATTGTTACAAGAATAATAAATTTTAATTGATATCTAAATAATTTATCATATTTAACAATAATTTTTAAATGTTTTAGTATTTTATCAAAATTATCCATATACGGAAAAATATTTTCAGTTTTCTTTCGAGAAAATAAAAATGTTAAGACGCTAGAAAAAAATTGTAAATTTGTACATAGATATTGTAGTACAAATGTAATATTATCTATTAATTCAATATTATAAGTCTCGTCAGCATTTGTAACACTCATGAAATTTAAAAAAGTTATTATAATGCAAGAAAAATAAGCTAAAAAAATTAAAATGTTTCCAATGATTAGAACTAAATTATATTTTAAAATAATTTTAGAATTTGTACAGCTTCTTTTTATAGTATATGGAAATATTCCTAAAATCTTGCAAAATGTTAAAAGCGGCGTAAATGCAGCTTGGAAACTTGTAATGTTGTTCATTATCAAAGTTATTTAGAAATACATCATTTAATTCTGTCTTTGTTTGTTTAATTTGTTTAATACTATTATTAAAAATCGATATTTGTTTAATATCATTAATATTTAATTAAGTTTTATTAGGTAAGAGAATTAAAGCCGACACTACACGGCAAGCAAAAAAACAAATTTACAAACTGAATCATTACATCATTTCTAACATGTGTTAGAAAATTTTTATTATGTGAAATTCGACCCATCAATATTAACAGTCGATTGATAAGAGAAACAATAGAAATTTATAAAGAAAAAGATAACATCAATCAGTGTAAAATTTCATTTCCTTTAATTTATTATTTATAAATTTTATAATCTAGTTACTTATTTTGTTACCTAGTAACTTGTATCTATGTTCTGTTTATTTATTATAAATGTTACTTCTATTTGTTATTTGTTATTTGAGCGAAAGTGTCCAAGTAGTAGGAATAAAAGAGCATGTATGAGAGGAATTATGAAATGTGGATGAAGCGAAAGTTGCTTGTTTGGATAGGAATGTTTGGAGGAGACTGATTTCGGGATGATGAAAAGAGTTTGTGCCAAACCCTTTTGGGTACATGACGTGATTGTGTATGTATGTATATAAGTATGTTATTTGTATCAGTTTTCCTGATAAAGAAAGACAATGAATTCGTCGAAATGTCGATTATTAATAAATATTAATATAGAACTAACCTAAAGCTGTTTTATTTTAATATAATGAGTTCTGAAAGATTTCTTTACGATGTGTATATACGTATTTTAATTTATACTCATATTACTTGTAGCTTTATTAAAATTATGTAGAATCAATATTATCATATAAACAGTTAAATTTACCCAAACTATAACAGATAAGCACATTTTTATATCAAACTCATGTAGTCCTGTTAGGGTCGAATATAATACGGAAATTATAGTTGAAAATGTATAAATAAAACATGAAAATATCATAAATTGAAATAAGCTCTTTATATTTGTACAATATTCTTGTAGAATCTTATGCAATTGTATAGATAATTTCAATATAGTGTTCAAATCCCTATCAATCATAATTTGCTGGCTAAAATCTGTTAAGTAGAAATAATCATTTGTTTTTTCCTGGTACACTATCTCAACTAAACTTTGTTTTAATATCCTGATTAGCAAATTAAATCTTTTGTTAATATCATATAATAATATATACAAAAAACATTGCATAGTGTTATTCGAAATGTTCGTAAAAATATTACCAAAAACAAAAATTAGGTTAATATAATCTTCATCTAGATGAGAAAAAGATATAAAAGAAGCGGTGATTGATATTACTATTATAAAAATAATATATTTTAATTGATATATAAATAATTTATCATATTTAACAATAACTTTTAAATGTTTCAATATTTTATCAAAGTTATCTATATACGGAAAAATGTCTTCAGTTTTCTTTCGAGAAAATAAAAATGTTAAAGCAGTGGAAATAAATTGTAAATTTATTACTACAAATTGTAATATAAATGTAAAATTATCTATTAATTGAATATTATAAATTTCGTTATTGTTTATATCAGTCAGATAATCTAAAAAAGGAATTGTAATGCTATAAAAATAAGTTAATAAAATCAAAATGTTCCAAGTGACTAAAAATATATTGTATTTTAAAATAATGTTAGAGTTGATAGAGCTTCTTTTTATAGTAAATGGAAATATTCCCAAAATCTTACAAAATATTAAAATTGGTTGTAAAGCTAAACAAAAATTTCTAATGTTATTCATTACGAAAATGTTTCTATAATAATTTAATTTTATGTTTGGGTAAATTATTATTGTTTGTACTGTCATTAAAATTCGATATTTATCATTAATATTTGATTAAATACATTTAGCTAATAGAATTAAAGCCGACACTACACGGCAAGTAAAAAAGCGTTTCTGTCCAGGGAGTGTTAAATATAGTAGTAATAGACCTTGAACAAATAAATGTTCGTATTGTCATTGTGAAATTTAATATAATAATACTCAAGAATATTGAGATTTTATATTTTTCCCAAAATTTCACAAGATACTCAGTCGTTGAATCGGCTGTTAAGCTATGCATCAACGACTGGCCAGTTTAACCGTAGATACGTATTTCGGTCTTTAGGACCTCATCAGTACGGTGCTGTGATCAGTTGC
The DNA here is from genome assembly GCA_963966155.1 of Clivina fossor. NCBI lineage: Eukaryota > Metazoa > Arthropoda > Insecta > Coleoptera > Carabidae > Clivina > Clivina fossor. Next base: position 22,684,048 of record OZ014552.1, on the reverse strand, counting down.
TGTGAGGCAACTGATAACCGATGTTAATTCTGGCTGCCTTTTATAGCAAGTACTTCAAAGCGATGACGATGAGAAGTAAATAAATACCACCAACGCCATCTATACAGTAATGCGATAAGCAATTATAGTAATAGACCTTGAACAAATAAATGTTCGTATTGTCATTGTGAAATTTAATATAATAATACTCAAGAATATTGAGATTTTATATTTTTCCCAAAATCGCTTTGAAGTACTTGCTATAAAAGGCAGCCAGAATTAACATCGGTTATCAGTTGCCTCACAGCAACTGATCACAGCACCGTACTGATGAGGTCCTAAAGACCGAAATACGTATCTACGGTTAAACTGGCCAGTCGTTGATGCATAGCTTAACAGCCGATTCAACGACTGAGTATCTTGTGAAATTTTGGGAAAAATATAAAATCTCAATATTCTTGAGTATTATTAAATATAGTACTCGTAGAACTAGTAAAAAGCCTTGTAAAAGATATTACCAATTTTACGTTAAAAAATAATGTTGGTTTATAATGGTACATAATGGAAGTTTGCATTTGGAAAAAAAAGAAATTTTTATGTTTTTTATACTTTAAGTTTACAGCAATATTCTAGGCACATTTTTAGATAGTTTTAATCTATTTTCTTTTTAATGAAACAGTAGGTCAAAGCTTCTTATACATTACATACATATACCTGTGAGTTTTCAAAAAATCGATTTTGTTTTATTGGCTAATTTGAAAATATGAACCTTAAACTTCAAGTTACACAAAGTTTGAAGTCGATCCAATAAAATAAATATTAAAATAAATATTTATGCATTATGTCTGAAAAAGTTGGCAAGAAATGGGCAACTTTTTTATTATTAATTTTAGAAAAAAAATTATTGTTCATAAAAATCTCTGCATCACATATAAATCAATAATCAAAAATAAAATTTGTTAAATATTTAGTAGTATACAGGGAAAATCAAAAATATTGATTTATGCTGAAGAGTAAAGTGCTTTTAAATTTAAATACAGGACAAAATGTTATTTGAAAATGTTGATAAGAATTAAAAATTATGTTCAAGTTTAGATTCATGGCCTTCTAATAATTAATTAATAAATTTAAAATAAAAACAAATTACTAAGTAATTTAGTATTTTACTAGGACATTGAACAAAGAAATGTTCGTATTGTCATTGTGAAATTTAATATAATTTACTAATTTAGTATTTGTTGGATTATTTATTGAATAAGATAAATCACAAATTAAATTTAAAATAAATGCACTTACTGATTACATCACTCATTTTCTCATGTCAAATTTGATAAACTTTTACTCCGTTTTGCAAGAATTATCAATAATAAATAATAAATTAATTAATTAATCAAATTATTTAATAAATAATCCAACAAGTGCTAAATTACTTTAAATTTATTTATTAATTATTACAAAGCCATGAATCTAAACTTGAACATAATTTTTAATTCCTATCAACATTTTCAAATAACATTTTGTCATGTATTTAAATTTAAAAGCACTTACTCTTCAGCATAAATCAGTATTTTTGATTTTCCCTGTATACCATTATATATATTTTACAAATTTGATTCTTGATTATTGATTTATATGTGATGCAGAGATTTTTATAAAGAATAATTTTCTTTGTAAAATTAATAATAAAAAATTTGCCCATTTGTTGCCAACTTTTTCACATACTGTATATAAAATATATTTTATATTTAAATATTATTATATAAAACTTTAAACGCGATTATCAAAAACGTGTTTTCAAATTGGTGACAAAGATATTTTAAAAACAAGTCTACTTTGAATTTTTGAAATATTTACATATTTTAGTAAATTTACAAGAAAATAAAAAATCATAATTAAATACTTACGCAGTAAAAAAACATATCTTAAATTTATATAACTTTATATAGGTTTTGACAGTAAAAATATCAACATTTTGTAATTTTACTGTGAAAATTTATACAATATTAACATTTTTTTATGAAAAATTACATTTATAAAACATGTAAAATTATATAATTTTTTTACAGTGTAACAAAATTATTATCATTATTATATATATATATATATATATTTGTTAATTTATACTTACATTATTTGTAGCTTCAATAAAATAATGTAGAATCAACATTATTATATAAACATTTGAAAACACCCACAATATAATAGCTAAGAACATTTTAAAATCAAAAACAATTAATCTAGCTGCAGCCGAATATAACACAGCAACAATAAGCATAAATATATAAGTAAAACATGAAATTATCATAAACTGAAATAAGCTGTTTATATTTGCACAATATTCTTGTAGAATCTTATGCAACTGCATAATTAATTTCAATAAATTTTGAAAATCTCTATTATCCAATATTTGTTCATTAAAATTTTCCATACAAAAATATTCATTTGTTTTCTTCTGGTACACCGTCTCAATGAAACAACGTTTTAATATCTTGTTCAGTAAAATAAATCTGTTGTTAATGTCATATAATAGTATATACAAGAAACATTGTATACCACTATTTGAAATTAATAAAAATATTATACAACAAATATAAAATAAATTTAAATAGATGAAATCTTCTACTTCTATTTGGGAAAAATATATAAGAGATGAGGTAATTGATATTATTATCACAAAAATAATAAATTTCAATTGATAGATAAATATTTTATCATATTTAACGATAACTTTTAAATGTTTCAATATTTTATCAAAGTTATCAATATATCGAAAAATATTTTCAGTTTTCTTTCGAGAAAATATAAATGTTGAAACACTTGAAATAAATTGTAAATTTGTAATTAGATACTCTAGTATAAATGTAATTTTATCTATTAATTCAAAATTTTTAGTTCCACCATAATTATTATTAAGATGATTTAAATAATCTGAAACAGGTATTATGAAGCTAGTACAATAAGCTAAAAAAATTAAAATATTCCAAATGACAAAAAATTGATTATACTTTAAAATAATTTTAGTGTTTGTGCAGCTTGTTTTTATAGTATATGGAAATATTCCTAAAATCTTGCAAAATATAAAAAGTGGCTGTAATGCTATTTGGAAACTTGTAATGTTATTCATTATTTAGAAATAGTTTAATTTTGTTTGTGTATAAAATTTGTTTAAAGTGAGATTTTTATGTAAATTTGTATACGTTCTATATTTATCAATTATTTTCTTATTACTGATGGAAAATTGTTAAGCATTATAGAAATAATTAAATACAGATCAATACATTTTAATTTCATTCATATTTGATGAAGTAATTCACTTTATTTCACACAATAATTACATTTAGACTTCTATTTAAATGCATACATACATACATATATACATTTCTATCTCACGATCAAAGTAACCATCATTAGATAATAAACTATTCAAATACACAAATTCATCTACCTGCTCTATACGTGCACCATCAACAGATACATTACATTCAGTCGTCAAGACACCCTTCTCAAACACTAATAATTTTCATTTATCAAAGCTAGAATTAATGTTGTAGGTAAGAATATGGATTATTTTTCTCAGTTACTCCTCAGATTCGACCAAAGCAACCACGTCATCAGCATATGCTAAAGCAGATAGAACACAATATATACATATACCGGGTGTTCGTTCGTCAAGTTCGTATGGGCGTTTAACATGTAATTTCGATAAATTGCGATATACTACTTTCTCTAGTAAAATTCAAAGAAATACTTAGAATACTTTTCGATAGGACATAAAAGGTTCTATTATTTGGTTTTAGTTTTAATTTGCTAGCATGTGCCGTTTGGGCGCTAGAATTTTTTTTAGATATTTTGGTTTTTATTTTTTTTCTCAAAAACTATGAGGTGTAGGAAAATAAGCATGACATGGAAAAATGCAGAATAATGAGTATGATAATTGAGTGAAAAAACCATTATTCTACAATGCATCGTTTAGTAGAAAAAAAAAACTGAATTTTTGAAAATTTGACAAGGGGTGACCCTCGGGATTTTTTCAAAATTTGCTCCAAAAATCTGAAAAAATTTAGTAAAATAGAGAAAAAAATTAGCTACATAATAGCTAAGTGAATATATTACACAATGCTGTATTAGTGCCTAAGTTATGGTAGTGAATATTGAGTTTGGCTGCAAGACATAAAAGGAGAATGACTGTTTATCCGTTAGAATCACTGCAGCAATTATTTAAATGAAGATGTTTCTAAAATTTTTAATAAATATGTTCCCCAATTTACAAAGATGGAATAAATATTATTATTTATTATATTAATGGCAATAATAATTTTTCTTTTTTTTTACAATCAAGTATTAATAGTATAGAGACACTTTAAATAATCATTTTCCAACATAATTATTCCTCTTTCACTCCTCGAGAGCCTATACTGTATAAATAATTAATCTGATATTTCATGCAAGCAATTACCAATTTTCTAATTTAAATGCAATTTGTATAAATTGATATTTTGTTACTCGTGTTCAATAAGTTAATAGAAAGAGATATTGTGTGGTAATAAGTTCAGAATTATTTGAATAACGCAAACGTTTTCAACGAATTCAGAATGATAATTATTGTGCTAGTGTATATAATTGTATAAAGTTTCCTCCAAGTTCCAAAATAATTCGTTGACATGTCATTAAGATTTTTGTTTTGTTTTGTACTTAATAATTTAAAATATGATATGGAACTAAATCGTCAATATTTACATTAACCTCAATAGATACTTTTTTTTCATAACGCTGAAATAATACATAACCTAAAACATATCGTGTGACGTAACAAGTTATAAATATGTTAATTACGTTGGTACGCTATTTGCTACTAACTACAGCGCATGCGTAGATGTCAAAATAACGTAAACGTAAAGATTGCACGACGTTATGTGAATGCGCAATAACTCTCTAATGTAGCTAAACAGTTAACTAATTCCTGACATCGTTTAACAGCACAAAAATGACAAAAAACAGCAATAATTTTCTTTCTAGTATAAGAATTATTTATTGGATGTGTCGTGTGACAACAGTGCTACCTTATAGTATTAAAAATATCAATAATAGCACTAAAATTTATGTAAAAAATAGAAATATAGCGTTAATTATAATTCAGTTGGTAATACTGTGTGCTAACGGTTTATTCTTATATTATGGCATTAATTCATCCTTTTTTACATATTTCAAAAAAATTATGATTGCCGTATACCATATACAATCTGCTGTTATATTTATAGGACTGGTTACAAATTTCCTTACATTTCAAATATTTAAATATAAATTTAACAATATTTTGCAAGAAATATATCACACTAATATTTTATTGCAAAAGTTAAATATTGAAGTTAATTATAAAAAATTAGCAACACTTGCTTGGAAAACAGTTTTATTATTTACTTGTATTTATACTAAAATGTTTACTTACGAATTGACTATTAATGTTATGGGAAAATTACTAATTTTTCATCAATTTTACATTTCAATTGCAAATATTTCATCAATTTTATTGCTAATTGCGTTGCTGTTCGATTGTAAAACCAAATTTATTTTGTTAAATCAACAATTAAAATCTATTATAAGAAAAGAAAATAATGTAAATATATTAAGTGAAAAATTGGAAATATTTATTTATGTCCATGGTAAAATATCGAAAATTTGTAAAAACATTAATAATTTGTTTCAACCAATTTTGCTAATAAATTACCCATTTTTTTTTAATTGTTTTCTTTTTACACTATTTTCCACAACTGTAGAAATGGTGGAAATTAATGGACTTTCATTTCTTTTTACTATAATTTGGACTTGTTTTCATTTGATGGCTTTAGTGTTCATTACGTTTTATTTTGGATACACTTCTGATGCAGTAAGTATTTTTTCAATAAAATCATTATAGAGTAGGTAGATGAATTTGTATATTTGGGTAGTTTATTATCTAAGAATGGTCATTTTGAACGTAAACGTGAAGTGAATGTTGAGTTTGTCTACCAAAATATAAAAGGAACATGACTGTTGTGGAAATGATATTTTTACTTGGCGTAGATATGTAATGTAACTAGAAGGAATCATACGGATGTGTGTTTTTTACAGTCAAGTATTGATGATACAGCCATTATAAATAATAATTTTTTTACACAATTAACCCTTTTTCAATCCTCGTTAGCGTAGACTACATAAGTAATTAATCTGAAATTTCATGGAAGCAATTATTATTTTTCTAATTTAAATACAATTTGTATAAATAAATATTTTATTACTCGTTTTCAATAAGTTAATAGAGAGAGATAGTGTGTGGTAATTAGTTATTTACATAACGCAAACATTTTCAACGGAATTCAGAATGAGAATTATTGTTTTGGTGTGTACAATTATATCACGTTATCATTGTCAATTAAACACTAACTACAACTGATACTTAACCTAAAGTTACAAAATACGTTATTTACGTTGCTGCACTATATGCTACTAACTGAAATAACGTAAACGCAAAAAAAAAACTGCACGACGTTATATCTCTCTAATGTAACTATAAATTTAACTAATTCATAACATCGTTTAACAACACAAAAATGACAAAAAATAGCAATAATTTTCTTTCTAGTATAAGAATTATTTATTTGATGTGTCGTGTGACAACAGTGTTACCTTATAGTATTAAAAATATCAATAATAGCACTAAAGTACATGTAGAAAATAGAAATATAGCGTTAATTATTATTCAGTTGGTAATACTGTGCGCTAACTATTTATCCCTATATTATAGCATAAAATCATACGATTTTGCAAATTTAAAAAAAATACTTGTTGCCGTATACTATATAGAATTTACTATTACATTTACAGGACTGGTTACAAACTTCTTTATATTACAAATATTTAGATATAAATTTAACAATATTTTACAAGAAATATATCACACTAATATTTTATTACAAAAGTTAAATATTGAAGTTAATTATAAACAACTAGCAAAACTTGCTTGGAAAACAGTTTTATTATTTACTTGTATTTATACTAAAATGTTTGTTTTCGGTTTGATTGGTAATGGAAGTATAATGCCAAAATTTTTAATTTTTTATCAATATTACATTTTGATTATAAATATTTCATCGATTTTATTATTAATTGCATTGCTATTCGATTGTAAAACTAAATTTATTTTATTAAATCAACAATTGAAATATATTATAAGAAGAGAAAATAATATAAATATATTAACAGAAAAATTGGAAATATTTATTTATGTCCATGGTAAAATATCGAAAATTTGTAAAAATATTAATAATTTGTTTCAACCAATTTTGTTAATAAATTACTTAATTTTTTTTATTACTGTTCTTGTTTCTCTATTTTACGTAACTGTAGGAATGATGAGAAATGAAGGACTTTTATTTGTTATTATTTTAATAATTTGGACTTGTTTTAATTTAATGGCTTTAGTGTTCATTACGTTCCATTTTCGATACACTTCTGACGCAGTAAGTATTTTGTTAATAAAATCATTGTAGAATAGGTAGATGAATTTATATATTTGGTAATATTTGAGTTGAACGACCTTTGAAACTGATATATGTAAAAATCTTCTTCGACAGGGATATAGGTCACTTTTTTGAATAAAAACTACTTATTTCATTTTCCATGTGCTACTAATTTCGATACAAAGTGTATCTTCTTCAGGCAATCTATTTTTTATTTACAAAACAACAATACAGCGTTAGTATTTTAATATATTTGGGTAGTTTATTGACCAAACATGGTCGCTTTGATCGTGACATTAAAAAAAAGAGTTAATGCTGGTTGTAAAGCTTTGGAAGCTTTCTGTACTTTTATTAGAAAAGTAAAACATTTGAGTATATACAATGCTGTATTGGTGTCTACGTTAATATATAGCAGAGTAGTAAATTTTGAGTTTAGCTGCAGAAGCATAATGAAAAATGACTATTGTAGAAATGATATTTTTACTTAGTGTAGATATGTGGTGTAACTAAAAGGGAAAAAAAAATGTTGCAAAATTTGATGTTATTCAGTTAAAGTAGTTCGATCATCTGGAGCGAATAGCTAATGAACGTTTGGTTAAAAAAATATATTTGAATAATTTTGAAAGTAGATAGGTTGGTACGATTGTTTTGCGAGTTTCCAAATAATAGGAATAGAATAACATGTATGAGAAGTATAATGAATGTGGATGAAGCTAGAGTTGCTTGTCTAGATAGAAATGTTTGGAGAAAACTAATTTCGGAATAGTGGAAAAAGTTTGTGCCACAACTTTTGCGTACATGGCGTGAATGTGTATGTATGTATTTAATTATTTGGAGCTAATAATAGAGTTTTAATTGTTTATATTCTTATTTATTTTATTGATTATAAAATATTAAAATATGTTCAATCATTTTTTGTTTTGTTTTCAAAGTAGTTAATGTATCAACATTTTATCGGAAATTAAATATAAACATTATAATAATGATATAAAAACCTGCATAATTGTTTATCTTTTACATTTTAAAACACGAGCGTATATTAATAATTTCATGCAAGCAATTATCATTTTTTTAATTTAAATACAATTTGTATAAATTAATATTTTATTACTCGTTTTCAATAAGTTAATTGAGAGATATTGTGTGGTAATAAGTTCAGGGTTATTTGAATAACACAACTCAGAATAAGAATTGTTGTGCTAGTGAGTATAATTGTACCATATTATCTCAACGTTCCAAAATAATCCGCCAGTTAGCGTATTCACTGACATGTCATTAAAAATTTTGTTTTGTTTTGTACTTAATAATTTAAAATATGATATGAAACTAAATCGTCAATATTTACATTAGCCTCAATAGCTACATTTCTTCCATGACGCTAAACTGACACCTAAAACGTATCGCGTGGCGTAACAAGTTACAAAATACGTTAATTACGTTAGTGCGCTATTTGTATAGCGCATGAGTAAATATCAAAATAACGTAAACGTAAAGACTGTACGGCGTTATGTAAATGCGCTATAACTCTCTAATGTAGCTAAACAGTTAACTAATTCATAATATCGTTTTACAACACAAAAATGTCAACAAATAGCAATAATTTTCTTTCTAGTATAAGAATTATTTATTTGATGTGTCGTGTGACAACAGTGTTACCTTATAGTATTAAAAATATCAATAATGGCACTAAAGTTCACGTAGAAAATAGAAATATAGCGTTAATTATTATTCAGTTGGTTATACTGTGCGCGAACGGTTTTTCCCTATATTATAGCATAAAATCATACGATTCTAAATATTTTAAAAAAATACTTGTTGCCGTATTCTATATACAATATATTATTACATTTACAGGGCTGGTTACAAGTTTCTTTATATTACAAATATTTAGATATAAATTTAACAATATTTTGCAAGAAATATATTATACTAATATTTTATTGCAAAAGTTATATATTGAAGTCAATTATAAAAAACTTGCATCAATTGCTTGGAAAACAGTTTTATTATTTACATATATTTATACTCAAATGTTTGTTTTTGGATTGATTGATAATCCAAGTGTAATGCCAAAATTTTTAATTTTTTATCAATTTTACATTTCGATTGTAAATATTTCATCAATTTTATTATTAATTGCTTTGCTGTTCGATTGTAAAACTAAATTTATTTTATTAAATCAACAATTAAAATCTATTATAAGAAGAGAAAATAATATAAATATATTAATTAAAAAATTGGAAACATCCATATATGTCCATGGTAAAATATCGAAAATTTGTAAAAATATTAATAATTTGTTTCAACCAATTTTGTTAATAAACTACTTAAATTTTTTTATAACTGTTATTACGTCACTATTTTTCGTAACTGTAGGAATGATGAGAAATGAAGGACTTTTATTTCTTTTTATTATAATAATCTGGAGTTGTTTTAATTTGATGGCTATAGTGTTCATTACGTTTCATTTTAGATACACTTCTGATGCAGTAAGTATTTTGTCAAAAAAATCATTATAGTACTTTTGGTAGTTTTGCCAGAAACGTAAAACTTTTGAGTATATACAATGGTGTATTAGTGGCTATATTGATATATGGCAGTAAATGTTGGGTTTGACTGCAAAAGCATAAAAGGAAAATGATTGTTGTGGAAATGACTTTTTACTTGGTGCAGATATGTGATATAACTAGAAATAATCAGATGCTTGTAAGATGATTGTAAAATTTGAAAAAATAAGTTGTTGCAAAAGTTGGTGTTATTCAGTGAAAGTGGTTCGATAATTTTGACCGAATGTCTAATAAACGTTTGATTAAAAAAATATATTGTAAATTATTTTAAAGTTATACATTTTTGTGTACGTACGACAAATAATTGGAATGGCATTATTGAGAGTGTTTTGAGTGTTTCCAAATAATAGGAATAGAATAACATGTATATGAAAATTATAATGAATGGGGATAAATCTAGAGTTGCTTGTCTAGATAGGAATGTTTGGAGAAAACTAATTTCGGGATAGTGAAAAAAGTTTGTGAATTTAACTATTTAAAGATAAAAATAGAGTTCTAATTATTTATATTCTTAATTATTTTATTAATTATAAAATATTAGAATATATTCAATCATTTTATCAGAAATGAAATATAATAAGAATTATAATAATGATATAGAAAACTGGCATAAGTGTTTATCTTATACGTTTCAAAACACAAACACTCATTTTCTCCTTATGTAACATTATTAATATTGAATGATTTTGATGGTATACGTTTGCGTGGACGTTCGATGAGTAGTTAGAGTGGTATGATTGAGAGTGTTTTGCGTGAGCAAAAGTTTCCAAGTAGTAGGAATAAAAGAGCATGTATGAGAGAAATTATGAATGTGGATGAAGCGAAAGTTGCTTGTTTAGATAGGAATGTTTGGAAGCGACTGATTCCGAGATGATGAAAAGAGTTTGTGCCACACCCCTTTGGGTACATGGCGTGATTGTGTATGTATGTATGTATGTATGTATTAATATTGATATTAATATTATCCTCAAGAGCGTATACTGTATAAATAATTAATCTAAAATTACATGCAAGCAATTATCATTTTTCTAATTTAAGTACAAATTGTATAAATTAATATTTTGTTACTCGTGTTCAATAAGTTAATAGAAATAGAGAGATAGTGTGTGGTAATAAGTTCAGGGTTATTTCCATAACGCAAACGTTTACAACGGTATTCACAATAAGAATTATTGTGCTAATAATTATAACAAGTTTCGTCTAATCAGTTAGCGTATTCGCTGACATGTTGTTAAAATTTTTATTTTGTTTCGTACTTAATAATTTAAAATATGATATGAAACTAAATTGTCAATATTTACATTAGCTTCAATAGCTACATTTCTTCCATGACACTTAACTGATACGTAATCTAAAACGTATTGTGTGACGTAACAAGTTACAAAATACGTTAATTACATTGGTGCGCTATTTGCTACTAACTATAGCGCATGCGTAAATGTTAAAATAACGTAAACGTAAAGACCGCACTACGCTATGTGAATACGCAATAACTCTCTAATGTAGCTAAGCAGTTAACTAATTCCTAACATCGTTTAACAACACAAAAATGTCAAAAAATAGCAATAATTTTCTTTCTAGTATACGAATCATTTATTTGATGTGTCGTGTGACAACAGTGTTACCTTATAGTATTAAAAATATCAATAATAGCACCAAAATTCATGTAGAAAATAGAAAAATACCGTTAATAATTATTCAGTTAGTAATACTGTGTGCTAACGGTTTATCCTCATATTATGGCAAAAAATCATCTGATATGGCATATTTCAAAAAATACTTGTTGCCGTATACCATATTCAAACTGTTTTTGTATTTATAAGTCTAATTACAAATTTCTTTACATTTCAAATATTTAGATATAAATTTAACAATATATTACAAGAAATATATTATACTGATACTTTATTGCAAAAGTTAAATATTGAAGTTAATTATAAAAAACTAGCAACACTTGCTTGGAAAACAGTTTTATTATTTACTTGTATTTATACTAAAATGTTTATTTACGAATTGATTGTTAATATGATGCCGAAATTACTAAGTTGTCATATATTTTACGTTTCATTTGTAAATATTTCATTAATTTTATTATTAATTGCGTTGCTGTTCGATTGTAAAACCAAATTTATTTTGTTAAATCAACAATTAAAATCTATTATAAGAAAAGAAAATAATATAAATATATTAATTGAAAAATTGGAAAAATTTATTCATGTCCATGGTAAAATATCGAAAATTTGTAAAAATATTAATAATTTGTTTCAACCAATTTTGTTAATGAATTTCTCAATTTTATTTAATAGTTTTCTTTTTGCACTATTTTCCGCAACTGTAGGAATGATGACAAATGAAACACTTTTATTTTTTTTTATTAGAATAATTTGGAGTTGTTTTAATTTGATGGCTTTAGTATTCATTACGTTTCATTTTAAATACACTTCTGATGCAGTAAGTATTTTGTTAATAAAATCATTATAGAATTTATATATTTGGATAGTTTATTGAGCAAACATGGTCGCTTTGATCGTGACATTAAAAAAAAGAGTTAATGCTGGTTGTAAAGCTTTGGATGCTTTCTGTACTGTTGTTAGAAAAGTAAAACGTTTGAGTATATACAATGCTGTTTTAGTGCCTACGTTAAAGTATGGCGGAAAATAATAAGTTTGGCTGCAAAAGTATAAAAGAAAAATGACTGTTGTGGAAATGACATTTTACTTGGCATAGGTATGTGATTAGTGAACTAATGTGAAACTGAAAAATAAAAGTTAGTTAAAAGAATATATGTAAATGATTTTGAAGATATAAGTTTCTGTGGACGTCCGATGAGTAGATAAAGTATGATTGAGAAAGTGGCTTGCGTGTTTCCAAATAATAGGAATAAAATAACATGTATGAGAAGTATAATGTATGTGAATGAAACTAGAATTGCTTGTCTAGTTAGGAATGTTCGGAGAAAAGTATTTTCGGGAACACTGGAAAGAGTTTGTGGCACATTATTTTGCTTACTTGACTTTATTGTGTATGTACGTATTTAATTATTTAAATTTTAATAGAATTCTAATTATTTATATTCTTAATTATTTTATTAATTATAAAATATTAGAATATTTTTAATCATTTTTTGTTTTCTTTTGTTTCAGAGTAGTAAATGCGTCAATATTTTATCGGAAATTAAATATAGTAAGAATTACAGTAGTGATATTGAAAACTGCATCAGTGTTTATCTTTTACGTTTCAAAACACAAAAAGTCATTTTCAACTTATGTAACATTATTAATATTGACAATTCGTTATTATATGTTGTAAGTATATCAATATATAATATATATATATATATATATATATATATATATATATATATATATAATAAAGTACGATGCAAAAGTAAATAACTCAGTAAATTAAAACTCAAACAATACATAAATCAAATAATGCTTTGTTCGATAAAATCAAAGAAACAATTTCAACTAAAATGATTTTAAAATTTTGAATAAATCTGTTCTCCAATTTTGTCGAATCATATTCAAGTTATTATTGTATCGAAAATTACTTTATGATTAAACCCTTACAATAAATAATTTTGTACGAAATATTTATTTTATTAAAAAACAATTATTATTTATTTCAGATGTTTGCAAATGCTTTTACATATTATATAATTATGTATGACTTTACAAAGATGGAATAAAAATTATTATCATATGGCAATAATAGTTATTTTTGTATTGATGAAAATCATTTTTTTTTATATACAATTCCCCCCTCTCCCAACCCCATATTTCATTCCTCGAGAGCATATGCTGTATAAATAATTGATTTGAAATTTCATGCAAGCAATTATCGATTTTCTAATTTAAATGCAATTTGTATAAATTAATATTCTATTACTCGTGTTCAATAACTTAATAGAGAAAGATATTGTGTGGTAATTAGTTCAGGGTAATTTGAATAACGCAAACGTTTTTAACGGAATTCAGAATGAAAATTATTGTGTTAGTGTGTATAATTATATCAAGTTTTCCTCTAGTTCCAGAATAATCTGCCAGTAAACGTATTCGCCCATATGTCTTTAAGTTTTTGAGTTTTGTTTTGTACTTAACCGTATTCATAATTTAAAATATGATATATATTAACCTCAACAGCTACATATCTTCCATAACGCTGAACTGATACGTAAAACGTATTTCGTGACATAATAAGTTACAAAATACGTTTATGGTGGTGCGCTAAAAATAACGTAAACATATAGACTGCACAACGCTATATCTCTCTAGTTTAGTTAGACATTTAACTAATTCCTAACATCGTTTAACAGCACAAAAATGTCAACAAATAGCAATAATTTTCTTTCTAGTATAAGAATTATTTATTTGATGTGTCGTGTGACAACAGTGTTACCTTATGGTATTAAAAATATCAATAATAGCACTAAAGTTCATGTAGAAAATAGAAATATAGCGTTAAATATTATTCAGTTTGTAATACTGTGTGCTAACGGTTTATCCTTATATTATGGCATAAAATCGTACGATTTCATATATTTTAAAAAAGTACTTATTGCCGTATACTATATGCAATATATTATTACATTTATAGGACTGGTTACAAATTTCCTTATATTTCAAATATTTAAATATAAATTTAACAATATTTTACAAGACATATATCATACTAATATTTTATTGCAAAAGTTAAATATTGAAGTTAATTATAAACAACTAGCAGCACTTACTTGGAAAACAGTATTATTATTTACTGTTATGTATATTAAAATGGCAATTTACGAATTCATTGATAATTCGATGCCAAAATTATTAATTTTTTATATATTTTACGTTTGGATTGTACATATGTTACCAATTCTATTATTAATTGCGTTGCTGTACGATTGTAAAACCAAATTTATTTCGTTAAATCAACAATTAAAATCTATTATAAAAAGAGAAAATAATATAAATGTATTAATTGAAAAATTGGAAAAACTAATTCATGTCCATGGTAAAATATCGAAAATTAGTAAAAATATTAATAATTTGTTTCATTCAATTTTGTTAATAAATTACCCAATTTATTTTAATAGTGTTCTATTTTCACTATTTTTCGTAACTGTAGGAACGAGCAAAATTGAAGGACTTTTATTAATTTGTCTTGTAATAATTTGGACTTTTTTTAATTTGATGGCTTTAGTGTTCATTACGTCAATTTGTAGATACACTTCTGATGCAGTAAGTATTAAACCATTATAGAGTAGGTAGATGGATTTGTATATTTGGATAGTTTATTATCTGAGAATGATCGCTTTGATAGTGAGATTAAAAGAAGAATTAATGCTGGTTGTAATGTTTTGGTTGGTTTGGGTACTTTTGATAGAAACTGCTATAGTATTTTAATTTTTTTTAATCTAAAATGTCATGCAAGCAATTATCAAATTAGTATACATTAATATTTTATTAGCAGTATTAAGTTATTAAGTTCAGAGTTATTTGAATAACGCAAACGTTTTTAACGGAATGCAGAATGAAAATTATTTTGCTAGTGTGTACATTTTATATCACGTTCCAAAATAATCTGCCAGTTAGCGCATTCACTGACATGTCATTAAATTTTTTGTTTTGTTTTGTACTTAAATCATATTCAAAATTTAAAATATGATTTGAAACTAAATCGTAAATATTTACATTAGCCTCAATAAATACATATTTTTTTTATGACGCTGAACTGTTACTTAACTGAAAACGTATCGCAAGGCGTAACAAGTTACAAAATACATTAATTTTGTTGGTGCGCTATCTGAAAGTGATTACACCGCATTCGTAAATGTCAAAAATACGTAAACGTAATGACTGCACAACGTTATGAGAATGCGCAATAACTCTCTAATGTAGCTAAACATTTAACTAATTCATAACATCATTTAACAACTCAAAAATGTCAAAAAATAGCAATAATTTTCTTTCTAGTATAAGAATTATTTATTTGATGTGTCGTGTGACAACAGTGTTACCTTATAGTATTAAAAATATCAATAATAGCAATAAAATTCAAGTAGAAAATAGAAATATAGCGTTAAATATTATTCAATTTGTAATACTGTGTGCTAACGGTTTATCCTTATATTATGGCATAAAATCGTACGATTTTCCATATTTTAAAAAAGTACTTATTGCCGTATACTATATAAAATATACAACAACATTTATAGGACTGGTTACAAATTTCTTTATATTACAAATATTTAGATATAAATTTAACAATGTTTTACAAGAAATATATCACACTAATATTTTATTGCAAAAGTTAAATATTGAAGTTAATTATAAACAACTAGCAACACTGGCTTGGAAAAAACTATTATTATTTACTGTTATTTATATTAATATGGCAATTTACGAATTCGTTGATAATATGATGCCAAAATTATTAATTTTTTATCTATTTTACATTTGGATTGTAAATATCTTAACAATTTTATTATTAATTGCGTTGCTGTTCGATTGTAAAACCAAATTTATTTTATTAAATCAACAATTAAAATCTATTGTAAGAAAAGAAAATAATATAAACATATTAATTGAAAAATTGGAAACATTTATTTATGTCCATGGTAGAATATCGAAAATTTGTAAAAATATTAATAATTTATTTCAACCAATTTTGTTAATAAATTACTCAATTTTTTTCATTAGTGATCTATTTTCACTATGTCTCATAACTGTAGGAACGATAAAAACTGAAAGACTTTTATTTATTTTTATTATAATAATTTGGACTTGTTTTAATTTAATGACTTTAGTTTTCATTACGTTTCACTTTAGATATACTTCTGATGCAGTAAGTATTTTGTCAATAAAATCATTATAGAATAGATAGATGAATTGTATATTTGGATAGTTTATTGTCTAAGGAGAGTATTTAAAAGTGGTGTAAGTCCTTTTTTAACAAAAAGTTAGTTTATGATAACAATGATTGCAATCTACTATGAGCTTTTTATCTATAAACAGTTCCCAGAAAAACCATCAAAATTCTCATCATTTTGTCATTTATTTTAGTTAGTATTTATGTATTTATCATTAGTTAGTTACCATTCAAATACAAACCCTTAATATAAACTGGACTAACACTACTTTCAAAGAAAACGGCTTAAATGTGAATAATTTAGAAAATTTACATTTGTGTGGATATCCGATGAGTAGATCGGATGTAGATTTGTAGATAGCAAAAGTTTCCAAGTAGTAGAAATAAAAAGATCATGTATGAGAAGTATAATGAATGTGGATGAAGCTAGAGTTGCTTGCCTAGATAGGAATGTTTGTTGAAAACTAATTTCGGGATAGTGGAAAGAGTTTGCAAGTATCGTGATTGTGTATGTATGTATGTATTTAATTATTTGAAGCTAATAATAAAGTTCTAATTATTATTTATAATCTTAATTATTTTATTAATTATAAAATATTAGAATATTTAAAATCATCTTTTGTTTTCTTTTGTTTCAGAGTAGTAAATGCATCAGTATCTTATCGGAAATTAAATATAGTAAGAATTATAGTAATGATATAGAAAACTGCATAAGTATTTATCTTTTACGTTTCAAGACACAAAAAGTTATTTTCAACTTATGTAACATTATTAATATTGACAATTCATTATTATATGTTGTAAGTTTATCAATATATAAAGTAAGGTACGATGCAAAAATAAATAACTCAGTAAAATAAAACTTATACAATACATAAATCAAACATTACTCTATCCGATAAAATCACAAAAACAATTTAAATTAAGATATTTTTAAAATTTTGAATAAATCTATTCCCCAATTTTGCCGAATCATATTCGAGTTATTATTGTGTCTAAAGTTACTTTATATTACTTTACTATAAATATTTTTGTACAAAATATTCATTTTATTAACAGTCAATTATTATTTATTTCAGATGTTTGCAAATGCTTTTACATATTTTATAATTATGTATGACTTTACAAAGATGGAATAAAAATTATTATTATTATATAGCAATAATTTTATTGCTTTATATTAATTGCTTATATTATATTAATTCTTTTTTTACACAATTCCCGTCCTACCCCCTAAAAATAATTAATCAGAAATTTCGTGCAAGCAATTCTCATTTTTCTAATTTAAATACAATTTGTATAAATTAATTTTTTATTACTCATTTTCAATAAGTTAATAGGGAGATATATTGTGAAATAATAAATTCAGGGTTATTTGAATAACGCAAACGTTTTTAACGAAATTCAGAATGTGAATTATTGTGCTAGTGTATACACGTTACCTCAACGTTCCAAAATAATCCGCCAGTATTCACTGTCATGTTATTAAGATTTTTGTTTTGTTTTGTAATTAATAATTTATAATATAATATGGACATTAATATTTACATTAGCCACAATAGCTACATTCCTTCTATAGTTCTAAACTGATACATTTACTTTTACTATTTCCGATTATTTACTAAACTGATACTTAATTTAAAACGTATCGCGTGGCGTAATAAGTTATATACATAACACGTTATTTACGTTAGTGCGTTATTTGTTACTAACTGGACGCATGCGTAGATGTTAAAATAACGTAAACGTAAAGACTGCACAACGTTATATCTCTCTAATGTAGCTAAACATTTAACTAATTCGTTACATCGTTTAACAACACAAAAATGTCAAAAAATAGCAATAATTTTCTTTCTAGTATAAGAATTATTTATTTGATGTGTCGTGTGACAACAGTGCTACCTTATAGTATTAAAAATAGCAATAATAACAATAAAATTCATGTAGAAAATAAAAATATAGCGTTAATTATTATTCAGTTGCTAATACTGTGTGCAAACGGTTTATCTTTATATTATGGAATAAAATTATACGATTTCACATATTTTAAAAAAACACTTATTGCCGTATACTATATACAAAGTACTATTACATTTATAGGACTGATTACAAATTTCCTTATATTTCAAATATTTAAATATAAATTTAACAATATTTTACAAGAAATATATCACACTAATATTTTATTGCAAAAGTTAAATATTGAAGTTAATTATAAACAACTAGCAACACTTGCTTGGAAAACAGTTTTATTATTTATTTGTATTTATACTAAAATGGCTGTTTACGAATTGATTGGTAATAACATGCCAAAATTATTAATTTTGTATCAACTTTACATTTGGATTGTAAATATTTCATCAATTTTATTATTAATTGCGTTGCTGTTCGATTGTAAAACCAAATTTATTTTGTTAAATCTACAATTAAAATCTATTATAAGAAAAGAAAATAATATAAGTATATTAACTAAAAAATTGGAAAAAATTATATATGTCCATGGTAAAATATCGAAAATTTGTAAAAATATTAATAATTTGTTTCAACCAATTTTGTTAATAAATTACTTAATTTTTTTCAATAGTGTTCTATTTTCACTATTTTTCCTAACTGTAGGAATGATGAAATATGAAGGAATTTTATTTCTTTTTATTATAATAATCTGGACTTGTTTTAATTTGATAGCTTTAGTGTTCATTACGTTTCATTTCAGATATACTTCTAATGCAGTAAGTATTTTGTTAATAAAATCATTATAGAGTAGGTAGATGAATTTGTATATTTGAGTAGTTAATTGTCTAAGGATGATCGCTTTGATCGTGAGATTAAAAAAATAATTAATGCTGGTTGTACGATTTTGGGTGCTTTGGGTACTTTTGTTAGAAACTGCTGTTTTAATGCTTATTTTGATGTATGGTAGTAAATGTTGGGTTTGGCTGTAAAAGCATAAAAAAATTACTGCTGTAGAAATGAGATTTTTAGGTGGTGTAACTAGAAGGAATCGTGTACGAAACAGATTAATGTATTAGTATGAAATTGAAATAAAAAGTTGATATTATTCAGTTGAGAAGATCATTTGGTTAATAGATTATATGTGAATAATTTTAAAAGTATATATTTGTGTGGACATCCGATAAGTAAATAGAATGGTATATGATTGAGAATGTTTTGCGTGAGCCAAAGTTTCCATGTAGTAGGAAGAGAAGAACATGTGTGACAGGTATTATGAATGTTGATGAAGCTAGAGTTGCTTGTATAGATAAGACGAAAACTAATTTCAGGGTAGTGGAAAAAGTGTGTGTTACATTTATACCCTTTTGCATACATGGCGTGATAGTGTATGTATGTATTTAATTATTCGAAACTAATAATAAAATTCTAATTATTTACATTCTTAATTATTTTATTAATTATAAAATATTGAAATATTTTCAGTCATTTTTTGTTTTGTTTTCAGAGTAGTAATTGCATCAACATTTTATCGGAAATTAAATATAATAAGAATTATAGTAATGATATAGAAAACTGCATAAGTGTATATCTTTTACGTTTCAAAACACAAAAAGTCATTTTCAACTTATGTAACATTATTAATATTGACAATTCGTTATTATATGCTGTAAGTATATCAATACATATATAAAGTAAGGTACGATCCAAAAGTAAATACTCAGTAAATTAAAACTTATACAATAGATAAATCCGATTTATCCGTTAGAATCACTGATTCAATTTCAATTAAGATGTTTTTAAAAAAATTTGAATAAATCTGTTCCCCAATTTTGTCGAATCATATTCAAGTTATTAGTGTGTCTGAAATTACTTTATGATCAATTCTTACAGTAAATATTTTTATACGAAATATTTATTTTATCAACAATCAATTGTTATATTTATTTCAGATGTTTTCAAATGCTTTTACATATTTTATAATTATGTGTGACTTTACAAAAATGGAATAAAAATTATTTTTATGAAATAAAATTAATAGTTATTATTTGGTCCAATTCAAAATCTTTAAAAAAATAAAATAAAAGAACGATAAATAATGAAAACATGTTAAATATTTTGAAGAAAATTTTGGATCGACACAATTACATCCAGCTAAGTTTATATAAAAATTATAAAACTTCACGCAGCTAATTTCAATTATTATAAATAAATGCAAATTTATAAAAATAATATAAATTAATCGTGTTTAATAAGTTAATGTACAGGTAGAAATTTAATAAATTACCACATAATTTTAGCAATATTTTACAAAAAAATCTATTCTTTTTTTTAAATTGAAAATTAAGCCACTTTCATTTTATTGTCGATAATAGTTTCAAAAAGTTAGTGAGTCTATCCACTGTTAGAAAATATCATTATTTCAATTATTTTATTTCATTATATTACCTAAAATAGAAATATATTCCATAAAACTGATTTAAGTTCTTCTATACTAAAATTTATTTATAATCAACGTTTCGACGAAACTCAACGCTCGTCTACATCAGTTTGTCCGATGATATAACTTTTATTGTATAAATAATTTATTTCATACTTCACGCAAGCAATTTCATTTCTTCTAATTAAAATGCAATTAAATATACTAGTATTACATTAATATTTAATTATTTATCTTTAATAAATTAATGTACCCTCCAAGCTGTGACACCATTCTCGAAATAAAAATGTCTAGGAAAAGTAATAATTTTCTTTCCAGTATAAAAATTATTTATCTAATGTGTCGTATAACAACAGTATTACCGTATAATATTAAAAATATCAGCAATGGTAGAAAAGTTCATGTAGAAAATAGAAAAATTCTATTAATCATTATGCAATTGGCAATATTGTGTGGTTACAGTTTTACTTTATATTATGGCATAAATTTATTTGATTTTTCATCATACAAAAAAATTTACATTGTCACATATTACGTACAAGATATTCTTGTGTTTTTCACTTCAATTATATGTTTCTTTACATTTCAAATTTCCAGAAATAGATTTTCTAATATATTGCAAAAAATATATCAAACGAATATTTCATTGCAAAAATTAGACGTTCATGTAAATTATAAAATACTTGCGACGAATATTTGGAAAATAATATTTCTTTCTACTATTATATATATAATAATGTTTATTAATGAGTTTATTAGTTTGATGGCTCAGTTTATATTAATTTTTTTTTTATTATTCAATGGATGTTATAAATTTTTCTTCTATATTCTTGTTAATTGTATTAATTCTCGATTGTAAAATCAAATTTACTTTGCTAATTCAAAAACTAAAAACGATTGTAAATGATGAAAATAATATAAATGTATTGAAAGAAAAATTGGAAAAATATATTTATGTCCATGGTGAAATATCGAAAAATTGCAAACGTATCAATGTTTTGTTTAATCCAATTTTATTCATAAATTACGTAGTTTTTTTTAATAAAATTCTTTTTGCACTATTTCGTATAAGTGGAAGGATTATGGAAAATGGAAGAGGCATGTTTTTCTTTCTTTCAACAATTTGGAGTTGCTATAAGTTGCTGGCTTTAGTGTTTATTACATTTATTTTTAGATACACTTCGGATGTTGTAAGTATTTCAATGATAAAATCTTTGTACACAGTGATTAATTTCAATACAATTTATTAGTTTGTTTGTTTGCTTGTTTGTTTTCAAAATGTTTTAGTAACTTTTTGCAATTATTACACTATCTCCGAATTTTACATCATGAAGATATTGCACTAATTGCAAGAAAATCAATATTAACAGCAGATTGATAAGAGAAGCAATAGAAAATAAAGATAAAGATAACATCAATCAATGTAAAGTGGCACTGCTTTAAATAAAATTTGACTTCCATTAATTAAAAATTTAATGATCTAGTTACTTGTATTTTGTTTCCTGGTAACTTGTTTGTATGTTCTGTTTATTTAATGTATATGTCATTTGTATCATATTTCCTAATAAAGAGGTCAATTATTAATTAATATTAAATTTAATTGAATTTAAACGTAAAGCCGTATTTATTTTAATATTACTTATAAGTTGTTTCTCTCTTTACTAGTAAACGTATTATGAGCGAATGTTTATATTTCATCAGAAATTTAGAGTATAGCTTGATTTTATTGGTTGATGTGTATTATACAGGGTGATTTATGACGTCGGGGAAAAACTACACCGGATGATTCCTATGAGTAATCTAAATAAAAAACTTCAAATAAACATATGTCCGAAAATGCTTTCTAACGGAACTGTAGCCGTTAGAAGTTTATTACATGTAACATCAATCGCGTTAGCTTTATTTGTTATATCAGAAAAGAAAAACAACGTATGTGGTTTCAGTACGACGCCGACGGTGCACCGCCTCATAGAGCAAAAGTAGTGACAACTTGGTTAAACGTTCATTTCCCTAGGAAATGGATTAGCTAAGGAGGTCCGTTTGCTGGCCGCCTAGGTCCCCAAATTTGAACCCACTGGACTTTTATCTATGGGGACATATGAAAGAACATACTTGAACAGAACATAGTTGCTGGAACGAATACAGAACGCAGCAAATGAAATAAGAAATGACCCTGATGTGCTAGCTCGAATTAGAGATTCACTCGTCCGACGTTGTCATGCTTGTATTAGAGCCGAAGGTGGACACTTACTTTAAGTTTAATCCCAGACGTTCTTGCTTTAAATTAGTACCTCAATTATTCTTTTTTTTTCCTGATATAATAAATAAAGCTAACGCGATTGATGTTACATGTAATAAACTTCTAACGGCTACAGTTCCGTTAGAAAGCATTTTCGGACATATGTTTATTTGAAGTTTTTTATTTTGATTATTCATAGAAATCATCCGGTGTACTTTTTCCCCGACGTCATAAATCACCCTGTATATGTGTATCCTAATACCCGGCCACGTCATACGTATGGACACGAATAACTACGAGATATACCGAATATTATCTACTTTTTTTGACAATTTCTTAAAATATATTTAATGCATATGATAAATAAATCTTGTAAAAATTGTTTTTTATATAGGTAGAAAATTATATAAAAAACAAAATTAGTGAAAATAAAATTCGAAAGTAAACCACTATATAACTTCCATTGTATAAATAATTTATTTAATACTTCATGCAAGCAATTTCACTTCTTCCAATTTGTAATACAATTAAAGATAAATAGTATTAGGTACATTAATATTTAATTATTTGTGTCTTCAATTAGTTAATGTATCTAACTAGTTGTAACATCATTTTCAAAACAAAAATGTCTGGAAAAAGTAATAATTTTCTTTCCAGTATAAAAATTATTTATCTAATATGTCGTATAACAACAGTATTACCGTATAATATTAAAAATATCAACAGTGGTACAAAAGTTCATGTAGAAAATAGAAAAATTCTATTAATCTTTATTCAGTTGGCAGTTTTGTGTGTTCACAGTTTTACTTTATATTATGGCATAAATTTACTTGATTTTTCATCATACAAAAAAATGTCTATTGTCACATATTACATACAAGATATTCTTCTGTTTTTCACTTTAATTATATGTTTCTTTACATTGCAAATTTCCAGAAATAGATTTTCTAATATATTACAAAAAATATATCAAACGAATGTTTTATTGCAAAACTTAGACGTTCATGTAAATTATGAAATACTTTCAACGAATATTTGGAAAATACTATTTCTTTCTGCTATTATATATATAATAATGTTTATCTATGAGTTTAGTGGCTGGACGGTTGAGTTATTATTAATTTTTTTTTATTATTCAATTGATGTTGTAAATTTTTCTTCTATATTATTGTTAATCGTTTTAATTCTCGATTGTAAAATCAAATTTACTTTGCTAAATCAAAAACTAAAATCTATTTTAAATGATGAAAATAATGTAAATGTATTGATAGAAAAATTGATAAAATATATTTATGTCCATGGTGAAATATCGAAAAATTGCAAACGTATTAATCGTTTGTTTCAACCAATTTTATGCATAAATTACGTACTGATTTTTAATAATATTCTTTTTGCACTATTTCGTGCAAGTGAGAGTATTATGAAAAATGAAAATGGCATGTTTATCTTTATTTCAACAATTTGGAGTAGTTATAATTGTCTGGCTTTAGTGTTTATTACATTTCTTTTTAGACACACTTCTGATGTAGTAAGTATTTGAATAATAAAATCATTGTACAGGGTTAGTTTAGTTTAGTTAGTTTAGTTTAGTTAGTTTAGTTAGTTAGGGTTAGTTTCAATACAATCATTTTGTTTGTTTGTTTGTTTCTTTTGAGAATGTTCTGATATTTTTTAGTTATTACTAAATACAATGATTAATTTTAGTAATCGTTGGTATAATTTCAAATAATAAAATATGTACTGTTATTAAATTCGTCATTTATTTTTTATGGAAAGGTAGTCAAAACTTCCTTAATAACACCCCATTTACAAATTGCAAATATTTGATTGCATTCGGGAGATACGGACCCTGAAAGATGTTTCCTATTTCAAACAAAAAAACCAAAAAAGTAAAATATTTTTAATGTATAATATGTAAAATTAAAAGTTTCCGGTTAAACTAAAAGTATATCTTATTGCCAATAATTTACTTCAACTGAGCAATTTAGGGGATGATAGTACACTTCAAAAGCAGTCGATAAACCTTAAAACAGCTTAGTAAAAGGCGAAATAATAATTCTTTTAGTTTTCACATTAAACGATTCATTTGTTTTAAACTCTAGTAATCTACTACTTAAGCAGTATTGTTATTACGTTTTGTTATTTGAGTTATATCAGTAATTCACTTTTACTATCATCTTTGTTTAACTAAAAATTTGATTATTCTTACCTTGTTCTTTAAAATTTGCGATGGTTTATCGCGAGGACCTTGCACAGTATGTGGAGTCGTAGGTACGCCGAGCGAAACTTTGTATACACTGTAAAAAAAAATAGCGAAATTACAAAAAATAATAGAAATAATATACTATAAAAAATCTATGGTCCGTATTCTTACCTCACTTTTTCGTGAAAAAGTGCTTTTATCATTAATTTTAAAATAACTTTTTGCTTCTGTTTTTCATCAAATGTAAATAGATTTTCCATTTTTGATTATTTTTATTATTTTTGGTATTAAAAAATTTAAATAAACTATTTTAAAATGCTTAATAAATGATTTTAAGTGAACTTCAAAAGTACTTTTGGCAAAAATCACTTTTATAAATGAGGTGAGAATACGGGCCAATAATTTCATTTTACTATAAATATTCTATCTCAACATTCTGTATTTTTTACGTAATTGTAATTCATAATAATCACATAAAATAAGCAAAAATGACCTAATAAGTATGTAAAATGGCTTACTTAATGTAGAATAACATATTGTTGGTATAACTTCTTAAATTACGTAAAATAATTACAGTTTGTATATTAATATCTGTAATAATTGTAAAATACATCTTTCATGTAAATTTTTATAATTATACCAACAATAATATTGCAGAAATAAACAAATTTTACTTATTTATGGAAAATTCCTGACAGCAAATTTACTGAAGCTCTGTAAATTTACTAAAAAATGCAAGTTATTTGAAATATTTTGTACATAGTAACTTCAGAACTCATTATAATAAAATAATAAAACTTTAGTAACTTTGAAAATTCACTTTATTACACTTTTCTACTTAACTGCAAATGTACAATAATTTATTTAACTGTAATATTACATACATATGTACTTTTCCATCTCATTATGGTAATATCATATTACATAATGTTTTTAATAGTTCTGATATTATGTATTTTTTAAACAATTATACTAAAATTACAGCAGTTGAGTAATTATACCTACAAATACTGGGCATCATAGTGTCTCATGATTTATAGGTAAAATTACATAATTGTGTACAACAACATGGTGGTACTTTCGAACATCTTTTCTAGTGGACAAAACTAATTAAATAATAGATTACTAAAGTTTAAAACAAATTAATCGTTTAATGTAAAAACTATAACAATTATTATCTCTCTTATGAGACGACTTTTACTAAGGCGTTTTAAGGTTTATTGACTCCTTAAAATGATACTGAGAAAACCGTAGAAAACCTGTATAGTTTTTAGAATACAGAGAGAGCATAATCTCGTCGTAGGACATCCTGTACTTTTAAATTATTTATTCAACTATAAAATATTAGATTATTTTCAAATATTGATTTTTTTTCAGAGTGGTAAATGTATTTCTATTTTATCTAAAATTAAATATAATAAAAATTATACTAACGATATAAGAAATTATATATGTGTTTATCTTTTACGTTTCAAAAATCAAAAAGTGATTTTCACTTTATGTGAAATTTTTAATATTGATAATTCGTTACTATATATTGTAAGTATCTTAATATAGATATATATTAAATGAGATATGGTCAAAAAGTAAATAACTCATTTAAAATAAAGATGTTCTTAAAATTTTTTAAAATCTGTTCTCAAACTTACCCAACCATTTTTCATTTATATTTTTGACCAAGCATTGCGACAAAAATCCATTTCATTAAAAAATCAATTGTTTTTTTTTCAGATGTTTGCGAATACTTTTACTTATTTTATAATAATGTGTCAATTTCAAAACATGGAATAAAAATTATTTTTAAATAATTAAATGTTATTATTTTCCCCAATTCAAAATCTTTAAAAAATAAAATAGAAAATATTATAATATCTTTTAAACATTTATTATTTGCATTAATAATATCCTAATTTTTCAATTGGAAGGATATTTTTTTCTCATAGTTAGATTTAGTTAGTTTTCGGCCTTAAGAAATATGTAAGTATAATATGCGACAAAGTTTTAGATCAATGTCTAAAAAAGTTTTTTATTTGAATTTTTTTTAATATTGTTGCGGCGGCTGTCTTTTGTTAGTCGCGCTAACCGACGCAATCGTAAACTCGTTACGGCTAGGGCGAGACGGACGAGGGGTGTGGGCTCGCGTGCCAGGCCCAAGGAGACAGACAGTTAGTTCGAGCCAAGCAGTGGTTGAAAGCGTGTCGCTGTCTTATCGAGTCGAGCGCGTGAGTGCTGTGCGCGGGCGGTTGTTGAATGCCGGATCGTAGACTCATCGGGTGAGTGCGTGACGACGCGCGGGAACTGGTGGCTTGCGCTGACGAACTCTTATTCGAATATTCTTTTGTGTTACTTATGTCATATGAATGGACTGTGTTTTTGCTTGTATTAATAGAATTTATATAATAAACCGTTTATAAACATTTGTGATGCGTTTTAATAATTATTGAACCCGTATGTACGCTCGTAACAATTGGTGATCAGAAGTGAAATTAATACTTGCAAATATGGCAAAAACACTGAAAGACTTGAAAGTGGCTGAGCTTAAAGAGGAGCTCGAAGATCGTGGATTGCCGATAGGTGGACGTAAAACTGAATTACAAACGCGGCTGCGGGATGCATTGATAAGTGAGAACAATGATCCAGAAACATTCGAAATCAGACCCAATCCAGTGGCGAATATACTAGATAAAATGGAAGAAAATTCACAGAAGATTGACAGAAGGTTAGAAGAACACTCTAAAGCAATAAAAGAAGATTTTATAAATAAAATTGAGAGTTTAGAATCAGAATTGGAAAAGATGCAGAAACGTATAAGAGAATTGGAAACTAAGGATCAAGATGCAGGTGCGTCTATGGAACCCGTTCGGCCGGTAACGGATTCTGTTGTGAGAATACAGTCACCTACATTTGATGGTACGACAGCATGGTCGTTATTTAAACAACAATTCGAAGGAGTTTCTCTAATAAATAAATGGTCGGTTACCGAAAAAGCAATCGCGCTGATGATTGCTTTGCGCGGCCCAGCGTTAGAATTATTACAAAGCATTCCCCCGGAACAACGTGGTAACTTTGACGTTATGGTAAGCACACTGAGTATGCACTACGGTGATGCACATCGTGAGGATATGTACAGGATGCAGTTAAGAAATCTCGAACAAAAGAGCTCGGAGTCATTACAGGAATTCATGGCAGCAGTGCAGAGACTGACAATATTGGCATACCCAACTATCTCGAATTTAGTGCGAAATGACATGGCGGTAGATGCATTTGTGAATGGTTTATGTGACGCAGAAACCAAACAATCATTACTTTTTATGCGGCCGAAAACAATGCAGGACGCACTAATTCACGCACTACAGTTTGAAGTTGCTAAACAAACGTCACGTTCTGCGACTCGAGTGCGTGAAGTTAACGTGCAGATGACAGATGAAAAAGTAGCTCTAATCACGGAAATTCAAAGAATTGTAAGAGATGAATTAAGTAAAACTCGAGATAATTCAGATTCTGGTAATCAAAGATCGAGATATGTGAAATGCTGGAATTGTGGTGAGAGCGGACATGTACGTAATGAGTGTACGAAGGCGCGTCAATCGGACGAACCTCGAACGGACAACAAACGTCAGGGAAACGAGTAAGAGCCGGTATCGCAGGCCAGATGCCGGTATGTCGGGAGCAGGCCTACAAAATCGAAATCCGTTCTTCGAGATTGAGTAGCGACAATAAAAGCTTGACAGTACAAGGCTTAGTGGATGGTGAACTCCGCACGATAACTATCGATACTGGCGCTTCCCGCACAATAATAAGGTCGAATCTTATTGGAGCGGGATCTGTAGAAAAATTAGCAAATCATCACGAATTAATCACAGCAACGGGTGAGAAGGCACCGATATATGGGGGTGTCCCTATACGAATGCAAATAGGACAACAAGTAATTCAAGTGTTTGCATTGGTTGCTGATGTTGAAGATGATTTCATACTAGGATTGGATGTACTCAGTCAACACGGATTAGTCGTGAATATGAAGGATCTTATGTTACGATTGGGCGCGGAAGAGATACCACTGACACTTTCGCGAAGGCCGTCTAAGGATGATTGCAAACATTGTCAACAACATCACGAGTCGACGGTCAACGTACGAATAACTAAAGTCGCAGACGAGGCTGATGAATGGAGCGGACAACGGTTGAGAGAAGAGCAACTTAATGACGGTGACATCGGTCTTTTACTTCATGAAAGGGAAAGCAATGCACGCCCAGTGTGGCAGACTATTGCTAATCGAAGTCCCACCTATAAAAGTTATTGGGCCCAATGGGATTCCCTGCATGTGCACAACGGCGTACTGAAACGCAAATGGGAATCTGAAGACGGGAATACCAGCAAACTTCAAATTCTCCTTCCGAACGTTCGAATCCCGGTTGTGCTTCGAGAAATACACAATGGTGCATCTGGGGGGCATTTGGGTGTTAACAAAACACTGGCAAAGATCAGAGATAGATTTTATTGGCTGAAATGTCGTGCAGATGTAAAGGATTGGTGTCGCAAATGTGACTCGTGTGCGGCTAGTAAGGGTCTAGCTATTCGGAATCGAGGAAAGCTACCACAGTACAACGTCGGTGCACCGTTTGAACGCAAGGCCGTACCTCGGCCCTGTAATGACTATGTGCGTGAGTTACCAGGCCGCGTGGAGGCGATACACGATGTCGTTCGTAACGATATATCCGTAGCCAGTGGACGAATGAAGGCACGATATGATCGTAATAGAACGACAGTAGGATTCCATGAAGGTGATGCTGTCTGGTTATATAATCTCGTACGGTTGAAGGGTAAATCCTCAAAACTTCAAGCAGATTGGGAAGGCCCATACCGAGTAATCAAGCGGATCAATGATGTGGTCTACCGGATTCAACGTTCCCCAAGGACGAAGATGAAGGTCGTGCATCTTGACCGACTGGCGCCTTATCACGGTGTAGCTGCTGTTCGGGACGAACAGGCTTAAAGGGGGGGCAGTGTTGCGGCGGCTGTCTTTTGTTAGTCGCGCTAACCGACGCAATCGTAAACTCGTTACGGCTAGGGCGAGACGGACGAGGGGTGTGGGCTCGCGTGCCAGGCCCAAGGAGACAGACAGTTAGTTCGAGCCAAGCAGTGGTTGAAAGCGTGTCGCTGTCTTATCGAGTCGAGCGCGTGAGTGCTGTGCGCGGGCGGTTGTTGAATGCCGGATCGTAGACTCATCGGGTGAGTGCGTGGCGACGCGCGGGAACTGGTGGCTTGCGCTGACGAACTCTTATTCGAATATTCTTTTGTGTTACTTATGTCATATGAATGGACTGTGTTTTTGCTTGTATTAATAGAATTTATATAATAAACCGTTTATAAACATTTGTGATGCGTTTTAATAATTATTGAACCCGTATGTACGCTCGTAACAATATTTTGTACCCTTTTTGAGTTATGTACTTGATATTCTGCCGAATATCATATCACAAATATCCATACTTTAATTACTTTTATGACTGGGCAATATCTCTCTCTTTCAAATCAATACGACAAATATATTAGATTGTAATAATTCAATTAACTAATTTAAAAACAACAATAATATAAATTAATATTGTTCATTAATATTTACATTGTACTTTTATAATAAATTATTGTACATTTGCAGTTAAGTAGAAAAGTGTAATAAAGTGAATTTTCAAAGTTACTAAAGTTTTATTATTTTATTATAATAAGTTCTGAAGTTACTATGTACAAAATATTTCAAATAACTTGCATTTTAAAAAAATATTATTTATTCCATTTTCTTCATATTTTTAATTTGAATAATGCTTCAATTCCTATAAACTTTAATTAACTAATTTGAAAATTATAATAACATAAATTAATTAATTGATTTGTACACTCGTATTTAATAAGTTAATGTGACAACAACAGTAAAATCGAGAAAAACATATAGTAACATTTTACAAAAATTAAAATGTCTACAAAGAGTAACAATTTTCTTTCTAGTATAAAAATTATTTATTTAACATGTCGTATGGCAACAATATTACCTTACAATATTAAAAATATCAATAATGGCACTAAACTTCAAATAGGAAATATAAAAATTTCAATAATATTAATTCAATTTGGAATAATATCTGTTTACTTTTTAGCTTTACATTATGGAATAAAATATTTAGATTTTTCAGTTTTCAAAATGATAGATCTTGTCGTATTTGCATTAGAAGCTTTTTTCATTACACTATTTTTAATTACAAGTTTTGTTACATTTTCCGTTTACAAAAATAAACTTAAGAGTATTTTACAAGAAATATATCAAATAGATGTTTTATTGCATAGCTTAAACATTCCAGTGAATTATAAAAAAATTACAACACATATTAGAAAAACAATATTTTTATTTACTTTGCAAATTGTATTTATGTGTGCTTATGATATTATTAATAGAATAATACCATTGTTAATTATTCTTGTTTATTATTATGGTCAGTTTATAAATATTTTATCAATTTTCTTATTAGATGCATTGATTTTCAATTGCAAAATGAAATTTAGTGCATTTAATCAAAAATTAAAAGGTATTGTGAACGATCAGAATCATGTATATGTATCAAACGAAAATTTGGAAAAATTTGTTTATATTCATTGTAAAATGTCGAATAATTGTAAAAATATTAACGATTTGTTCCAGCCAATTTTGTTTATAAGTTATGCAATTTTTTTTATTAATTCACTTCTATCGGTGTATTTTCTAACTTATAATATAATTGAAAATTTAGGATTTTTACATTTTTTAATGGTAATATTTTGGAATTTTTATATATTTTCTGCGTTAGTATTCATTACATCTCTTTTGAAATTCACTTCTGATGAGGTAAGTGTTTTTACTAAAAAAAAATATATTACTGATTCACGTATTGCTTGTGAAATATCAAATAATTAAAATAAAAAGGCTTTAGTATTTAGTTTTGTATTAATTTTAATTAAAAATCGACGTATTGACGTTTTACTATACGTCGGGAAAAAACTACACCGGATTATTTCTATGAGTAATCTAAATAAAAAACTACAAATAAACATATGTCCGAAAATGCTTTCTAATTGAACTGAAGGCGTTAGAAGTTTATTACATGTAACATCAACCGCTTTAGCCTTATTTATTATATCAGGAAAAAAAAAACAAGTCATAAACTTCTGAATAATTGTAAAATTACTGATTGATTTTCTAACATTTTGCTGAAACACTAGTAAACCTATTTGCTAGTTTATAAATTTTTGTACACATATAAATAAATATTTAATAAACAATTTACAATAATTAAAAATCGAAGACAATTTTTGTCGGGACCCAGTAAGTGATAATTAGTAAATTGGTTTACTAGTGTTTAAACAAAACGTTAGAAAATCAATCAGTAATTTTACAATTTTTCAGAAGTTTATGACTTGTTTTTTTTTTCAGATTTAATAAATAAGGCCAATAAACTTCTAACGGCTACAGTTCCGTTAGAAAGCATTTTCAGACATATATTTATTTGATGTTTCTTATTTAGATTACTCATAAGAATCATCCGGTGTAGTTTTTCCCCGACGTCATAAATCGCCCTGTATACACCTATATTTGTGAAAAAAATATATATTTTCATAAGATGAGCAGATAGTCCATGAATATAATATTTATAAGCTAAAGAAAAAATTGTACAATATGGGCAAACTACTTAATAGGAAAATTAACAATTTTGAATATTCATCAATAACCATTTAAAGAGATGAGACCATTTTTAACAGTTTATATTTTATACAATGCATTTATGTGCAAGTAGAATATCTGATACTGACTATGTTGTGCACTACACCAATTATACAGAACTTAAACCTAAAGCTTTTTTATTTTAATATAATAAGTTCTGAAAGATTCCTTACTATGTTACCAATTATTTCAAAAAAATTGCATGTTAAAAAATGTTATTTATTTCATTTTCTCCATATTTTTAATTTGAATAATGCTTTAATTCTCATTATCTATAAATAAATAATTTAAAAATTATAATAACATAAATTAATATTGATTTAAATTAATCGTATTTAATAAGTTAATGTAAAAACAACAGTGAAGTCGGTGAAAAACATAATTATAGCAACATTTGACAAAAATTGAAATGTCTATAAAGAGAAATAATTTTCTTTCCAGTATAAAAATTATTTATTTAATATGTCGGTTAATAACAATAATACCTTATAGCATTAAAAATATCAAGCATGCCACTCAAATTCAAATAGAAAATACGAAAATTTCTTCAATAATTTTACAATTGGGAATAACGTGTGCTTACATTTTAACTATATATTATGACACAAAAACATTTATTTTTGCGAATAACCAAATGATAGAAATTGTTATACGTGTTTTTCATAATTTTCTGATTACTAGTACATTGGTTATAATTTTTCTTACATTTCACATCTATAAAAATAAATTTTGTATTATTTTACGAAAAATATATCAAACAAACGTTTTATTGCAAAGTTTAAACATTGATGTAAATTATAAAAAAATAACAAGACATATTTGTAAAACAAGCGTTTTGTTTATTTTGTCAAATATAACATTGTTTATTTTTGATGTTATTATTGAAAATGCAACGTTCTTAATTTATGTTTATTTTTTTGTACAATTTATAAATACTGTAGCGATTTTTTTATTAATTACATTAATGCTCGATTGCAAAATAAAATTTTGCTTGCTTAATCACAAATTGAAACTTCTTGTAAAAGACAAAAGTGATGTAAATATACGGATTGAAAAACTGGAGAAAATTATTTGTGTCTATAAAAATATATCGGAAAATTGTAAAGCTATAAATAATTTGTTTCAACCAATTTTATTAATAAGTTATGCTAGATGTTTTAATTACTGTCTTATATCTATGTATATATTAACTTTGGAATTTGTGCAAAATTCAACATTTTTTACTTTATTTATATTAATAGTTTGGAATTGTTATAATTTTCAAACAATAGTGTATATTACATTTACATGTAAATACACATCTGATGAGGTATGTATTCTATTTTAAAAATTATTTATTATTATTATGGTTTTACACGATAGAATTTGCTATACAAAAATCTATACAATTTTCTATATAGAAAATATACTAAATTAATACGTTTTACACGATATAGACGTAAAATGTATAGACGCATGCGCAATAATATTTTACATTTTGACAATTTATTATATCTAATCTGAAAATTGCATATTTATCAATGGCACTAAACTAAATATGAATAATAAAAAAAACTGTACACAACCTAAATGAGATTTTGACGTTTCTAATACCAATGCGCATTCAGTTTCGCGTTGAAAAATGCATGCAAAACAGAACGTGTTTTAATTCATTTCTAATGCTGGCTTTATACTGTAACAAAATGAAGTTCTATATAATTTCCAGAAGATTATGCTTGCATGTGTGTGTGAGTGCACATGTGTGTGTGTGTGTGTATACGTGCAGTGAGGCACGCTATTAGATCGTGTTTATGCGATGACGTAATGTCGGTGTGAGCTGTGTGTATGTATGTGTGGAAAGTTCTAGTTAGGCTTCTAGAAAAACACTAGTACATTCGAGTAGGTTTGGTTGCAGGCCTATATATAGCGCTAGGCGCCACAAGCTCAATCAGTCATCGTCGAATGAGCGACCTGGTTAGATCGTTAGTATCAGTCTAGTTGTATTATTGGGCTATACGATGATGGCTCGGTTAAATAAATAAATGTGTAATGATTACACGAGTGATATAAAAAGTAGAGTAGTGAAATATAAATAAAAGTAGTGAGATAAATAATGTAGATATAAATGTGTGCAAGTATAAGTAAATGTGGTGTTAGTTCATAAGTTGTGTTAATGTCAGTCCGATAGGTGTAAGATTAATTATAAGTAATGTAAATAGTGTAATTGTTTGTTTAGCTCCGCTCGGCTAACCATTGTTGTTGTATAGTATTGTTATTTAGTGTTTAAGTGTTGTAAATAAATGCTACTCAAAAATACAATCGCAAATATGGTGGTAATTATTTTAATACATTTCCAATACTGTTCGGACTGCCCCGATACGAATTCAAATTCACGTTACACTGGTGTCAGGTGTGAGGGGTGTGTTTTGAGCAGTGTTGGAATGAAGGCGAGTATTTGCGATTGTTGAACAATGTAAGCTCGATTTACTGATGAGATCTGATTGTTGTAAATGATTTTTGTTAGTAAGTCGAGTATTTTGTTATATGTGTATATAGTTTTAAGTTAGTATCTATCTACACTGTGATAGGAATGATCGGACTGGCATTGTTGTGTGTGTGCTTGCAACTGGTATTGTTGCGAAAGTGGTAGTGACAGTGATAATTATGCCAAGAAAGATGAAGAATGAAAACATCAGAGAGACAGTGCTGCGGTTGAAACAAGTTCCAATGATGGCTGAGTACAGTGGTTCCACAACTTGGAATGAAGTGGGGCTGATGGGCAACGAGGCGATGACATGGTCGTTCATGGAACACAGCGGACTGGATGGATCGGAGTGGAGGATGGTCGATGTATGCTTGGGGCATGCGGTGTAGACATCCTCACTCAAATTCTTCGATCTATACAACGAAAGTGTTCTGGTTATCGGTTATCGGTCCTTGAAGATCTGGATGCTGATCGGATAGTTGTAGAAGATTGTGGAAAAGAGAGGCACTGCAGTCATTGGAAGCAAGTAGATGTTTCGGTTAGAATATCTGAAGGCAGCAGCTGTGATTCCTTGGGCAAGACGCTGTCACTACGCGATCAGAATGTTATGATCGCGGCGTATGGATGAAGATAGCATTCTGGGTTCTTGCCGGCATCTAACATCACGCCGGTCGGCAAGTGGATGTCCGTGGTTGGCTGTCACTAGCCAACGAAGAACTTGGCGGTGAAGATTGCATGCAGTAGAAGATGAGAAAGCACTACGGAGTATTCAGGACGGATTCTCGAGAAAGGATTGTGTCATGATGCGGCGGGGTCCGAGGCAGGTTACGGGCTGAGAGGACTGAAGTGGAGCAGGTTGAGGGTATGCTGGGCGCATGCCGGGTGTAGATCTGCTCAGGAAAATTCTTCAGTCAGTAATTGTTCGTAACGGAAAGGCCAGGGAGTACCACTCTCGATAAAGGACGGCATCATGGTACTGATAGTCCGAGGCAAGGTTGTGGATCGGATTGGTCAACTGGAGAACGTCAAGTACATGCTGGGGCATGTCGGAATTGGCGAGTTGAGGTCCGACCGCAACGGTGGAAGCCAGAGAAGCCGCTGGACTGGTGGCTGGTCCTGAAGATAGTGCTGCAGGAGAACCAGCATGCGGAGATTTTTGCGGACACCCGAAATATCCTCCTATGATGGAGCAAGCGTGTTCCGGGACGGAACAGTCTTAAGAAGGAGGCAGTGTAACAAAATGAAGTTCTATATAATTTCCAGAAGATTATGCTTGCATGTGTGTGTGAGTGCACATGTGTGTGTGTGTGTATACGTGCAGTGAGGCACGCTATTAGATCGTGTTTATGCGATGACGTAATGTCGGTGTGAGCTGTGTGTATGTATGTGTGGAAAGTTCTAGTTAGGCTTCTAGAAAAACACTAGTACATTCGAGTAGGTTTGGTTGCAGGCCTATATATAGCGCTAGGCGCCACAAGCTCGAGCAGTCATCATTGAAGCGCCGATCTGGTTAGATCTAGTAATCGATCTAATAGTAATGGGTCGGTGGTGATGGCTCGTTGAAATAAATAATAGTGTGATATAAATAGTGATATAAATATGTAGATATAAATGTGTGCGAGTATAAGTGAATATGGTGTTAGTTCATAAGTTGTGTTAATGTCAGTCCGATAGTTGTAAGATTAATTATAAGTAATGTAAATAGTGTAATTGTTTGTTTAGCTCCGCTCGGCTAACCATTGTTGTTGTATAGTATTGTTAGTTAGTTTTTAAGTATTGTTGTAAATA
This sequence comes from Clivina fossor, assembly GCA_963966155.1. NCBI lineage: Eukaryota > Metazoa > Arthropoda > Insecta > Coleoptera > Carabidae > Clivina > Clivina fossor. The sequence goes on along the minus strand of OZ014552.1, from coordinate 22,646,317 downwards.
AATGCTAGTCAAAAATACAATCGCAAATATGATGGTGATTATTTAATACATTTTCAGTACTGTTCGGACTGCCCCGATACGAATTCAAATTCACGTTACAATACAATACATTTTTCTATACAAAATTATATATAGAAAATATACAAAATTAATATATTTTACATGATTTAGAATAAAATGTACAGACGCAAACTTGACAATTTAATGCTTGCTACAGGTCTTATAATCATTAATTAAATAATTAGAAAAATTATGATAATACAAATTAATATTGATTTTTATAGCACGAATTAATTAGATTAATGAACTGACTGTGTTGTGCACTACCAATTATATTTTTATTTTAATATAATGAGTTCTGAAAGATTCTTTACTATATGTTATCAATTATTTCAAAAAAATTGCATGTTCAAAAATGTTATTTATTTCATTTTCTCCACATTTTTAATTTGAATAATGCTTTAATTCTTATAATCTTTAAATAACTAATTTGAAAATTATAATAACATAAATTAATATTGATTTATATTAATCGTATTTAATAAGTTAATGTAAAAGCAACAGTTAAGTCGGTGAAAAACATAATTATAGCAGCATTTGACAAAAATTGAAATGTCTATAAAGAGAAATAATTTTCTTTCCAGTATAAAAATTATTTATATAATATGCCGTATAGTAGCAGTTCTACCACATAATATTAAAAATATCAAACATGGCACTCAAGTTCAAATAGAAAATACGAAAATCCCTTCAATAATTTTACAAGTGGGACTAATATGTGCTTACATTTTCTCTTTATATTATGGCATATTAACATTAAATTTTACATATTACAAAATGATTGATATCGTAATAACAATTTTACATAATTTTCTGATATCCAGTTCGTTCGTTATGACTTTTCTCACATTTCACATCTATCGAAAAAAATTTCGTAATATTTTGCAAGAAATATATCGTACTAATGTTTTATTGAAACGCTTAAACATTGTAGTTAGTTATAAAAAATTGACAACAAATATTTGGAAAACAGTTTCTTGTTATGTTTTAATGTGCATAGTATTGTGTATTTTTGATATAATTGGTCAACTACGTCCATGGATATTTATTTTTGTTTTTTATCTCGTTCAATTTATTAATACCGTATTAATAATCTTGCTAATTGCATTGCTTTTCGATTGCAAAATAAAATTCGAATTGTTGAATCGAAAATTAAAGGAAATTGTCAGAGATAAAACTAATGTAGATATATTGATTGAAAAATTGGAAAAATTAATATATGTTTATGGTAAAATATCGGAAAATTGTCGAAATATTAACGATTTGTTTCAACCAATTTTATTCATAAGTTATGCGAATTCTTTTAATAATATACTTTCATCGATGTATTTTGCAACTTTTGATTTTTTTCAAAATTCAGGTTTTTTCAACTTATTAATGAAAACAATTTGGATTAGTTATAGCTATTTTTCTCTGGTATTTCTTACATCGATTTTTAAATACACTTCTGATGCGGTAAGTATTTTTTTATACTTGGAACATATCTTTATTAATGATCAGATACAAAAACTGCATTATTTAACATTAGAAAAGCCAGATCTAATGGTGTCGTGCCAGTTGCGTACAGTCATTAAATAGTGCCATTTGCGTACAAATAAAAGTCGGGTCAAACCCAGGTAGTGAAGCTAGTTAGACCGAGTGCCAGATGCGTACAGCGGTTTGGGAAAGGTCGAGTTGTGCTTATGATCAAAATATAATATTTATAATACGCTATAATATCATCGCACATAATTTTTACAAATAATCAAGTTAGTATTTAATTTTAAAATTGACCAAGTTTATATTTATTGGTTTAAATTTGATTTGTGTAGATTATTATTTAATAAATTCATATCGTTTACCAACTTCGTTACTTTTTACTATATTATGATAAATTATGCTTAAATTCGTGATGTTAAATTTGTAATAATAATTACATAAACTTTTCCTCACACTTTTCCGTAATCATTTTGGAAATTTAACAAATTTTGTTAAACTTTTTGTAGTATTACCTTCTGATAATGGCTTAACAGCCGAAACTGGCCAATAAAGGATTTTTTATTGTTATTGTGGAAATTTAAGCGAGTGTTTTAATTTACATATTTCCAAAATGATTACGGAAAAGTGTGAGGAAAAGTTTATGTAATTATTATTACAAATTTAACATCACGAATTTAAGCATAATTTATCATAATATAGTAAAAAGTAACGAAGTTGGTAAACGATATGAATTTATTAAATATTAATCTACACAAATCAAATTTAAACCAATAAAAAACTATAAACTTGGTCAATTTTAAAATTAAATACTGACTTGATTATTTGTAAAAATTATGTGCGATGATATTATAGCGTATTATAAATATTATATAACCGCTGTACGCATCTGGCACTCGGCCTAACTAGCTTCACTACCTGGGTTTGACCCGACCCTTATTTGTACGCAAATGTCACTATTTAATGACTGTACGCAACTGGCACGTACGCAACTGGCACTATTTCGATCTAATTGTGAGGAAAAGTATACGGATTTATTTGAAAGCCAATAAATAAATAAAATTCAATTAAAATCGCTTTTAGCACTATGTGAAACATTATGAAAAAATGTAAAATAAAACACTCGGTTAAATTTTCACAATAACAATAAAAAAAATCCTTTATTGGCCAATTTCGTCTCTTAAGCAATCATCAGAAAGTAATACTACAAAAAGTTTAACAAAATTTGTTTTTACATATCTAAATACAACAAGTAATGAACAACAATCTAATGAACGAACATTTAGATTTAATTGAGTCTACGTTTACAGATATATTCTTACAGGAATTTCCATAGTAACTCTCTCTCCCTACCCTTTTGTTAATTTTACTTGTTGTATTTAGATACATAAGAACAAATTTTGTTAAACTTTTTGTAGTATGTATTACCTTCTGATGATGGTTTAACAGCCGAAATTGGCCAATAAAGGATATTGTTGTTATTGTTATTGTGAAAATTTAACCGAGTGCTTTATTTTACATTTTTTAATAAATAAAACGTTGGCATAGAAGAGATTAAAAATATTTATACATATTTACATATATATATATATATATATATATATATATATATATATATATATATATATATATATTCTGTAAAATTATATTGATATAACAATTTTGTGTGTAAAAAAATATAAAAAACAAATTTGCTGTTAGTCAGTTAAGATGGACATCTTGAGCAAATGACCAATGAACGATTGGTTAAAAAAATTTATATGAATAATTTTGAAGCTATAGATTTGCGTAGACGTCGGATGAGTAGTTGAAGTGGTATGATTGAGAGAGTGGCTTGCATGAGTGAAAGTTTCCAAGTAGTACATAAGGTGATTGTGTATGTATGTATGCCTAAAAAATCGTAGTTTGTATTGGATTAACATATATGTCAGAATCTGCGATAATGGAAAGAGTTTGTGCCACATCCTTTTAGGTATATTGCGTGATTGTGTATGTGAATGTATATATGTAAGTATGCATGCACTTTAATCCAGTAATAATCTACAATCTACATAATAAGTCTTACAATTTTTAAATAATTTATTAAAAAGCAATAATAATATAAATAAATATTGATTTTTATAACTCGCATTTAATAAGTTAATGTAATATAAAAACAATTTAGTCGAATAAAAATTAATCATAACAACGTTGTAAAAAAGTGAAATGTCTACAAGGAGTAACAATTTTCTTTCCAGTATCAAAAGTATTTATTTAGTATGTCGAATAATACCAATATTACCTTATAGCATTAAAAATATCAAACATGGCACTCAAGTTCAAATAGAAAACACGAAACTATCTTCAATAATTATACAACTGGCACTAATGTGTGCTTACATTTTATCATTGTATTACGGCATAACAACATGGAATTCCTCAATGTATGTAATGGTAGAAATCGTTGATTTTGTCATACAAAATTTTCTTAGATTTATTTCTTTACTTATAAATTTACTGACATTTTATATTTATCGAAATAAGTTTCAAAATATTTTACAAAAAATATATCAAACTGATATTATACTGCAAAAATTGAATATTGAAGTTAATTATGCAAGATTTACTAGAAATGTTCGAAAAACATTTACTTTCTTTATTTTAATATATGTAGTAATGATTATTTATAATATTATTGATAAAGTATTTCCAATGATACTTATTTTAAATTATTATTCTGTTGATTTTTTAAATAGTTTATCACTTATTTTGTTGACTACATTAATCTTCGATTGCAAAATAAAATACAACTTGTTAAATCAAAAATTAAAAAATATTGTAAAAGATAAAAGTGATGAAAATATATTGATTGAAAATTTGGAAAAAATTATTAATATCCATGGTAAAATATCGAAAAATTGTAAAAATATCAATAATTTCTTTCAGATAATTTTATTAGAAAGTTATGCTAAATATTTTAATAATAGTCTTATAGGTACGATTTACGTAACTAATAATTTTTTTCAAAATTTAACATTTTTTAATGTTATATTGGTAATATTTTGGAATGGTTATAATTGTATTTCTTTAATATGTATCACGTCCCTTTTTAAATACACTTCTGATGCGGTAAGTATTTTTTATACTTGAAACATATCTTTATTAATGATCAGATAAAAAAAACTGCATAATTTAACATTAGAAAAGCCAGATCTAATTGTGAGGAAAACATTATGAAAAAAATGTAAAATAAAACACTCGGTTAAATTTTCATAATAACAATAAAAAAAAAATCCTTTATTGACCAATTTCGGCTGTTAAGCAATCATCAGAAAGTAATGCTACAAAAAGTTTAACAAAATTTGTTCATATATATCTAAATACAACAAGTAAAATTAACAAAAGGGTAGGGAGAGAGAGTTACTATGGAAATTCCTGTAAGAATATATCTGTAAACGGAGACTCAATTAAATCTAAATGTTCGTCCATTGAGTCTCCGTTTACAGATATATTCTTACAGGAATTTCCATAGTAACTCTCTCTCCCTACCCTTTTGTTAATTTTACTTGTTGTATTTAGATATACAAGAACCAATTTTGTTAAACTTTTTGTAGTATTACCTTCTGATGATGGCTTAACAGCCGAAATTGGCCAACAAAAATTTTTTTTTATTGTTATTGTGAAAATTTAACCGAGTGTTCTATTTTACATTTTTTAATAAATAAAACATTGGCATAGAAGAGATTAAAAATATTTATACATATTTACATATGTATTCTGTAAAATTATATTGATATAACAATTTTGTGAAGAAAAAAAATATAAAAGACAAACTTGCTGTTAGTCAGTTAAGATGGACATCTTGAGCGAATGCCCAATGAACGTTTGGTTAAAAAAATTTATATGAATAATTTTGAAGCTATAGATTTGCGTGGACGTCGGATGAGTAGTTGAAGTGGTATGATTGAGAGAGTGGCTTGCATGAGTGAAAGTTTCCAAGTAGTAAGATTAAAAGAGCATATATGAGAGGAATTATGAATGTGGATAAAGCTAAAGTTGCTTTGGAGGAAACTGATTTCGCGATAGTGGAAAGAGTTTGTGCCACACACACTTTTGGGTACATAGCGTGATTGTGTATGTATGATACATTTTAGAATTGTAATTTTACAATTAAAAAATTAGTTGATTTTAAAAATACATTTTGTTATAAATTTACATAATTATCGTTGGTAACAAAGTATCTAAAAAATGTACAGTGTATTTTTTTCATTTCATTAATATATTTAATCTGCATTATAATAAATATTAATTTGAAAATAATAATACCATACATTAATATTAATTTGTATTACTCGTATTTAATAAGTTAATGTAAAAAAAACAGTTAAGTCGAGAAAAACATAATTATTCGTGCAGCAACATTTCACAAAAATTAAAATGTTTACAAAGAGTAATAATTTTCTTTCCAGTATCAAAATTATTTATTTAATGTGTCAAATATTACTAGTATTACCTTATAGCATTAAAAATATCAAACAAACCACTCAAGTTCAAATAGAAAATATTAAAATTACTTCAATAATTTTACAATTGGGAATAATCTGTGCTTACATTTTATCGCTATATTATGGCTTTAAATTATCAAATATGTCGATGTATAAAATGATCGATTTTGTTGTATGCGGCTTACAAAGTATTCTGACAACTAATTCCTATTTTATAACTATAATTACATTTCACATTTATCGAAATAAATTTTATAGTATTTTACAAGAAATCTATGCAACAAAAGTTTTATTGAATAGCTTAAACATAGAAGTAAATTATAAAGGATTTACAAGATATGTTTGGAAAACAGTTTCTTGTTTTGTTTTTATATACATAGTATTGTTTATTTTGGATATGATTAGTGGACTTATGTCACAAATACTTATATCGTTTTATTATTTCGCTCAGTTTATAAATTATGTATCGATATTTTTATTAGTTGCATTGATTTACGATTGCAAGATAAAATTCAATTTGTTTAATAGAAAATTGAAAGATATTGTAAAAGATAAGAGTGATGTAAATAGATTGCTTGAAAGATTGGAAAAATTTCTATATATTCATGGAAAAATATCGAAAATTTGTAAAAATATCAACGATGTATTCCAACCAATTTTATTAGCGAGTTATGCGAATTTTTTTAACAACTGTCTCCTATCAATATATTATACGATTTTGCATTTACCTCAAACTGCCGAATTTTACGATATAGTCTTGATGATATGTTGGAATTGTTATAATTATTTTAATTTAATATTTATTACATCTCTTTTTAAATACACTTCTGATGCGGTGAGTATTTTATTAAAAAGTTTTACAAATAATGTAAGTTTTTCTGAATGGTAATCAACCCGTTGATCGTAGGATGGTTTTTGGTCTATAATTAACCTATCGGTTTCAACTTCCGGCACGATTTTGTTGTGGAAGTAGAATAGAAATAGAACTTGCAATAATCAAAATTCAAAATAATATTCATTTAAAATCAGTAAATCAGTAAATCAGAAAATTATTTGTGTCTATAAAAATATATCGGAAAATTATAAAACTATAAATAATTTGTTTCAACCAATTTTATTAATAAGTTATGCTAGATGTTTTAATTACTGTCTTATATCAATGTATATATTAATTTTGGAATTTGTGCAAAATTCAACATTTTTTACTATATTTATATTAATAGTTTGGAATTGTTATAATTTTCTAACAATAGTGTATATTACATTTATATGTAAATACACATCTGATGAGGTATGTATTCTATTTTAAAAATTATTAACTATTATTATTATTATGGTTTTACACGATACAATTTGCTATACAAAAATCTATACAATTTTCTATATAGAAAATATACTAAATTAATACGTTTTACACGATATAGACATAGACGTAAAATGTATAGACGCATGTGCAATAATATTTTACATTTTGACAATTTATTATATCTAATCTGGAAATTGCATATTTTCAATGGCACTAAACTAAATAAAGTGAGAGTTTGACGTTTCTAATACCAATGCGCATTCAGTTTCGCATTGAAAAATGCATGCAAAACAAAACGTGGTTTAATTCATTTCTAATGCTGTCTTTATACACTACATTTTTCTATACAAAATTTTATATATATATATATATATATATATATATATATATATATATAAATATATATATATATATATAGAAAATATACAAAATTAATATGTTTTACACGATTTAGAATAAAATGTACAGACGCAAACTTGACAATTTAATGCTTGCTACAGGTCCTATAATAATTAATTAATTAAATAATTAGAAAAATTATGATAATATAAATTAATATTGATTTTTCTAGCACGAAGTAATTAGATTAATGAAAAACAATAGTTAAATCGACAGAAACGTAATTGTAGCAGTATATTAGAGCAAAATGTCTACAAATAGAAATAATTTTCTTTCCAGTATAAAAATTATTTATATAATATGCCGTATAGTAGCAGTTCTACCACATAACATTAAAAATATCAAACATGGCACTCAAGTTCAAATAGAAAATACGAAAATCTCTTCAATAATTTTACAAGTGGGACTAATATGTGCTTACATTTTCTCTTTATATTGTGGCACAAAAACATTAAATTTTACATATTACAAAATGATAGATATCGTAGTAACGATTTTAGATAATTTTCTGATATCCAGTTCGTTCGTTATGACTTTTCTCACATTTCACATCTATCGAAAAAAATTTCGTAATATTTTGCAAGAAATATATCGCACTAATGTTTTATTGAAACGCTTAAACATTGTAGTTAATTATAAAAAATTGACAAAAATTATTTGGAAAACAGTCTCTTGTTATGTTTTAATGTGCATAGTATTGTGTATTTTTGATATAATTGGTCAACTACGTCCATGGATATTAATTTTAATTTTTTATCTCGTTCAATTTATTAATACCGCATTAATAATCTTGCTAATTGCATTGCTTTTCGATTGCAAAATAAAATTCGAATTGTTGAATCGAAAATTAAAGGAAATTGTCAGAGATAAAACTAATGTAGATATATTGATTGTAAAATTGGAAAAATTGATATATGTTTATGGTAAAATATCGGAAAATTGTCGAAATATTAACGATTTGTTTCAACCAATTTTATTCATAAGTTATGCGAATTCTTTTAATAATATACTTTCATCGATGTATTTTGCAACTTTTGATTTTTTTCAAAATTCAGGTTTTTTCAACTTATTAATGAAAACAATTTGGATTAGTTATAGCTATTTTTCTCTGGTATTTCTTACATCGATTTTTAAATACACTTCTGATGCGGTAAGTATTTTTTTATACTTGAAACATATCTTTATTAATGATCAGATACAAAAACTGCATTATTTAACATTAGAAAAGCCAGATCTAATGGTGTCGTGCCAGTTGCGTACAGTCATTAAATAGTGCCATTTGCGTACAAATAAAAGTCTGGTCAAACCCAGGTAGTGAAGCTAGTTAGACCGAGTGCCAGATGCGTACAGCGGTTTGGGAAAGGTCGAGTTATGCTTATGATCAAAATATAATATTTATAATATGCTATAATATCATCGCACATAATTTTTACAAATAATCAAGTTAGTATTTAATTTTAAAATTGACCAAGTTTATATTTATTGGTTTAAATTTGATTTGTGTAGATTAATATTTAATAAATTCATATCGTTTACCAACTTTGTTACTTTTTACTATATTATGATAAATTATACTTAAATTCGTGATGTTAAATTTGTAATAATAATTACATAAACTTTTCCTCACACTTTTCCGTAATCATTTTGGAAATTTAACAAATTTTGTTAAACTTTTTGTAGTATTACCTTCTGATAATGGCTTAACAGCCGAAATTGGCCAATAAAGGATTTTTTATTGTTATTGTGGAAATTTAAGCGAGTGATTTAATTTACATATTTCCAAAATGATTACGGAAAAGTGTGAGGAAAAGTTTATGTAATTATTATTACAAATTTAACATCACGAATTTAAGCATAATTTATCATAATATAGTAAAAAGTAACGAAGTTGGTAAACGATATGAATTTATTAAATATTAATCTACACAAATCAAATTTAAACCAATAAATATAAACTTTGTCAATTTTAAAATTAAATACTGACTTGATTATTTGTAAAAATTATGTGCGATGATATTATAGCGTATTATAAATATTATATAACCGCTGTACGCATATGGCACTCGGCCTAACTAGCTTCACTACCTGGGTTTGACCCGACCCTTATTTGTACGCAAATGTCACTATTTAATGACTGTACGCAACTGGCACGTACGCAACTGGCACTATTTCGATATAATTGTGAGGAAATGTATACGGATTTATTTGAAAGCCAATAAATAAATAAAATTCAATTAAAATCGCTTTTAGCACTATGTGAAACATTATGAAAAAATGTAAAATAAAACACTCGGTTAAATTTTCACAATAACAATAAAAAAAAAATCCTTTATTAGCCAATTTCGGCTCTTAAGCAATCATCAGAAAATAATACTACAAAAAGTTTAACAAAATTTGTTTTTACATATCTAAATACAACAAGTAATGAACAACAATCTAATGAACGAACATTTAGATTTAATTGAGTCTCCGTTTACAGATATATTCTTACAGGAATTTCCATAGTAACTCTCTCTCTCCCTACCCTTTTGTTAATTTTACTTGTTGTATTTAGATATATAAGAACAAATTTTGTTAAACTTTTTGTAGTATGTATTACCTTCTGATGATGGTTTAACAGCCGAAATTGACCAATAAAGGATTTTGTTGTTATTGTTATTGTGAAAATTTAACCGAGTGCTTTATTTTACATTTTTTATTAAATAAAACGTTGGCATAGAAGAGATTAAAAATATTTATACATATTTACATATATATATATTCTGTAAAATTATATTGATTTAACAATTTTGTGTGTAAAAAAATATAAAAAACAAATTTGCTGTTAGTCAGTTAAGATGGACATCTTGAGCAAATGACCAATGAACGATTGGTTAAAAAAATTTATATGAATAATTTTGAAGCTATAGATTTGCGTAGACGTCGGATGAGTAGTTGAAGTGGTATGATTGAGAGAGTGGCTTGCATGAGTGAAAGTTTCCAAGTAGTAAGAATAAAAGAGCATGTATGAAAGGAATTGTGAATGTGGATGAAGCTAAAGTTGTTTTGGAGAAAACTGATTTCGCGATAGTGGAAAGAGTTTGTGCCACAAACACTTTTGGGTACATAGCGTGATTGTGTATGTATGTATGCCTAAAAAATCGTAGTTTGTATTGGATTAACATATATGTCAGAATCTGCGATAATGGAAAGAGTTTATGCCACATCCTTTTAGGTATATTGCGTGATTGTGTATGTGAATGTATATATGTAAGTATGCATGCACTTTAATCCAGTAATAATCTACAATCTACATAATAAGTCTTACAATTTTTAAATAATTTATTAAAAAGCAATAATAATATAAATAAATATTGATTTTTATAACTCGCATTTAATAAGTTAATGTAATATAAAAACAATTTAGTCGAATAAAAATTAATCATAACAACGTTGTAAAAAAGTGAAATGTCTACAAGGAGTAACAATTTTCTTTCCAGTATCAAACGTATTTATTTAGTATGTCGAATAATACCAATATTACCTTATAGCATTAAAAATATCAAACATGGCACTCAAGTTCAAATAGAAAACACAAAACTATCTTCAATAATTATACAACTGGCACTAATGTGTGCTTACATTTTATCATTGTATTACGGCATAACAACATGGAATTCCTCAATGTATGTAATGGTAGAAATCGTTGATTTTGTCATACAAAATTTTCTTAGATTTATTTCTTTACTTATAAATTTACTGACATTTTATATTTATCGAAATAAGTTTCAAAATATTTTACAAAAAATATATCAAACTGATATTATACTGCAAAAATTGAATATTGAAGTTAATTATGCAAGCTTTACTAGAAATGTTCGAAAAACATTTACTTTCTTTATTTTAATATATGTAGTAATGATTATTTATAATATTATTGATAAAGTATTTCCAATGATACTTATTTTAAATTATTATTCTGTTGATTTTTTAAATAGTTTATCACTTATTTTGTTGACTACATTAATCTTCGATTGCAAAATAAAATACAACTTGTTAAATCAAAAATTAAAAAATATTGTAAAAGATAAAAGTGACGAAAATATATTGATTGAAAATTTGGAAAAAATTATTAATATCCATGGTAAAATATCGAAAAATTGTAAAAATATCAATAATTTCTTTCAGATAATTTTATTAGAGTTATGCAAAATATTTTAATAATAGTCTTATAGGTACGATTTACGTAACTAATAATTTTTTTCAAAATTTAACATTTTTTAATGTTATATTGGTAATATTTTGGAATGGTTATAATTGTATTTCTTTAATATGTATCACGTCCCTTTTTAAATACACTTCTGATGCGGTAAGTATTTTTTATACTTGAAACATATCTTTATTAATGATCAGATACAAAAACTACATAATTTAACATTAAAAAAAGCCAGATCTAATTGTGAGGAAAAGTATACGGATTTATTTAAAAACCAATAAATAAATCCAATTCAATTGAAGTCGCTTTTAGCACTAGGTGAAACATTATGAAAAAATGTAAAATAAAACACTCGGTAAAATTTTTACGATAACTATAAAAAAAAATCTTTTATTGACCAATTTCGGCTGTTAAGCAATCATCAGAAAGTAATGCTACAAAAAGTTTAACAAAATTTGTTCTTATATATCTAAATACAACAAGTAAAATTAACAAAAGGGTAGGGAGAGAGAGTTACTATGGAAATTCCTGTAAGAATATATCTGTAAACGGAGACTCAATTAAATCTAAATGTTCGTCCATTGAGTCTCCGTTTACAGATATATTCTTATAGGAATTTCCATAGTAACTCTCTCTCCCTACCCTTTTGATAATTTTACTTGTTGTATTTAGATATATAAGAACAAATTTTGTTAAACTTTTTGTAGTATTACCTTCTGATGATGGCTTAACAGTCGAAATTGGCCAACAAAAAAATTTTTTTTTATTGTTATTGTGAAAATTTAACCGAGTGTTTTATTTTACATTTTTTAATAAATAAAACGTTGGCATAGAAGAGATTAAAAATATTTATACGTATTTACATATGTATTCTGTAAAATTATATGGATATAAATATTTTGTGTGTAAAAAAATATAAAAGACAAATTTGCTGTTAGTCAGTTAAGATGGACATCTTGAGCGAATGCCCAATGAACGTTTGGTTAAAAAAATTTGTATGAATGATTTTGACGCTATAGATTTGCGTGGACGTCGGATAAGTATTTGAAGTGGTATGATTGTGAGAGTGGCTTGCATGAGTGAAAGTTTCCAAGTAGAAAAATTAAAAAAGCATGTATAAGAGAAATTACGAATGTAGATGAAGCTAAAGTTGATTGTCTGGATAGAGATATTTGGAGGAAACTAATTTCGGGATAGTGGAAAGAGTTTGTGCCACACACACACTTTTGGCTACATAGCGTGATTGTGTATGTATGATACATTTTAGAATTGTAATTTTACATTTAGAAAATAGTTGATTGTAAAAATACATTTTGTTATAAATTTACATAATTATTGTTTGTAAACAAAGTATCTAAAAAATGTATAGTCTATTTTTTTCATTTCATTAATATATTCAATTTGCATAATAGTAAATATTAATTTGAAAATAATAATTAACATTAACATTAACATTCATTTTTATTACTCGTACTTAATAAGTTAATGTAAAAACAACAGTTAAGTCGATAAAAAAATAATTATTCGTCCAGCAACGTTTCACGAAAATTAAAATGTCTACAAAGAGTAATAATTTTCTTTCCGGTATCAAAATTATTTATTTATTATGTCGAATATTACTAATATTACCTTATAGCATTAAAAATATCAAACAAACCACTCAAGTTCAAATAGAAAATATTAAAATTACTTCAATAATTTTACAATTGGGAACAATCTGTGCTTGCATTTTATCGCTATATTATGGCTTCAAATTATCAGATATGTCGATGTATAAAATGATCGATTTTGTTGTATGCGGCTTACAAAGTATTCTGACAACTAATTCCTATTTTATAACTATAATTACATTTCAGATTTATCGAAATAAATTTTATAGTATTTTACAAAAAATCTATGCAACAAATGTTTTATTGCATAGCTTAAACATAGAAGTAAATTATAAAAGATTTACAAGATGTGTTTGGAAAACAGTCTCTTGTTTTGTTTTTATGTACATAGTGTAGCAAAGTAAGCTAGCCAGGACCCGTCTGTTTACCACAAATGAATAACCTTGACCGCGCGACGCCTACCAGAAAGTTCTATATGTTTACGAATCGGGCCAGCTATGGAATATTCTACAGGCAACCAGAGTTGCTTTCTCGAAAACACGATGGCCATATAAAAACACAGCGAATGCTAAAGTCAAGACAGTTCTTACGCAAATCTTAAGCTTGAAACAAGTTCACTTCGAGTGCAACAGTTATATAAATAGTGAAATAAATATTAGTGTTAGTTTGATTACTAGTGTTTAAGCTTATAGCCATTTAGTTTATAGTTATATTCATACTTTTATATTTTTATACTTACATTCTATATTTAATCGTTTTAAATAATAAATATCTAGTTAATAAGTGCATACTTTTGTTTTATTTAATTATCTCGTAAAAAGACGAACGAAACGCATTACAATTGGTGTCCGGTGTGAAGTGCGAGATAATTTTAGAAATAAATAATAACGTAGAATTAAAAACGCGTAAAATATTGTGAAAATGGCTACAAAACAAGTTAGTTTGAATGAGTTGAAAATTCAGCACCTGAAACAAGAACTCGAAGAACGTGAATTAAGCATAACAGGGGCTAAAATCATTCTACAAGAACGGCTTAGAAAAGCTATAGAAGATGCTGGCCAGAATCCTGAAACATATCTATTTGAAATACCAGCGGATATAAGCGCACTGATGAGAAAAATGGAAGAAAATTTAACAAAAAATATGACAGAGAAATTTCAAGAAAATTCTAGAAAAACAGAAGAAAATTTAACAGAGAAATTTGAAGAGAATTCTAGAAAAATGGAAGAAACTTCTAAAAATACAGTAGAACAATTAAAAACAGAAGTAAATCGTAACATAGAAGTTATTAAAAATAATATCTCTGAATTAGAAGATAAAATTAAAAATAATATCTCCGAGTTAGAAGGTAAAGTTAAAAATAACATCTCTGAATTAGAAGATCAAGTTAAAAATAATATTTCCGAGTTAAATAACAAAATACAAGTTGAAAATAATGAAATTAAATCTGATATATGCGCATTGGAAAATAAAATCAGAGCCGAAATGGAAAATAAAATCAGAACCGAGATGCAAAACCAGATTGAAGCAATTTCGAGTGCTACATCCGCCAACGGTATTATGATGAAACAAGAAGCTGGTCAACCAAGTCCTGTCCCGAAACTACCAACTTACGATGGGAAATCATCATGGGAAGAATACTTGACACTGTTCGAGACGACAGCAATAGTCCACGGCTGGTCTGATTCAAGAAAGGCACAAGTATTGAGTTTGTCTCTACGTGAGGATGCGCTACGTGTATTACAAAGTGTGCCGTTGAGAGACCGTACGGACTTTAGCCAACTAGTCGAGCAATTAGAGCTACGATACGGACATAAGCATGTAAAAGGGTTGTACCTAACACAGTTAGACAATCGTGTTCAAAAGGCGAACGAAACATTGCAAGAATTCGAAGCCGACATTGTTCGCTTGATACGAATGTCTTATCCAACGGCTCCAGATGACATCTACGAAAACCTGGCAATTAATAAGTTCCTGAATGGAGTTCGCGACCCAGAGCTACAACAAGCCGTTAAGCTAGCCCATCCTCAGACGGTTAACGAGGCATTAACGCAAGCACTCGAATTTGAGGCCATCAAGGCATCAACACGGGGCCACGCTCGAGTTCGTGCAGTCAACAGCCATGAGGAGGAAGAACACCAAAATGGCTCGATTGAGCAAATCGTACAACAAGTACTGCAAGCACAGAGGAGACAACCTCGCTGTTGGAACTATGGCGAAATGGGGCATATGAGACGCCGGTGCGGAAAGCCCCAACAGCCACAGGAAAACAAACGGGTTGATGGGAAGGGGCAATCTTCAACCCGCCGTACACAAGCCCCACGTAATGCACGAGTGGCCATAATTAAAAACTGTTCAAAGAGCGTGTTCATCGATGGTGTCGTTAATGGCAAGAATGTTCTTCTTCTATTAGACACGGGAGCCACGAAGACCATCGTGAAGACAGGAATGATCAAAACCGAAAACAAGCTGTTACCGACCAACTGGAGACTACGCACAGCAACTGGAGACTTGGCCAATGTGTGCGGCGAGTTGGATGCCCACTTTACCATCGGTGGCACCAGCTTTTTACATCGAGTGCTGGTTGCAGATATAGAAGAAGAAATCATTCTTGGAATGGATGTGATGACAACGCACGGTTTTGAATTAAATCTGAAGCTAGGAATTGTGAAGATTCATGATGAAGAAGTTGTTCTACATCAGCGAGAAGACACGATGGCACAAGCAGTTTTGCTGAACGACATTGAGCTACCACCACGCAGTGAAGTATTTGTGGAAGCAAAACTAGACCGTCTGATTCCGGAAAAACAAATTATTATGTTGGAACCAAGATACGGTGACAAGGGTCCGGATAAAGGAGTGCTGATTGCAAAAACTATAGTTAGAAATACGAAGAGCATTCCAGTACGGCTGATGAATATCAACAATTATTCCGTAACATTACGTAATGGAACGTCGATTGGTTACTGTTCGTCACCGTCATCTATCGTCCGACAAATTAATAGCTCGGCAACCACGTTAACTAAATTTCCGGAACATCTGAACAAAACGGTCATGAGTGCTTGTCAAGATTTAACCAAAGAAGAACAACACAAAGTTAAAGATCTATTGTGCCGTTACCAAGATATATTCAAAACCGGGGGAGGTCGTACTGGTCGAACCAACATTGTTCATCATCGAATCGACACTGGTGATGCGAGACCTATACGCCAAACTGCGCGAAGACTACCACTGGCGAAACGTGAGGAGGCCGAACAAATCATCCAAGACATGGAAAAGGATGATGTGATAGAAACCTCAAACAGTCCATGGGCGTCGCCAGTGGTTCTGGTGAAAAAGAAGGATGGGTCAACACGATTTTGTGTTGATTATCGCCTGTTGAACAATGTAACAAAGAAAGATAGCTACCCGCTGCCAAGAATAGATGATACCTTGGACACGCTGGCCGGATCAAGAATATTCTCGACTCTGGACCTGAAAAACGGTTACTGGCAAGTTGCCATGGATCAAGGAGATCGTGAGAAAACAGCGTTTAGTGTCGGATCGGGACTGTGGCAGTTCAAAGTAATGCCGTTCGGACTCTGTAATGCTCCGGCAACCTTTGAGAGGCTGATGGAGAATGTCCTGAATGGACTATCCTGGAAAACGTGTCTAGTATATCTAGACGACATAATTGTGATTGGAAAGTCCTTCGAGGATCATGTGAAGAATTTGGAAGAAGTGTTCCAACGGCTGCGACATGCCAATTTAAAGCTGAGTCCCAAGAAATGCTACCTTTTCCAGAAAGAAGTACACTACCTCGGCCACGTTGTTTCCGGAAAAGGAGTAGCTGTTGATCCGGAAAAGACACAAGCTGTCAAAGAATGGCCAGTACCGCTAGATAAACACGAACTCAGAAGTTTCCTTGGTTTGTGTTCCTATTATCGACGGTATGTCCTAGGATTTGCCAACATAGCCAAACCACTTACACGTCTAACCGAAGATGGTCGTAAATACAATTGGGATGAAGACTGTCAGAATGCCTTTGATACCCTGAAACAGGCCCTAGTGGGTGCACCAGTCTTGAGCTACCCTCTTCAGGAAGGCAAATTCATATTGGATACGGATGCGAGCAACGTAGGCATTGGCGGAGTCCTGTCGCAGATTCAGGAAGGACAGGAAAAGGTCATCGGCTATTACAGTAAAGGACTGTCAAAGCCCGAACGCAATTACTGCGTAACTCGGCGAGAATTACTGGCAGTAGTGAAATCCATCGAGCATTTCTACAAATACTTGTACGGCCGCAAATTCTTGCTGCGGACCGATCATGCTGCCCTCAAATGGTTGCTGCGATTCAAGAACCCAGAAGGACAAGTGGCACGATGGATTGAACGATTACAAGAATATGACTTCGACATTGAACATCGCGCTGGCAAAAGTCACTGTAATGCCGATGCCTTGTCAAGAAGACCATGCTTGCCGGATTGTAAAAGTTGCTCCCGAATTGAGGAAAAAGCGACCACTCTCCTTAGGACGACCGCCGTTGATGACGACTGGCAAATAGGGAATATTAGCCACGAACAAGATATGGACACTGATTTAAAGCACTTAAAACGGTGGAAAACGATAGATCAACGGCCAACTTGGGAAGAAGTGGCACCACATAGTCGCACCCTTAAATCGTATTGGTCGCAATGGAACTCGATCGTACTTAGGAATGGGCTCCTAATGAGGACTCTGGAAAATGAAGAGGGATCCCAGGAGAAATTGCAGCTACTGGTTCCGAGAAACAAGGTTTCGGATGTACTACGACAACTCCACGACGGGACCTCTGGCGGGCATTTAGGAGTCAAGAAAACGATCGAGAAAGTGCGGGAACGATTCTATTGGGTCGGATGCCACGAAGATGTGAAAATGTGGTGCAGAAAATGTGTAACATGCGCTACAAGTAATGGCCCGCATAGAAAACGTAAGGCGCCAATGCGACAATATAACGTTGGCAGTCCATTCGAGCGAATAGCCATTGATATAGCTGGTCCTTTCCCGATGAGTGAGCAAGGAAACAAATTTATCCTGGTAGCCATGGACTACTTCAGTAAATGGGTAGAGGCGTATGCACTACCAAACCAAGAAGCTACCACAGTTGCCGAAGTTCTAGTGAAAGAGCTCTTTAGTCGATTCGGCATACCGATGGAATTACATTCCGATCAGGGGCGAAACTTTGAATCCAACATCTTCCAGGAAGTTTGTCGGTTACTAGGAATACGGAAGACCAGAACGACTGCCTTACATCCGCAGTCTGATGGCATGGTAGAAAGGATGAACCGCACAATGGGTAAATACCTATCAAAAGTCGTCTCCGACCATCAAAAAGACTGGGACCAATACATTCATCTGTTTCTATTGGCCTATCGTTCATCCGTGCACGAAACCACTGGACAAACCCCTGCAAAAATTGTTTTTGGACATGAGCTACGCCTGCCTTGTGATTTAAAATTCGGCTGTAAACCTGGAGAGGACCTGGCCGGAGAAGACTATGTCGACAACCTACGAAAGAAGATGGATGAAATACATCAACAGGTTCGTTCCAACATACAGATCGCAAGCGATCGGATGAAGGACGGCTACGACATTAATGCTAATATGGGAGGTTATAAGCCAGGAGACTTAGTCTGGCTCTATAACCCGCAACGTCGTCGGGGACTGTCTCCTAAACTGCAACGCTGGTGGGAAGGGCCGTATCAAATCATAAAAAGGATTAACGATGTCATATACCGGATCCGCAAGACGCCCAATGGAAAACCAAGGGTCATCCACTATAATCGTCTAGCCCCGTTCGCTGGGCAAAACGAGGAAGATCCTAATATCGAAGAAGGCCACGTCCACCAGTTACGGAGCGAAGAGGTGGACTTCGAGCAATTTATGTCCTCTTACGCTGCAGGTCGCAAGGCCCGTCATGGCGTCACCCGAGAAGTTCAACAGGACCTGTTCACCGTACCCGAGGACTATGCACTTGCACATTGCGTCGCTCAGGACCTGCAAATGTCCAGAGGGATTGCTACCGTTTTCCGCAAGAAGTTTGGTGGGATCACCGAGCTACGGGAACAGCTGCCTGCTGTTGGGGCCGCATTACATCTGCAAAGGGAACACCGCAATATCTACTACCTGGTTACAAAGGAACTGTCTCGAGAGAAGCCCAGTTACCAATCAATGTGGAACACACTGCAGACGTTACGCGAGCTACTCCTACGGGACAATATCCTAAAATTGGCGATCCCCAGAGTAGGCTGTGGCCTTGACGGTTTAGATTGGCGAATTATTAGAAATATGCTGGAAACTCTTTTCCAGCATACCGGCATTGACATTCTTGTTTGTAGCTTGAATCCTCTGGAAAACAAGAAAGCCGAAAAGACCGTGGAATGCTACTTTTATCATACCTCCCACTGCGCTCGCGGGACCACGTGTCGATTTCGCCATGGCCCCTCACCAATAATTTATGAGTGTCCCGGGACGGAACACTCTAGGGAGGGGGCAATGTAGCAAAGTAAGCTAGCCAGGACCCGTCTGTTTACCACAAATGAATAACCTTGACCGCGCGACGCCTACCAGAAAGTTCTATATGTTTACGAATCGGGCCAGCTATGGAATATTCTACAGGCAACCAGAGTTGCTTTCTCGAAAACACGATGGCCATATAAAAACACAGCGAATGCTAAAGTCAAGACAGTTCTTACGCAAATCTTAAGCTTGAAACAAGTTCACTTCGAGTGCAACAGTTATATAAATAGTGAAATAAATATTAGTGTTAGTTTGATTACTAGTGTTTAAGCTTATAGCCATTTAGTTTATAGTTATATTCATACTTTTATATTTTTATACTTACATTCTATATTTAATCGTTTTAAATAATAAATATCTAGTTAATAAGTGCATACTTTTGTTTTATTTAATTATCTCGTAAAAAGACGAACGAAACGCATTACAATAGTATTGTTTATTTTGGATATGATTAGTGGACTTATGTCACGAATACTTATTTCGTTTTACTATTTCGCTCATTTTATAAATTCTGTATCGATATTTTTATTAGCTGCCTTGATTTTCGATTGCAAGATAAAATTCAATTTGTTTAATACAAAATTAAATGATACTGTGAAAGATAAGAGTGACGTAAATAGATTGATTGAAAGATTGGAAAAATTTCTATATATTCATGGAAAAATATCGAAAATTTGTGATAATATCAACGATTTATTCCAACCAAATTTATTAACGAGTTATGCAAATTTTTTTAACAATTGTCTCATATCTATATATTTTACAATTTTGAATTTACCACAAACTGCCGAATTTTACGATATAGTATTGATAATATGTTGGAATTGTTATAACTATTTTAATTTAATATTTATTACATCTCTTTTTAAATACACTTCTGATGCGGTGAGTATTTTAATAAAAAGTTTTACAAATAATGTACGTTTATCTGAATGGTTTTTGGTCGATAATTAACCTATCGGTTTCAACTTTCGGCACGATTTTGTTGTGGAGGTAGAATAGAAATAGAATTTGCAATAATCAAAATTCAAAATAATATTCATTTAAAATCAGTTAATCAAGAAGTAGTTTAGAAATACACACATGAGCAATTTCCGATATTAACAAGTATTGCCTAAAAAATCGTAGTTTGTATTGGATTAACATATTTGTCAGAATCTGCGATAATGGAAAGAGTTTGTGCCACATCTTTTTAGGTATATGACGTGATTGTGTATGTGTATGTATATATGTATGTATGCACTTTAATCCAGTAATACTTTACATAATAAGTCTTACAATTTTTAAATAATTAATTAAAAAACAATAATAATGTAAATAAATATTGATTTTTATAATTCCGCATTTAATAAGTTAATGTATTATAAAAACAATTTGGTCAAGTAAAAATTAATCATAATAATGCTATATTCACACGATACATTATTACGTACAAAAACAGCATCTCTTTTTTTTTTCATTAACAACACAACAAAATTCATATTTTAAGCTTTGCTCTTTAATCCAGTAATTCTTTGCATAATAGCTATTAAAATTTCTAAATAATTAATTAAAAAACAATAATAATAATATAAATAAATATTGATTTTCATAACTCGCATTTAATAAGTTAATGTAATATAAAAACATTTAGATCGAGTAAAATATAATCGTAACAACGTTGTAAAAAAGTGAAATGTCTACAAAGAGAAATAATTTTCTTTCCAGTATCAAAATTATTTATTTAGTATGTCGGATAATACCAATATTACCTTATAGCATTAAAAATATCAAACATGGCACTAAAGTTCAAATAGAAAACACGAAAATTTCATCAATAATTATACAACTGGCGCTAATGTGTGCTTACATTTTATCATTGTATTACGGCATAACAACATGGAATTCCTCAATCTATGTAATGGTAGAAATCGTTGATTGGGTTATACAAAATTTTCTTAGAACTATTTCTTTACTTATAAATTTACTGACATTTTATATTTATCGAAATAAGTTTCAAAATATTTTACAAAAAATATATCAAACTGATATTATACTGCAAAAATTGAATATTGAAGTTAATTATGCAAGATTTACTAGAAATGTTCGAAAAACATTTACTTTCTTTATTTTACTATATATAGTAATGTTTATTTTTGATATTATTGGTGAAGTATTTCCACTGATACTTATTTTAAATTTTTATTCTGCTGATTTTTTAAATAGTTTATCACTTATTTTGTTGACTACATTAATCTTCGATTGCAAAATAAAATTCAACTTGATAAATCAAGAATTAAAAAATATTGTAAAAGATAAACGTGATGAAAACATATTGATTGAAAAATTGGAAAAAATTATTGATATCCACGGCAAAATATCGAAAAATTGTAAAAATATCAATAATTTCTTTCAGATATTTTTATTAGCAAGTTATGCAAAATATTTTAATAATTGTCTTATGTCTACGTATTACCTAACAATTGAGTTTTTTCAAAATTTAACATTTTTCAATGTTATATTGGCAATATTTTGGAATGTTTATAGCTATATTGCTGTAGTATGTGTCACGTCTCTTTTTAAATACACTTCTGATGCGGTAAGTATTTTATTAAGATATACATACCTAACGATTGTTAATATAAAACAGCTTTAAATTTAAGCTCTGTATTAATATTTATTAATAATCGACGTTTACGTCGATATACATTATTTGCTATTAAACGTCCTATGAGTAGTTGAACTGGTGTATGATTGAGAAAGTGGCTTGCGTGAGCGTAAGTTTTCAACTAATAGAAATAGCTAGAAAGCTAATATTGCTTGTTTGGATAGGGATGTTTGGAGAAAACTGATTTCGGGATAATGAAAAAAGTTTGTGCCACACCCTTTTGGGTACATGACGTAATTGTGTATGTATGTACGTAATAATCAACATTTCGGCGAACTCAACGTCCGTCTTCATCAGTAAGACTGATGACAACGAACGTTAAGTTCGTCGTAACGTCGATTATTAATATTAATACAGAACTTTAACCTAATACCGTTTTATTTTATATAATGAGTTCTGAAAGATTTTTTACTATGGCAACAATTGTTAAATTTATAAAATTTAATATGAATTTTAAATAATAAAAAATCTGCTGTTGTTAACGCAGAACCGACCGTCATCGTATTAAGTAAATAAATTTACGGAATAAAACTGTCTTGACATAAATATGCCACCTATTTATAGAATTATGCAGGCTGCCTAATTCATCACCTGCAATAACTCGTTAGAAAAAAAATTATTATAATAAGAAATTAATATTTTAGAAGAAGAAATCCAGTTATGTAAACAAAAAACAGAAAATCTAGGGCGATTGTATCACCCTAGATTTTCTGAGTTTTTCCAGAATTTAGTGACTTTTTCAAGTTTGTAGGATTGGTATTACTGATTCTAGTGACTTTTTGAGTTTGTATATATATATATATATATATAATTAATACGTTTTACACTATATAGAATAAAATGTATAGATGCATGTACAGTGATATTTTAAATTTTGACAATTTATTTATATCTAATCTGAAAATTGCATATTCATCAATAATAATATTGTCTGCTTAAACTAAATAAGAATTTAAAAAACTGTACACACACCCCAAATAAAAGTTTAACGTTTCTAATACCAATGCGCATTTAGTTTCGCGTTGAAAATGCATGAAAAATCGGACATATTCTAATTCAACATTTTTCTACATAGTCTATCACGAACAAACTGAGCATGCGTATATATATATATGTATAATATTCTGTACAGATTTCTGTATAAAATCTAATACTGAATCATGTAATACAAAAAAATTTATTTGTACAGAAAATTATAAATTTTTTTATATAGAAAAATGCATAATAAACAATTTTAAACTTTATATAGTTATATAAAAGTTAAACCCATTTTAGCCAATCATAATTACTCTGTAAAAAATGTAGTATTCAGTAAAATTACAAAATGTTATTTTTACTGTTAAATCTTGTGTAAAATTATATTTTTACAGTGTATTTCTGAATGCTATGATACTTTATTAAATACAAAAACAGAATTTCATTTTTCTTTTCATGCATAACAACATAACAATTAAAAATTCATATTGAAAGCTTTGCTCTTGTTAATAATTACTTAAAAAGCAATAATAATATAAATAAATTTTCACAACTCGCATTTAATAAGTTAATGTAATAAAACAGTTAGGTAGATAAAAACATAATCGAAATAACATTGTACAAAAGTGAAATGTCTAGAAAAAGTAATAATTTTCTTTCCAGTATCAAAATTATTTATTTAGTAAGTCGGATAATACCAATATTACCTTATAGCATTAAAAATATCAAACATGGCACTCAAGTTCAAATAGAAAATACGAAAATTTCTTCAATAATTATACAACTGGCACTAATGTGTACTTACATTTTATCTTGGTACTATGGCATATTTTAAGCTACGCTCTTTAATCCAGTAATACTCTATCTACATAATAGCTCTTAAAATTTTTAAATAATTAATTTAAAAAACAATAATAATAATAATATTAAAAAAATATTGACTTTCTTAAGTCGCATTTAATAAGTTAATGTATCTAATATAAAAACAATTAGATCGAGTAAAATATAATCATAACAACGTTGAACAAAAGTGAAATGTCTAGAAAAAGTAATAATTTTCTTTCCAGTATCAAAATTATTTATTTAGTATGTCGGATAATACCAGTATTACCTTATAGCATTAAAAATATCAAACAAGGTACTCAAGTTGAAATAAAAAATATAAATTTTTTTAAAAAAATTATACAATTGGGACTATTATGTGTTTACATTTTATCTTTTTATTATGGCATGAAAACATTCAACTTCTCAAAGTATATAACGGTAGAAATTGTTGATTGGATCATACAAGATTTTTTTAGAACTATTTCTTTTCTGATAAATTTACTGACTTATCATATTCATCGAAATAAGTTTCAAAATATTTTACAAAAAATATATCAAACTGATATTTTACTGCAAAACTTAAATATTGAAGTAAATTATGCAAGATTTACTAGAAATGTTCGAAAAATATTTACTTTCTTTATTTTAATATGTACAGTAATGATTATTTTTGATATTACTGGTGAAGTAATTCCACTGATGCTTATTTTAAATTATAATTTCGCTGAATTTATAAATAGTTTATCACTTATTTTGTTGGCTACATTACTCTTCGATTGCAAAATAAAATACAACTTGTTAAATCAAAAATTAAAAAATATTGTAAAAGATAAACTTGATGCAAATATATTGATTGAAAAATTGGAAAAAATTATTAATATCCACGGTAAAATATCCAAAAATTGTAAAAATATTAATAGTTTCTTTCAGATAATTTTATTAGCAAGTTATGCAAAATATTTTAATAATAGTCTTATGTCTACGTATTATGTATCTAGTAATTTTTTTCAAAATTCAATATTTCTCTATATTATAATGATAATATTTTGGAATGGTTATAACTATATTGCTTTAATATTTATCACGTCTCTTTTCAAATACACTTCTGATGCGGTAAGTATTTTATTAAGATATTATAACAGTTGTTTAAATAAAACGGGTTTAGATTTAAGTTCTGTATTAATATTTATTAATAACCAACGTTTACGTCGATATACGTTTGCCAGTGGACTGTACAGATTTCTATATAAAAACTAATATTGAATCGTGTAATCAGGGACGGATCTAGCTTTTTGGGGGCCCAGGGCTTAAAAATACCAAGGGGCCCTACACGTTTCAAAAAAAAAATTGTTTTCTTTTTCTTTATTGGCTTTGACTCACGCCTTCGCTATTGATTATAAAAAATATAAAAGACAGTATTAAAAGTTATAATTATTATTTATTACATTTTTATTAAATACTTGTATATGTATTTAGAAGTAAACACAAGGATATTAAAGTACAATCACAATTATTTATTGCATTTTCATTAAACATATATTAAGGTCATTAAGTGATGAAAATTAATCACGTTTTAATGTTATATATTATTTTTTGTTGATTTTTAATAAATATTAGTAAATTTGTGTTTTAAATTTTTTGTGTTTCGATCTTTTCTCTTATAAGCCGTGTTTGGTATAGAATATAATAGGTATATGTCCGAGAGGTTGGGGGCCCCTTGCGGATCTGGGGCCCAGGGCTATAGCCCTATTAGCCCATATGTAGATCCGTCCCTGCGTGTAATACAGAAAATTTTATTTGTACAGAAAATTATACATTTTTTTTATATAGAAAAATGCATAATGAGCAATTTTAAACTTTATATAATTATATAAAAGTAAAACCCGTTTTATCCAATCATAATAACACTGTAATGTTTTGTGTATGTAATTTTTTTAGAAAAAAAGTAATATTACGTAAATTCTCACAGTAAAATTACAAAAGTTGTTAGTTTTACTGTTAAAACCATTGTAAAATTACGTACATTTAAGATACGTTTTCTACAGTGTATTATTTGTTAATGCTATATTCACACGATACATTATTACGTAAAAAAACAGCATTTCTTTTTGTTTTTCATGCATAACAACACAACAAAATTCATATTTTAAGCTTTGCTCTTTAATCCAGTAATACTTTGCATAATAGCTCTTACAATTTCTAAATAATTCATTAAAAAGCAATAATAATAATAATATAAATAAATATTGATTTTCATAACTCGCATTTAATAAGTTAATGTAATATAAAAACAATTTAGTCGAATAAAATATAATCATAACAACGTTGTAAAAAAGTGAAATGTCTACAAAGAGAAATAATTTTCTTTCCAGTATCAAAATTATTTATTTAGTATGTCGGATAATACCAATATTACCTTATAGCATTAAAAATATTAAACATGGCACTAAAGTTCAAATAGAAAACACGAAACTATCTTCAATAATTATACAACTGGCACTAATGTGTGCTTACATTTTATCTTTGTATTACGGCATAACAACATGGAATTCCTCAATCTATGTAATGGTAGAAATCGTTGATTGGGTTATACAAAATTTTCTTAGAACTATTTCTTTACTTATAAATTTACTGACATTTTATATTTATCGAAATAAATTTCAAAATATTTTACAAAAAATATATCAAACTGATATTATACTGCAAAAATTGAATATTGAAGTTAATTATGCAAGATTTACTAGAAATGTTCGAAAAACATTTACTTTCCTTATTTTAATATATATAGTAATGTTTATTTTTGATATTATAGGTGAAGTATTTCCACTGATACTTATTTTAAATTTTTATTCTGCTGATTTTTTAAATAGTTTATCACTTATTTTGTTGACTACATTAATCTTCGATTGCAAAATAAAATTCAACTTGATAAATCAAGAATTAAAAAATATTGTAAAAGATAAACGTGATGAAAACATATTGATTGAAAAATTGGAAAAAATTATTGATATCCACGGCAAAATATCGAAAAATTGTAAAAATATCAATAATTTCTTTCAGATATTTTTATTAGCAAGTTATGCAAAATATTTTAATAATTGTCTTATGTCTACGTATTACCTAACAATTGAGTTTTTTCAAAATTTAACATTTTTCAATGTTATATTGGCAATATTTTGGAATGTTTATAGCTATATTGCTGTAGTATGTGTCACGTCTCTTTTTAAATACACTTCTGATGCGGTAAGTATTTTATTAAGATATACATACCTAACGATTGTTAATATAAAACAGCTTTAAATTTAAGCTCTGTATTAATATTTATTAATAATCGACGTTTACGTCGATATACATTATTTGCTATTAAACGTCCTATGAGTAGTTGAACTGGTGTATGATTGAGAAAGTGGCTTGCGTGAGCGTAAGTTTTCAACTAATAGAAATAGCTAGAAAGCTAATATTGCTTGTTTGGATAGGGATGTTTGGAGAAAACTGATTTCGGGATAATGAAAAAAGTTTGTGCCACACCCTTTTGGGTACATGACGTAATTGTGTATGTATGTACGTAATAATCAACATTTCGGCGAACTCAACGTCCGTCTTCATCAGTAAGACTGATGACAACGAACGTTAAGTTCGTCGTAACGTCGATTATTAATATTAATACAGAACTTTAACCTAATACCGTTTTATTTTATATAATGAGTTCTGAAAGATTTTTTACTATGGCAACAATTGTTAAATTTATAAAATTTAATATGAATTTTAAATAATAAAAAATCTGCTGTTGTTAACGCAGAACCGACCGTCATCGTATTAAGTAAATAAATTTACGGAATAAAACTGTCTTGACATAAATATGCCACCTATTTATAGAATTATGCAGGCTGCCTAATTCATCACCTGCAATAACTCGTTAGAAAAAAAATTATTATAATAAGAAATTAATATTTTAGAAGAAGAAATCCAGTTATGTAAACAAAAAACAGAAAATCTAGGGCGATTGTATCACCCTAGATTTTCTGAGTTTTTCCAGAATTTAGTGACTTTTTCAAGTTTGTAGGATTGGTATTACTGATTCTAGTGACTTTTTGAGTTTGTATATATATATATATATATATATATATATATATATATATATATATATATAATTAATACGTTTTACACTATATAGAATAAAATGTATAGATGCATGTACAGTGATATTTTAAATTTTGACAATTTATTTATATCTAATCTGAAAATTGCATATTCATCAATAATAATATTGTCTGCTTAAACTAAATAAGAATTTAAAAAACTGTACACACACCCCAAATAAAAGTTTAACGTTTCTAATACCAATGCGCATTTAGTTTCGCGTTGAAAATGCATGAAAAATCGGACATATTCTAATTCAACATTTTTCTACATAGTCTATCACGAACAAACTGAGCATGCGTATATATATATATATATATATATATGTATAATATTCTGTACAGATTTCTGTATAAAATCTAATACTGAATCATGTAATACAAAAAAATTTATTTGTACAGAAAATTATAAATTTTTTTATATAGAAAAATGCATAATAAGCAATTTTAAACTTTATATAGTTATATAAAAGTTAAACCCGTTTTAGCCAATCATAATTACTCTGTAAAAAATGTAATATTCAGTAAAATTACAAAATGTTATTTTTACTGTTAAATCTTGTGTAAAATTCTATTTTTACAGTGTATTTCTGAATGCTATGATACTTTATTAAGTACAAAAACAGAATTTCATTTTTCTTTTCATGTATAACAACATAACAATTAAAAATTCATATTTTAAGCTTTGCTCTTTTTATTAATTACTTAAAAAGCAATAATAATATAAATAAATTTTCACAACTCGCATTTAATAAATTAATGTAATAAAACAGTTAGGTAGATAAAATCATAATCGAAATAACATTGTACAAAAGTGAAATGTCTAGAAAAAGTAATAATTTTCTTTCCAGTATCAAAATTATTTATTTAGTAAGTCGGATAATACCAATATTACCTTATAGCATTAAAAATATCAAACATGGCACTCAAGTTCAAATAGAAAATACGAAAATTTCTTCAATAATTATACAACTGACACTAATGTGTGCTTACATTTTATCTTGGTACTATGACATATTTTAAGCTACGCTCTTTAATCCAGTAATACTCTATCTACATAATAGCTCTTAAAAATTTTAAATAATTAATTTAAAAAACAATAATAATAATAATATTAAAAAAAAATTGACTTTCTTAAGTCGCATTTAATAAGTTAATGTATCTAACATAAAAACAATTAGATCGAGTAAAATATAATCATAACAACGTTGAACAAAAGTGAAATGTCTAGAAAAAGTAATAATTTTCTTTCCAGTATCAAAATTATTTATTTAGTATGTCGGATAATACCAGTATTACCTTATAGCATTAAAAATATCAAACAAGGTACTCAAGTTGAAATAAAAAATATAAATTTTTTTAAAAAAATTATACAATTGGGACTATTATGTGTTTACATTTTATCTTTTTATTATGGCATGAAAACATTCAACTTCTCAAAGTATATAACGGTAGAAATTGTTGATTGGATCATACAAGATTTTCTTAGAACTATTTCTTTTCTGATAAATTTACTGACTTATCATATTCATCGAAATAAGTTTCAAAATATTTTACAAAAAATATATCAAACTGATATTTTACTGCAAAACGTAAATATTGAAGTAAATTATGCAAGATTTACTAGAAATGTTCGAAAAATATTTACTTTCTTTATTTTAATATGTATAGTAATGATTATTTTTGATATTATTGGTGAAGTAATTCCACTGTTACTTACTTTAAATTATAATTCTGCTGAATTTATAAATAGTTTATCACTTATTTTGTTAGCTACATTACTCTTCGATTGCAAAATGAAATACAACTTGTTAAATCAAAAATTAAAAAATATTGTAAAAGATAAACTTGATGCAAATATATTGATTGAAAAATTGGAAAAAATTATTAATATCCACGGTAAAATATCAAAAAATTGTAAAAATATTAATAGTTTCTTTCAGATAATTTTATTAGCAAGTTATGCAAAATATTTTAATAATAGTCTTATGTCTACGTATTATGTATCTAGTAATTTTTTTCAAAATTCAATATTTCTCTATGTTATAATGATAATATTTTGGAATGGTTATAACTATATTGCTTTAATATTTATCACGTCTCTTTTCAAATACACTTCTGATGCGGTAAGTATTTTATTAAGATATAACAGTTGTTTAAATAAAACGGGTTTAGATTTAAGTTCTGTATTAATATTTATTAATAACCAACGTTTACGTCGATATACGTTTGCCAGTGGACTGTACAGATTTCTATATAAAAACTAATATTGAATCGTGTAATACAGAAAATTATACATTTTTTTTATAAAAAAAAAAATGCATAATGAGCAATTTTAAACTTTATATAATTATATAAAAGTAAAACCCGTTTTATCCAAAGCATAATAACACTGTAATGTTTTGTGTATGTAATTTTTTTTAGAAAAAAAGTAATATTACGTAAATTCTCACAGTAAAATTACAAAAGTTGTTAGTTTTACTGTTAAAACCATTGTAAAATTACGTACATTTAAGATACGTTTTCTACAGTGTATTATTTGTTAATGCTATATTCACACGATACATTATTACGTAAAAAAACAGCATTTCTTTTTTTCTCATGCGTAACAACACAAGAAAAATTCATATTTTAAGCTTTTTGCTCTTTAATCCAGTAATACTTTGCATAATAGCTCTTACAATTTCTAAATAATTCATTAAAAAGCAATAATAATAATAATATAAATAAATATTGATTTTCATAACTCGTATTTAATAAGTTAATGTAATATAAAAACATTTAGGTCAAATAAAATATAATCATAACAACGTTGTAAAAAAGTGAAATGTCTACAAAAAGAAATAATTTTCTTTCCAGTATCAAAATTATTTATTTAGTATGTCGAATAATACCAATATTACCTTATAGCATTAAAAATATCAAACATGGCACTCAAGTTCAAATAGAAAACACGAAAATATCTTCAATAATTATACAACTGGCACTAATGTGTGCTTACATTTTAACTTTTTATTACGGCATAAAAACATTGAATTCCTCAAACTATGTAATGGTAGAAATCGTTGATTGGGTTATACAAAATTTTCTTAGAACTATTTCTTTACTTATAAATTTACTGACATTTTATATTTATCGAAATAAGTTTCAAAATATTTTACAAAAAATATATCAAACTAATATTATACTGCAAAAATTGAATATTGAAGTTAATTATACAAGATTTACTAGAAATTTTCGCAGAACATTTACTTTCTTTATTTTAATATATATAGTAATAATTATTCTTGATATTATTAGTGAAGTATTTCCACTAATACTTATTTTAAATTATTATTCTGCTGATTTTTTAAATAGTTTATCACTTATTTTGTTGACTACATTAATCTTCGATTGCAAAATAAAATACAACTTGTTAAATCAAAAATTAAAAAATATTGTAAAAGATTATCGTGATGAAAATATATTGATTAAAAATTTGGAAAAAATTATTAATATCCATGGTAAAATATCGAAAAATTGTAAAAATATCAATAATTTCTTTCAGATAATTTTATTAGCAAGTTATGCAAAATATTTTAATAATTGTCTTATAACTACGATTTACGTAACTAATAATGTTTTTCAAAATTTTACATTTTTTAATGTTATATTGGTAATATTTTGGAATGGTTATAATTGTATTGCTTTAATATGTATCACGTCTCTTTTTAAATACACTTCTGATGCGGTAAGTATTTTATTAAGATATAATAATTGTTAAAATAAAACAGCTTTAGGTTTAAGTTCTGTATTAATATTTATTATATAATAGTAAAACCCGCTTCAGCTAATCATAATTACACTGTAATTTATCACAGTGAAATTGCAAAATGTTGTAATTTTTACTGTCTTAAGATAAATTTTTTTCATAGTGTGTATTGATTAATATATTTATATATTTATTTAAAAATACACTATCCAACAGACAAATCCAATTACAAAATAGATTAAAATATAAAAACAATAATATAAAATACGAAATTGCAAAATAAAAGTTACACAAAATATTTACAATAATTATTGGCACTAAGCCATAGAATTCACATGTGCTAAATAAAATTGT
Organism: Clivina fossor; assembly: GCA_963966155.1. Classification (NCBI taxonomy): domain Eukaryota; kingdom Metazoa; phylum Arthropoda; class Insecta; order Coleoptera; family Carabidae; genus Clivina; species Clivina fossor. Next base: position 22,613,559 of record OZ014552.1, on the reverse strand, counting down.
TTAGGCTTTAAATGAAAAACATTCAAATGCGAAAATTTTAAATTATACAATGCACACATCTGATAAATGGGCGATGCTAGAAATAGTTTAGTTCGTGCATTAGGCAGGTAGAATGTGATAGAATTTTTAGTGCAAAAAAAAAACACGAATAGAAGTGAGCATCATTCACCGTACGATGAATTAATTTCAAGAGATGATAAACTAAAATATTTTCTCGACGTTCAAAAAACTACAAAGTTCAAATATATCCAGTAGTTGTTTGTATGAAACAGTTAAGTCCGGGTAACTATTATTTACTTTATAGTGAATGTACTTTAAAATCTTCTCTGGATGATTTCAATCCGGTCTTGATGAACCTCATAAAAGGGGTTACAAATATTCTAATACAATATTCTAATTTAGAACGAACGAAAGAAAAGTATAAAGTAAGGATTGCTGAAATATTTTTGTACAATCGAGTACTGATTATTAAAATTTCATATTTTAAGCTTCGCTCTTTAATCCAATAATACTCTATACAAGGTGGTCCAGAATTGTGTACCGTAATTGCTAGAGCTGATAGTACGTTCAAAAATAAAGGTACCTTTCTATATACACTTTTTTCCAAAACTCAATAATAAGGGAGATGACTTTGTTACGATTACATAAAAATGCACGTTTACTTTAAATTTAAATTACTCGAAAACGGTAATATTTATCGAAATGTAACAAGTATATCTTTTTTGTGTAGAATAGTCTTGAGAATCATGTTTTTAAAAAGTTTAAATAATTGCAAATTAAAAAATATGACGTAATAAATCACACGTACCCCCAAAACTACCCCTTAATCATAAGGGATGGAATAAGTGGTAACATAAATTTAATTGTTCGAATGTCATATACTCACCCCTAAAATATGTATTTCACCCATTTACAGAGTTGTGTCTCTCTTATTATTGAGTTTTGGAAAAAAGTGTTATTTTTGAATGTACTATCAGCTTTAGCAATTACGGTACATAATTCTGGACCACACTATATAATAGGTTTTATAATTATTAAATAATTAATTAAAAAGCAATAATAATAATATAAATAAATATTGATTTTCATAACTCGCATTCGATAAGTTAATGTAATATAAAAACAGTTAGGTTGAGTAAAACACAATCATAAGAACGTTGTATAAAAGTGAAATGTCTACAAAAAGTAATAATTTTCTTTCCAGTATCAAAATTATTTATTTAGTATGTCGGATAATACCAATATTACCTTATAGCATTAAAAATATCAAACATGGCACTCAAGTTCAAATAAAAAATACGAAAATTTCTTCAATAATTATACAGTTGGCACTAATGTGTGCTTACATTTTATTTTGGTACCATGGAACAAAAAAATTTAACTTATTGTTTGTAATGGTAGAACTTGTTGATTGGGTTATACAAGAATTTCTTCGAACTATTTCTTTACTTATAAATTTATTGACATTTTATATTTATCGAAATAAATTTCAAAATATTTTACAAGAAATATATCAAACTGATATTTTACTGCAAAACTTAAATATTACAGTAAATTATGCAAGATTTACTAGAAATGTTCGGAAAACATTTACTTTCTTTATTTTAATATATATAGTAATGGTTATTTTTGATATTATTAGTGAAGTAATTCCACTGATATATGTTTTAAATTGTTATTCTGCTGAATTTATAAATAGTTTATCACTTGTTTTGTTGGCTACATTACTCTTCGATTGCAAAATAAAATTCAACTTGTTAAATCAAAAATTAAAAAATATTGTAAAAGATAAACGTGATGAAAATACATTGATTGAAAAATTGGAAAAAATTATTAATATCCACGGCAAAATATCGAAAAATTGTAAAAATATCAACAATTTCTTTCAGATAATTTTATTAGCAAGTTATGCAAAATATTTTAATAATAGTCTTATGTCTACGTATTATGTAACTGATATTTTTTTTCAAAATTCAACATTTCTCGATGTTATAATGACAATATTTTGGAGTGGTTATAACTATATTGCTTTAATATTTATCACGTCTCTTTTCAAATACACTTCTGATGCGGTAAGTATTTTATTAAGATATAACAATTGTTTAAATAAAACGGGTTTAAGTTTAAGTCCTGGTATTATAATATTTATTAATAATCATCGTTCCGACAAATTCAACATCGATTATTAATAAATGTTAATACAGAACTTTATTTTATATAATGAGTTCTGAAAGATTTTTTACTATGTTAACAATTGTTAAATTTAAAAAATTTAATATAAATTTTAAATAATAAAAAATCTGCTATGACCCACCACAGAAAAATGTCTATAACGACAAACACTGTAGTCATGGTAACTAGAAACAAAACTGTCTTGACATAAATATGGCCATCTATTTACAGAAATATACTGAGTGTCTAATTTATCAATTAGAATAACTCGAGATAGGTACATCGTAGGAAAAAAATTATTCTAACAAAAAATTAATATGTTGAAGGAGGAAATCCAGTTATGTAAAAAACCCAGAAAATCTAGGACGATTGTATCTACCTAGATTTTCTGGATTTTTCAAGAACTTAGTGTCTTTTTCAAGCTTGCAGGTCTGGTATTAGTGAATCTAGTAATTTTTTGAGTTTGCGGCACTTCTATCACCCTGAATTTAGTGATTTGTCAATAAAATGTTAGTATAATGTCTGTGCTTTGCTACAGTAGTCACTAATTTAAACCTATTTTAATGTAAATTTAAAGAAAATACATTATAAAAGAACAACAAATTTAGCAAATTTACCCGTGCTCTGCTCGAGCGATACAAATAATTTTATATATATATATATATATATATATATATATATATATATATATATATATATACAGTGTGTAAAGTGATGAGGTTTCCTATAGAGGAAAAAATTTTAATATGAGTTTTAGGAGAAAAACTTATTCTTTATAAAAAAATTTGCTTCTATCAAAACCCCTAAAACCCCTAAATTCAGACTTAGTCATATTTAAAATCAACTACTCGACATAATATCAATTTTTCGATCTTATCTTTAGTGATTACTGGATTTTTCTTTAACTATTAGGGGTTTTGATAGAAGCAATTTTTTTTATAAAGAATAAGTTTTTCTCCTAAAACTCATATTAAAATATTTTTCCCTATAGGAAACCTCATCACTTTAGAGTTTAGAAACTGTATATATATATGCTATGTTCACACGATACATTACACGTACAAAAATGACATCTCTTTTTTTTTCGGATGAGGCTATTTATACATACTAAAAAATAAAATAAAAACCTAAACCAACCAATTGCGTAAAAATACTGTATGTATAAATAGCCAATTACGAATACAAACCGTATGTATAAATAGCCACTTTCTTTTTTACATGCGTAACAACATAACATTTGAACATTAAAATTTCATATTTTAGCTACGCTCTTTAATCCAGTAATACTCTATCTACATAATAGCTCTTACAATTTTTAAATAATTAATTTAAAAAACAATAATAATAATAATATTAAAAAAATATTGACTTTCTTAAGTCGCATTTAATAAGTTAATGTATCTAATATAAAAACAATTAGATCGAGTAAAATATAATCATAACAACGTTGAACAAAAGTGAAATGTCTAGAAAAAGTAATAATTTTCTTTCCAGTATCAAAATTATTTATTTAGTATGTCGAATAATACCAATATTACCTTATAGCATTAAAAATATCAAACATGGTACTCAAGTTCAAATTAAAAATATAAATTTTTTTTTTAAAATTATACAATTGGGACTATTATGTGCTTACATTTTATCTTTTTATTACGGCATGAAAACATTCAACTTCTCACAGTATATAACGGTAGAAATTGTTGATTGGATTCTACAAGATTTTCTTAGAACTATTTCTTTTCTGACAAATTTACTGACTTATCATATTCATCGAAATAAGTTTCAAAATATTTTACAAAAAATATATCAAACTGATATTTCACTGCAAAACTTAAATATTGAAGTAAATTATGCAAGATTTACTAGAAATGTTCGAAAAATATTTACTTTCTTTATTTTAATATGTATAGTAATGATTATTTTTGATATTACTGGTGAAGTAACTCCACTGTTACTTATTTTAAATTATAATTCCGCTGAATTTATAAATAGTTTATCACTTATTTTGTTGGCTACATTACTCTTCGATTGCAAAATGAAATACAACTTGTTAAATCAAAAATTAAAAAATATTGTAAAAGATAAACTTGATGCAAATATATTGATTGAAAAATTGGAAAAAATTATTAATATCCACAGTAAAATATCAAAAAATTGTAAAAATATTAATAACTTCTTTCAGATAATTTTATTAGCAAGTTATGCAAAATATTTTAATAATAGTCTTATGTCTACGTATTATGTATCTAGTAATTTTTTTCAAAATTCAATATTTCTCTATGTTATAATGATAATATTTTGGAATGGTTATAACTATATTGCTTTAATATTTATCACGTCTCTTTTCAAATACACTTCTGATGCGGTAAGTAATATTATTAAGATATAACAGTTGTTTAAATAAAATGGGTTTAGATTTAAGTTCTGTATTAATATTTATTAATAACCAACGTTTACGTCGATATATACGTTTGCCAGTGGACTGTACAGATTTCTATATAAAAACTAATATTGAATCGTGTAATCAGGGACGGATCTAGCTTTTTGGGGGCCCAGGGCTTAAAAATACCAAGGGGCCCTACACGTTTCAAAAAAAAAATTGTTTTCTTTTTCTTTATTGGCTTTGACTCACGCCTTCGCTATTGATTATAAAAAATATAAAAGACAGTATTAAAAGTTATAATTATTATTTATTACATTTTTATTAAATACTTGTATATGTATTTAGAAGTAAACACAAGGATATTAAAGTACAATCACAATTATTTATTGCATTTTCATTAAACATATATTAAGGTCATTAAGTGATGAAAATTAATCACGTTTTAATGTTATATATTATTTTTTGTTGATTTTTAATAAATATTAGTAAATTTGTGTTTTAAATTTTTTGTGTTTCGATCTTTTCTCTTATAAGCCGTGTTTGGTATAGAATATAATAGGTATATGTCCGAGAGGTTGGGGGCCCCTTGCGGATCTGGGGCCCAGGGCTATAGCCCTATTAGCCCATATGTAGATCCGTCCCTGCGTGTAATACAGAAAATTTTATTTGTACAGAAAATTATACATTTTTTTTATATAGAAAAATGCATAATGAGCAATTTTAAACTTTATATAATTATATAAAAGTAAAACCCGTTTTATCCAATCATAATAACACTGTAATGTTTTGTGTATGTAATTTTTTTAGAAAAAAAGTAATATTACGTAAATTCTCACAGTAAAATTACAAAAGTTGTTAGTTTTACTGTTAAAACCATTGTAAAATTACGTACATTTAAGATACGTTTTCTACAGTGTATTATTTGTTAATGCTATATTCACACGATACATTATTACGTAAAAAAACAGCATTTCTTTTTGTTTTTCATGCATAACAACACAACAAAATTCATATTTTAAGCTTTGCTCTTTAATCCAGTAATACTTTGCATAATAGCTCTTACAATTTCTAAATAATTCATTAAAAAGCAATAATAATAATAATATAAATAAATATTGATTTTCATAACTCGTATTTAATAAGTTAATGTAATATAAAAACATTTAGGTCGAATAAAATATAATCATAACAACGTTGTAAAAAAGTGAAATGTCTACAAAAAGCAATAATTTTCTTTCCAGTATCAAAATTATTTATTTAGTATGTCGAATAATACCAATATTACCTTATAGCATTAAAAATATCAAACATGGCACTCAAGTTCAAATAGAAAACACGAAAATATCTTCAATAATTATACAACTGGCACTAATGTGTGCTTACATTTTAACTTTTTATTACGGCATAAAAACATTGAATTCCTCAACGTATGTGATGGTAGAAATCGTTGATTGGGTTATACAAAATTTTCTTAGAACTATTTCTTTACTTATAAATTTACTGACATTTTATATTTATCGAAATAAGTTTCAAAATATTTTACAAAAAATATATCAAACTAATATTATACTGCAAAAATTGAATATTGAAGTTAATTATACAAGATTTACTAGAAATTTTCGCAGAACATTTACTTTCTTTATTTTAATATATATAGTAATAATTATTCTTGATATTATTAGTGAAGTATTTCCACTAATACTTATTTTAAATTATTATTCTGCTGATTTTTTAAATAGTTTATCACTTATTTTGTTGACTACATTAATCTTCGATTGCAAAATAAAATACAACTTGTTAAATCAAAAATTAAAAAATATTGTAAAAGATTATCGTGATGAAAATATATTGATTAAAAATTTGGAAAAAATTATTAATATCCATGGTAAAATATCGAAAAATTGTAAAAATATCAATAATTTCTTTCAGATAATTTTATTAGCAAGTTATGCAAAATATTTTAATAATTGTCTTATAACTACGATTTACGTAACTAATAATGTTTTTCAAAATTTTACATTTTTTAATGTTATATTGGTAATATTTTGGAATGGTTATAATTGTATTGCTTTAATATGTATCACGTCTCTTTTTAAATACACTTCTGATGCGGTAAGTATTTTATTAAGATATAATAATTGTTAAAATAAAACAGCTTTAGGTTTAAGTTCTGTATTAATATTTATTATATAATAGTAAAACCCGCTTCAGCTAATCATAATTACACTGTAATTTATCACAGTGAAATTGCAAAATGTTGTAATTTTTACTGTCTTAAGATAAATTTTTTTCATAGTGTGTATTGATTAATATATTTATATATTTATTTAAAAATACACTATCCAACAGACAAATCCAATTACAAAATAGATTAAAATATAAAAACAATAATATAAAATACGAAATTGCAAAATAAAAGTTACACAAAATATTTACAATAATTATTGGCACTAAGCCATAGAATTCACATGTGCTAAATAAAATTGTTTAGGCTTTAAATGAAAAACATTCAAATGCGAAAATTTTAAATTATACAATGCACACATCTGATAAATGGGCGATGCTAGAAATAGTTTAGTTCGTGCATTAGGCAGGTAGAATGTGATAGAATTTTTAGTGCAAAAAAAAAACACGAATAGAAGTGAGCATCATTCACCGTACGATGAATTAATTTCAAGAGATGATAAACTAAAATATTTTCTCGACGTTCAAAAAACTACAAAGTTCAAATATATCCAGTAGTTGTTTGTATGAAACAGTTAAGTCCGGGTAACTATTATTTACTTTATAGTGAATGTACTTTAAAATCTTCTCTGGATGATTTCAATCCGGTCTTGATGAACCTCATAAAAGGGGTTACAAATATTCTAATACAATATTCTAATTTAGAACGAACGAAAGAAAAGTATAAAGTAAGGATTGCTGAAATATTTTTGTACAATCGAGTACTGATTATTAAAATTTCATATTTTAAGCTTCGCTCTTTAATCCAATAATACTCTATACAAGGTGGTCCAGAATTGTGTACCGTAATTGCTAGAGCTGATAGTACGTTCAAAAATAAGGGTACCTTTCTATATACACTTTTTTCCAAAACTCAATAATAAGGGAGATGACTTTGTTACAATTACATAAAAATGCACGTTTACTTTAAATTTAAATTACTCGAAAACGGTAATATTTATCGAAATGTAACAAGTATACCTTTTTTGTGTAGAATAGTCTTGAGAATCATGTTTTTAAAAAGTTTAAATAATTGCAAATTTAAAAAAATATGACGTAATAACTCACACATACCCCCAAAACTACCCCTTAATCATAAAAGATGGAATAAGTGGTAACATAAATTTAATTGTTCGAATGTCATATACTCACCCCCAAAATATAAACCCGTTATTCAAAAGCGTCTGGAAGATATTAAAAAAAAATGATTTTGATTTCACCCATTTACAAGGTTGTGTCTCCCTTATTATTGAGTTTTGGAAAAAAGTGTTATTTTTGAATGTACTATCAGCTTTAGCAATTACGGTACATAATTCTGGACCACACTATATAATAGGTTTTATAATTATTAAATAATTAATTAAAAAGCAATAATAATAATATAAATAAATATTGATTTTCATAACTCGCATTCGATAAGTTAATGTAATATAAAAACAGTTAGGTTGAGTAAAACACAATCATAAGAACGTTGTATAAAAGTGAAATGTCTAGAAAAAGTAATAATTTTCTTTCCAGTATCAAAATTATTTATTTAGTATGTCGGATAATACCAATATTACCTTATAGCATTAAAAATATCAAACATGGCACTCAAGTTCAAATAAAAAATACGAAAATTTCTTCAATAATTATACAGTTGGGACTAATGTGTGTTTACGTTTTATTTTGGTACTATGGAACAAAAAAATTTAACTTATTGTTTGTAATGGTAGAACTTGTTGATTGGGTTATACAAGAATTTCTTCGAACTATTTCTTTACTTATAAATTTATTGACATTTTATATTTATCGAAATAAATTTCAAAATATTTTACAAGAAATATATCAAACTGATATTTTACTGCAAAACTTAAATATTACAGTAAATTATGCAAGATTTACTAGAAATGTTCGAAAAACATTTACTTTCTTTATTTTAATATATATAGTAATGGTTATTTTTGATATTACTGCTGAAGTAATTCCACTGATACTTGTTTTAAATTGTTATTCTGCTGATTTTTTAAATAGTTTATCACTTATTTTGTTGACTACATTAATCTTCGATTGCAAAATAAAATACAACTTGATAAATCAAGAATTAAAAAATATTGTAAAAGATAAACGTGATGAAAATATATTGATTGAAAAATTGGAAAAAATTATTAATATCCACGGAAAAATATCGAAAAATTGTAAAAATATCAACAATTTCTTTCAGATAATTTTATTAGCAAGTTATGCAAAATATTTTAATAATAGTCTTATGTCTACGTATTATGTAACTGATATTTTTTTTCAAAATTCAACATTTCTCGATGTTATATTGGTAATATTTTGGAATGGTTATAACTATATTGCTTTAATATTTATCACGTCTGTTTTCAAATACACTTCTGATGCGGTAAGTATTTTATTAAGATATAACAATTGTTTAAATAAAACGGGTTTAGGTTTAAGTTCTCTATTAATAATCGACGTTCAATTCGTCGGAACGACGATTATTAATAAATATTATAATACAGAACTTTAACCTAAAGCCGTTTTATTTTATATAATGAGCTCTGGAAGATATTTTAATATGTTAACAATTGTTAAATTTATAAAATTTCATATGAATTTTATTAAATAATAAAAAATCTGTTAGGACCACGTCATCGTATTAAATAAATTTATAAAATAGAAAAATTCTATAGCAACAACTACTATAGTCATTGTAATTAGAAACAAAACTATCTTGACATAAATATGTCACCTATTTACAAAATTATACAAGGTGTCTAATTTATCTCCTGGAATAACTAAAGATAAGTGCATCGTAGGAAAAAAAATTATTCTAACAAAAAATTAATATTTTGGAAGAAGAAATCTTGAGTTTTTCCCGAATTTAGTTACTTTTTTCAAGTTTGCAAAGTTAGTATTACTGAATCAAGTGATTTTTTTGAGTTTGCAGCACTTATATCACCCTAGACTTGTCAATAAAATGTTAGCATAATACCCGTACTTCACTACGATATTTACTACTTTAAACTCATTTTAACATAAAGTTAAAGAAAACGTAATATAAAAGAACAACAAATTTAGCAAATCATTCAAATTATACAATGTACACATCTGATGAATGGGCGATGCTAGGAAAAGTTTAGTTCGTGCATTAGGCAGATAGAATGTGATAGAATTTCTAGTGCAAAAAAAAACGGAAAAGAGTGAGCATCATCCACCGTACGATGAATTAATTTCGAGAGATGGTAAACAAAAATATTTTCTGGACGTTCAAGAAAACTACGAAGTTCAAATATATCCAGTAGTTGTTTGTATGAAACAGTTAAGTCAGGGTAACTATTATTTAGTTTATAGTGAATGTACTTTAAAAATCTTCTCTGGATTATTTCAATCCGGTCTTGATTGACCTCATAAAACGGGTTACAAATAGACGCACAATATTCTAATTTAGAACGAACGAAAGAAAAGTATAAAGTAAGGATGACTGAAATATTTTGAACAATCGAGTACTGATTATTAAAATTTTATATTTTAAGCTTCGCTCTTTAATCCAGTAATACTTTGCATAATAGCTCTTACAATTTCCAAATAATTAATTAAAAAGCAATAATAATAATATATATAAATATTGATTTTCATAACTCGCATTTAATAAGTTAATGTAATATAAAAACAGTTAGGTCTAGTAAAACACAATCATAAGAACGTTGTACAAAAGTGAAATGTCTAGAAAAAATAATAATTTTCTTTCCAGTATCAAAATTATTTATTTAGTATGTCGGATAATACCAATATTACCTTATAGCATTAAAAATATCAAACATGGCACTCAAGTTCAAATAGAAAATACGAAAATTTCTTCAATAATTACACAGTTGGGACTAATGTGTGTTTACGTTTTATCTTGGTACTATGGCAAAAAAACATTGAACTTATTATTGATTGTAATGGTAGAAATTGTTGATTGGCTTATAGAAGATTTTCTTAGAAGTATTTCTTTACTGATAAATTTACTGGCTTTTCATATTCATCGAAATAAGTTTCAAAATATTTTACAAAAAATATATCAAACTGATATTTTACTGCAAAACTTAAATATTGCAGTAAATTATGCAAGATTTACTAGAAATCTTCGAAAAATATTTACTTTTTTTATTTTAATATGTATAGTAATGATTATTTTTGATATTACTAGTGAAGTAATTCCACTGATACTTATTTTAAATATTAATTCCGCTGAATTTATAAATAGTTTATCACTTATTTTGTTGACTACATTACTCTTCGATTGCAAAATAAAATTCAACTTGTTAAATCAAAAATTAAAAAATATTGTAAAAGATAAACGTGATGAAAATACATTGATTGAAAAATTGGAAAAAATTATTAATATCCACGGCAAAATATCGAAAAATTGTAAAAATATCAACAATTTCTTTCAGATAATTTTATTAGCAAGTTATGCAAAATATTTTAATAATAGTCTTATGTCTACGTATTATGTAACTGATATTTTTTTTCAAAATTCAACATTTCTCGATGTTATAATGACAATATTTTGGAGTGGTTATAACTATATTGCTTTAATATTTATCACGTCTCTTTTCAAATACACTTCTGATGCGGTAAGTATTTTATTAAGATATAACAATTGTTTAAATAAAACGGGTTTAAGTTTAAGTCCTGGTATTATAATATTTATTAATAATCATCGTTCCGACAAATTCAACATCGATTATTAATAAATGTTAATACAGAACTTTATTTTATATAATGAGTTCTGAAAGATTTTTTACTATGTTAACAATTGTTAAATTTAAAAAATTTAATATAAATTTTAAATAATAAAAAATCTGCTATGACCCACCACAGAAAAATGTCTATAACGACAAACACTGTAGTCATGGTAACTAGAAACAAAACTGTCTTGACATAAATATGGCCATCTATTTACAGAAATATACTGAGTGTCTAATTTATCAATTAGAATAACTCGAGATAGGTACATCGTAGGAAAAAAATTATTCTAACAAAAAATTAATATGTTGAAGGAGGAAATCCAGTTATGTAAAATACTCAGAAAATCTAAAACGATTGTGCCAATCTAGATTTTCTGGATTTTTCCAGAAATTAGTGTCTTTTTCAAGCTTGCAGGTTTGGTATAAGTGAATCTAGTAATTTTTTGAGTTTACGGCACTTCTATCACCCTGGATTTAGTGAATTGTCAATAAAATGTTAGTATAATGTCTGTGCTTTGCTACAGTAGTCACTAATTTAAACCTATTTTAATGTAAAATTAAAGAAAATACAATATAAAAGAACAACATATTTAGCAAAACTACTCGTGCTCCGCTCGGGTAATACAAATAATTTTACTGTATTATTTCATATGTATATATTCAAAAATTGTCAATTGACAATTTTTAATTTAATTTTCAAATTAGTATCGATGTGTATTTATTCAAATATTCAAATTAATACTCTTGCTGACAGGCACTCAAAACTCTTACTTATATGTATATATATATATATATATATATATATATATATATATATATATATATATATATATATATGCTATGTTCACACAATACATTATTACGTACAAAAATAGCATCTCTTTTTTTTAATGCGTCAACACATAACATTTGAACATTAAAATTTCATATTTTATGCTACGCTCTTTAATCCAGTAATACTCTACATAATAGCTCTTACAATTTTTAAATAATTAATTTAAAAAACAATAATAATAATAATATTAAAAAAATATTGACTTTCTTAAGTCGCATTTAATAAGTTAATGTATCTAATATAAAAACAATTAGATCGAGTAAAATATAATCATAACAACGTTGAACAAAAGTGAAATGTCTAGAAAAAGTAATAATTTTCTTTCCAGTATCAAAATTATTTATTTAGTATGTCGAATAATACCAATATTACCTTATAGCATTAAAAATATCAAACATGGTACTCAAGTTCAAATTAAAAATATAAATTTTTTTTTTAAAATTATACAATTGGGACTATTATGTGCTTACATTTTATCTTTTTATTACGGCATGAAAACATTCAACTTCTCACAGTATATAACGGTAGAAATTGTTGATTGGATTCTACAAGATTTTCTTAGAACTATTTCTTTTCTGACAAATTTACTGACTTATCATATTCATCGAAATAAGTTTCAAAATATTTTACAAAAAATATATCAAACTGATATTTCACTGCAAAACTTAAATATTGAAGTAAATTATGCAAGATTTACTAGAAATGTTCGAAAAATATTTACTTTCTTTATTTTAATATGTATAGTAATGATTATTTTTGATATTACTGGTGAAGTAACTCCACTGTTACTTATTTTAAATTATAATTCCGCTGAATTTATAAATAGTTTATCACTTATTTTGTTGGCTACATTACTCTTCGATTGCAAAATGAAATACAACTTGTTAAATCAAAAATTAAAAAATATTGTAAAAGATAAACTTGATGCAAATATATTGATTGAAAAATTGGAAAAAATTATTAATATCCACAGTAAAATATCAAAAAATTGTAAAAATATTAATAACTTCTTTCAGATAATTTTATTAGCAAGTTATGCAAAATATTTTAATAATTGTCTTATGTCTACGTATTATATAACTGGTAAATTTTTTCAAAATTCAATATTTCTCTATGTTATAATGATAATATTTTGGAATGGTTATAACTATATTGCTTTAATATTTATCACGTCTCTTTTCAAATACACTTCTGATGCGGTAAGTATTTTATTAAGATATAACAATTGTTTAAATAAAACGGATTTAGATTTAAGTTCTGTATTAATATTTATTAATAACCAACGTTTACGTCGATATATACCAGGGGTGGGCACACATGAGGCCTAAGGGAGCCGCAATCAGGTTTTTAATATTCTATAAAGAGCCATACACAAATTAAATTTTTTACTTAATATAATTGCATATTTTCACAAGTCACAATATAAAAACATAGAAAAAATTATAACATATAAACATAAAAATATAACAATGAAAAAGAAAATAATTATTTCAAAATTTTAGTAATAAAATTCAAATATAATAAAAATGAAATATAACAGAAATCTATATCATAAAAATATATTTACTAATAAAATCTAAGGACAATCTTTGTTCAAATTTTTAAAATTTGGTGTAAAATTTGTTAATGCTGTCTGCAGAAATTCTGTAAGATGTTGATTGGTCAACAAAATATGTCACCCATCCTCTAAAACTTTAATGGGAGCCGCACTTGATTCAGTGAAGAGCCGCATGCGGCTCCCGGAGCCGCATTTGCCCACCGTTGATATATACGTTTGCCAGTAGACTGTACAGATTTCCATATAAAAACTAATATTGAATCGTGTAATACAGAAAATTTTATTTGTGCAGAAAATTGTACATTTTTTTTATAAAGAAAATGCATAATGAGCAATTTTAAACTTTATATAGTTATATAAAAGTAAAACCCGTTATAGCCAACCATAATTAATTTTTATACAAATTATAGTATTATATTTATTGATTAATATTATATCATTTCTTTAGTAACTCACCCCCCCCCCCCCCATGGCAAGTTTCTGGCTACACCACTGACTGTAATGTTTTGTGTATGTAATTTTTTTTTTAGAAAAAAAGTAATATTACGTAAATTCTCACAGTAAAATTACAAAAGTTGTTATTTTTACTGTTAAAACCACTGTAAAATTACATAAATTTAAGATATGTTTTCTACAGTGTATTATTTGTTAATGCTATATTCACACGATTCATTATTACGTACAAAAACAGCATCTCTTTTTTTTTCATGCGTAACAACACAACAAAATTCATATTTTAAGCTTTGCTCTTTAATCCAGTAATACTTTGCATAATAGCTCTTACAATTTCTAAATAATTAATTAAAAAGCAATAATAATAATATAAATAAATATTGATTTTCATAACTCACATTTAATAAGTTAATGTAATATAAAAACATTTAGATCGACTAAAATATAATCGTAACAACGTTGTAAAAAAGTAAAATGTCTACAAAGAGTAATAATTTTCTTTCAAGTATCAAAATTATTTATTTAATGTGTCGGATAATACCAATATTACCTTATAGCATTAAAAATATCAAACATGCCACTCAAGTTCAAATAGAAAATATAAAAATTTCTTCAATAATTATACACCTTGCACTAATGTGTGCTTACATTTTATCTTGGTACTATGGAACAAAAACAATCAACTATTCAATGTATAGAATGGTAGAAATTGTTCAATGGGTTATACAAAATTTTCTTAGAACTATTTCTTTACTTATAATTTTACTGACATTTTATATTTTTCAAAATAAATTTCAAAATATTTTACAAAAAATATATCAAACTGATATTTTACTGCAAAACTTAAATATTACAGTAAATTATGCAAGATTTACTAGCAATGTTCGAAAAGCATTTACTTTCTTTATTTTAATACATATAGTAATGATTAGTTTCGATATTATTTATGAAGTACTTCCACGGATACTGATTTTAAATTATTATTCTGCTGGATTTATAAATAGTTTATCACTTGTTTTATTGGCTACATTAATCTTCGATTGCAAAATAAAATACAACTTGTTAAATCAAAAATTAAAAAATATTGTAAAAGATAAACGTGATGAAAAATTATTGATTGAAAAATTGGAAAAAATTATTAATATCCACGGTAAAATATCGAAAAATTGTAAAAATATCAATAATTTCTTTCAGATAATTTTATTAGCAAGTTATGCAAATTATTTTAATAATAGTCTTGTATCTACATATTATGTAACTAATAATTTTTTTCAAAGTTTAACATTTCTCGATGTTATATTGGTAATATTTTGGAATGGTTATAACTATATTGCTTTAATATTTATCACGTCTCTTTTCAAATACACTTCTGATGCGGTAAGTATTTTATTAAGATATAACAATTGTTTAAATAAAACGGGTTTAGGTTTAAGTTTTGTATTAATATTTATTAATAAACAACGTTTACGTCGATATACGTTTGCCAGTGGACGTCCGACGAGTGGTGTATGATTGAGTTTCCAAGTAGTAGAAATAGAAGAACATATATGAGAGAAGAATTATGAATGTGGATAAAGCTAAAGTTGCTTGTTTGGATAAGAATGTTTGAGGGAAACTGATTTCGGAATAATGGAAAGAGTTTGTGCCACACTTTTTTGGGTACATGGCGTGATTGTGTATGTATGTATGTATGTATATAATAATCGACGTTTCGGCGATCTCAACGTCGATCATTAGTGTCTCATGGTTTGTTGGTAAAATTAGATTATTTTTTTAAAGTGTATATAGAGATATACAAGGTGATTTATGACGTCGAGGGAAAACTACACCGGATGATTCTTATGAGTAATCTAAATAAAAAAACTTCAAATAAACATATGCCCGAAAATGCTTTCTAACGGAACTGTAGCCGTTAGAAGTTTATTACATGTAACATCAATCGCGTTAGCCTTATTTACTATATCAAGAAAAAAGAAAACTAGTCATAAACTTTTGAATAATTATAAAATTACTGATTGATTGTCTAACATTTTGTTTAAACACGAGTAAACCAATGATTTACTGCGTCCCGACAAAATTTGTCTTCGATTTATAATTATTGTAAATTGTTTATTAAATATATATTTATGTGTGTACAAAAATTTATAAACTAGTAAATTGGTTTACTAGTGCTTAAACAAAATGTTAGAAAATCAATCAGTAATTTTACAATTATTCATAAGTTTATGACTTGTTTTTTTTTTCTTGATATAATAAATAAGACTAACGCGATTGATGTTACATGTAATAAAATTCTAACGGTTACATTTCCGTTAGAAAGCATTTTCGGGCATATGTTTATTTGAAGTTTTTTATTTAGATTACTCATAGAAATCATCCGCTGTAATTTTTCCCCGACGTCATAAATCACCCTGTATTTTTAATAAAAACATGCATACATATTTGTATAATGCGTGAAAAATCTATACCTGAAATCCGAATCTGAGATCCGAAAACCTAATTATCCTGATATCCGAATAGTTTTGAATTCGGATTTAAAATTATCCGGATTCGATTCTTAATTATTAATCACTAATTGTAAAGCATGAAATATTATTAATGATTTAATGTTTTTGTTTCAGAGTAGTAAATGCATTCATATTTTACGTGAAATTAAATATAATAAGAATTATAATAATGACATAAGCGATTATATAGGTCTTTACCTATTACGTTTCAAAACACAAAAGGTCACTTTCAACATCTGTGAAATTTTTAATATCGACAATTCGTTGTTATATATTGTAAGTATATCAAATCTAATTAAGCTTGAATTACATTATACTTTTTTCGTCTAGATTCATACTAGATTTCTAGTTCAATTTTCGTTCAAGTTTTGTTCAATTTTCATACTTTTTTCACAATCGGTCGTGTATTGTCGAGTTTCTTCGATTTTTTCCGATGTATTGCCAGTACGCCAACTTAAAAATATAAAGTACTTAATTTGTCAGATAGTGAAAAACACGTTTAAACAAAAATGGATACATATGTATAAGGTTGGTAGAATTGCGTGCGCATGCGTATAATGTATCTAGTATGAAACTTGAATAGGAAAATAGAGCATGTTGTATATTTCTATACTAGGAAACTTGAAAGAAACTTGGATGCAAAAATCTGATTTACATTATACTAGAACTGACTATCTGTACTTGAACGAAACTTGAACTAGAAACCTAGTTTGAATCTAGACGAAAAAAGTATAATGTAATTCAAGCTTTAACCTCAATAATATGAAACTTTAGGACCGATTTCATAATAAATAATTTAACTAAAGTCAACTTCAAGCCGACAAAAAAACATCGTCTTATTCACCTACAATAAATAATTTTACGATTAGAAATTTTAAAAGTTGACCAAATAACACTGCTTTAAAATAAATCTTTATTTCTACCTCTTATCAAATATGAATAGTATTTCTATTTTTCATATACATATATATTTTTTTATATCTAACATTATAAAATTCGAATAAACTAATTCAAATTGCTTAATAAGTAATTTTAAGCAAACGTCAAAAGTACTTTTGATAAAAATCACTTTTAAAAGCGAAGTGAGAATACGGGCCATTGTTTTTGTTGATAATAATAATAATAGAAATAAACAGCTTTAGGTTCTAATTCTGTAATCATTTATTAATAATATATTTTATTAAAAAATTTTTTTTTTTTTCAGATATTTGCAAATGCGTCCACATATGTTATAATAATGTGTCAATTTAAATATACAGAATAAATATTAGATTATTTTTACGAAATAAAATTGTTTTATATTTTTAAACCTATTTCGATATTATTTTTTTTCAATTTTGTACATTTAAGGATTTTTTTTAAAATTCATGTATAATGACAAATACGAATTTGGTAATATGAAATTAAATTTTTATATTAAATTAAAAAAAACTTTAGGATTAATTTCTGTATAATTATTAATTAAAAATCGACATTTCGATATACTCTACGTATATCATCATTAAGAAAAATATACAAATAACATAAATAATGTAAAAATAAATAATTAGTAATTGACGGAATTCAGTGTTTTATATATTTTTATTAACTACTAAGCCAACGTTTCGGCAATCACTATTACTTTCTTCAGTTCACTACAATGAATACAAATATTTATACATATAAATATATTCAAATATACAATATAATAATAAATATAACAATCTAACAGAAAACTTTTACAGCAGAATATTTTAATTGATTTTACATGTAACATTATTTGATCAGTAAATTTAAAAATACAAATTATCAGTGTTATATAAAAAGCACATAAAAAAAAATCATTTTAATAATACATGTCACATAAGTGGATAAAAACAATCTATAATGTACATATAAAACATGTAAAATCAACTAAAATATTCTGTTGTAAGTGTTTTTCGTTCTATTTATTATCATATGTATATTTGTATGTATTTATATATACATATTTGTATTCATTGTAGAACCCTAAAGAAGACAATAGTGATTGCCAAAATATTGATTTAATAGTTAATAAAAATATATGAAAAACTGAATTCCGTCAATTAGTAATTATTTATTAAATATTATCAGTCAACTATTTTTCCAATTTAATATAATAATATTTATTTTTGTCCTAAAGCTTTTTATTTTAATATAATGAATTCTGAAAGATTTTTTTTAGTATGTTAGTTTTTTTAATTATAAAAAAAAGATAAATATAAATATTATGAATCAATATAAATATGTGAAGGATATTTCTCATGTGACAAAAATAAATAAAAAAATATTATATCTTTAACGTCATTTAAATAATGATTATTATAAAAATCGGTCATTGTCAAATATTATGATAAATAAATTATTAACTTCCAAAATATTATTTTATATTTATTAAACATATTTTTTTCGAATATCTATAGATGTATTTCCGGTATTTCTGTCTTCGAAACATAAAATTATCTATCAAAATTTTTTACATTACATGGATAAGTGTTTTTGAAATTACTTTTAATAATTTATCAATTTTTTAATCTATTTATTATGTTACTTTAGTAATTTGTTTCCATGTTTTGTTTGTTTATTAGGTACTTATGTCATTTGAATATTTTTCCTGATCATGATATACGTAGAGTATAACGAAGGGTCTATTTTTAATTAAAATATATACAGAATTTAATTCATAATTATTAACTTTTTAATATTTTAATATATGTAATGAGTTCTGAAAGATTTTTACTATGTTAATTTACTTTTATTATAGGTACACAAAAAAATTTCATCAATTACGAAAAATATTAACATAAAACATTTCTGAGAAAGAAATTAAGATATCGAATTATATATAATCACGTATTAATTTAATGTATTATCAAAAATTAAAAAATAGCTTCTTATAATTTTTATTTGAAATATATTTCAATATTTCTTCAGCTTTTGTTTATTTTTGCAATTCGTAAGATATTTTATCATATTTTGAATTAAAAAATTAAAAATGTATATCTTTATTGCATATACAAACTACAGATTATATTTGTTTGTATTTTAATATTTCTTCATAATTGATTCACACATAAAGAAATATTAAAATAAAAATGTTTTAAGATTATTTATAAAAGAAGATTTTTATAAAATACGTATAGTAAGTATATCAAGACGTAGATTTTTAAATAAAATATATACAGAACTGAATCCTAAAACTTTTTTATTTTAATATAATGAGTTCTGAAAGATTATTTACTACATAAAAAATATATTTATTTATAAAATTAATTATCTAATAATTTTAATCATAATTTGATACCAAACTTTTTTTAATTATCATGTATATTTACAATCTATAAGCGGTCTAATGAACGTTTGGTTAAAAGAATTTATATGAATGATATTTATTTATTTATTTATTTATTTATTTATTATTTAGTAAATCAACGGCCTAAGCCAATTACAGATTTACAATAATATATTTCAAAATTTTATAATTATTATAAATATAGCAAAATAACACGTTTTTCAAAATCAAAATACAAAATATAAACAGAAATTACTTATATAAAATACATGATTTAATAATATAAAGTTTAATATCAGCCTAGTTGTTGATATTGGTTGTTTGACAATAAATCAATAATTTTTCTTTTAAATGTACTAAATTCCATATTAAAAATATCAGTTTCACTAAAGTGCAAATTATAAGTAAACATTAGTCTATTTAATGTTGAGTTTTTACAGTAATTATTATGAAATGTATTAAGATAAAATAATTGATTAGTTCTGGTTGCTTTTAACGGTACATTGAAATTAAATAAATGTAGAAATTTAGATGAATCTAAATTATAATTAAGAATTTTGAACAAAGTTAGCATATCAGTTAATACTCTTCTATTTTCTAATGTTAACATTTGTAAAGTGAGAAGTGCTGAATCATAATTCGCAAACCTAGTGTTTAGTTTAATAGATAACAAATAAGTAAATCTTTTTTGAAGTGATTCTAGTGCATTAATTTGATGTTTATATTGAGGATTCCAGATTGTGGAAGAAAATTCGAGTTGCGATCTGACTAAAGAGTTATATAATAATATTAAAGTTTCTGATGATGTAAAATTTTTACATGTTCGCCAGATAAATCCTAAGAGCTGAAATGCTTTTTTAGTAATTTTTTGAATATGTTCATTGAATGTGAGTTTAGTATCAAATATAATGCCTAAATCTCGTATCGACTCTTTAGTTACAAGAAAACCATTATTTAATTGATAATTAAAAAGAATTTTATTAGTATTTCTAGTGAAACGAACAATGTAGCATTTATTAATATTCAGGTTTAAATAGTTTATTTCACAATAATCTTGTAATCTTTGGAGATCAATTTGGAGAAGTAAGCAATCCTGTAATGATTTTACTGGTTTATAAAGTTTTAAATCATCAGCGAACAAGGTAAATTCAGAATTTAAGAACAATTCATTAATATCATTTATATAAATATTAAATAATAAAGGGCCCAGGTGAGAACCTTGTGGGACTACTGATTTAACAACAATATTTCTTGATTGATACCCTAGAAGTGCAACAATCTGACACCTGATATTAAAGATATACGTTTGTCAGATGAAGAGATGGAGTGGTGTGATTGAGAGAGTGGCTTGCCTTCGAATGTTTCCAAATAGTAGAAATAGAAGAGCATGTATGAGAGGAATTATGAATGTAGATAAAGCTAAAGTTGCTTATCTGAATAGGGATGTTTGGAGGAAACTGTTTTCGGGATAGTAAAAAGAGTTTGTGCCATACCCTTTTGGGTACATGGCGTAACTGTGTTTGTAAGTATCTATTGTCTAAGTATGGTCGCTTTGACCATGAGATTTATATAATAATAATATTTATATAGAATAATATTTAAATAATAATTAATTTATAATTTTATACAGAATATTACATACTATTAATATATCAATAAATTATATTTATTTTTAATTATATATCGTCAAAATAATGTTTATACGTCAATTACAAAATGTGTTTTTCTTTGCGAAAATAATTTAATTTTATGATATATAATAATTTAATATTACATACAAAGTAAAATAAATATTTCAAGTTATAAATAATAATTAGGTGAAATAATTTTTTTTTTTTTCATGTGAAATTATCTAATTAATGTTATGTATGTAATAAATTTTTTTAAAGTTTTTAAATTTATGAGCATAGCTAAATTTTTAAGTCATTTCTATAATTATTTAACGTGTTTACAGTTAACAGTATTTAACAGTATAATTAAGCGAATTATTAAGAATATATGTGAATGATTTTGAAGATATAAGTTTGCGTGGACGACCGATGAGTAGATGGTGTAGTATGATTGAAAGAATGGCTTGCGTGAGCGAAAGTTTCCAAGTAGTAGAAATATATGAGCAATGTATTTCTAGATATCATGAATGTATATGAAGCTAGAGTTGCTTGCCTGGATAGGAATGTTTAGAGAAAATTTATTTCGGGACAATTAAAAAAGTTTGTGCCACACCCTTCTGAATACATGGCGTAATTGTGTATGCATGTATGTATTATCTTTATATCTCAAGAAATAATGTAACTGTAATTAACTACACTGTAAAAAAATAATTTAAACTTACATTGACAATCATAGTAATCATATTTTATATTGTAATTTTTATAAACTATTGTAAATTTGTCAAAAAATTATAAAAATAAAATAAAATTACTATGATTATCAATGTAAATTCACATTCATATTTTACAGTCTAATTAAAAGCCTACGTGAATTTGATCACATACATAATAACTGACCTCCTAATTTATTTTTGTAATATTTTATTTAAAATACTGTGACGACAGAGTTGTTTTTATTTTGAGAATAATATTACAAAATAAACATTTTTTTTTTATATTTTATCAAACGATAATATTTCTTATAAAATATTGTGATAGCAACAAATTTTTCTTTAACACTTAGAAGCGATAATTTTGTCACATTTATTAAACATTAACCTTTTGACTTGATAATTATTTGATGTCATTAGAAGTATAATGATTTTGCACTTGTTAAACTTATCAGAAACAATTCTTAAGCAATTCATATAAAATATATTTATATATTAACAAGTATGTTTTTTTTATAAACAAATGATATACATATGATGAAATTCATTTTTATTTAACATAGTAAAAAATCATTATATTAAAATATAGTCAGTAAATACATTTGATATAAATATTTTTGAATCAATTTTGTCTGTTTTATTATTGAATAAATTAAAAAATTTTATAGTAAATTTATTGAATAAATTAATTTATATTTCATAATTTCACAAATATACAGTGTCATAATTATTATTCAGTTAAGATAGTTTATTTTTTTGAATAACAGTAATCTTTCTATTTCGAACAACGCAAATTTACATTGACGCAGTTGATTTTTTCAAAATTTAAATAAACAAAATTAAAAGCATATGGGTAAACCCATATATATATACCACAATAGCCCTATTTTCACCTCACTTTTCAAAGTGATTTTTTGTGAAAATTACTTTCGACGTTTACTTAATATTTAGATATAAAAAATATATGAAAAATAAAAATATTATTCATATTTGATAAGAGGTAGAAGTAAAAATTTATTTGAAAGTGAAAATAAAAGCACTTTTTCATAAACAAAAGAGGTGGGAATACGGGCCCTTTGACATTAACACATAAATACTAAAAAATAGAAATAAAAATTTTATATATTTTTATATATAAATGTCATAAATTCCTCTCATATATGTTCTTCTATTCCTACTACTTGAAAACTTTCTGTTGTAAAAAAAATTGATTAATCTCAGATAAATAGTAAAGCCAGAATTAAATTTTTTAAATTTTAATAAATTTGTTTCTCGGAAAGCTGGCAAAACTATACATTTGTACAATTACATAATTTATCTGGGCACTAAAAAAATCTTTTGTGAAAATTTGATTATAATTGAATAAATAATGTGGAAATAATAAATTTAAAAAAAAATTAATAATTTTTTCTCAGAAAGTTGACAATACTGTAAGACAGTAAAATTATATACTTTATACTAATAGAATCTTTTGTATAAAATTGATTAATCTCAGATAAATAGTAAAGCCTGAATTAAATTTTTAAATTTTTAATATTTTTATTCTCGACAAGATGGCAAAACTGTAAAATAACATAATTTATTAAAATTGAATAAATAATTATATATTTATGATAAATATAATATTTATCCTGATGAAAACGGGCGTTGAGTTTCGTCGAAACGTCGATTATAAATAAAATATTTAATACAGAACTTGAACCTAAAGCAGTTTTATTTTTTAAATAATTATTTTCTTTTATTTAAAAGTCAATTAAACAATACAGTCAAATGAACAAAACTGAATGTGAATTATAATATTATTTGCAGAAAAACAACTTCTTTTGAGGTAAACAATATATACATAAACTTATCATTTTCAAAGTCATTCGTATGTCTAGTGGATTGACAAGTTTTTTTGTAATTATATCGTTAAGTTCTGATCACCTGATTTTTTTTTATTATTTTCTTGTTACCAAGCATGTTATTATACAGACATTTAATATTATAATATTAATCCAGATTTTAAAGTTTAATTTGCATTTTTATATGAAAATTATAATTATTATTATTTTTTTGTTTTTTTTTTTTTTTGAAAAATAAATACGTGAATTTTGTCACGTACGATACTTGAATTTAAACTAAAGTTTAATTTTAAGATTAATGTTTGATCGTATTTTTCTATTGCAGTATAATATAAAATTTTGATTTTAAAAAAAAATCTATTAATTGTTGATTTAAAATTAAGAAAAAAAAATTATTGAAAAATTTATTTCTAATAAATTACAATGTAATAACTTGTTTCTATATTTTGTTTATTTATTATATATATATATATATATATATATATATATATATATATATATATATATATATTTTTTCCTGATGATGATATACATAGAGTATATCGACAGTCGATTTTTATGCAGAACTTAATCCTAAAGCCTTTTTACTACTTTGACTGCAAAGAAAAGTAGTATAGCGTTTGGTACGGTGGTCTGTAACATTTTCAAAAAAAAAAAAAAATTGTATAGAAATCCTTCATATAGCCTGTAGATGACGAATCTGAACTTAGTTTATATGGGTGTATGTGTGTGCGTCGTCAGCTCGCTCGCTCGGTCGTAAGTCAAAATTTTGTGGCCGCAACTCCTCCTAGACGGTTCAACCGATTTTAATGAAATTTTCGGGATAAATTTGTCTATTACCCAGGATGGTCATGTGATTTTGTTTTTTTCCAGTGATGCCAACTTTCCGAGAAAAAAATTACTAAAGTTTTTAAAAATTCATATTGGCTACGTTATTTATCCGATTTTGATCAAATTTTCAGAAAAGATTTCCCTAATGCTCCCATTAATTACATAATTTTATTAATATTCAGTGTTGCCAACTTTTCGAGAAAAAAATTACTAAAGTTTTAAAAATTTTATTAAGGCCATGTTATTCAACCGATTTTACTCAAATTTTCACAAAAAATTCTCCTAGTATTCATATAATTTATGTAATTTTAACAAAATACAGTGTTGCCAACTTTCCGAGAAAAAAATTAGTAAAATTTTTAAAAATTTATTTTGACCATTTTATTTAACCGATTTTAATCAAATATTTATAAAAGTTTTTCCTAGTGCCTAAATAAATTATGCAATTTTAACAAAATACAGTGTTGCTAACTTATCAAGAAAAAAAATCACAAAATTTTTTAAAAATTATTTTACATTATTATTTATATTACATTATTTATTCGATTTTGATCAAATTTTCAGAAAAGTATCTCCTAGTGCCCACATAAATTATAATATTATTAAAATACAATGTTGCCAACTTTCCGAAAAATGTCAAAGTAGTCTATATATGGGTTTACCCATATACTTCTAATCTTGTTTATTTTAATATAAGTAATAAGTTCGGAAAGATTTTTTACTATGCTAAAGTTAAAAAATTGCAAGCAATCTTTCATTTTATTTCAAAATAAATTCAACTTTGATTAAGAAAATATGAAGTAATCCATTCAATTTTTACATTATAATAAATAAATTTGATAAACTAATCATGTTTTTTTCTGTTACTATATTCTCATGTATATTAATGTTATAATTTTCTGTTAACTCATACTAAAATATTATTCATTTTAGTTTCATCTTCCCTGTCAGATGCACGATTCTTCAAGCAAAAACTCATTTATTCGTTAACTGCAAAAATATTAAAACTGCTAATTGCAACTTGAGTTACGAAATACTCCTTCTCTAATGTATTTTGAATATCTTCCTAAACGCCTAAATTACCATTTTCATTACTCTTATTTTGGCTAGTAAATAAGAGATTTTCGAACATGCATCCACGAACTTAGTAGAAGTTTAAAAAAATTTGGTTCTTTATTTTTACATATACACACACAATCACGCCATGTACCCAAAAAGAATGTGGCAGAAACTCTTGTCACTATCCCAAAATTAGTTTTCTTCAAACATTCTTATCCAGACAAGCAACTCTAAGATCCTCATTCATATAACATCTCTCGTACATGTTCTTCTATTCCTGCTCCTTGAAAACATTTGCTCACGCAAGCCACCCTTTCAATCACACCACTTCATCTACTCATCGGACGATCACGCAAACGTATACCTTCAGAATCATTCACATATATTCTTTTAACCAAACGTTCAACTAATAAATTAAAATGTATCGTTAAAAGCTGGTATTTCCAATTTTAGACAAGTTAATCCTAGAATAAATATTTATATTTTTACATTACATTTATTCTATGGATAACTATTCTACAATTTATCCTAACTGGCAATATTTCAGAAAATTTATATTTTAAAAAATCATATAATTCCAAATCTCATTATAAAATTGTACAAAAATGTAAAAATAAATTGGTTTAATACAAAAAAATACATATATATTTTTTTAATTTATTCTAAAACTGTATAAATTAGCAATCATAACATATGAATAAAAAATATGCAATTGAATAAATTATGTCAGCTGGAATTTGGTACTAATGTGACGTTTATGTAACTTAAGAATAAATATCATGGCGCCAATAAATTCTTTACTAAAACTGGCTTTAGCAGTAAAACTTGATCACTAAGTTTTTCATATTCGATATCGGGTCTCAAAACGGGTTTATCAGTTATTATAATATAGTTAACATATTGTAAAACGCTGTCAGTTTTACTTTGCTCTGCGTACCAAACAGAAACAAATTTTTCAGTTTTCACATTACTCTTTTGTTTTTTTTTTGTCTTGTAATTAATTTTTGATAAAAATGTACGCGAAATCAGTTAATATTATGAATACAATAAATAGTGGAAAGGAAAAATTATCAGAATCACCTCCCGATGATGTGGTAAGTTTCTAATTAATTTGTTAATTAATTATAAATTATAATTAATATTGTGTATGATAAGTTCGATACCGATTTTATATCTAACAAACAATTTATTTTATTTACACAAAACTTTGTATAAATGTCGATTATATAACTAGTAATTAAATACCAAATAAGAGAAAATATAGCGGAGCTGTATTATTTCAAAAAAATAAGATATTGCAGCTCTATAATCTCTGGTAAGTAATTTTTGGTATGCGAAATTAGTTAATATTATGAATACAATAAATAGTGTAAAGAAATAATTATCAAAATAAACTCCCGGTGATGTGGTAAATCCCTAATTAATTTGTTAATTATAAATTATAATTAATATTATACAAAAAACACGGTAACTATTTTATATCTAACAAACCATTTATTTTATTTACACAAAACTTTGTATAAATGTCGATGATATAATTATACCAAAGTAGAGAAAATATAACTGAGCTGTATTATTTCGCAAAATGCGTAATATCGAGGGAGACTGTGTACCTCTATAATTTTTAATAAAAATATACGCGAAACTAGTTAATATTATGAATACTGATTAAAGGTGAAAAGTAAAAATATCAGAATATCCTTAATTAATTTATTAATTATAAATTATAGATAGATAGATATTTACATATACCGGGTGTTCGTTCGTTAAGTTCGTATGTGCGTTTAACATGCAAATTCGATAATTTGCGATATACTTCTTTCTCGAGTTAAATTCGGAAAAATACTTAGAATACTTTTTGATAGACAATAAAAAGTTCTATAATTTGGTTTTAGTTTTAATTTGCTAGCATGTGCCGTTTGGACGCTAGAATTTTTTTTTTTTATTTTTTGGTTTTTTTTTTCTCAAAAACTATGAGGTGTAGGAAAATAAGCATGATATGAAAAAATGCGGTATAATGAGTACGATAATTGAGTGACAAAACCATTATTCTACAATCCATCGTTTAGTAGAAAAAAATTAAAAACTGAATTTTTGAAAATTTGATAAGGACTGGGATTTTTTTCAAAATAAGACTTTTTCAAAATTTGCTCAAAAAAATGTGAAAAATTCAGTAATATAAAGAAAAAATTTAGCTACATAATAGCTAAGTAACTGTTTTCTCTAACTCATACTGATTTTGCAGAAAAAATTATTGAAAATTCTAAAAAACAAAACCAAAAAATAATAATAAAATTCTAGCGTCCAAACGGCACATGCTAGCAAATTAAAACTAAAACCAAATTATAGAACTTTTTAGTGTCTATCAAAAAGTATTCTAAGTATTTCTCCGAATTTAACTCAAGAAAGAAGTATATCGCAAATTATCGAAATTGCATGTTAAACGCCCATACGAACTTAACGAACGAACACCCGGTATATATATATATATATATATATATATATATATATATATATATATATATATATATGTCGTAATCTTTATTTGAGGGCGGAGCAGCCAAAGGATTGATATTAGAAAATCAAACACTCATATTTTGACGAGCTTTCGACAAAGTTATTGTCTTTTTCATACTATATATTTATTATACTATATACTATATATATATATATATATATATATATATATATAAATATATATACTATAATCTTGAATGTTATATAGTAATAAAACAAATATTTTCTTGAAATTCATTAACATTATAAAATGCATTCAATAGCAAAAAAAATTTAATTACATTTTTAAATTTTTTAATTTGAAGATGTTTTATTTTTGTATGCAATTTGTTGTACCAAGCTGAGCCAACATTATAAGGCAAATTTTTGCAACACTATATCGACATAAATTAAATCTAATATTAAGTATAATTTATTAATATTATACAAAAAACACGGTACCGATTTTATATCTAACAAACAATTTATTTTATTTATACAAAATTTCGAATGAATGTAATTAAATACCAAAGTAGAAAAAATATGGACGAGCTGTATTTTTTGCACAAATATAGTACTTGAATTTATATTTTTATCATGTTTTTCAAAACTCGTATTAATTCAAATTTTAACTTTGTTTTAATTAGAAATATAGGAATGAAGCTATAAAAGTGTAAATTTTATTTATATGCTTTTCTCATGTTTCAATGTATTATTTTCTTTTCTATAAATTACGTCAAATTATTAATTTTTTAGTTGGCTTGACGACTGTAAAATAAAGTCGAAACTATTCGTCAGAAATTGATAGAAAATAACAAATTAAATTTAAATTAAAATTTAATCTTAAGATTAATGTTTGATCGTATTTTTTATTGCAGTATAATATAAAAATTCTATTTATCTTTACATAATTTTATTTTCAAAAAAAATCTATTAATTGTTGACTTAAACTTAAAAAATAAATTATACTTTAGTTAAATAAATTTTAAACGTCAGAAATCAATAAAAAATAAAGAATTTAATTTACAACTTCATTGTTTCATTCCTACATTTTGAAATATATCAACGGGTGTATCTATGGATATTTTTACGAATAAATTTTAATTTTATATTTCAAAATTTGCATACCACTTTTAAATAATTATATCATGGAGTATTATTTTGGTATTTTACAAAAAAAAATGTAT
Source organism: Clivina fossor (assembly GCA_963966155.1). NCBI lineage: Eukaryota > Metazoa > Arthropoda > Insecta > Coleoptera > Carabidae > Clivina > Clivina fossor. Next base: position 22,583,675 of record OZ014552.1, on the reverse strand, counting down.
TATATACAAAACGATAACACAAAAAAATCTATATATACTTTTTTGTTCATATTACTAATAAATAATTTTTCACGAAGATATAAAAACAATGAGTCATTCTGTACGTTATATACATAGGTACATAACCTTCTCTATCAAATTATAATTATTTATTTATTTATTTGATCACACCAAACAGGCAACAAACATAAACTTATAAAATATAAAACATACTCGTATATATAGTATGGATGCATCCGTTCTTAATTTGATATGATATCAATCACACTGTATATAACACATGTTACAATGCAAATAATTTATTTGACTCGAAAAACAATAAAATACTAAAAAAAAGTAAATTGTTATCATTTTTTCAATAGGAAATTACAAACATTCTGACGTTAAGAAAAATTTCAATTATTAATTGCAGTCCTTGAAAATTGTTACACCTATTAATTACATTGTTTTTCTACAAGAATTGTTAACGTAGGTCAATTAAAAGGTTTTTTTTATAATTATTAGTAATTCTTTGTTTACAGTTCGTTATTATAAACATTATAATGCATTTTTCATAAAAATTTGCAATTTTAATTTGTAACATATTTCTTATTAATTACATGCTAAGAAATTAATCATTTTAATTATAATTATTTATTATCGGATAAAAAGAATATTGTTTATGAATTTTTTGGAAAAATAAGTAATTATAAGTAAAAGAGTTTTTGTATTTGCGTGCTTTGAAATAAAAAATAACCCATAAAAATGTATCAGTTATTCGCAAAAGATTTGAAATGCTTTTTGACATATTAATTTTTGATTGAATAGAAAGAGTTTGTGCCAAACATTATGTATACATTTGTAAACTGATTTTTTCACTTATCCTCTTCGTTAACCGCAATTTTAAAAACAAAATTCTTCTCGTATATCAATCTTCTTTAAACAATAACTAACTAACCGTTTTTTAGTCTAATCTACAATAAAATCCACCAAGTTTTTCACGTGCAACTATTTCATAAATTAAATTTCTTCCCAGGCAATTTCACGATTTGGCTGTAACTAGAGTTGCCACATGTTCACATTACCAATGAAAAACCATTCCAATGTAAAATTTCTCATTTCACAATTTCACATTGAAATGGTTTTACACTGATATGAATAGCATATGTCGTGTTGTTTCAAACTGGAGGAATGAAGAAAAGCTTGATTACACATTTTGCATTTGAATTGTTTTTCATTAGTATGAATACGCAAATGTTGTTTCAGATTGGAAGAGCAATGAAAAGCTTCATTACCAATGAGAAACCATATAAATGTGAAATTTCTCATTTTAAAATTTCACATTTAAATGGTTTTACACTGATATGAATTCGTATATGTCGTGTTGTTTCAAACTGGAAGAATAAAGAATGAATCCCTTCATGTATGTGTCCTCCATCCTATATTTACCCCTGGTATGCTGAAACATGGTCGTTAAACATAATGGTTTGTTAAAATGAAAATTCTTGGATTCCGTTAGAAATCTTTCTATGTATATTGTAACGAAATTTCTTACGTGATCCAAGAATTTTCATTTTAACGAACCATTTTATTTAACAACAATGTTAGACTGAAGTGTTCTATATTCACATGTTGATATTATAAAAATTAAATTATTTAAAAAAATTTATTATTTTAAAGGTAAATCTCACGCATTATATTATGAAAACCAACATTTAGTATTATATTTGTATTATTGAATTTTTAACTGTATTGTATCTCAAAAACAATTTTTTCTTTCTGATTTTTGATAGAAATAAAAGCAGAAAAATTTATCATACATTTAACAAACCAATTCAAACAAATAACCTGAAAAAACAATAAATACTAAAATCATATTTTATCTTATCAAAATTAATTTTCCAAAATAATTATGCAATCTAATATAAATTTTCATAGTTTTTATTATAAAACCGCAAATTTATTACCCAACCACAATTATATATCACTGCATATATTTGATATCGTAATTAATTTATTCAAAATATAAAAATATGAATTGAAAAATGCTACATAATTAATATTTACTTATTACTATAATAAAAGTTTGTCTCTTGAACATTGATTAACGTATTAGTTACAAAATCAAACTGAAATTGTTAAATTTATTTTTGCAAAAAAGACGTACATCAATTGCGTAAATATTTCTACTACTTGGAAACTTTCGCTCACGCAAACTCATCGAACGTCCACGTCTTTATCTACTATGCATAAATCAACTTTGGGACAAATAAATATTAATACATTTAATATTAATTGCAAAAATATGTAAATACATATCATTTTCTATAACTATAATTAATTAAATAAAAATAATAAATAAATAAACATTTCTTAATCATTAATAACACTAAAACTGCAATAAAATACAAATTATCAAAATTCATTAAATCATTTTTTTTTCGTATAATGTAATAAATTCTAAAATTACAAATTTATTGCATACTTGTCTGACGAAATCTTCAGAAAAGTTACATTTTAAAACCACATTCATAAACGTAGATTAAACGAACTGAAACAAAATTACTCCATCACTCAATATCTGTTTATCAATCAATATTTCTAATAAATATATACAAACCTTTAATTTTAAAAAAATTTCATACGCAATTTGATATTTTTTTGCAATTTCACCACTAAAATATCTTGATAAAAATACCCCCTCCAGTGTTGAAATACTGTCTACGCCACTGATCAAAGTCAAGATCGCTTACTGTAATTACTATAAGTAGGGAAAAACTTTACAGAATTCTTGTAATTGTTTCATTTTTTACTTTGTTATAGTTTAATTACTAGTATAGTGTTTTTTTTAACGTGATTTCCCAATGTTTACCGTCATATAATTATTTTTTTGACGTCATAAAAATATCCAGAGTGGAATATAAAGTGATCGAACATTAACAATTCTTACAGTTATATTGTGAATTTGTCTGAAGAAGTTTGAAAACAGTTTTGGACATACAAACTATTTGAATTATTAGTGTCAGATATTTAATAATTTGAAAATTATTTAAACAAAACTTATATTGTTATAAAAATAAAATGTGTTAAAACAGTGCTGCGAATTTATTATTAATTTTAAGTAATTTATATATTTATTTAATTCGACTTAATTTATTTGTATTTATATATTATTAATTTAAAAATGGGTGCAACTGATTTTACGGAAATGATTCCTGATCCAGATGTAAGTAATTTTGAAATCATTATTTATATTTTGGAAATTTAAAATTAAAAATTAGAAATTGTCTATTAAATCTAATTTATTTATATCAAAATTAATTTTCCAAAATAATTATGCAATATAAAACTATAATTATAAAATTAAAACTACAGATTAGAACTACAATTATATATAACTACGTATATTTTATATCGTAATTAATTTATTCAATATATTAAAAAAATGAATTGAAAAATACTACATAATTAATACTTATCTCTTACTATTAATAACAATTCGTCTCTTCAACATTCATTAACGTATTCGTTACGAAATCAAACTGAAATTGTGAAATTTATTTTTGCAAAAAGACGTACCACCATAAAATGCGTACATATATTTCTTCATATGTGATAATTTATTAATGACTTTATAAACAAATTATAATTTATTTTTAATTTATGCTGTTACATTAATTTATTATCAATTTAACACTATTTATTTGTAAACATAACACTTGAACATATTAAATAAATTATTTATTAATGAATTTTTTTTTTAATTTTCTTAACGATATGTATATGTTTTTCTTTTAAATTTATATCTATAATTCTTAAACGTCAATAATACAAAAAAAATATAGTGTTTATATAGTATATAAGTGAAATAAATAACAACAATAAATGCTTATTATCAAGAGATGTGAAATCAACAAAAAAATTTGTCTTCTTTCAATTACAAAATCAATTTTATAATCTATTTACATTGTATTTTGTTACCTGGCAATTTGCTCTTATATTCTGTTTATTTACTTTAAATGTCATTTGTATAATTTTTCCTGGTAATAATATACGTAAAGTATATCGAATTTTAATATAAAATATATACAGAACTTAAACCTAAAGCTTTTTTTATTTTAATATAATGAGTTCTGAATGATTCTTTACTATGTTAAAATCTATGCTTTTTATTGAGGTAATTTTCCAAATATTATTAATTTTTAACTTGTTAATTCTAATATTTTCTGTTATTTTATTACAATCAATTAAATTTTGCAAGAAAAATATAACTATATATTACGAATAAAGAAACTGAACTAGAATTAAAAATTCTTGCAGTTTTATTGTGACTTCAAGAACTTTTAAAAAACTTTTTGAAATACAAACTATTTGAATTAAAGTATCACACAACTAATAATAAAAGATAAATAAATCATTTATTAATTTATATACACTAACAATCACGCAATGTACCCAAAAGGTTGTTACACAAACTCTTTCCATTATTCCGAAATTAGTTTCCTCCAAATATTCCTATCTGGATAAGTAACTTTAGCTTGATTTAATTTATTTGTATTTACAATGTATTAATTTAAAAATTAAATTAATATTTTTTTCTGGAAATGACTGAATAACTAGATGTACGTATGTAAATATTAAATCACTGTTTACTTTTGTACATTTGAAATAAAAAACAAAATAGTAAAAATCTTTCAGAACTCATAATGGAATGTGTGTTACAGCTTTTTTCGTAAAGTTTAAATAATAAACAATTTGTTTGTAAACCATTTATTTTCTGGTAGTTTGTAACATTAACTTTAATATTAGAATACAACACAAACTTATTTCTACACTACACTTAAAACTTATTACAATATTATACACAAAGTTATCGGATGTTATATGTAAAATCATTCGCGGCACGTCTTGAATTTAATGTATATGTATTTTTGTCTCAAAGACTGAAAATGAACTGCTGAATTATTTGAGCTTGTCCAGTAAGTAAAGTTACGAAAGTTATGTCGGTAAAAATATAGCCAATCACAGTACAGAAAATATAAAGAAATGACCAATCATAAAGCGTCTTATTTTGAAACATTCTAAAGTTTTACCGCATTTCTTCGTAGAATTTAGCACATCTGTTAAGCTATCAACGATTGAAAGATTCTACCTGGTATATTTATTAATCCGTACAAACATATTTGAATCACGTTCAGGGTTGCAAACACTTAAATAATAAAATAATAAAAATGCAAAATATTTCTAAATAGAATGTTAACATCAAAGAATTTCTAACAGATCTCAATAAAGATATTTATTTTAGTATTTGAGTTGCAAAACAACTCTGAATAATGTGAACTAATATGGCACTAACAAAATGCTTATTATTAGGGGATGTAAAATCAACAAAAAAATTTCGCTTCTTTCAATTACAAAATCAATTTTATAATCTAGTTACTTGTATTTTGTTACCTGGCAATTTGCTTTTATATTCTGTTTACTCTGTTTACTCTAAATGTCATTTGTATAATTTTTCCTGGTAATAATATACGTAAAGTATATCGAATTTTAATATAAAATATATACAGAACTTAAACCTAAAGCTTTTTTTATTTTAATATAATGAATTCTGAATGATTCTTTACTATGTTAAAATCTATGCTTTTTATTGAGGAAATTTTCCAAATATTATTAATTTTTAACTTGTTAATTCAAATATTTTCTGTTATTTTATTACAATCAATTAAATTTTGCAGGAAAAATATAACTATATATTACGAATAAAGAAACTGAACTAGAATTAAAAATTCTTGCAGTTTTATTGTGACTTCAAGAACTTTTAAAAAACTTTTTGAAATACAAACTATTTGAATTAAAGTATCACACAATTAATAATAAAAGATAAATAAATCATTTATTAATTTATATACACTAACAATCACGCAATGTACCCAAAAGGTTGTGACACAAACTCTTCCAATATCCCGAAATTAGTTTCCTCCAAACATTCCTATCTGGATAAGTAACTTTAGCTTGATTTAATTTATTTGTAATTTAAAAATTAAATTAATATTTTTTTCTGGAAATTACTGAATCACGTACGTATGTAAATATAAAATCACTGTTTACTTTCGTACATTTAAAATAAAATAAAATAATAGTAAAAATCTTTCAGAACTCATAATATTAAAATAAAATAGTTTTAGGTTTTAGTTCTACGATAATTTTTATTAATAATCAACGTTTCGACGTACTCAACGTACATCATCATCAGGCAAAACGATACAAATAACATATACTGTAAACAGTAAATAAAGAAAACATAGAAACAAGTTACTAGGTAACAAAACAAGTATCTAGATCATAAAATTTACAAATTTTTATAATTAAAATAAGCCAAATTTTATTTAAATCATTACATATTTTATTTCAACAATATTTTGACACTACTATTTATAACACCGATCATAAAAAAAATTCCAAATTAAGTTTTTGTTTATAATTTTCATTTTTTCTTTTACAGCCAACCTTGATGTCTGGTGGTAATTACATCAAAGAAGGCCGAGACTCGGCGAAAAGTACCTGTCTAGTATTTTCGCCAAGAACGGAAAATGAAATCGGGATGTTGGCAAAGATTTTGAAAACATTTGAATCGCATCATGTCAATCTGATACACATTGAGAGCCGAAGCAGTGCGCGTGCGCATGAAAAATACGAATTTATGGTTGAGTGTGCGCCCAGCGGTGATTTAGGTGCATGTATTGATGAACTGCGATGCCAGTGCGATTATTTCAATATTATCTCCAGAAATTATCGAGATAATAAAGGTAGAAATTTCAATTTATATTATCGTCAGTTGATTTCTTTGTCTATTAAAAAATATATCTTAAATTTTTATAATTATACGTAGGTTTTAACAGTAAAAATATCAATAGTTTGTAATTTTACTATGATAATTTACGTAATATTATATTTTTTATGGAAAATTACATTCACAAAACATTAAAATTACATAAATTGTTACCGTGTGATTTATGACGTCGGGGGAAAACTATACCGGATGATTCCTATGAGTAACCTAAATAAAAAACTTCAAATAAACATATATCTGAAAATGCTTTCTAACGGAACTGTAGCCGTTAGAAGTTTATTAAATGTAACATCAATCGCGTTAGCCTTATTTATTATATCAGGAAAAAAAAACAAGTCATAAACTTCTGAATAATTGTAAAATTACTGATTGATTTTCTAACATTTTGTTTAAACACTAGTAAACCAATTTACTAGTTATGACTTACTGGGTCCCGACAAAATTTGTCTTCGATTTTTAATTATTGTAAATTGTTTATTAAATATTTATTTATGTGTGTACAAAAATTTATAAACTAGTAAATTGGTTTACTAGTGTTTAAACAAAATATTAGAAAATCAATCAGTAATTTTACAATTATTCACAAGTTTATGACTTGTTTTATTTTTTCCTGATATAATAAATAAAGTCAACGCAATTGATGTTACATGTAATAAACTTCTAACGGCTACAGTTCCGTTAGAAAGCATTTTCGGACATATGTTTATTTGAATTTTTTTATTTAGATTACTCATAGGAATCATCTGGTATAGTTTTTTCCCCGACGTCATAAATCACCCTGTATTTCAATATAAGAAACTAAATGCTTTTTCTTTTCTTTTAATTTTTTTTTATGTTCCTGTTCAAAAATCTAATCAAAATATGTTTCTCCAGACACCGTTCCATGGTTTCCTCGTCGTATTCGAGACTTGGATCGTTTCGCCAATCAAATCCTCAGTTACGGAGCCGAACTCGATTCAGATCATCCCGGTTTTACGGATCCCGTGTACCGAGCGCGTAGGAAGTACTTTGCTGATATGGCTTATCACTATCGTCACGGTCAACCCTTGCCCCATGTCGATTACACCGATGAAGAAACAAAAACATGGGGCGCCGTCTTCAGGCAACTAATGAAATTGTATCCATCGCACGCTTGTAAAGAGCACAATCACGTCTTTCCTCTTTTAGTGGAAAATTGTGGATACAGAGAGGATAATATACCACAATTGGAAGATATTTCGAATTTCTTAAGAGGTAAGGATTAGTAGAACAAAATTTGATAGTTTTGAATTCCATATGGTAAAATCGAAATCTTTAAAGTTTGTTCACACTATCCCAGTGATTACAAAATTAGTAGGTATTATGTTTTTAGTATAACTTTAAAATTAATATTTAAAAAGTAAAAATCTTTTAGAACTCATTTTATTAAAATAAAACGGCTTTAGGATGTAGTTTTGTATTAATATTTATTAATAATCGACATTTCAAAAAACTTAACGTACCTGTATCTTCATCAGGAAAAAAATTGATAAGAGACGAAATAGAAATTAGTAAATTTGGCTTCCTTTAATGGGGAAGTTTAGCGTGATTGAAGTTGCGTGTAAAATTATTTTTTCTCAAATATATATATAAAATAATAACAGAAACTGTCATTAAAATTTTTAATAATTGTTTCATTTATTTATTATTAACAATTTTTGTAAGGACATTACTGACGTCACAAGCCTATTGTGCGCAAGCGCAGAAGAGTTGGTGAGATATAATTTTGAAAACGTATGTCGTAGCAAATGTTGATTTTTGTTGTTTCAGTTATGCCCAGCCAATAGCTTGTATCGGTAACCATGGCAATACATGTGCGTGTGATTCAGATTCGACAAAAGTTTTGCGAAGACATTACAGACGTCATCACGACATGTTTTTGCATTTTTTAGGAAATCTGGGCATCTTTGAGAAAAATGATAAATTAAACATCACTTTTTAAGCCATTTCCAACAAAATAAAGAAATAAAAAAAATACGTTAAACTTCCCCATTGCAAATTCATAAATTTCATAATCTAGTTACTTATTTTGTTACCTAGTATAGCTCCACCAAGCAAACAAGTCCATCGGAAAATATGCGAACTAATTTTAAAAATTCGTGGCGGTAAAAGTTTAAGCCAATAAAAACAATTTCTGCCGCCGTTGTACATTCCGTAACAAAAGTAAAAGTAGCTAGCAAACTGACAGATTATCGCGTGTTTGTTTTTCTTAATTTTCTCTGCTGTTGCTCATCTTTATAAAAAAAATCAGTCTTTTTTAAGACTTAATCTTATTTGAAATAAGGTAGGCATATATTTTATAGATAATTTAAAGTATTTTTAAAATGAAATTATCGCATAACCTCAAAATATATATTTTATATGTCAAAGTACTATTGACACTGAGTGTACCTCTAGAATACAGAGACAACAAACCACGGCCTACCCACGAGACTTGTTTGCTTGGCTTGACTATATCTTATATCTATGTTTTGTTTATTTACTGTAAATGTCATTTGTATCTTCTTTTTTTCTGATGAAGATGTACGTTGAGTAGGTGGTGGACGTCGATTATTAATAAATATTAATACAAATTTACATTCAGATCCAGATCTCGGATTCAGATCTTAAATTATTCGAGTATCGGATATACGGTTATTCGAATGGTTTTGAATCCGAATCCAATTTTTTTTTACTAACTCATCTAAATACTCTTTTCCAGATTGCACAGGTTTTACTCTTCGTCCAGTAGCAGGATTATTATCATCGCGTGATTTCTTAGCAGGATTAGCATTCCGTGTATTTCACAGCACCCAGTATATCAGACATAGTAGCCGACCATTCTACACACCTGAACCAGATGTATGCCACGAACTTTTAGGTCACGTGCCATTATTCGCTGACCCGGCATTTGCACAATTTTCACAAGAAATTGGTCTTGCTTCATTAGGAGCACCCGATGATTATATCGAAAAACTAGCTACCGTAAGTTTTAGCATCACTTTGTTTTATCGAAACGTAAAATTAGTAATACAGTCGATTCCGCTTAATTGGGCCACCGCTTAATTGGGGCAGTCGCTTATTTGGGCCAAATCTCAAAGAACAGAAACCAAACCAAGAACCCAATAGTAAATTTACATGTTTAATTGGGACAACATTCCGCTTAATTGGGCCACTAAATTTAAGATCACTACATATTATGTTACAAATATTCACAAGAAAAAATATTTACAAAGAATTTAATATAATACGCTTCATATCTTTTTGATTCACAAGATTCACTGAATACTTGTGCTGATTTTGTAGAAGTGAAATGTTACAAAAACAAAAGACAGACTACACTTGACAAATTTTTTTGCATTGAATTAAAAATGTATGTACCTATTTATTACTTTATTTTGGAATTTATTATTATTTTTTCTTAAAAGTTTATATTTTTTGGTTATATGTAGTTTATAGTTTTGTCTAAGTATTTATAAAATAAAATTATTGAAAGAAAAATATAGATTGTTTAATTTTATGTAAAATTCGCTTAATTGGGGCAGCCGCTTAATTGGGCCAAAATGCTGTAGTCCCGATGTGTCCCAATTAAGCGGAATCGACTATATTTAAATTACTGGTAATTTTTTTTGTAATTTATATTCAAAATAATACCGTAACTTACTCCAAAATGAAAAATTAACTGTACTTTCAATCAATGAAATTATAAATTAAATTTTAAAATACATAAAACTAATATGAAAATATTTAGTTTTATTTTTCCTTCTTGAATGAGTTTTTGTTATTGTTCACTTGTAACGCGTTTCGGCTAATGCCATCTTCAGACTATTAAACAGAACAACAAAAACTCATTCAAGAAGGAAAAATAAAACTAAATATTTTCACATTCAACAATAAAGTTAGGGAATATAACTAAACAAACAAACATAAAACTAATATTTGTTTTTTGCCAATTTCCTTTTCCAGTGCTTCTGGTTTACCGTTGAATTCGGTTTGTGTCGGCAAGACGGCCAATTGAAAGCCTATGGTGCTGGACTTTTATCATCCTACGGTGAATTACAATATGCCCTCAGTGACAAACCCGAGTTACGACCGTTTGAACCGGTAAAAACCGCAGTACAAAAATATCCGATCACAGAATATCAACCGATTTATTTTATCGCTGAGAGTTTTGAAGATGCCAAAGAGAAAATGATGTAAGTTAATTTCTTTCACTTCTACTGTTAAATCTTATATTTTTATCAGTTATCAGTTTTCCTAATGAAGACGTACGTTGAGTTGGTCGAAAAGTCGATTATTAATAAATATTAATACAGAACTTACACCTAAATTTTGTACTCCTACAAAATACTAATTAAAAACGATTTGTTTTACAGAAAATACTCCCAGACAATTCCACGCTCATTTGGTGTCCGTTACAACGCATATACCCAAAGTATTGATATACTTGATTCCAAACCGCAAATCGAATCTCTCGTACGGAACGTTAATTCCGAAATGCAAATTTTATTAGATGCATTAATTAAGCTCTAAATATTTCCTAATTAAATTGCTCTTAATAGGCTATAATTATTATTGTAAATCAATTACTATATATAGTATCATATATATGATAAAAATATATTTTTGTATATTTTTCCACAATTTTGTAAAATATTTTTATATTGTTTATAGATAGTTTTTAGGTTAAGGGAATAACACCGACCAAAATTTATGTAATTTTTGTAAAATAAAACATAATATTAATGTAATATTATTATTTTTTTAAATAAAGATAGCGTATAATATATTTAAAAGAATGTGGGTGTTTTTTTTTAATTTGTAAATGATGTTTCATTGAATAAAAAACATCAATTATTTTTGAGACTATTCATTTTAAAATTAGTTTAATATTTTAATGCTGAAATCTACATTAATAAACTAATTAAACCATTAGTTCCAAACCAGGCAAGATCAATATATTTTTCCTTAATTTAATAATTAAATAATAATTTAATTAGTTCACTAATGGTGATTTCAGTAAAACTAATCTATGTTAATATATCCTTGTATAAGAATTAAAAAAATAATTTTACAAGAAAATATTCATTTAATAGAAAAATATAGGTATATAGCTTAAAAGGTATAGCTTTGAATATATACCAGGTGTTCGTTCGTTAAGTTCGTATGGGTGTTTAAGATGCAGTTTCGATAATTTGCGATATACTTCTTTCTCGAGTAAAATTCGGAAAAATACTTAGAATACTTTAAGATAGGGCATAAAAAGTTCTATAATTTGGTATTAGTTTTAATTTACTAGCCGTTTGGGCGCTAGAATTTTTTTTTGATTTTTTGGTTTTCATTTTTTTTCTCGAAAACTATGAGGTGTAGGAAAATAAGCGTGGTATAGAAAAATGCGGAACAATAAGTACGATAATTGAGTAAAAAAACCATTATTCTAGGAAGCATCGTTTAGTATAAAAAAAAATAAAAACTGAATTTTTGAAAATCTCTCAAAATAAAACTTTTTTCAAAATTTGCTCAAAAAAATCTGAAAAAATTTAGTAAAATAGAGAAAAAAATTAGCTACATAATAGCTAAGTAACTTTTTTCTCTATCACATTCTGGTTTAGCAGAAAAAATTATTGAAAATTAATATTTTTTGCATTTTAATTTGTTTTTTCTTTCCTGCCAAACCAGAATGAGTTAGAGAAAAAAGTTATTATGTAGCCAATTTTTTTCTTTATTTTACTGAATTTTTTCAGATTTTTTTGAGCAAATTTTTAAAAAAAATCTTATTTTGAAAAAATATGAGAAATTTTCAAAAATTCAGTTTTTAATTTTTTTTCTACTAAACGATGCATACTATATCCATTATAGTACTCATTATTCCGCATTTTTCTATTATATATCACACTTATTTTCCTATATCTCATAGTTTTCGAGAAAAAAATAAAAACCAAAAAATCAAAAAAAAAATTCTAGTGCCCAAACGGCACATGCTAGTTAATTAAAACTAAAATCAAATTATATAACTTTTTATGCCCTATCGAAAAGTACTCTAAGTATTTTTCCGAATTTTACTCGAGAAAAAAGTATATCGCAAATTATCGAAACTACATGTTAAACGCCCACACGAACTTAACGAACAAACACCCGGTATATGTACATACACAATCACACCATGTACCTAAAATGATGTGACAAACTCTTTCCACTATCCCAAAATCAGTTTCCTCCAAACATCTCTATCCAGACAAGCAACTTTAGCTTCATTCACATTCATCTAACCTATCTCCTATCATACCACTTCAACTACTCATCAGACATCTACGCGAAAATATACCTTTAAAATCATTCATGTAATTTTTTTTAATCAAACATTTCATTAGACATTCGCTCAAGATGACCAAACCATCTTAACTAACTAACGCCAACATTTTTTTTTGCAATTTCACACTCATCATACACTAATCTATTTCGTACTCGATTCCTCCTAGTTACACAACATACGCCACGTAAAAATCTCATTTTCACAGCAGTCATATTTCTTTTATGCTTTTGCAGCCAAACTCAACATTCACTACCATACATCAATATAGGCATGAAAACAGACAACAGCCCAATTAAATGGCTCAAATAATACTCATAAACTTATAAAATATTCACATAATACATAAATTTACTTAAAAACATGAAGTTTGTAAAATGTGTAGATAAATACGATATAACGAAATTAACTAAAATATTAAGAAAATATGCAAAAATTTCTATAAATCAGAGACTTTGTTAGAAGATTAGAATGAGCAAAAATGTTAAGATAAGGTTTCCTTTCCTATGGCAAGTCACAAATTTGCACGTTTTTTTTTTCAAACTTTGCAAACTATCGTATAATTTAAAATTTTCTGATAAATTTCTGGTTTTACAAGTTTTATGTTTGACAAAACTTTATCAAATAGGTAAAAAGAAATATTGTTTCATTTCTATCTATTAGTCATAATTGTTTTCAAATGTCGTAAATATAATTTATGTCAAATTTTCTATCATTTAGTCGCAAAAAAAACTAAAGTATTCAACACGCATGTATAATGTATATGTTATTACTCATTGACATACTTATACTGGGTGTTTATATAGTCTTTTGTTTATCCTTTTAGGAGACGATAGTACACCCTCAAAAAAAAGTCGATAAACTTTAAAATATAGTATATATGTAAACTAAAACACTCGATTAAATTTTCACAATAACAATAAAAAATCCTTTATTGGCCAATTTCGGCTGTTAAGCCATTATTAGAAGATAATACTACAAAAGTTTAACAAAATTTCTTCTTATATATCTAAATACAACAAGTAAAATTAACAAAAGGGTAAAAAGAGAGAGTTACTATGGAAATTCCTGTAAGAATATATCTGTAAACGGAGACTCAATTAAATCTAAATGTTCGTTCATTAAACTTTTACCTGATTTCTATGCTTTTTCGATTTCTAAATTTTCCAGGAAGGTTAAATTAAATTGTAAAAATTTAACCGAGTGTTCTAATTTTTAATTTACATATTTCCAAAATGATTACGGAAAAGTGTGAGGAAAAGTTTATGTAATTATTATTACAAATTTAACATCACGAATTTAAGCATAATTTATCCGTAATATAGTAAAAAGTAACGAAGTTGGTAAACGATATGAATTTATTAAATATTAATCTACACAAATCAAATTTAAACCAATAAATATAAACTTGGTCAATTTTAAAATTAAATACTGACTTGATTATTTGTAAAAATTATGTGCGATGTATAGTGTATTATAAATATTATATAACGGCTGTACGCATCTGGCACTCGGCCTAACTAGCTTCACTACCTGGGTTTGACCCAACCCTTATTTTACGCAAATGGCACTATTTAATGACTCTACGCAACTGGCACTTACGCAACCGGCACTATTTCGTTTACATGTATGTTTGGATAAGAGTGTTTGGAGGCGACTGATTTCGGGATGATGAAAAGAGTTTGTGCCACACCCTTTTGGGTACATGGCGTGATTGTGTATGTATGTATGTATGTATGTATGTAAATACTATATAAGCAAATGCTTATGTAATACTTAATTTGTTTTTTTTTTGTAATATTTTTACATTGTATTTGCATTATATATTGCCTGTAATTGAATTTATATATATATATAATAGAATATAAGAGAATTATGGCTGAGAGATAATTAATAATCAAAAACTTATTGGTGTTGTAGCCAGGAGTGAAGAATTAAGCCAACAAAAACTCAATTATTATTTTATAGGCAAGCTTTCGAAAATAGTTTATTTTCTTCTTCGGGCCTTAATAATGGAAGAGTTTCTAGTCCGTCATAATAGTAATTCTATAGTTTTTTTAAACATATTAATTATTCATATGAACATATGAAAGTATGTAACAAAGTTGTATTAATTAAAAGACGACTAATTTGTTTTTACATTATCAATACAACTGTGTTACATACTTTCATATATTCATATTTTAATATGTTTAAAAACTATAGAACTACTATTATGACAGAGTATAAACTCTTCCATTATTAAGGCCCGAAGATGAACATAAACTATTTTCGAAAGCTTGCCTATAAAATAATAATTGAGTTTTTGTTGGCTTAATTCCTCACTCCTGGCTGCAACGCCATTAATTTTTTGATTATTATAATATATATATATATATATATTTGTAATATTTATTTTGAGGGCGAAGCAGCCAAAACAGTAGAATTAGGAAAAATTAAACACTCATTTAATATTAAGACGAGCTTCCGGCAACGTTCTTGCCTTTTTCAAGTCGCTACAAATGAAAATAAAACCATTTATTAGCTAGTTATACATACAAATAATGTGCTATGAACAATTTATAAAAATTATTTAAATTAACAAAAAACAAAACAATGTTTGCAATATTTCAGTCAAGAAAACAATACAGTCTAAATAAATTTATAAAAACATAAAACAATTCACGTAACATACTTTATATCGCAGAGTGTTGTCGTCAAATCATAAAATTGTAAATATATATTGTCACTCATGTGTGTAAACAATTTTTGTACAATTTTATGATTTGACGACAACACCCTGCGATATAAAGTATGTTACGTGAATTGTTTTGTTTTTATAAATTTATTTAGACTGTATTGTTTTCTTGACTGAAATATTGCAAACATTGTTTTGTTTTTTTGTTAATTTAAATAATTTTTATAAATTGTTCATAGCACATTATTTGTATGTATAACTAGCTAATAAATGGTTTTATTTTCATTTGTAGCGACTTGAAAAGGCAAGAACGTTGCCGAAAGCTCGTCTTAATATTAAATGAGTGTTTAATTTTTCCTAATTCTACTGTTTTGGCTGCTTCGCCCTCAAAATAAATATTACAACTATAATTCTTCCAGCCGTAAACTTTATTATACTATATATATATATATATATATATATATATATATATATATATATATATATATATATATAAAGAGAGAGAATTGAATTTAATGGGAAGATAGTCAAAAAGGGTTAAATGTTCGAATCAAACTCTCATTTAAGATTCTGTTTAAAGCTTTCGGTGGTATTTTCCACCTTCTACAGGACATGCTCTGTTGGAGAATTGAAAAACAAAACATCGACTACATGAATTCTGTATTCTGTAAAATATTTTATGATTGATATACCATTGTTTATGTTATGTTTTTTATTTATTATTTATTTTCGTTTATGTTTATATATATATATATATATATATATATATATATATATATAAATTTTAAGCCATATTAATTACACTGTTATTCGGCTTTTATTTTTCTTAGTAAATTTTATTATCTGCTGATACTAATCCTGACGTCAATGAAAACTTAAAAGAAAATTCACCAAATTACCAAAAAAAAGAATAATATAATTATGCAACTAATTATACAACTGTCCATATTTTTAGATATTTCGATGTATTTACGTCCAAAACTGAAAATTGATAAATAAAAATGTATTGAAAAACACATTAAAATGACAGCAAACTAACATATTTCACAAAAATAAACAATTTTTTTTCAAAAAATTTGTTTCGCTGATAAATTTGAATACTAGGTATTTCCGATTTCCTTATTCAAATATATTTTGTTAATTTGTTCCGCAAAATGAAATATAAATTATGATTAATATAATTTATTATGTGTTAGTTGTAGCATGTCCAACTAGCATCTTAAACGTTGTAAATTTGTCATGCTCGCATATGAAAATTTACATTTAAAATATAGGATGTTCATAAAATAAGTGCACTATAAAAAATTCGGTATAAATTTACAATAATAATCATTAAAAAAACAGCTTTAGTTCTGTATTAATATTTATTAATAATTTATTAACGTTTCGATGAAACTCAGCTTATGTCTTCATCAGGAAAATAATACAAATGACATTTGCAGTAAATAAACAGAACATAGATACAAGTTACTAAGTAACAAAAAAAGTAACTAGATCATAAAATTTATAAATTTTTAATAAAAGGAATTTAATTTAAAAAAAAAAGAAATGTAACAGATAAATCTGCTATTGCTCAACATGCGTTAAAATATCTTCATAATGTGAAATTTGAAGATACTGTGATCTTAATGACTTTTAAGATTAACCCCTTCCCCCCAGTCAAAGAAATATCAATCATATTACCTAAAAAATGTATACAAATTGACAATTTAAAATTAAAAAAAAAAAACTCTAGTCATACTGTTAACTATAAACACGTATTCAACATAAAACTTTACAGGAAACCTTAAAAAAAATTTATTACATACATAGTATTAATTTTATCAAAACAAAAATTATCACTTTTTTTTAGATAATTTCGCATGTAAAAAAGAATAAAATAAATAAATTATTTCACCTAATTATAATTTATAACTAAAAAAAATTATTTTTCTTTGTACGTAATATTAAATTATTATGGATATCATAAAATTAAATTATTTTCGCAAAAAAAAAACATATTTTATGGTATAAATATTATTTTGACGATATATAATTATAAAATAACTATATTTATCGATATATTAATAGTATGTAATATTTCGTATAAAAAAAAATAATATTATAAATTTAGTATTATTTTTTAAATATTATTATATATAAATAATATTATTATATAAATCTCACGATCTCAATACATACATATAAACACAATCACGCCATGTACCCAAAAAGGTATTTTCATCTCACTTTTAAAAGGGATTTTTTATCAAAATTACTTTTGACTTAATATTACTGATTTGTCTAATTTTTTTCGATAAAAAATCCGACCCTGTGTGTTTTTTTCATTTCATTTTTAATTCAAATTTCGATAAAATTAAGTAGCACTAGGCTGTGTGCCGTGTGTCGTATTAATAAAAATTTACATTTTATAATATTATGGTACCCCGTGTAACTTAATACTAGCCGTTCATGTTGACAAAAAACACTTGTAATGAAACAATTTACAACCGTTTTATTTTGAATTAAATCCACAAACAAACACGCGTACAGTTACAATGTGAAATCTAAATATTTAAGTGTGACGCTTAATATTTTTTCAAATTTTATTTCAATCAAAAATGTATTTGACAGTATGATAAAACAGTTAGTGGTAATTTTAAAAAGTGAAATTAACGGGTGTTCACACCTCGGCTTTCTTTAGAAAGCTGTTAACTTCACCCGTAATAATAAACAATAACAAATTAACCATCCTATTATTTACTAACTGCAATAAGATAAATTATAAATTTTTTAATAAAATCTGAAGTATATCTACACTAGGCAAAACAAAAAACGCGCCACTTGAAAAATCAGAAAAATTACCGATTTTCAAATAGGTATAACTCGGCCAATTTTGAACGAAATTAGATGAAATTTTTGGACGAAAAAATTTGAAGTCTCGTCTTTAAGATGATGTAAAATGATGGACCATTTGAGTCATTCTGCTCCCCACCACACCCCGCAGAAAAAACATGTTTTGATTTTAAAAATTTCCGAATTTTGACAACATGTATAGTATACAAAAAAAAATTCGACTTAATTCACCAAGTGGACTTAAAAATTCAAACATTTCTACGTAAATTCTCCTTAATTTTAAAGATTTGCGATGCTTTGGCGCAAAGTTATGATTTTTCGAAATTTTCGGTATTTTTTCTGATTTTTCAAGTGGCGCGTTTTTTTGTCTAGTGTATGTTAAAAATGTGTAAAAAAAATTATTTTCATTGCTGCTGCCTTCTAACATTTGTAAGATCTTACATACACAATCACGCCATGTACCCGAAAGAATGTGGCACAAACTCTTTCCACTATCTCGAGATCAGTTTCCTTCAAACATTCCTATCCAGACTAGCAACTTTCGCTTCATCCACATTCATTCTAATCTATCTCATATATGCTCTTCTATTCTTACTACTTGGAAACTTTCGCTCACGCAAATCAAATTTTATTTAAATCACTGTCTGTTTCTTTATAAATTTCTTTTGCTTCTGGTATCAATCTACTGTTAATATTGTTGGATCTTGTAATTATTATAGTATCTTCAAATTTTACTACATTAATTCTTAAATATTTATTTTTGCAAACGGTTTTGATGAAATGTGGTAAATATTTATTTATTAAAAATAAAATTTAAAAAAAGTTATTTATTTATTTATTCTTTACTTATTATTTATTTATTTTTTATTTATTTATTTTATTACTTATTTCGTTAAGTATGTCATTAAGTACGTCCAACAACGTGAAACCGATTTATTTTAAAAGAATTAATTTTTATATAACATACATATGTTTTAATACGTAAATGCATTTAAATATAGTATTTCGAAAAAAAGTATATAAATACTTTTTTTTGCAAAGTATTTAGTATTTTGTATTTAAATACTTTTTAAAAGTATTCTTTACCCAGCTCTGTATAAGAACAATAACAGAATTATTTAAATAGTGGTAATTTTTTGACCTAAAAAATTTATTAAAAAGTAATGGAAATGCTCATATATATAATATATATATATATATATATATATATATATATATATATATATATAACATCGCTAATATTAATAATATTAAATTAGCAATTCAATTTCAGAAATCAAGTCTCTCGTAAACAATCAAAGCTCGGTCATCCTAATATTATTCATCGAAAAACAAATTCAATATTTGAAGCGCTATCAAAAATTTACTTAATCCGTCTCTGCACTCACATCTTAACTCACACATTTTACTTGCTTCTTAGAATATCTTTTCATAATCTATGTATTACACAAAATTGAAAATATTTTATTCACATATTTAATGCGAAAACAAATCAAAAGTGTTTATCTCGAACAAAAATTATTGTATCAACATCAGACGGTTTGATAGATTTATAGATTGCAATTGTATTTGAAAATGCAGCATTTTCGTTTGACAAATTAATCGAAACAAGGAAAAACTATCAATATAACCCGAAAATATAATGATTGTTATGTTTTCAAAATTCTTAGAATCATTGAATACATATATATACGACGTATATCATTTGCATTTGCCGATACAAGTAAAATTTATCAAGCTTCGGTTATATTGAGTATAAAAAGGTACGTTCCGTGTACAGACTTAATCAGTAAAAGTTTTGTGTGTTGTCAAAACGGTTCACTTTTTATTTTCACATCCTTTTGTCACAGTGTAATTCAAATTTATTAAATATTATTTATATAATAATATTTAATAAATAAGGTTATAATCGTAAATATGCCTTCAATCGAAAAAGGTAAGTCAGAACTAAATACATTAATATATGTATAAATCTTCTTCGACAGGGATATAGATCACTTTTTTGAATAAAAACTACTTATTTCATTTTCCACGTGCTACTAGTTTTGATACAAAGTGTAACTTCTTCAGGCAATCTATTTTTTATTTACAAAAGAACAATACAGCGTTAGTATTTTATAATTTTTACAATGGTAATACAATCAAAAATATATTTATAAAAACTTACATGAATATATAACTTATATAAATATATTTTTGATTGTATTACCATTGTAAAAATTATAAAATACTAACGCTGTATTGTTCTTTTGTAAATAAAAAATAGATTGCCTGAAGAAGATACACTTTGTATCGAAACTAGTAGCACGTGGAAAATGAAATAAGTAGTTTTTATTCAAAAAAGTGACCTATATCCCTGTCGAAGAAGATTTTTACATATATCAGTTTCAAAGGTCGTTCAACTCAAATATTAAATACATTAACAACCGATCTCATAATGTACACTTTAACTAAAGTCTTTTATTGACAATTACTTAATAATTTTACTATTAGAAGTTTGAAAAGTTGACAAAAAAGCATCGTTTTATTGACAGCTATAAATAATTATCCCGGTAGAATTTAAGTCGACTTTAATTAAAGTGTTTATTATGAAACTGGCTGTAATAATACATACATACACAATCACGCCATGTACTCAAAATGGTGTGGTACAAACTCTTTACATTATCCCGAAATCAGTTTCCTCCAAACATCTCTATCCAAACAAGCAACTTTAGCTGTAATAATAATAAAATAAAACGGCTTTAGGTTATAGTTCTGCATTAATTTTGATTAATAATTATTAATAAATAACATTACAGGAACGATCAATTTCATAATAAATACTTGAACTAAACTCGATGTTAAGACTGCAAAAAAGCATTGATTTTAAATTCTACTGACATAAGTATAATTGCTTTCAATAGAACTATTTTTTTTTTGTCAATTTTTCAAACATCTATTTGCAAAATTATTTGTTGTTGCGATAAAACAATGCTTTTTTGTCTACTTAAAATTGACTTCAGTTAAAAATGTTTATTATAAAAACTGGTCGTAAATAAACAGAACATAGAAACAAGTTACCAAAATACAAGTAACTATATTATAAAATTTATAAATTATTAATTAAAGGAAATCAAATTTTGATTTAAATCAGTGTCACTTCACACTGATTTATTTTATCTTTTTCTTTATTCATTTCTATTGCATCTCTTATCAATCTACTGTTAATTGATTGATAGGTCATCAATATTAACAGTACATATAATATAATATTATTTAGCTTTTTGGTTAATTAATTACATTGAAATACATATTTATAAAATTATAAAAATTACAGGAAATTTACAAATGTAGCATTTTAAAAATTATTTACATGATTAGTAGTAAATTTCCTGTAATTTTTATAATTTTGTAAATATGTATTACAATGCAATTAATTAGCCAAAAGACTAAATAAAGTTTTTGGTTCTGATTATGATTATTATATAAAATGTTGATTCACTTTTATTGAGTTTCGTGAATAAATAGTTATAAACAAATACTACATTAAAAT
This sequence comes from Clivina fossor, assembly GCA_963966155.1. Classification (NCBI taxonomy): domain Eukaryota; kingdom Metazoa; phylum Arthropoda; class Insecta; order Coleoptera; family Carabidae; genus Clivina; species Clivina fossor. Next base: position 22,561,489 of record OZ014552.1, on the reverse strand, counting down.
AATCAAAATTACAAAATAATTAGTCGAGTGTAAGACAAATAATTAATATTTTCTTTTCAGTTTTCAATAAAAAGTAAACACAGCTGATTAATCTTTCTGTATTATTTCTGGTTTCAATTGTTTTTATTAACATTTTTTTAAAATTTTATTGCAAGACAATCCAAGTATGACAAATTTGATCCTTGTTACATTTTAATAAATAGTATATTATTTTGCGAGGAGTAGAGCTCAGATATTTGAGGCCTTGATAAAGTCGAAGTGAAAAATCTGAACAAAAAACACAAACAGAGCTTTTATTCTGAGTGACATATACGATTATTCTCTACACGCGTTCTAAACGATATAAACCAAAAATAAATGCCAAGTAATCTTAACCAGTTATTAACAGTTGTAGAATAGTATGTGTATTATTTATATTTGTGAGAATTAATCTTCTGACAATTTCTGACAAATTTTTTACATTTCTTCACATATTTTCAATAATCAAATTCAAGCAAAAATAAACAATGCGATTGTCAAGTAACTTAACGTGACTTAATAATTTTTAATATAGCTGTCAAAGATGTCAAATTAAATACACTTGACCGTGTTTCTTTAGTCGAACATGCACTTTCTGATCACCCTGGATGATGCACATTACATTTCTTGCACTTCTTCACATATTTTTAACAATTAAATTAAAATTTAAGCGAAAATAAACAATGCAATTGTCAATTAACTTAACGTGACTTAATAATTTTTAATTTAGCCGTCGAAGATGTCAAATTAAATACACTTGACCGGATACTTTGGTCAAATATGCAGTTTCTGACAAATCTGACGGTACACATTGCATTTCCTCACACATTTTCCGTAATCAAATTAAAATTCAAGCGAAAATAAATAATGCAATTGTTAATTAACTTAATTAAACTTAACTTGTAATAGTTTTCAATATGACTGCCAAAGATGTCAGATTAAATATTATACACTTGACGTTGTAGTTATGTTTGGTGCTGCAACCATTGGTGTATTAACTAACTGCTAATAATAATGTCATTATTGTACGAATAACATAATGACCTATTTCAACATACGGTAACATAATATTAATATTATTATCAGTGTTTTTCTTTTAAGTGTTTTTCTTTTTTTAATGAAATGGCGTGTGAAAAAGATCTGAATAATATTGACAATAATTGATATAATAAAAGAAAAAAGTCAAATATTAAAAAAAGTTGTTTAATTAAAAATATTAATTTAATTGTTTTTAATTACTTCACTATGTAGGTACTTAATTTTGTTGCAATTATTCAAAAAAAAAATTTTTTGAATAATTTTTTGTAATTTTTTTTTTCTTAAATTTAATATTGTGGGCCTACGTCACCGATATTTCCCGGGCCTAAATGTGTTTCCAGTCCAGCCCTGATTATTATATGCTTGAAGGAAAAAAAATACATTTTACTATATTTGGAATAAATTAATAATTTTTAAAAATTAATCAATCGACAATCGCAAGGTGTAATAATCTTTTTCTCAATGGCATAAGCGACAGGAAAATAGCATAATGTGAACATAAGTTACGTAAAACAGTCATGGCACTATCCATTTCTTGATTATAACAGTAAAACTTAAAAAAATAATAAACTTATCAGAAAATACACTACAAATACATGGTATTTAACATTAAAAAATACATAATTTTCCAAAATTTTGATAAATCTGATTTATTTGCACACACGAATATGTTTACTTGTAATGACCTTAACGAAATGTCAAAATAGAAATAACTCAAATTAGTTGACAATTAATGTTTCGTGTAATCATTTTTTTTCCTTTTTCACCTGATATCCCTGATAGAATTAAATCTTTATGGCGTAATGATAATATTAATAGAAGTATTTTTTTAATTACATAAATGATAATATAATAAAATAAAACATTTTAAGTATGACATTCCATGCGTCATATTTTTTCTATTTCAATAAATAAAATTTATATGTATTGATATTAATAAGTTTTAAACCATATATTATTTTATAGTTCATAATTCATATTTCAGTTAAAAATGTCATATATTTCCAAAAGTCCATTGCGTTGATATTATTATTATTAGTTTTATATACTTCATATACCGGGTATTCGTTCGTCAAGTTCGTATACTTCTTTCTCGAGTTAAATTCGAAGAAATACTTAGAACACTTTTCGATAGGGCATAAAAAGTTCTATAATTTGGTTTTAGTTTTAGTTTGCTAGCATGTGCCGTTTTAACGCTAGTTTTTTTTTATTTTTTAGTTTTTATTTTTTTCTCAAAAACTATAAGGTGTAAGAAATTAAGCTTGATATGGAAAAATGCGGGGTACCCTTGAAATTTTTCAAAATAAAACTTTTTCAAAAGTTGCTTAAAAAAAATCTGAAAAAATTCAGTAAAATAAAGAAAAAAATTAGCTACATAATAGCTAAGTAACTTTTTTATCTAACTCATACTGGTTTGAGAGATTCTCAAAAATTCAGATTTTAATCTTTTTTCTACTAAACTATTCATTCTAGAATAATGGTTTCTACACTCAATTATAGTACTCATTATTCCGCATTTTTTCGTATTATGCTTATTTTTCTACACCTCATAGTTTTGAGAAAAAAAACAAAAACCAAAAAATCCAAAAAAAAAATCTATAGCTCAAACGGCACATGCTAGCAAATTAAAACTAAAACTAAATTATAGAGCTTTTTATTGTCTATCAAAAAGTATTCTAAGTATTTCTCCAAACTCAACGAACTTCAACGAACTCAACGAATGAACACCCGGTATATATATATATTATTTACAGCCGATTTCATAATAAACAATTCATAAACAAATTTGTAAATTTTATAATCTAGTTAAATATTTTGTTACCTAGTAACTTGTTTTTCTGTTCTGTTTATTTACTGTATATGTCATTTGTATCAAGTTTCCTGATGATGATGTACATCGAGTACGTCGAAACGTCGATTATTTTAAATTTTTATTTTAAATCTATAAATTTGAAAAACTTTCAAGTAAATTTCAATTCTAGTCACTACACTTAAGTGTAAAATCTTTAGCTTAATTTCCTTAAAATTTAAATGGCATGCATGCTCCGAATCGTTCTAGTTAAATTTAAAGGCTTTCAGCTATTTAATAAGTTCATCATGTAAAAATTGAAAATAAGATCTCTATTTTTAGAAAAAAATGTGCAGAATTTATTAAAAGTAACGTAATGTAGGTTTCTATTTTTATTTTTATTTTATTTTATACTACTACTCACGGAATGTAAATTGTATTTTGTAAATAGATTTTGTAAATGGATTGTAAATAGATTGTATAAATAACTAAATAGTTAAATAAATCGGATTATTATTATTATTACCACTTTGACTGCAAGGAAAAAGTGGTATAGCGTTTGGTACGGTGTCTGTAACATTTTCAAAAATAAAAAAAAATTGTATAGAAATTCTTCATATACATAGCCTCTAGATGACGAATCTGAACTTAGTTTATAAGTCGGTGTATGGATGTGGGTCGTCAGCTCGCTCGGTCGTAAGTCAAAATTTTGTGGCCGCAACTCCTCCTAGACGGTTTAACCGATTTTAATGAAATTTTCAGGATAAATTTATCTAGTACCCAAGATGGTCATGTGGTTTTATTTTTTTCCAGTGATGCCAACTTTTCGAAAAAAAAATTACTAAAGTTTTTAAAAATTCATATTGGTTACGTTAATTATCCGATTTTGATCAAATTTTCCGAAAAGATTTCCCTAATGCTCACATTAATTATATAATTTTATAAATATCCAGTGTTGCCAACTTTCCGAGAAAAAAAATACTAAAGTCTTAAAAAATTTATTATGGCCATGTTATTTAACCGATTTTAATAAAATTTTCATAAAATTTTCTCCTAGTGCCTAAATAAATTATGCAATTTTAACAAAATACAGTGTTGCCAACTTATCGAGAAAAAAATCACAAATTTTTAAAAAAAAATTTTTGTGGCTACATTATTTATTCAATTTTGGTCAAATTTTCAGAAAAGTTTCTCCTAGTGCCAGAGCCGTATTTATGCACAGGCGCATGAGGCGCAAGCTGGGGCCTCGTAGCTAAGGGGCCTCAGATTTCAAATCAGGTATCAGTCATTGAGATCAATTTGAAAATTATATTTTAATTTCTAGTTTCTAGTTTTAATTTACGAGTAAATTGTTTTTCAATACGTTTCTAATGTTGAAGTACTGGTGTTGTCATTGTCAATAAGATAATAAAAACCTGCATATTAAGTAGGGTTGCTATTATAACAAAAGGAACTATTTTCTCTCTACTTATTGTTTTTTGATACAGAGTTACAAAAATCCATCAATTATGATGATATTGTTGATACGTTTGCTAAGAGAAAAGCGCGTAAAAAGTTTATTTAAGATTATTATTATATATATAGCCATGTGTGTATTTTCCTTTTTTCTTATGTACCTATACATTATTTTGTTTTGATTTTGCTGATTTTTTTGATCTAATACCAATGTATAAACAATTTAAACAAATTAAAAACATTTTCATATAATAATAATAGGCCTAAAACAAATTTTTTTCCACTGACAATTCCTTTTCAATTGAAGAATATCTGCAAGGGGGCCTCATATTTCAATTGCGCCTGGGGCCTCATATTTCAATTGCGCCTGGGGCCTCGAAAAAAGTAAATACGGCTCTGCCCACAAATTATAATATTATTAAAATACAGTGTTGCCAACTTCCCGAGATATGTCAAAGTGGTCTATATATGGGTTTACCCATATACTTCTAATCTTATTATTATTATAATTTGTTGAAATCGCCAAGTTAAAGTCTCATTTAACTTAAAGATCTTTAAATTTAAATACTAATATTAATTTCTACTGAATGATTCTATTTTTATTATTTTTGTTAACAGTTCAAGAGATCTGGTTCCCTCGACACATGCGCGATTTAGATCGATTCGCCCAAGACTTCCTCACCTATGGTACGGGATTATGTTCCGATCATCCCGGTTTCACAGATCCCGATTATCGGGAACGGCGTAAATATTTTGAGGAACTTTCCGCGAATTATCGATACGGGCTGACGTTGCCGCATGCCGACTATACGAAAGATGAAATGGAAACATGGGGCCTAGTTTTCAATCAAATGCTGGAACTTTATCCGACACACGCATGCAAAGAATTCAACGAGATTTTTCCCGAACTAATGGAGAAGATTGGTTATCGAGAGGACAATATACCACAAATGAATGATGTATCGAATTTTCTAAAAGGTTTGTTCTTTGAGACTTTAATGTCAATATTTTCTTTTACATAATAAGGGATACATAATACACAATCACACTGAGAAAAATAGATATTTAACAAATTGTATAATAATAAGTAGATATTTATTTGAAATATACGAGTATGTTTACTGTATTCACAAATTTATACATTTTTAAAATCTACTTACATATATATTTTAATACTATATTAAGAATTAAGACTGTAATACTATATACAAATTGATGGTATTAAATTTTTGTTTTTATTATATTTATAGTTAATTTTTAAATATACTTATTTTGTTATTTTTAATATCTTGTGTTTGTGTCACCTTTTTAAATATAAATAGCGTTACGGTAACTATCCATTTTTCTCAGTGCAGTCATGTTTTAGGATTAAATTCTGTTTAATTATTTATATAAAAACGACGTTTCGACGAAACTGAACGCTTGTCTTTATCAGGTCAAAATTTATCAATAACATTAAAGCATACATACATACATACATACACAATTACGCCATGTACCCAAAAGGGTGTGGCACAAACTCTTTTCATCATCCCAAAAACAGTCGCCTCCAAACATTACTATCCAAACAAGCAACTTTCGCCACTTTCATCCACGTTCATAATTCCTCTCATACATGCTCTTTTATTCCTACTACTTGGAAACTTTTGCTCACGCAAGCCACCCTCTCAATCATACTACTCCAACTACTCATCGGACGTCCGCGCAAACGTATACCATCAAAATCATTCAAATAAATCTTTTTAACCAAACGTTCATTAGACATTCGCTCAACATGTCCGAACCATCTTAACTGACTCTAACACGGGGCAACTTTTGCTACAACATTCATCATACACACTCATCATACACTAATCTATTTTGTACCCGATCTCTCCTATTTACACCACATACCCCACGTAAAAATCTCATTTCCACAGCAGTCATTTTCCGTTTATGCTTTTGCAACCAAACCCAACATTCACTACCCTATACATCAACGTAGGCACCAAAACTGCATTGTATATACTCAAACGGGGTGACTTCTTTGGAAACATTTACATTCCTAGCAAAAGTTCCCAAAGCACCCAAAACCTTACAACCAGCATAATAAGGGATGAGATAATTAAATTAAAAATGTATTACAGTAGGTTTCATAATAAACATTTTAACTAAAGTTAGCTTTAAGTAGACAAAAAAGCATCGATTTCAAATTCTACTGACATAATTATTATTGCTTTTTAAACAAACGATGCTTCTTTGTCAATTTTTTAAACATCTAATAACAAATTTATTTGTTTCTGCCAATAAAACAATGCTTTGTTGTCGATTTAAAGTTAAAGTATTCATTATGAAACCGCCTGTTACTTTAAAGTAATTTAAAAATAAAATATATAAAAAAAAGTTTTTAAAAACCACGCTTATATTTAAATGCACTAAAACAAGAAAAATAATTTTTTTCCTGGTTATCCAAAAATTTTAGAAAAAAATAAAAGAGTGGAGCGCCAGGAAACTATATATTACGCAATGATGATTAAGCGCTCCACGCTTTTATTGCTTTCTAAAAATTTTGGATAACCAGGAAATAATTTATTTTCCTCTTTTTAGTACATTTAAATATAAGAGTGGTTTTTAAAAAGGTTTTTTTTATATATTTTAATTTCTGCTTTTTAGTCTTGTCGTCTTGTCATATCTTGTAATCGGTTTTAAATGCCAAGTTTTTTTTTTGTTAAAATATTGTGTTATCTCCTGAAATAAAACTACATGCAAAATTTCAGTGAGATCAGATGATAAGAAGTGGTCTAAAAATTGGTTACAAGATTTGACCGTGACAACAGTGACAACAGAGTGAGCTAATATAAGCGTGGTAATAAACATTAAACCAAAAATGTATTTCTCAATCAACAAAATAACCAGATTATCTATACATTATAAAACACAATTTAAATGTATACGTAAGTAATAAATAAAACTGTTTTTGGTTAAAGTTCTGTATTAATATTTATTAATATACGTTTCGACGAACTCAATGTCCGTCTTCATCAGGAAAACTGATATAAATGATATTTACAGTAAATAACAGAATATAGAAACAAGTTACTAGGTAACAAAATAAGTAACTATGATCATACAATTTATAGATTTTTAATTAATAAAAGCCAAATTTTATTTAACTCAGTGCCTTCACAGTGGTTGATGTTATACTTTTCTTTATAAATTTCAATTGAAATTTTTCACTTTAAAATAAATTTTTACTTCTATGTATATCTTATCAAATACAAATATTTTTTTATATCTAATATTATAAAATTGAAATAAACTAATTAAAATTACTTAATAAGTAATTTTAAGCTAACGTTAAAATCAATTTTGACTTTTAAAAGTGAGGTGAGAATACATACATCCACACACAATCACGCCATGTACCCAAAAGGGTGTGGTACAAACTCTTTTCTTCATCCCGAAATCAGTCGCCTGCAAACATTCCTATCCAAACAACCAACTTTCGCTTCATCCACATTCATGATTCCTCTCATACATGCTCTTTTATTCCTACTACTTGGAAACTTTCGTTCACGCAAAACACTTTCAATCATACCACTCCAACTACTCATCGGACGTCCACGCAAACGTATACCATCGAAATCATTGAAATAAATCTTTTTAACCAATGTAATTATAATTTTTGCTGATGATGATATATGTAGAGTATATCGAAGAGTCGATTTTAATTAAAATTTATACAGAACTTACGGTTGGTATCATAATAAGCACTTTAACAAAAGTGCTAACTAATTATTTGTTCTTGATAATTATTTGTTCTTGCCAATAAAACAATGCTTTTTTCATCGGCTTACAGTCGACTTTAGTAAAAAAGCGAAATCGGCCGTTAATCCTAAAGCCTTTTTATTTAACTTTTTTTTACAAATACAAAACATTGACAGTAATTGATAACCAATGGGGAAGTTTAGCGTGATTGAAGTTGCGTGTAAAATTATTTTTTCTCAAATATAAGTATATATAAAATAATAACAGAAACTGTCATTAAAATTTTTAATAATTGTTTCATTTATTTATTATTAACAATTTTTGTAAGGACATTACTGACGTCACAAGCCTATTATGCGCAAGCGCAAAAGAATTGGTGAGATATAATTTTGAAAACGTATGTCGTAGTAAATGTTGATTTTTGTTGATTCGGTTACGCCCAGCCAATAGCTTGTATCGGTAACCATGGCAATACATGTGCGTCTGATTCAGAAATCGACATAAGTTTTGTGAAGACATTACTGACGTAATCACCACATGTTTTTGCATTTTTAGAAAATCTTTGAAAAAAAATGATAAATTAAACATCATTTTCTAAGCCATGTCCAACCAAATAAAGAAATAAAAAAAATACGCTAAACTTCCCCATTGAACAATTTTTATTTTTTTTTAGAACGAACAGGATTTACACTCCGACCAGTGGCTGGTTTATTATCATCACGGCATTTTTTAGCTGGTTTAGCATTCCGTGTATTTCACAGCACTCAATACGTGCGACACAGTAGTAAACCATTATTTACGCCCGAACCCGATGTATGCCACGAACTTTTAGGCCATGTACCTTTATTTGCTGATCCAGGATTCGCTCAATTCTCACAAGAACTAGGACTAGCATCGCTTGGCGCTCCCGATGATTATGTCGACAAACTTGCTACAGTAAGTAGATTTTTATTTTTCGTTTTTAAATTATCCCGAAAAAAAAAATATTGATTTTAATCTTAATTATGACAACAATTTTAATCCTAGTACTAAAATAATAGTATATTATATTACGAGGAACAGAAAGCGATCTTTATTAACAAGTTTCTATCAACTCGCTTTCTTTTGTAATCGATTTTAAACTAACTTTCCGATGAGCTACAGACTTGAAACTTTATACATAGCTCAGCTAACTGGATGACATATACATACATACATACATACACAATCACGCCATGTACCCAAAAGAGTGTGGCACAAACTCTTTTCATCATCCCGAAATCAGTCGCCTCCAAACATTACTATCCAAACAAGCAACTTTCGCTTCATCCACATTCATAATTCCTGTCATACATGCCCTTTTATTCCTACTACTTGAAAACTTACACATACCCCACTGGATGACAATGCAATATTAACAAGTTAATTAATTAATAATATTATAAATATTAAATTAAAGTTAATTAATTATAATTATATAATTATAATTAGTAAAACTATTAAATTAATTAATTAGATTAAAGTTAAATAAGACTAAAAAGCAGAAAATAATTATTTAAATAAAAAAAAAAAACATTTAATATACCACGCTTTTACACGGACTAAAAAGCATAAAATAATTTCTCCTAGCCTCATACAGATTTATAACCCCATACAGATTATTAATGTGTTTTAACAAATTTTTATTGTATTAAAATAAAAACTGTTTTAGGATTAATTCTGTTTAAATATTTATATAAAAACGACGTTTCGACGAAACTGAACGCTCGTCTTTATCAGGTCAAAATTTATCAATAATATTAAAGCAAACTACATATAAGTAACTAGATCATAAGAATTATAGATTTTTAATTAATGGAAGCCAAATAAGCAGTAGAGTGTGAATTGATTATTATTAGTATAAAAATTTTTGAATAAATAATATCTCTAATTGAATTGTAAAGATTTATAAAGAAATGAATAATATCAATTACTGAGAAGTGGCACTGAGTTAAATAAAATCTAACTTCCATTAATTAAAAAACTATAATTTCTGTGATCCAGTTACTTAGTTACCTAGTAACTTGTTGCTACGTACTGTTATTACTACTTTGACTGCAAGGAAAAGTAGTAAAGCGTTTGGTACGGTGTCTGTAACATTTTCAAAAAAAAAAAAAAAATTGTATAGAAATCCTTCATATAGCCTGTAGATGACGAATCTGAACTTAGTTTATGTGGGTGTATGTGTGTGCGTCGTCAGCTCGCTCGCTCGCTCGCTCGCTCGGTCGTAAGTCAAAATTTTGTGGCCGCAACTCCTCCTAGACGGTTCAACCGATTTTAATGAAATTTTCAGGATAAATTTGTCTAGTACCCAAGGTGGTCATGTGATTTTGTTTTTTTCCAGTGATGCCAACTTTCCGAGAAAAAAATTACTAAAGTTTTGAAAAATTCATATTGGCTAAGTTATTTATCCGATTTTGATCAAATTTTCAGAAAAGATTTCCCTAATGCTCCCATTAATTACATAATTTTATTAATATTCAGTGGTGCCAACTTTCCGAGAAAAAAATTACTAAAGTTTTAAAAATTTTATTATGGCCATGTTATTCAACCGATTATACTCAAATTTTCACAAAAGATTCTCCTAGTATTCATATAATTTATGTAATTTTAACAAAATACAGTGTTGCCAACTTTCCGAGAAAAAAATTAGTAAAATTTTAAAAAATTTATTTTGACCATTTTATTTAACCGATTTTAATCAAATATTTATAAAAGTTTTTCCTAGTGCCTAAATAAATTATGCAATTTTAACAAAATACAGTGTTGCCAACTTATCGAGAGAAAAAATCACAAAATTTTTAAAAAAATTCATTATGGCTACATTATTTATTCGATTTTGATCAAATTTTCAGAAAAGTATCTCCTATTGCCCACATAAATTATAAAATTATTAAAATACAGTGTTGCCAACTTTCCGAGAAATGTCAAAGTAGTCTATATATGGGTTTACCCATATACTTCTAATCTTGTTTACTTTAATGTTCAGTTTCGTCAAAACGTCGTTTTTCATAAAATAATTAAGCAGAATCTAATCCTAAAACAGTTTTTATTCTAATACAATGAGTTCTGAAAAATATTTTACTATGTTAAATTTTTATTATATATTTACAAGCTATAAATAAATAAATAATCCTTAAAACTGCAAATAACATTTGTGTTTTAATTGTCTATATTTATTTATTTTAAATTACAGTTATTTTGGTTCACGGTCGAATACGGTCTCTGTCGGCAAGAAGGCGAATTAAAAGTATACGGTGCTGCCCTCCTATCCTCATTCGGTGAAATACAATACGCCCTAAGTGACAAATCAAATAAACTACCATTTGAACCGGAAATCACCTGCATTCAAAAATATCCAATCTCAGAGTATCAACCGGTTTATTTTGTTGCCGAAAGTTTTCACGATGCTAAAGAGAAAATGATGTAAGTTTTCAACAATTCGCTTTTTTTTTTTTAATCGACAAATAAACATTGATTTTAAACTTTTAAGACATAATTATTATTTTCTTTCAATAAAACTACACAATTATTGTTAACTTTTTTAATTTGCAATAGCATAATTTATTATCACTGCAGTCAAAAAATAATTTCTAAATTTACATAATTTTACTAAACTCAACTTTTCGAAAAAAAATTACAAAACATGGAACAATAATTATTATTTACGAAAAGTCATTAAAATTTCACTTACAAATAAGCAGACAAAAATTTTGAGTTTAACTATGATTGATGTGAGAAATAAGTAGAAAATATTATATTATTTTAGCTATACTCCTTATGCGATTTTAATCAAATTTTCAAGATAAATTTTTCTGGAACATGCATAACAAATGCAAATTTTTGTTTCAAAAATTTATTAATATTTTAATATTTTGTTTTCGATTTATTGTTAATTATAATTAGAAAACTTTCTTAATTATGAAACACAATCATCTATATGAAATATACGCCTGACCTATATGTGACCCACATTACACACGTGTATATATATATAATTTTTATAATAAAACTTTATTAGTTATTTATTTCAAAACTGACAGAATTAAAAAATATCTTTTTGCAGTATATATATATATATATATATATATATATATATATATATATATATATATATATATATATATATATATATATATATATATATATATATATATATATAGTATCCCTAAAGCAGAGCTAATTTGGTTATGCTTAGAAAAATGTAAACCATGTGAAAAATTTTTAGTTGTTTTTAACGTAAAAAAAATTAAAAATAACAGTATATTGTTACTTCTGATGATGGCGTAACTACCGAAATTAGCTAATAAAGTTTTTCTTTTAATTTGTGAAACTAAAACCGAGTGTTTTTATTTTATTTCATTTACAATGTTTCACCGAGTGCCAACAGCAACTTCGATTGATTTAAATAACAGTATCTATTAGTAGTTATGTAAATATGGAAAAATATGACAGCAGTTTTTCAATATTCAATATGTTGAAAACAAATTTTCAAAATCAATTTTAATATTGTAAATATCATTTCCACATTAAAATTTCGTAATTTATCTTTATAAAATCTGCTAAAATAACAGTCTGTAAAGTTTGAAGTAAACACATTTGGTAACTGTACAGTAAAGTTTTACCATAAATGGATTTGTTGAATATCTATTAAATTGACAATTAAAATATATGTTATTTTTTCTTTAGAAAATTTGCCCACACAATTCCACGGCCATTTGGAATCCGCTATAATCCCTACACGCAAACAATGGACGTACTAGATTCAAAAGCACAACTAGAAGCTTTGGTTCAAAATATCAATACGGATGTACAAATTTTAATGAACGCGCTGTCAAAACTATAAACTCACCCCGTTTTCAACAAAATACGTGTTATCTGACAACAGTTACTTATCGAAAACAAAAAAAAAAAACTTGTATATTAAACTGTTACAACCCTATTTTGAAAGCATGATTCTCCCAAAAAAGTATTTATTGTAATTTTAAAAATATTATAGTATTAAGTATTTTATGTTAATTGTGGATTTCGTTTAAGGAACTCATATTTAATTAGAATTTAAACATGAAATAAATATAGACGAATATTGCAAAATAAATATTTTTATTTGTTTGATTTTATCTAACAGCCTAGTGTGAAAATTACATAATTCTACAGAATTCTACAAGAATATATGAATAAGGTAATTATCTTTTCTCAATTCTGGAGAAAAAATATAAATAAAATATTGTATTCGGTTCTGAGTATTATTTCTCTTAAAAAGTATAACAAAATTCATGTCCTCGAAATATTTTGATGTCACGAGTAAACGATGAAAATTGAACATTTTTAACACAATAAATTTGTTAGCGCAGATATCACATTATATAATACTACCGAAAATATGTGCATATAATTAAATAACAAAATAAATTCCAATTGCATAAAACACTGTCAGCTGAATAAACACTACTGTATTTAACAATTTATACTTAGTGTTTCATATATCACAATGTACTGAAATTTTAACAAAATATTAATTATCTATTAATTTCGATTTTAATTATGTGCATTCAATTAAAGAACAAAATAAATTGCAATTGCATAAAACACTGTCAGCTGAATAAACACTATTGTATTTAACAATTTATACTTAGTGTTTCATTATCACAATGTACTAAAATTTTAACAAAAAATTTAATTACCTATTTCGATTTTAAAGCAAAAAAAAGTTAATAATATTGAATAGTGATGTTGAGCACGTAAATTAGCACTGTAAGTAATATATAACAGGTAATTTACCGGTAATTTGACAATACTGATTACCAGTTGAAAAATCTCACAAATTAATATAATCATAAATATACAAACATTGAACAAATAAAAGTCTATAGTGTATTGTGAAATTAATATAATAATACTCCAAATTTTGGGGAAAAATAAAATCTCAACATTTTAAGTATTATCATAAATATAACCAATAATTTCATGTAGCACCAAAACAATTTTTTTATATTTATTAACAAAAAAAAACATTTTTTATTATATAAATAATTTAAATAATAAAATATATTACACAACCTCCAATTATAACAACAAAATAAAACAATCACTGGTGACCAAAACCTAAAAAAAAAGAACAATATCCAAAGTTCATCTAGATTTTCAAATGATATTTATTAGATATCCAATCCGATTCCTTCGGCATTTCTTCGGGCACTCCAGCTAAAGTTTCTTCGCTAAAATCAACATTTCCTTCCGAATCAACCAGCAACAAAGTATGTGTTCGGGTGCCATATTGAGCATAGGGTACATGCACATACACCGAACTTAAATTCTCCGCGATTTTCGGATTACGTCGAAGCAGTACTTGATCTGGAAAATGCTTATCTTCCCAGGACAATAATGCTAAAAGTTCCGCAGTTAAATCATTCTGTCGATTGGTGCGGTCTAATGATTTCGTGCCAATTATGAAATCGCTGAAACGTTTCTGACCAGCGATAACTTTGTTCAGCGGTTCGTATGGCGGGCTGTTTCCGAAACCAATTACGCATGGGCCTTCGCCTCCGTAACGTAGAATTTCGTTGGTTACGTTTGTGTAGTGTACTATTTGTGCTGATTTGTCACTGAAAATCAGTTATAAATGGTTAAACTTGAGCCAAAGTTCGTATACAGAGAAGGTTAACCAATAAATGGTCATTCAGACAAAGTTTGTAAAGGAAGACACATATTGTAACATATTGTACTACTAAAAAAAAATTGTTTGGAAGCACTGGTATATACCATGAAAATATTATTTCTGTTCATTTCAATTATACTAATTAAATATAATTAAAAAAATAATTTACATACATTATTTCTTTAACAAATGCAACTCCTTGATTTTTACGTTCAGTATCTTTTAATATTTCTTTGCGTTACCTTCATTTAAAAGCACTTTTGACACTTCGAAATGTTTGCTACTTTTGTTGAAATTTTAAAATACCAAAAAATACAAAAATTAGTTATTACATTTAATAAAAAAATACATTTTGTAATAAATTTGTAAAGTGCTTTTAAGTAGAACCTGCTTCTAACAGTGACTATAAATATGGAGCACGATTATATGATTTACCAAATTTAAAATATATATATTCAAAAAACACTAATTTAATAATAATGTAAGTAATATTTTCTACTATTACAATTATTCACTTTCAATATTTTGTTCTGCGAATAGAAAAAAATCTAATACATTGTTTGTTAATTAACGTACTTCATAAATTATAAAGTAACTATACATTACTTTGCATATTTTATGACAAAAATATTTTATTTAAACAATATTTGTGTAGCAGCCAAGATTATTATTCATACAAAATAAATACAAATAATAATTATATATATATATATATATATATATATATATATATATATATATTTATTATATACTAAAAAAAATTGTCAAGTGATAAGATTAATTTTTATTTATTCAACGATATATAAAATTGAGATAATAAATATTCAACTCCTTTTGTTTGATGTAGTAAACAATAAAATAACAAAATTATTATAAATATTATATAATTGTTATTGTCAAAATATTATTTGTATTTTCAAAAACAAAACAAAAATATCTACTATTAAAATTGACAATTGTTTTTGTTGACTATTGTATTTTATTTATGATACAATCAAAATATAAATAACTTAAAATGGGTACACATTCTAATTTGAAAATAGTAATAAAAAGATTGATACATTTTCAAATTAAAAAATTACGTAAAACAGTTTATACAATATTATGCTTGTTTTAAACGATAACAATTTAAGATAATTTAGAAATAAAATAAATAAATTTTTAGACCTTATTATTATGTAAAATAAATGATTGTGTGATAGTCACTATATGGCATAGTGACTGATTTAAAATTATTCATTACTCATTAAATTATATCAATAAGTTGAAAAAAAGAAAAAAAAATTGAACTATTAACATTTTTTATTGGTAAAGTCGTTATGCCCTATTATAAATTTTAATGACAAATAGATGAGGAATTTAAAATAAGTTACATCAAATTTTAAATAAATTACTTAAATCTGTGCAATACTATACTACCATATTAAAATTTATTAGTTGGTACTATAAACTCGGTTTTAAAATCGGTTTTATTTTAACTAATACCAGTTAATAAAACTAAACCAATGAACTAAAACACCCAAAAAACTAAACTTAAAATAGCATTTTGCATTCTGCAATTAATTTAAAACGTTCAGAAATTATACAAAATAAATAATAATTTTTATTGTTTTACAATTAAAATAAGACACATACATGCCTGTAAATTAAAATCTAATTGTGCAAACTATAAAAAAAAAATTAACGCCATCGTAAAATCAAGTTTTTCGAAATATATTGAAAAGGCATTAATACAATATGATAAACATTTTTTATAGCTTTGTTTTTGTTTATATTACATTGTTTTAGTAAATAAAAATTTTAATCATACTGAGCTACTTAATTTATCGCGTTAATAAATAAATAATTTAACCCTTTCGAAGCCAGGATTTTATAATAAAAGTTCAAAGGTAGTACATATTTTTTAAAAAAATATCATTTCGTTAACACTTCAACAAAAATTTTAAAAAAGTGTGAAGAGTAAAAAAGACATTTTGAAAAATTTTGTAGGTCGTTGACTATTTTGAATAGATATAATGTCGCATCTACACTGCAAAAAAATGTATATTTATTTAATTTTAAAATTATTTAAATTTAAAAATATATATTTATTTAATTTTACATAACTATTAACAGTAAGCAGCATTTTGTAATTTTTAGTATGATAATTGACGTAATATTACATTTTTTCTGTTAAAATATACATTTAGAATATGTACGTTTACATGAATTTTTTACAGTGTAGTGTAATAAGTTATCTAATAACTATTAGAAAATTAATTCAAAGCTGAACATCTCTAAATTAAAATATTCTCTTACCTTATTTCAACAGCAACAAACGCAAATCCGTTAAACTTTTGAAAATACGGTTTTAATTTCCGCTCGATATATTCATCAGCGCATAGATCACCCATGAGATAATCGGTGACAATTTTACCACGTCCGATGGCCCCATCACGATGGGGTTCACCTGTTATATTCAATAAAGCCCCAGCACGTAGTTTACATGTTCCCGTACGACGTACACTCATCGCAAACCAAGTTCCACCTTCTCTGCCTGGCTCCAAATCTTTTCCTTTTGTCAAATTACAACATAATTAATACGTTTTAATAATAATCTATTTATATTTCTACAAACCTCCAATAATAAATTCATCTTCCGACCACTTAGTTGCAGGTGCAGCTGGTCGTTTAAAATATTCATCACGATTTGTCGCCAATATTAGCTCGTAACTACCCTTTGGAGGGTTAGGATTTGTATAAATAAATAAAATACACATTTTTTTTACACTTTAGTAGTTAATTTGATAACAGCATCTGATATAATGACACGTAAAAACTGATTCACTGATGGATATTAATGTTGTTGTTAGGTGATGGCAGATAACAATTAGATATTATAAAATATCCGGGCCAAATAACAGTACATTAAACTAATTTTTTCCAAGTCACTATTAATATAATTTAAGGTTCGGTTTTTATTGATTAAAAGTTTTAGATATAGTTCTGTTTAAATTATGTATTTTATAAAGTTTATGAACTGTACACAATAATAAATAATTCATTTTTGAATTTTCTCAAGGTACAAATGTCAAATAATAAAAGTCATTGTATGCGCATGTGCCCAGACAGAGGCGTACGCAAATACAAAACCGAAAAATTTATTACAAACTAAAACTTTTTTATTGTTTTATATCATGCAAAATTGTTCAATTAATTGTAATAATTTTTTCCATTAAATTTATAAGAATTCGTTTGCCCATGACGTAGATAATATTTCGAATAAAAGAGAGAATTTCCTAGGTCGAGGGGAAAACCACTTCTAAAATCGGGTGTACAAATTTGTTAAAATCCCTTAAAATCCTAGTAAAATCGTGTAAAATCTATTAAAAATATTCTTAAAATCTCTGGTAAAATCCTTAAAAACCCGGAAATTTCGCATTAAATCCGTAAAATCACGAAGAATGACTACAATCTCAACAATCATACGTGAAATTTGTAAAATCTGATGCACAAAATTTGAAGAAGTGGTTTCCCCCTCGTCCTAATTATAGCTTTAATTACATAGAATTAGAAAACAAAATATGCAAATAATAATAAACGAAATACACAAAGATTTATGACAATTGATATAATAATTATAATACAAATATCTGACCTTTACCGAATTCTGCTGTAACCCTGGTATTTTACTTGAACTCCACTGTATTCGGAAATTGATTGCAGTTTTTAACACTTTACACTTTTAGTTTTAAAACCATAACGAATTAAACACTATTCACGCAGTTATTAAAATATTAATAAAATTTCATTTTCATATATTATGTATTATTATTATTTAAAACAGTATGTGTAAAAAAGTTTTTATATTTTAAAATAAAACAAAAATATGGCTACTTTATTCAATATACAACATAAAAACATGCTGACACCTCAAAATTTAAATCACAACTGAAATATTTAATTTATTATAAAGTTTCATAATCCAATTATCATCAATTAATTTTATACTTTGTCGTTAAAAAATTTGTATACAATTCTTTAGATAATTTAAACAATTTTTAATCTTTTTGCATATAAGATTTAAATTTGATATGATTTTTAAAATGTTAGGCCCGTATTTATAGCCCTTTTCAGGGTACTTTTGAATAAAAGTGCAAGTATTTATTAAAAAAATATTAGAACTGCTTTTAGCATTATTTATATTTTAAAATGTTAAATATAATAAAAAGTATTTTATTTATAAAACTAGTTTATATTTGATACATAATAAAGCAAAAATTATTGTTGAAATCTTAACTGCTTTTAACTACAAGTACTCTACAAAGAGCTAAAAGCATTATTTCTTTAAACACATGATATAATAAATAGAAAATAGTTCTTTATTAATCACCTCGTATACTTATTTCAACACACATAGGAAAAAAAAACATGCACACATAGGTAGCTTTGAAAAAAAAAATAATAATAGTGTAATATTTTGACAATTCGTCATCTTGGTGCAAGATTAGCCATTTTTTTGTCATATTTATAGAAAATTTTTATTTTCATTATAAAACTAGCCTCAGACTCTATCACTATTTAATTCGGACTTAGCCGCAGGTTTACGTTGAAAAAGTTCTGTTGAAAGCGTCGAAAGGTAAAACCATAGATAAATCGTTAAGATAACCACAAAAATTTAAGACACGATCTTATTCAATTTTTGTTCTCTACGCCACTGCAATTAGATAAACTACAATTCAAGAAATATAAACAAACGAACATAATTGTATCCATGTATCAAAAATGTTAATAATTGCTTTATAATTATTACAAAAATTGTTAAATTAATAATAAACGCCTAAATATTAAACATTAAACCGAAATAATATACAATAAAGGGAATAATTTCAGAATCTAGCCGCTAGATGGTAGTCAGGTAAAATGTATCAAAACATTGCATACATCTGTCAATTTCGATAGAAATTTTTCGTCTAAAATTTCCATGTTAAAATGGGATTTGAACTAAATAGATTTCAAGGCGAGGTAGACGAAGAATTAGTCTGTCCGATTTGTTCAGGTGTTCTAGAAGAACCACTGCAGGTAATTAATTATTTCCCGGAAGGTTATTGACCAACTTAACACGACAGTTTTGACATTTATGGAACAGTTATCTTCTAATAAATTTTATTTGATAATCTAATAACTCTATACGTATTTATAATAAACACAATTATAACCTATATTATACATATTTGGTTAAGATAAAATGTAAGTGATAGAAAGTCATACAGATAGTGCTGCCACAAACTTTAGATTTAAAATATTTGATATCAATTTTGTAGGCCCCAGTTTGCGAGCATGCATTCTGTCGTGCTTGCATACAAGAATGGATTTCACGACAGCCGACTTGTCCGGTGGACAGGCAAGCTATTACTTCAGCACAATTACGTCCGGTACCACGAATATTACGAAATTTATTGTCAAGGTAAATATTTTCATTTTATTCAAACAATTAATAATACTACTTTAACATAGTAAACAATCCTTTAGAAATCATATTAAAATAAATAACAAAACATAGAAACAAGTTACTGATGATATACATGCAGTATATCGAAACGTTGAATTTTTATTTTAATAGTTCATTTAACTTACAAAAAAGTAACAGATTTACTGACAAGCCGAGTCAATAAATCTGCTTCTTTACCGTGTTGTTTTGTCGCCGATTGTAGTACAAGATAAACAGCAGTGGCGCAACCAGGGGGGGGGGGGGCTGTTGGGCCTCGCCGCCCCCCAAGGCTAGCAGAATTAGCACAATTTTTATTCGTTTAGTCATATATTCAGCAGTCACTTCTAACGCTACAATTATTTACCCCAAAATATTGAGACAACATTCATTATTTTAAACTATTAATTATTCGATTCATGTAAGATAAAGTGGAAATCTGGTTAGTATTTGATTTTTTTTTTGCTTCTCCAAGATAAAATCCTTGCAACCCCCCCCCCCCCTCCCAAGACAAAATCCTGGTTGCGCCACTGATAAATAGTATAACTAAAATAAAATTAAAAATTTTACATACTTGTGATGAAAGCAAGCTTAGGAAACAAAATTAATAATTTTTTGATATAATTTCGATGTTTATTGTCAGTTTTATATAATTTTCGTGGAGTGATTTTCAGGTAATGTGTAAATATATCTACTTTATTCACATTTTATTTATTTAATTACATAATTAGAGAACAAATATTACAATTATGCAATTATCACATTGTCTTTGTGTAGCATTTTTGCTATTATTATTAAATCGTTTGTGTGTGTGAATGTGTAACATCGATATAATAAAATCCAGGATTTCATCCAATAATCCAGTAACTTTTATAGTCTAGGCAAATAAATTAGCATAGGCTATAAAAGTAATATTATGGAGATTTAATTGTCTGTAAAGTTACACTTTTACTATTATTCGGCAAAAAAGTTAATGATTCATTCACTTGTCTGAAAAATTCTTTTAAAATGATGTTTTACTTTTTTGTATTTTATCATGTAATAAATATTATGAAAGAAAATAGGAAATAAATATGAAATTGCGTTTCTAGGTTGTGTATTAGTTGCGATAACGTAACGTACGGTTGTCAGATGATATTAAAATTAGATTCATTGTCCGCACATCTACTAGAATGCGAATATAATCCAAAAAGACCGCTACCCTGCGAACAGGGTTGTGGATTAGTTATTCCGAAAGACGAACTAAAGGATCATAATTGTGTTCGAGAGCTACGCTCGTTGATACAATCGCAACAACAGAAATTAGGTGAATTTCAACAAGAACTCGCGGAACAACGATTTACAATTGGCGAACAAAAACGGGAACTGCAGTTACTTAAGGTAATCAAATTTAAATTCGTATAGTTTTACTACCAAATTCAATTCGAAAAATCCCATCAGTAAAATTTTCTTTAAAATTATATGGCCTTTCGCCCTAAAGAGTTGATGTTAAGTCGCGTAGTTTATACATTTTTTTATCATCCATTAGAGGTGCTAATTAATTCAACTTGAGTATAGATACTTAAGTCATTCTTCTATACAGTGCATTACGCTTATTGGAATCACAAATAATGTTATCATTCTTTTTGAAATTTCTAGACCAGAAAACCCCCTTAATGAGGATGTGATCCCATTAAACGGCGTGCACTGTATGATACTTATTTCTGCCCACCAAACAAAAAATTTGTAATTTGAAAATAACTAGTGACTACTACATACTTGTTTGTTGTTTAATGTAGACTAACATATATAAAAATTAAAACTATGCGGGATGCACACAAATTCTAGGATTTCATGCGAGCGATGCGTATCTCCAATCCGGCAATGCGTGCGATCGCCGATCAAATGGAACGTGACGAAGTCGTACGATGGAGTAACTCCCTATCACGCGCACGTGTCACACGCTGGGGCGGTATGATATCAACACCGGACGAAGTACTACAACGTATGATCAAACGTACGTTAAGCGAATCGGGCTGTCCATCGCATATTATCGACGATCTGATGCAGAATTGTCACGAACGTAGATGGCCACCCGGGCTGTGTTCGCTCGAAACACGACAGAACAATCGCAGACAGTACGAGAGTTATGTTTGTAAAAGAGTACCGGGCAAGCAAGCTGTGCTGGTATTGCATTGCGATAATAATCATATGGGCGAGGATATGATGGTTGAGCCGGGATTGGTGATGATATTTGCGCATGGCATCGAATGAAGTTCACTCGTTTTCTATTATGTATTTTAAATTAATTTTATTTTGTATTTGTTTATATTCAAGTGATGAGCAGCATTTTATTGATATGGTACGATTTTATTAAGGGGAGGAATGATATATATCGCGTGTTATAAGCGATATTTTATTTGTTATGATACAATGGTCCGTATTCTCACATCACTTTTTGTGAAAAAGCCATTCAATGAAGTTACGTCATTAATTTTTGGTGAAATAGAAATGCATGCACAATTCAGTTTCTTCTTTCTCGATTTTGGCCAACTATGGACCACGTGAAATAGCTTAGTCATGACTTCTTTTCTCTCTCTCTCTCCAATATCTTTTCGTTCTTTCTCTCTGTTGCTCCCTCCTCTCCTCTCTCCACTGCACACACCCCTTTTTCCTTGTCTTATCTTGGAAGCTCTCAAAGGCCTTAATCTTCTTTCTAAATGGGTTCCTGTTCCTAATCTCCTCGTTCCTAATGTTTATTTCCCCCAGGTTCGCCTTGACACTCATAAACCAGATCATCTGTGTTCTATCATTCCTATCAAAGTAGTCAAAAATTATCTTCCTCATCCTGTTCTCATCCATTCTTCTCAGATGTTCATAGGAGTTGGCCCTTCTCTTCCTTATTGTGACCGTTATTTGTTCTCATCATTCACAAATCTTGGTCCCAAAATTTTTCTTCAGTTCAGCTATTGTATAATAAAAAGATATGTAAAATAACTTTGTTATCGTAAACTGAATTAGGAATTAATATTAACTTTTGTTTTTGGATCCTGAACCTGCGTTATGAGTAATTCTAATGTTATTAAATTCCCTGTCTGGTTCGTTATTCTTTTTAACAATGACGCGCGTTTAGACTTTTCAGTGGTCTTCAGATTTTCTGAGTTTGGTCCGTGTTTGTGTTTCGAGTGAACCACAAACACGAACCAAACTCAGAAAATCTGAAGATGACTGAAAAGTCTAAACGCGCGTCATTGTTAAAAAGAATAACGAACCAGACAGGGAATTTAATAACATTAGAATTACTCATAACGCAGGTTCAGGATCCAAAAACAAAAGTTAATATTAATTCCTAATTCAGTTTACGATAACAAAGTTATTTTACATGTCTTTTTATTATACAATAGCTGAACTGAAGAAAAATTTTGGGAACAAGATAATATTAGAATTAGGAATTGTAACTTAATTAAATAGCTATTTAATAAATTGAAAATTGCATATGTTAAAAAAAGTACTATAGTGCTTACAGAACAATAATATTTAAAATACATTTTTACTTCTATCTTTTATTAAAGCTAATATCACAAAATTTAAACTATTTTAAAGTGTTAAAAAAACCAGTTTAAATAATCGTCAAAAATCACTTTTAAATGTTAGGTTAGAATATGGACCATTATTTTTAATAACGGTTTTTTTTTTTTACATAATTCTATATTTTATGTAAATTTTTATTTAATATACTAAATCTTCGATGAGTCTGGGTAAGTTTTTCATTAAGTATGCAGAACGGAAAACAACTTACGTCATAAATTTATAAACAACTTACGTCATATTTATACTCAGTTTACAGTTTAATATATTTTTCCGATTCAATTTTTATTACTAAAAAGGTTTATTCAAATAACCAAGTCCCTGCTAAGTTAGTTTATTTTTTTTCTTTTTAATAGTTCAATAATAATTTTTATCTAACTATTCATTATTTATTTTATATATAT
The DNA here is from genome assembly GCA_963966155.1 of Clivina fossor. Lineage (NCBI taxonomy): Eukaryota > Metazoa > Arthropoda > Insecta > Coleoptera > Carabidae > Clivina > Clivina fossor. The sequence continues at coordinate 22,537,328 of OZ014552.1, read as the reverse complement.
GTTTTGCTTTAGAATTCCGCGAACGTTATATGACGCATCTGGTTTCCGGGATTGGCTCCGCGTTGTCGGTTGTCGATTTTGATGACGACGTTTTGGCACAGTCTCATTTGCCATCTTCAGGTGTTTTCGGTAGTGCTTTTTCAAAAGCACTACTGAGAAGACCTGAAGATTGCACATGAGACTGTGCCGAAACGTCGTCATCAAAATCGACAACCGACAACGCGGAGCCAATCCCGAAAACCAGATACGTCATATATATATATATATATATATATATATATATACAGGGTGTAACAGAATAACTATTCCTAATTTTAACTGGAGTGTCCTGGGCTCAAAATATGAATATTTAATGCAAATCACTGAGATAAAATGTGGCTCCTTCCTGAGCTACAGGGTGTTTTATATAAAAATTTAAAAACGATTTTTGCCCAGTACTTTAAAACTTTTTGACGTATCCTTATCATACTTGGCAGGAAATGTAGGTACCGTACACCATACTAAATTATGTTAAATAAAAGTTTCTGGCTACTGCCAGTGGCGTACAACAGGGGCAAGTGAGAGGTTAATCCTTCCTAAATTCTACGCCACTGGCGGAATTGTCATTTTAGCACAATTTTTCGATTCTCCAATACTTGCTGTGTAAAAAACATACTCTTCCTTTGTAACGATAAAGTCACTGTTTTTCGAGATATTTAAAGTTAAACATAAGCTGCACCCTTGGGATTTTTTCAAAATTTGCTCAACAAAATCTGAAAAAATTCAGTAAAATAGAGAAAAAAATTAGCTACATAATAACTAAATAACTATTTTCTCTAACTCATTCTGATTTGCTGTAAAAATTATTTAAAATAAAAAAAATAAAATGCAAAAAATATTAATTTTCAATAATTTTTCCATAGCCAAACCAAAATGAGTTAGAGAAAAAGTTACTTAGATATTATGTAGCTAATATTTTTCTCTATTTTACTGAATTTTTTCAGATTTTTTTGAGCAAATTTTGAAAAAATCCCAAGGGTGCAGCTTATGTAAATAAATATCTTGAAAAACAGTGACTTTATCGTTACAAAGGAAGAGTATGTTTTTTACACAGCAAGTATTGGAGAATCGAAAAATTGTGCTAAAATGACAATTCCGCCAGTGGCGTAGAATTTAGAAAGGATTAACCTTTCACTTGCCCCTGTTGTACGCCACTGGCAGTAGCCAGAAACTTTTATTTAACATAGTTTAGTATGGTGTACGGTACCTACATTTCCTGCCAAGTATGATAAGGATACGTCAAATAGTTTTAAAGTACTGGGCAAAAATCGTTTTTAAATTTTTATATAAAACACCCTGTAGCTCAGTAAGGAGCCACATTTTATGTCAGTGATTTGCATTAAATCTTCATATTCTGAGCCCAGGATACTCCAGTTAAAATTAGGAATAGTTATTCTGTTACACCCTGTATATATATATATATATATATATATATATATATATATATATATATATATATATGAGAGTATATCAAATATAAGCATGAAATATTTTTTCACTGAAAATGAAACAACTTTTATCACCTCGACCTGGAATCGAACCAGGATCTCTCCACTTGCCGGGTAGCCGCTCTGACCACTGAGCTATCGAGACTGACGCCAGATCTAGTGACAGAAGTCCAATCATTTCAGTATATGCTTTTTTCATAATTTTTATGCTTTTTTCATAATTTTTATATTTCGTAAGTAAAGTTACATTTTGTAATTTTCGATACTTAAGTATAACATATGAACGATGAAAGAATATTTGAACATATAATGCCGCCGTGAGCAATTAATACTATAATTTGAGTGAGAATTAATGGTTGATAAGAACAAATATGAGAGTATATCAAATATAAGCATGAAATATTTATTCACTGAAAATGAAAAAACTTTTATCACCTCGTTCATATGTTATACTTAAGTATCGAAAATTACAAAATGTAACTTTACTTACGAAATATAAAAATTATGAAAAAAGCATATACTGAAATGATTGGACTTCTGTCACTAGATCTGGCGTCAGTCTCGATAGCTCAGTGGTCAGAGCGGCTACCCGGCAAGTGGAGAGATCCTGGTTCGATTCCAGGTCGAGGTGATAAAAGTTTTTTCATTTTCAGTGAATAAATATTTCATGCTTATATTTGATATACTCTCATATTTGTTCTTATCAACCATTAATTCTCACTCAAATTATATATATATATATATATATATATTAATAAAAATTATACTTTTAAAACTATAATAAGTTGTTAAATATTATGTTTATAGTATATTAAGTTTTGTTTGTTAATGATTTTTGAGAAAAATATTATAGAATATGTATTTTTATTTTAATTATAAAACTAAAAAATTGACAAAAAAAATAATAATATATATTAATATATAATATTATTATTAAACACAATACAAGCAAATGAAGGTTTATTTTATTCAATGAATTCAAACTAAAAACATTTCAAATAGTTAAACATAATTATAGAATATAAATAATAGTATTGAATTAGAAGTAATCATTACATAATGAGATAAGGGACCTTGTCAAATCATTAACCACCAAAACCATACTAAGTACGGCTCTGTTTTTCAAAACAAACCACATCCATAGCGGTTTCGATTTGAAAACTTTTGTGGTTAAAATAAATGATTTGATTCTCAATTTTAGTAGAAGAAAAAATTGATTTTTTGGAAAAATTAAAAACCGTTACATCATTATTAAAAACTAATTATTGTATAAATAAATATTGTCAATGACGTAAGTTCTTTATAGGTGGAATTTCTGCATAAATTATTACATTCCTGGATTTTATTATATATTTAACAAAAAAAAGAGGAATGTTTGCCAAATATTCCAAAAAAGAAGACTGTCTTATATTTTACATTTCAAATATTTAAATTGTCAATGTTGCAAAATTTTTATATAATATAGTGAAATCTCGATACAGCGACCCTAAAATATTTTTTTTCAAAAACGATGTATCGAGACATCACTGTATATTTTTCGGAAAAACTATTTAATAATTTTGCATTTTTATTGACAAATAAGCACATGTTAACAATACTGCACACTTATTCAACATTTCTGTCAATTATTATACAAATTAACGTTTTTCAACTATATACAACACATTTTTTTTTGTCGTGATAACCTAATTTTAATTTGTAATTTGATTCTAAATACAAGAGAAAAATGTCTAAAATAAAATAAAATTCCAATATTTTCACTAAAAAAAATAATTAGAAAATAAGAAAAAATCAATGTGTGCGTATATTTCTGTATTTGTGTCCAAAAAAAAAGTTTAGATAAAAAAATTGTACGTATGTTAAATTATTGTAAATTAATATTTATTAATTTAATATTGCTTAATTTAAATAAATTTGGGTGATTTTAAGCTTAGTTTAAAAATGGTAAAGATCTCATTGTATTTTTATTTTGAGCTTAAATTTGAGCGTTCCTTTATCCAAAGTTATGATTAAAATTTTTTAATTATAAATTGAGGTTTATTTTAAGTTTTTTTTTAAAGAATTTTTGGGCGGAAATTATATCATTAAAAAAAAAAGAACTAGTCAAATTTTGGTTTAAAACAATTGTTACAAAAAAGAAATTGTTTTATTTCAAATATGTTTTGCCTCGATTGCATAATGAAGATTATTTTTGTGCAATTTTCACTAATTTTTTTTTCTCAATTATTAAATAAATAACTTTGTTTTAGTATTGTAAGGATAATTTCTTAGAAGAAATTCGTGATTGTAATTTTTATTTTGTATTATGATGTGTTAGATTTTTATTATTACACAATTTTATTGAAAAAAATTCCTCGTATTGTCCTAGTTTCTTTAAAAGAAATTTTAACTACTTGTGACTTTGTATATAATTCTTTACACCTAATGAAAATTGTCGCATTTATATTATTCTTTACAATATATTTTATTTGTACAATGTAATTGCTGTGTTTTTGAGAAATAAAACATTTTTTTAAACTTATATAAAACTGTTTTCTTTGCAACTGAATTAGTATTTTTTAAGTGTTTGGTTTCGTATAGATGTTGGTGGGAAACAAGGCTGTGTAATGTCTCCTTAGCTATTTAATTTACATGTGGATGTTCTTTTTCGGAAAGCCTTGTGTGGTGAGAAGAAGAAGGATGATTGATAGAATTAATGTTGTAGGTAAGGATATGATAGGTTGAATGTTGTTGATAAGTGTAAAGTTTTAGTTTTTGAGAAGGGTGATTTGACGACTGAATGTAACATATCTGTTAATGGTTCACGTTTGGAGCAGTTAGCTGAATTTGTGTATTTGAATAATTTTAAATCTATGTGATATAATCTAGAATTAATTGCACTAAAATTTTAGTTCGGATTAATGAAGGAAAGATTTTATATTTATAAATGAAATTATTTATTCATACATACATTATGAATATATAAAAATATGTAATTATTACATGTTTTAGACAATTAGTTTATTAGATATTTTTATTTAATTAAAATGCTTTTTCACGTCTACTTCATTTGGATTTTTTTCAGTCCTTCTTCAATTGAGAAACTTCATAAAGATAAGCACCTAATAGTTTTGTCTGAAACAAAATTTATATGATAATTTATTATTAGAAACATATTTATCCGAATTTATTTATAAATGAAAAAAAATTCATATCACCCGACCGAAATTCGATCAAATAAATTCTACAGATGACAGAATTATTTCCATTATAGAATAAACGATCCTTACGCCTTCAATGTAATTCCTAACATCCAATTTTTCATTCTGCGAATGAGCGCCATCATCTCCAGCTCCAACCGGTAGTAAAATCACATTCTTTCCGGTCGCCTGTTGGAGTGTCAGTGTTACGGGAATGGAGCCACCTTCACGCGACAGATCTGGATCAACGCCGTAAACATGTTTGGTGGCGTTACGACCAGCTAGATAATGGGGATGATTTGGATCTTCGGTCCATGGTTTGCCACCATGTGCCATATATGCGTGCATTTTATTGGGGCTGTTGCGTTCGCACCATTTTTGCTATTGCAATCAAATCAGTTCAAATTAGTTAGGGCTTGGGAAAGATCATGCTTTTTTTTAAAATAATAATAATAAATAATAACCTTTATTGTTATTTTTAATTCTTATTAATTTTTTATAAAACTAATATATAAACTGGGAAACCCTTAAAAGGTCACGTTTGAAGTCGAAAATAGTAATTAAACATATAAACATAATGAAAATAAATAAATAAATAAATAAACAAATAATAATAATAAAATATCAATTACACTATTATATATTACTCAAAAGCAACACTTCTATCATCAGTAGTGTACTTAACTTCACACAGCTGTCATTTGACATTTGCATTATAAACATAATTTGGATCAAATTTTTGAGAACCAAGATGAAATCGTAGAAAGATGAAACTTACCTATTCTCAAATAGGGAATGAACCAATTAAAATGACACCACTCCCATCAAAATCGGTTCGGGGGTTTAGGAGGAGATGCTGGAGAAACATATATACATTTGACAATTAGGGAGATTAATAAAAATTTTCTTACTTTGAGATGATCAACAACGTATTTTTCAATCAATTCCGGATCCTGATCGGGAACAATACGAATTGAGAATTTTCCAATAACTTTTCGTGGAATAACAGTTTTCTGGCCTGGCTCGGAAAAGGCACCTTCGATTCCATGAATTGACAACGATGGGTAACGCCATCTACATCAAAAAATATTCTACTGTTTTAAACATAAAGTACAGTTTCGTCTCTTCTAAAAGCCCCTGACTCGATGGGGACCCCAAAATGCTAACATCATCGTTTACACCGAAAAAGAGGAGCTCAATTTTTAGTGTATTTTAATAAGAATGGGCGTTAAAATGTCTAAATTTGAATGTAAATCGGAAATCCGATGAGATTTCTAAATATTTTTTAAACAGCGAACAAAATTTTATTAAATCTAAAAAAATTACAGAAAAATACCATTCTCATTAACGTAAGTTCAATTCAAAACAGTAATCACTTTTACTTATATTCAATTTGTGTAAAGAAACCATAATAACTAACAAAGTCATTAAATAAAAGTACTTTTTTTTGAGTTTCTAAAAGGACCGCAAACTCTGTATGCCCAACGACCTAAGACGGCTCTGTTAAAGTAAAAAATATTTGCCACAAACCTGTGCATCAAGAGTTGAATCTTATCTTCATTGTGCATTAATCTTGTTGATCCTAAAGATGATTTATATTCCGGAACATCGAAATCAATTTTCTTGTAAGTTTCTGTTTCATCGTCAGTTAAAGGTTTCACTTCTTTGTAAATATTTGGAATTAAAATTTTTCCATCTTTATCCACTAACGTATTTAGTAAATAGACTAAATCGGCCATTCCTTCATGCCTGAAATATTGAATTTAATTTTTATATTTAATAATTAAATAATACAAAACGTTTATTCGCAAATAAAGTAATAATATTCTACAACAAAAAGAAAATAAACAAGAAGAACTTTCAGAATATTTAGATGTATTTATTATAACAAATAACATTTCCGCAAAAATCGTTAGAGATTGATATTTTCAATAATAATGTTAACTGATTAAGTTCAAGGCTAGTCTGGACATTGAACTCAGAAAAAAATTAAATATTTTTATCTTGAACAATTGAGAAAAAAACATACAATGCTTATCAAAAAAAACTGAAGTATTCTTATAAAGCAATCATGTGGTTTTTTAATAGCGTAAATAAGATAAATATAATAATATATATTTTATCAAATTTTCAATATTGCAGTAATCATTTATCCGAAACACAATTAAAATTTTGTCAGTAATAATCTAACAATATATTATAATAATAATTCTGTAATAACTGATTATGTAAGATAATATTTTTTTAAATTGTGTATTATTAAAGTTGATATCAAAAACTTAATATACAAATTATTTCGTAACTATATTTATTACTTTTATATATTACTTTAGCACATTTTATGAATTTTTATTTGAAAAAAAATATATGAACAATCTTTATAACAATAAACAACACATGTATTTTTTTAAACTAAAATATTTCGATGTAAAGATAATATTGACAATTAAATATTTAATTAATTTTTATCATATGTAAATTCTATAATTATACAAGAATTATTGAATAATTAATTACACATATATTATCTAATTTTTGAAATAATCAGTCATAATAAATCACAAATTTTTAGTACGGAAATGATATTTACAATATTAAATTTGATTTTGAAAATTTGTTTTTTGAGGATAATTGCATAATTATTTTCTATAAATATATATAATTTTAATAATAAAATTATTTACCTTATACAGTTTAATAACAAACTTTTAAAAAAAAATCAAAACAGATCTCTAAATAATTTAAAAACAAAAACATACTTACACAGTTCCACCGAAGACTCCGCTATGCAAATCTTTGCTGGCGCATTCGACTTCAAGACCAAAATAGCAGATACCACGTAAACCGTATGTAATACATGGTTTCTTTGTGCCTAACCAATAATTGTCCGAAATACAAACAAAATCAACATCGGAAAGAAATTTATCTTTCTGTGCCATGAGTAAGTCGTCAAGACCTTCGCTACCACTTTCTTCCATACCCTCGAAACAGAATTTGAAATTTACGGGCAGGTCTTCGCCTAGACATATTTTACAAATTTATATTACTTATTCTCAGTAACTGACTGATGACATGAGTGGTGAAATTAAAAAAAATTTGTAGCAAAAGTTGCCGTGTTAGTCAGTTAAGATGGTTCGGACATCTTGAGCGAATGTTAAAAATGGTTAATATGAATAATTTTGAAGGTATACGTTTATGTGGACGTCCAATTAATAGTTGGAGTGGTATAATTGAAAGAGTGGCTTGCGTGTGCGGAAGTTTCCAAGTAGTAAGAATAGAAGAGCATGTATGAGAGGAATTATGAATGTGGGTGAAGCTAAAGTTGCTTGTTTGGATAGGAATGTTTGGGAGAGATTGATTTTGGGATAATGGAAAGAGTTTGTGCCACATCCAATCAGGTATATATTTTGTATTGTGTATGTATGTTTATTATAAATAACAAGTTTTGAAAAATAATCTTACGCATCTAATGTATTTTGTTGTTATCGAATTTGCATTGTTTTTGTTAAATATTTAAACAATGTAAACATATTAAAATGAGTCTTTAGTAAGTTATTTTTTGATAACGTAAATCATCTGATAATATAAATCGTAAATATAATTGTAAATCGAGTCATATTACAATACTGACTCACCAATCGCTTGATAAGCTTCAATAGCATGCAACCAGCACAAAACTGGTCCTTTATCATCGCTGGAACCGCGTCCAAATAGTTTACCATCGCGTTCAGTAAGCACAAATGGTTCAGTATCCCAGCCATCTTCTTTTAGCGCTGGTTGAACATCTAAATGACCATAAACGCATACCGTATTCTTGTTGCATTGTTTACCAAACGAACCGATTATAACCGGTGGTAATTGTATGACTCGACCATCGGGTAAAGTCTGTTTACCAACATCGCAAAATTCGACAGTCGCGCCCAATTTTCGTAGACGTTCAGCTGTCCATTCAACCATATGTACGACGTCTTTACGACTATCGGGCCATGCTGATACAGATGGAATTGCCACGGCTTCTTTTAAATTCGCGATGTATTTGGCTTTATTCGCGTCAATATGACTAAATTATAGATAATTTTGTATAAGTAATATTCAAAATTAAAAAAATTTCAAATTTACATTCATAAAATTTATTTATAAAACATCACTAGCATTTTTAAAATTAAAGTTAAAAATATTATCATTAAATTATAATATTGATTATATAAATTACTTAAAACTTTAAATAATAAACATATTATATTTTATATATGTATAAGAAATTTTTTTAATGGGTATAGTAGTCAAAAATTTGAAAAAGGTGTTAAACAAGAAGAAAACTCATTTAAGATTATTCAGGGCGTAAATCTAGTGATTTCTTTCCAAAATAGAAACCACGAAAGCAATCACACCCTGAAGAAGTGGAAAAAAATTCGCCACGAAAGCTTGGATTGAATATTAAATAAGTTTTCTTTTTGTTTAACACCTTTTCCAAATTTTTAACTACCAGACTCATTAAAAAATTTTCTTATTAAATATTTGAGTCGTAATTTTTTTTTTATTTATATTTGAAAAACATTAAAATATACAAATAAGCTTTCACATTAGTTTTACATAGTTAATTACTTAATCTTTCTAAAATAATATATATTAATGTCAGCTTCAGTGCGGTTTAGTCTTTATTTATCAGTTTTATCTAAATAAAAAATTAGTATAATTTTAACAATTAACTTTTCAAATTCTAACCTGAATAGTTTTGGCAAAGGTCCCGGTAAAGCCATTTTTCTTGATAAACTATGTGTTCCTCTTCGAAAACCTAACAAAGGCAACTGAAGTAAAAATTGATAAACAAGTTTATTATATATCATTTACTAAACTAAATACTCCAGATAAATATAGTGTTACAAACAGATAAAATTTTAATACAGTAAATAAAATTAGCAGAGATAACAATGTACTTAGGAACAGTTATATTTGTATATACTTTCAAAACATAATAATCGAATATAATCTATAATAAATATTTCAATGAACAATTGACAATTTCATAAAAGTATATTTTAATAAAATTGAAAATATATCACTATATTTAAAACTGCACTTTACTTACAAAAATTGAATACGTTGTTAATTAATTTTAATAATAAAACATATATCAGAAGAAATTAATTAGCTCTAATGAATTTTTATTATATGACAAATTCAAGGTTAATAATCTTTATATGTCAGTGTCAAACGTGTCATTTTATGAACATCAGTATACAGTTATATAGAATCTTGCACATGATACTATAAAGAATTATTATACATATCTTCAATTTTTTACGTATTTTATACACAATTAGATTTTAAAATTAGAGAAAAAAATTAATTTTATTTAAAACATGTATTTTTCACAAATATAAAAATTTATTGAACAGAAAATTTATTAACAGAAACATTTTTCATAGATAACATTTTAAAAATTTAAATAGCTTATTAGGTTTTAGATTAATTTTAATTTACTTAAAAATATTAAAAAGATATGTGAGCAATATAAAAAAAAATTGTAATAATTAAAAGCATAATTTTAATATGAGTTTTTTCGTAGTTCAACTTTTGTTAAAAATATTTCAAAATATTGCCAACCATTTGCGTGGTGATTTGCATATTTGCATGCCATTTGTCACCTTAGCTTATAGTAGTAAATAGTATATTAACGGTTATTTATATTTATTTTTTTTAAATAATCGTAAATAATATTTTCTTTTGTTAATTGTATTTAAGTGCTATAAGTGATCAAGAGCGTAGGTATAATTGTTTACGTTTTACGTCAATGTTATGATTTGCCAAAACATGTCTAAGCAATAATTTTCTATTTTTAACCGTGTTTTTCTTATATTTAAATGTTATTTTTATACTCTTACTTAAAATGGATCCACCTGTTATAACTGTGGAAGAAAATGGTATAGTATTCATTCATTATTGTAAGTTTTATCATCATTAAAATATAAAATACGTTTAACAGAAATTGCAATGGAAGTTGAAGTTCCTATGAATCTAGAAATTGCTGAAACTCCAGAAACTGAAGAAGCTTCAGATGAAATTGAAATAATAGAAAACTACGATGAAAGATCTCGTTCTCCAATTATATCAAACCGTTCTCAAGTAAATTGTGTAGCAGAAGACAATGTTACCTCACAAGAAAATACATCGGAAAAAGAAACAATAGAAAATAATGACTCAAAACCGTGCTCGTGCAGTCAGAGTACTGCGAAAAAACGAACATCAAGTGATAATGACGACGAAGAAGGCAAATTATGTCCGATTTGTTTCGATATTTGGAGTAATTCGGGCGAACATAGGTTATGTGCGTTACGATGCGGACATTTATTCGGTCATAGTTGTCTGCAGCGATGGTTAAGTACGCAAAAATCGTGTCCTACGTGTAAAACAACCGTACGTAAACCAGATATACGTTTTATTTACGCTAAAAGACTAATCGCGTTAGATACAAGTGAACTAGATGCAGTGCGGTTAGAATTAGATCGCGAAAAAGGCGATAGAAATCGTATTCAAATCGAACTGATTCAGTGTAAACAACGTGAAGATTTACAGAAAAAACAAATTTGCGATTTAAAATTACAAATTGAGCAATTACGAAACACGTCGAAAAATATTAGTAATAATGCATCTGTGACATCTTATCATCATGTGTATAAATTTTATCGCGAAAAATCTCTAGAAATTTGTCGTGACGGTGGTTGTCGTGTTATGGAATACTATAAAAATTCGAATTTATTAGTCGTATCGTCTCAATCGCCGAATCCAATTTTCGGCGGTTTTGGAATTCGAAAAGTTTCATTCGATCGAGACTTTCGTAGTACGATTTTTATTCCGCTACATTCGAATACGATTCGAGATTTAGCATTTCATAACGAAAAAGAATTACTTTTAAGTGTATCGATTGATAAATCTGCAAAATTAACGGAGACTTCTAGTAATAAACCTGTTTTAACTGTTCCGTGTAACGGTCCGTTATGGTCATGTTGCTGGGACACGACAAATTCTAATTGTTTTTTCTTGGGCGAACAAAGTGGTTCGGTCATCAAATACGATCTACGAAAACCAAATGAACAACTTAATGTTTTACAGGTTGGTTTATTTTTATTATTTCAAAAATTAGATAATATATGTGTAATTAATTATTCTATAATTATAGAATTTACATATGATAAAAATTCATTAAATATTTAAATATCAATATTTTCTTTCCATCGAATTATTTTGGTTTCAAAAATATATGTGTTGTTTATTGTTATAAAGATTGTTCATATATATTTTTTTTCGTATAAAATAATGAAAAAATTTAACTAAAGTCGACTTTTACTTCGGCAAAAAAGCATCGATTTTAAAATCTACTAACATAATTATTATTATTGTCGATAAAACGATACTTTTTTGTCAACTTTCCAAACTTCTAACGGCAAAATTATTTGTTGTTGTCGGCTTAAAGTCGATTTTAATTAATGTTCATTACAAAAACGGAAATTTACATATAATAAAAATTAATTAAATATTTAATTGTCACTATTTCTTTTCATCAAATTATTTTGGTTTCAAAAAATATATATCTTGCTTATTTGTTATAAAGATTGTTCATATTTTTGTACTAGCATAACCATCGATAAAACGATACTTTTTTTGTCAACTTTCCAAACTTCTAATGACAAAATTATAATTTTTCTTTGTTTTGTTTTTTTTTTAAGATTGCAGGCGATTTTTCACCAGTTGTTTCAGTCCAATCTGCGGGCTGGCATCCCGGTGGAGCTCTACCCAACGGCGGTGTTATCGTCTGCAAATTAAACTCGTGTTCGGTATTCGTTGAAAACGCCGACTCACAAGGCTCGAAATTACATCCATTAAATTTAGACGGTCCGTTTGTATCGATGCGATACGATGCGATTACTGAACATTTACTAGTAACGGCCCGGTCAAATAGCCGACATCAATTCGCCCGTCATTCGTTGTGTACATTTGCGAAGAGGACAATTTCAACGGGCGATGTAATACAATGCGATTTAGTGCATATGTTTCAAGGTGCTCCCGTGCAGAAATTATTATCGCGTTCTTGTCAAATTAATCTCGCTGGCGATGTGCTGGTCGCTGCGCATCAGGAGAGTAAAAAAACTGTTGAGATTTACAGTGTTGTTAACGGTTATAAATGTCATTCTATTCCAGCCCATAATCTGGTTTATGATCTATGCCCCATTATAGCAGGCAATACACCGTATTTATGCTCGTTGAGTGAGAAAAAAGTGGACTTTTATAAAATTGATGTTTCGTAAAAAATGTTGAAAGTTGCTCAAAGTAGTTATAAGAACCGAAAAATAATTGAGTGATATTAAATATATGAACAAAAACCCCAATCTATTGTAAGTTAGTGTTACCAAATTATAAATTCTAATATTGTACTTTTACTTTTTTATTTGTGTTATAATAAATATGTTATTTTTGTAATGAAAGCACTAATTTTATTTCAATTCCATCCTAAATGAACGTTTGGTTAAGGTGAAATATCACACTCGATACGGGCGATTACACTAAATTGCAGAGGACGATTCAATAAATAGTTTTTTATTAATTTTGTAGAGCATATTTAATATAACTAATTATTCGTAATATTTAAAAACAAATCAATATCAATATTCCATTATTCATAATAATTGTACATAAAATACAAGTAAATATATTTTTTTAACAAGCCATATTTTCTTTAAAAATCATTATTTTTGTTTCGAAAAAATATATGAGATGTGAAATGTTATACAAAACAATATAATTTTTTTTGAATTTTTACGAACGATGGAAAATAGAGAACGATTGACTTTTATCAAGAAAAACCTGACATTTATCAAGCATATGGCACATTTTATTTTCTCTTGTTCAAATTACTCGTTCATAAAATCTGAAATTTTTACATAAGGTTTATAATTATAAAATGATATTATACTTATTTTTTGTTAATTAATAATGGTTATTTAAGATTTTTATATTTTCTATTTTTATATTTCCTAATGTCTCCAGTTGTTAGCGCCAGCCCACGAGAAATTTACGAAATATATAAATGATATTGAAGGTTGTTTGGACGTATACCAAACCAACCTTAATTCCAACCCAAATAAAAGAAAAGGAATTTAATTAAAAATATATATATATATATATATATATATATATATATATATATTATAATAAATAAATGAAACAAAAATATCTTAAAATACCATGTTTATTGTCCAATAAAAAAATCATGTGTTATTTTAGTTCTTACCAATTTTCATTAGAACAATAATTAAAAATTTTCGTATCGGAAAAAATTATATCAAGTTAATAGATTACGTAAAAGACATGACAATTAATAAATACAATTAATTAAAAAAAAAATGTTTTATCGTAGCATACCAAAGAAGATATACTTACCATTTTTTGTTATAGTATTATACATATTTTAAGTTATTTTATTTAATATAAACAAAATATTAAAAATACAGAATATCCTGAGTGTTGTAACAAAGTCAACATTTATTTCGATTTTAAAATCTTCCATTTACAATAAATAGAAATATTTTAAATAAATCGATTTATTTAAAGAACTTCTTTGTTTTTTTTTTTTAAGAATCACATTACAATTAAAAATTAAGAGTAATTATATACATATTCAACGTTTTTTAATGTCTTATTTAACAAAAAAAAAGTACACTTCTCATGACAAAACATTTAAAAATTTATTTACAAAATAAAAATTCGAAATGGCGTTTGTTTTAAGCAAGGCTTGATTTGTTTTTTTAATGCGTAAAAAATTTTTTAAATGAAATTTTATTTTATTTTTACTAAACTATTTTCAACCAAATGCAACACACTTTTAAATGCTATATTTATTTAAAATTTTGTAAAATATAAAACTTCATAATTTAAAATGATATTTACAAGTATATAGAAAAACAGTATAACTGTCATTAAAAACACATTCATTAAAAACAAATTTGTTAAAAAATAAATCTTTATTTCAATAAATATAAATATTTCTAAAATGAATCTAGCAACGATGTATAAAATTCATGGCTAATTTCACAAATGTGTTACATTTGGGGGGGAGGTGGTAATGCAAAATTCTGATTTAATTGTGAAAACATATCTTTTTTTGGTGAAAACGCTGGAATATTTGTGTGTGTATTTTGAATGATTAAATTAGGGATATTTGGATTTGGTTTTATGGGAAAAATACAAGGGGTGCAGGGGAGGGGGGGGGGCAAAATAATAGATTTACTAACTAAATAACTGTTCCGTAGCGCGTTCTAAATCCCAATTATATGATGATAAAGCGACCCTAGCTTGATGTTCTTCTACACCCATATCGAGAAGCCTTCGTATTTTGTCATTAAAATCTCGATTTTTATGGGGACCTTTAAAAAAATATTTATTCTTAATTCTGTTGCATAAATATTTAAATTAAAAATTAATATAAACTAATATTATATCAGAAGATTCATGACAACGGTTTGGCAAAAAAAAAACGTTAACAAGAAAAACATTTCTAAAAAGTTGTTTCAAAATTTGACTAATTATTATATTTAAGGGGTTACATATGTGTTTGACAATTGATTCAATAAAAATGACAAAAAAAAAAACGTAACAAGAAAAACATTTCTAAAACGTTGTTTCAAAATTTGACTAATTAATATATTTAAAGGGTTACATATGTGTTTGACAATCGATTCAATAAAAAGTTGTCATTTTTTATTGAATAGATCAAGTCTTGGAGAACTAATTTTGAAGTCGACAATTGCACGAAGTCATCGTGATCATTACAAAAACGGTCCGGGAGGTTCTTTGCCCTGGACAGCAGAATTCGCTTATTTGTTAACCGATTTGCATACGATTTTTTTCATATATTCTGCCATGTATTCTCTAACTTGTCTCGATCGAAGGACCTTCCGGAATGCAGTATGACCATTTTTGTAATGACTTCGGGCAGTTGTCGACCTCACAATTTGTTCTCCAAGATTTGATCTTTTCAATAAAAAAAAACCGTATTTTAATCTAATGGACAACTTTTCATTGAATCAATTGTCTAAGTTTTGGTTCATTTACACACACATATATATATATATATATATATATATATATATATATATAAATATAACCCTTTAAATATATTATTTACCGAGTTATGTACCTTTTAATGTAATAATATATAAAAATGTTGATAATAATCTTTTATAATTATTTTTTCAAGCACATTTATATTTTTGATTGACAATATTATGAAAATGAGAGTTTACAGTATGTTTATATGATTTTGAATTTTGTTTATATAAAATAGAACAGCTTTAGGTTGTAGTTTATATATTTTATCAGTGAAATTTCTAAATAATCTATATTTTTTTTTTTTTTTGATAAATAACTAGTTTTGTTGTTATAGAATTTGCATTGTTTTTGTAGAATGTTTAAACAATGTAAACGTTATAAATACGTTATCTCTGTTATCAATAATTTTTTGATAACATGAATCTTCTGATTGTGAATGAGCCATAGAAGATGTCAAATGTTACGTTACCTCCAGCATACACGTTCGTCCAATGCCGTGCAGTCATTTGAAACATTTCTAAATTGTCTTTAAATTGTTTAGCAACAACAGCATCCTGAGGATCGTCAGGTTCTGCTGCGGAAAGTAATGCTTGGAGCGACAACAAAACCGTTCGTAAAGTCATTGCTGCAGCCCTAATATACAACAAAAAAACAATAAATAAACAATAACACAATCAAACTAATCGATACAATACCATTGATCTTTTAAAATATCCAAACAAATGGCTCCTGTCACCGACGATATATTCGGATGCCATATTTTTGTTATAAAACGTACCTAGACCATTAATAAAATTAATTTGGTATTCTCCGAATATAAAATAGGTTATGTTATGTTACCTTTGGTGGATTAAATGGATAAGTTTCAGGTACTTTTATTTCTAAAATGAAGTTGCCCCCTTCATATGGCGTATCAGGTGGTCCAGCAATTTCTCCTTTAAGTTCCGTATAACTATCGTTAACTAATTCAACTTTAATCGCGCATTTTGCAACCTAGAATTTAATTAGTTCCATTATCATCGTTGGCCATGTTCGTCAAATGTCATAATAGTGATAACCTTTTTTCGAGAAAGATTTAAAGAAAAAAAATAATCAATAGCAAAAACAAGATTGCTTTTAAATTTCATAATGTTGTGCTAGTTAAAAAACCGAGTATAAAATTCCTGTAAAGCCATGGGGGAGCAGGAAGATGGTGAGAAAATTAGTTATTTATAATAATTTCGCACGTACGAGCGCTGACTAAAGGCAGCATGACATAAGAAAAAAAAAGTTATATTTACCTCTTCGCTTTTGATAACCTCTTTGAATTCTCGTTTAATTCTTTGTGCAGCTATATTAGCCATTTTCACTCAGCTAGTCTACCGGGCCACTGTGAAATGAATTGCATTACCCGTAAAAAATGCTTGTGGTTGAATTAAAAAAATGTTAAAAAATAGTTTAATTTTAAGGGAATTGACTTTCACATACACACACACTTAATTTGCAATGAAGTTAGTTTCACAAATTTCTACAGCACATGCAGTGTAGGAATTTTTTTTTTTATATTTTTTTTAGAAATATACAATCTACAATATCAATTTTTTATGTCAAAATGAAAAACAAACAAATGTGACATTTAATAAAAATTAAAAATATGACGTAACTTTGCAAGTGCATAGGCAGATATCCGTTCCCATCGTGTTGCCATTTCATTTTTGCAATTGTAAAATAAAGTTATTTATTTATTATGTTACGTATTATACCATTGTTGTATTTGTTTAATTTAATTATAATTATTATTAATAATTTATTTACTTCTATTATTACATTATTGTTTTCAATTACGGTAAATATTATTAATAATTAAAAATTAAAAAATTTATTTATTTATATAATACAAAAAAAATATTAAAAAAGCTTTATATATTTATATTTTTAATTAAATTAAAATAAAAGGAATAAAAGTAAAATTTAAAAACTAGGGAATTTTATTCGCTTGAAGTTTGAGCGTATTTTAAATGCTTCCATGTGACGACAAGGTCAAATCGGAGGCTTGTGATTGGTCTGAAATTTTTGCAGTGATGCCCGTGTTATCTGAACCTGTACGTGCAAAGAGTTTGATACGATCAAATTTAGAGAAACCGAACGCGTTAATTCATTCGAGAATGCCGAACATTAAGGTTTTCAGCGGCACCTCGCATCCGGATTTGGCCCAACGTATCGTCGATCGTTTGGGTATCGATTTGGGTAAAGTCGTAACGAAGAAATTCAGCAATTTAGAAACATGGTAAGTGTCAAAACATGCGGTTTTTATTGTGACAACAAAAACTTCATCGAAACGACGCATTTGTCGTTTGTTCATTTCCATCATATGCTTCACTCTTTTGTTATTGGCTTTTAAATATTTGTTTCAATAAATAATACAAAGATCCCTTTTAATTTTGGACGGGTTTATTTTAGCAAAAGGTGATTTAATAATTAGACAAGGTTATGAGGCCAATGTACTTCGTTGTTTTTTTTTGCTTAATTTCAAATTAATTTCGCAGTAATCATAATTTTTTCCGCTTATATTCGTATTTTTCTCGTTATTTTATTAAATTTTAATCCTATTTAAAACAATATTACATAACTAATTTAAGAGAACAAACAAAATGCATTTATAATTATGGGAATATAGTAAAATATATCGTACAAAATATTTTATTTAATAAGATGATATTTATAATTTTAACCCTTATGTACTAACACTCCATTTAACTAACGTAAGTACTAAACATAGGTCTGTGTGACCACCGATTTATGCAAAAAAAAAATGTATAAGTATCAATTTTCTTTATTTTTCCATTTTGTACATTTGTCATTGGATAATTATATTAGTATAAATTGAGAAAATTTTTATTAAATACAAATGTGTAGCTAGATAATATAACAAGAAATAAGTCTTATAAAAATTAACACTTTTACATGAGGGTTTGTGAGACCATGTTTTAGTACTTAAGGGTTAAAGAATCATATGCAATTTAGCACACTTTTTAAATAAAAGAAATGTTACTACGTAGATTTAAAGAAATGAGCTTTTAAAAAATTGAATTTGTGAACAATAAGTTAATTTGAAATAAAAACATGTACAATTGGCAAACTTTTCTAAAAAAATTTAGTGTCGAAATTGGAGAATCAGTGCGTGGAGAAGATGTATACATTGTCCAGTCTGGAAGTGGAGAAGTGAACGATAATCTAATGGAACTTCTTATTATGATTAACGCTTGTAAAATTGCGTCAGCTAGTCGTGTAACGGCCGTAATTCCATGCTTTCCATACGCCAGGCAGGATAAGAAAGATAAGGTAAGGGTAAGAATCAGTTTAATACTTTTTTACACTTTGTTTCGGATTTAGATTTAATTTTACTCAAATTAACGCAGAAAAGGTAAACATTTTAAATTAATCGAACATAGAAACAAGTGTTAAAAGTTACAATAAAAAACCAATGTGGAACTGGTTTTATATCTCAAAAAGTATTTATTTTATTAAAACGTAACTTTACTTGAATATTGATTATATTGAAACCTATTTCTGTAAATATTTACACTTTTTATTACTAGTGGCTTAAGAATTACATAATCAAATTAATTTTCATAGTTTTTACGATTCTACCGAGTCTAAATTTTTGGTCCAACCTTTTCAATCATTACATTTGTTGGAAGTTAAATCTCAATTGTGAAACGAAGTATATCCAAAATTTAATTTTATTTACAACTCATTTATATTTTTATATCAGGCAAAAAAAACTATAATAATTTTTATTTTCTATACATATTACTTATGATTTTTTATGAAGGTAAAATTTGAACCAAAAAAAAAATATGCGTTTGCTACTTTGTGTATAGGACAAACCAGACGTTTCCACAATCAAACAATGGAAATCCAACGAATGGAAATTCAGGGTAATTTATTTCTATAATGTTGGCATTGGCAAATTATAAATTAACCTGGATAATTTTTTTTTTCATTCAGATATTTATCCGATTTTTTTATAGTGGGGAGCTTCTTATGTTGTTACTTGTGGATCATTCATTTTCGTTGTCTAATATTTTATCATTAAATTTTTTAATTTTTGAAAATTTGGTCCGTATTTATAACTTCTTTTAGAAATGAGTTTAGCTAAAACACTTTTAACATTCATTCAAAAAAAAAATATTTTTATCTTTAGTTGAATATAAATAACAAAAGCATTTTAAAGTGAACTTTAAAAGCTCTTTTAACTAAATACATTTCTTATGAAAACTGTAAATACACACCATTAGTTTTGAGAAATTTTGAATTACAATATATATTAGGTTGGCCTTATAAAAAAATTTCCAGTAAGGCTAAAATCGATAATTTTTACATCGAAAAAACATCAGAAATAATATTTTTTGCTTGTTTTTACCAAAGTAACAGGTTCCTCTACACAATTAAATTTTCGGAAAACGCGTGTAAATACATATATCGTTTATATCGTGAATGTATTAACACGCGTTTTCCGAAAATTTCACTTGTGTAGAGGAATTTCACTTCCGTAAAAACATGCAAAAAATATTATTACTGATGTTTTTTCGATGTAAAATTATCGATTTTACCCTTACTGGACAAAATTTTTTTTAAAAGTACAATTTTTTATTAGTTTTTTAGATTTAAAAGCTAAATATAGCTAAATGGATATTTCAGTTTTATATTATAATATTTTTAAATATATAAATTACATAATTTATTTTTAAATGTTAATAAACTGAACTACAAGAATTGATGATGTGGGGTTAAAGAAAAATGTTGCTTAATTTGATAAGAACATTAATTCTTTAGAATTAATAAAAAGACATTTTTGTAATGACACTGATAAGAATTGTGTATGTTTTTCTGAACTCTTGCAATTCAGGGGCAAGCCCTTGCGTCACATAAATATATATTTATCAAATTAAGAGGTCATTTTTTTTGAGATCAAAAGTTCAATATATTCCAACAGCACACAATTTATTATATATTTATCTTGTTTAAAATGCACCTGTTTTTATATTTTTAGAAATAATAAGTTTTAAAAGAAAATATGAGTTATTGATAATATTAACGAACTTATTTTATCAATTTTTTCAGGATTTTGTACCTGTTATGTCTACAGTGAGTACAGCCCCTCAAACCCCCCTTTTAAATTTTTATTTAATTGTCCTGTTTATATATAAAAATGAAATTGGAGTGATATTTGATTTAAATATTTATTATTTTTTCTGATATTAGAGTTGGAAACATTTCGTGATTTTTTTGTTGTTTTGTATTTGAATGTTTATGTTACTATGGTAACAAACGAGTCAATAATCTTACGAAATTATTTTAATAGATTTCATAATTTTGTTGTCAACAAATATTACTTGTTTTATAAATAATAATTTGTTTAAAAGTTGGAAAAAAAAAGTAGATTGACGATAAATATTTATTTAATGCAAATTGGATTTTTATAAAAGTAGAAGTTTTATTATATTTCAGCTCTTGTTAAATATAATATATGTATTAATTATACGGGGTGTTCGTTTAATAAGTTGATATAGCCGATGGGAAATCGACAATATTCAAAATACTTCTTTCTCGAACTAAATTTCGAGAAATTACTTTATTAAAAAATAACAATGATTAAATACAATAAGAACATTTAATTATTTACCATTATTTAAAAAATACATTTTAAATGAACTGTTTTGACAATATTACTATTTATGACATATTGTTCTGTTTTGCTGATACAGTACTGACTTACGAGTCCAGCAATCTAGGGTTCGATTCCCAGCTACCAACTTTTTTAATAATTTCCAAATTATAATGACTATATTACAAAATAGCACAATACTTAATAATTATTTACTAGGATTTTTAAATATAGTCATATCAATAATTTATTTAAAATGTTTTTTTTTTTATGAATAATGATACATATTTAAATAATTTTATTATTTTTATTGTTTAATATTTAAATATTCCTAATGATAGTTTCTCGAAATTTAACTCTAGAAAGAATTATTTTGTATTGTCGATTTTCCATGTTAATATTCTGTCAACCTTCTCTGTATATACGTTTTTAAGTAATGCAACGAAAATTTGACGATAAAATTTTTGTAAGTTTATTACTCAACAGTTTGCGATTAAATACAAAATTGCATTTGAAATATCTGACGAATTATTACTGTTGCTATACAATAAAGTGCAATTGACATTATCTATTTTGCACTGTCATTGTCAGACTGAAAAGTGCAATTTTCTATTGTATAATACTAGAAAAAGTATAGAATTATTGACAATAAACATTTTTCAACTGCTTCTTTGTTAACGGTAGAATGGTAATTATATGTTATACACTAGTAGAAATAATTTAGCACGCTTTTAAAAAAAAATATGTAGTATGATTCTTGTTCCAATGAATTATGGATATAAAAAAATCACGAGATGTTTATTTATTTTCTTTATCACCAAGCAGCTACGTTTCCTTGGCAACGAGTCTGTGATAATAATTTTTCTTAATAATTACGATTATTGTTAACGGGGACAAAATATTAAAATACAGACGCATAATTTGACTGCTATTTAATATAACAAAAAAAGGTTATAAAAAATAATCTAGGCGTTAATTTTTTATATAACGATTTTTCTTTAACTAATAATAACATGTAATAATTTTTGTCTGACGCTAACACAAATTTATTACTAACAAATCACAATCACCTTGTGACTAAACTAACACGAAAAAGCTCCGCTTATTAACACTATTTTCTATATATATCTAACACTATATTTTCTAATCTTGTTTTTATTGTGTTTTTAATCATATTTAAGTTACGATGTTAAATGAAGTTCAATTTAAGATTTATTTTGGAAATAAAACTTATAAGAAAACAGATATGGATAGTAAAAATTTAGAGGTCAGCCATGATTAAATTGCAGTATATAGATATGTATATTTTTATGGAACGATTAAAATATCTACTTTTTTGAAATTTATATTACTTACATAGTGCCGTTTTGACTAAAGTCGACTTTAAGCCAATAAAAAAGTATTGGCCCGTATTCTTACTAAGTGATTTTTGACAAAAATGCTTTTAACCTTTACTTAAAATTACTATTTAAACAATTTTAATTAGTTTATTTGAATTTTATAATATTAGATATATAAAAATATATCAATAATAAAAATACTATTCATATTTGATAAGAGGTAGAAGTAAAAATGTATTTTAAAGCAATAAATAAAAGCACTTTTTCATAAAAAAAAAGAGGTGAGAATACGGACCATTGTTTTTTTTTTAATTTAATTTAATCAGCCTTTATTTCGTGATACATAATAAAACACAATTACTTTGTAAAATATTACAATATTCATTAAAAAAATTAGTTACTGCAGTTTCAATCGTTAGGGTCATCTTCAGACTAAGTGAGTGAATGATAAAATATACCAATTAAAATTATCTCTCATCTGATATTAATATCAATGAAAAAAAAACCATTACGGGAACTGATATAAGAAATATACATACATACACAAACACGCCATATATCCAAAAGGATGTAGCACAAACTCTTTCCACTATCCCGAAATCAGTTTCCTCCAAACATCCCTATTCAGACAAGCAACTTTAGCTTTATCCACATTCATAATTCTGCTTATACATGCTCTTCTATTCCTACTATTTGAATAGGAAACTACACGCAAAACACTTTCAATCATACCACTTCAACTACTCATCGGACGTCCACACAAATAAGAAATATATAGATTATATATAATACTGTAACGTAAAAATAGTGTTGACTTTATAAATTTTTATGGTCTATCTGTGTTTTTTCTTTGTGATTATCAATAAAGTGAAAATAATTAAAATTTGTTATTTTGATTTAAGAAATTAACGATTAATGCACACTAGAACATCAAAGCAACGTTAAATCAAATCTTTAAAATATTATTTTTAATTTTCCAATCTAGTACCGGTTTTCAAACTCGATTGTAAAATTATTTACCGTTTGACCGTTCCTTGTTCAAATAGTGTGCACGTTTACAAAATTTTTCAACTTTGACTTTGCTCGTGACTTGACGGAAATAGAATGCATTGAACCTAAGTTTTTTCGTAATACGAACATCAGCTTAAATATGATTTTTTTTTTAATCATGCGTTTTTTTCTGACCACACATTTTCGACTAATTGTGGTGCATTTGCAACATATTTTCGCTCTCTTTTATTTATTTATTTTTATCTTTTTTTTTGAATTTTTTCCTTTTTTTGTTTTATATACAGATGGTCTTAAATATTGTCACTAATTTACACTCTTTGTATTTATGTTAAAAGATAAACTTTTATTATTTTTTTTTGTGTTTTTCTGTTGGTGAAGGAATAATCTTCTTATAAACATTGTTTTTTTTATTTTATTTTCAATTATGATCATTATTGTTATGAAAATTTTAGCAATCAAGATTTTAAAATATGTATTTAATAGTTACACAAATGAAATATATTAAAATAAAACGGCTTTAGGTTTAAGTTCTGTATTAATATTTATTAATAAATATTAATACAGAACTTTAACTTAAAGCCGTTTTATTTTATATAATGAGTTCTAAAAGATTTTTTACTATGTTATGAAATACATTATTTAAACAAAAATACACAAAATAATTTATTAAATTAATATAAATTTAATTATATAATTACTTGTTGAAAGGTACAATATTTTAGATTCTACTGTGTATACAGTGTTTTCTAAAATTGAATTCAATATTTTTCCTTTTAATATTAAGGTCCTTTTGTAAATAAGTTGTTTTTTCTTTTTCTCATATCATTTCGGCTTTAGTTACGTTTGTTTATAAATATGCATATAATTCAGATCGCTACAAGGCATGCGCAATAAAACAATCAGCTTCTAATTTCTTAACCGTGCATGCTTTGTAAAGATCTGAACTGTCATTGTTTTTAAATAAACAGAACTGAAACTGAAATGCGATTTGATGTAAAAATTCTTAATAATTTTTATTTATTTTGTTAACCAATTTTAATAAAATGAATTTCTTATGAAGGCCAGGATATTATTTTATTTAATAAAAAAAAAATTGGTGTGATAAAATTACTTATTCTAATTTGAAAAAAATTATTGAATTCAATTTGAAATCTTAAAACAACATAGAATTATTCTAATACAATCGGTTCTGAAAGATTTTTTACTATATTAAAAAAAATTACTTATTCTAATATGAAAAATTTATTGAATTCATTTTAAAATCTTTAAAGAAAAATTAGATTAAACAGACTTTATACTCTAATTCTGTATTAACAAATATTAATATTATTAATACAGAACTAGAAACTGAAGCCGTTTTATTCTAATATAATGGTTCTTAAATTTTTTTTTTATTATGTTAAAAAAAAACAAAAACATGTTAAACAAAATTTCAAAATGTCATGTATTTTTTATTTTGTTACCCCGTTTTTAATAAAAATTAATATTTTTTACAATTTATATAAATTTCAGGACAGGACCAGTTACCATTTTTTATTTTTATTATTTATGTTTTATATATTCATATTGTAAAGTTGCAAATGAACCAAAATTTGATTTACATTGCAATTGATTTAATTAATAACAAATTTAACCATAAAAAAAATTGATCATTGACGAGGTGTGATTTGTAAAGTAAAGAAAGCATTATATATTTTTAATTAATAAATTTTTAAAATAAAACGCGGCTTTAGGTTGTAGTTTTGTAGTTAGTACATCGAAACGTCGATTATTAGCAAATATTAATACAGAACTACAACCTAAAGCCATTTTATTTTAATATAACGAGTTTGAAAAATTTTTTACTATGTAAAATAGATATTTATTTTTTCTAATAATTGAATCATGAATTTTGAAAAAGATCTATCTCTGAAAAGTAAGTTTGAATTAAATAAATTGCATTGTATATCAAAAAAAATGATTGTGGTCGAAAAATACAACATAAGAATTGCTTTAAAAACGAATTAGTAAAAAAAAACAGTTAATAATTATATTTTGTTTTGTATGAATCCAAATGTTGATTATATGTTACAGAGCCGTGCTCCGATTTCGGCAAAATTGGTCGCAAATATGTTATCAGTTGCCGGCGCCGATCATATTATAACAATGGACTTGCACGCGTCACAAATTCAAGGATTTTTCGATATACCGGTCGATAATTTATACGCTGAACCGGCTGTCCTAAAATGGATCAAAGAGAATATCTCTGAATGGCGGAATAGTATTATTGTCTCGCCGGATGCTGGCGGTGCGAAACGCGTTACTTCTATTGCTGATAGGTTAGTTACGAATTGCTGCTGTGTGTTTATATAGCAAATAACCGCAACCAAAATCTTAAGATGTTGATTGACTTGACCCGAAATGGACGTATTAAAAACAGATTCAAGTGTATACCTTTTCCTTTCGATTATATCGCACACACGTGTCAGGGCACACGGAGCACAGCTACCTTTATTAAGTTTATCCTACTGTACTTTCGGAAAACTAAGTGCTTCTCACTACTGATATGACAGATTGATTTGTATTATGATGTAGATCTTAGCTTAGTTCGGAAAATTTCGTTTCGCGTATACATAGTGCCCTTCGTGATTTTCAATGGAATGGAACAAATGGAATGTACAGTTGCACCATTCACAAAATTGACTTTTGGGGTCAATCCATGCACCTTTAGTGTTGACCTCTGAATAAATAAATAAAACTAACCTTGTAACTCAATTAATCTAGCAATGTGTCTTACTAAAAATCTTTAAACAGATAAAAAAAAAGTTCATTAATTTATCGTACTATAGAGTTGGTGCATAATTATCAGGCGTTTTTTAAACAATATTTATTGTTTTTTCTTGTTGATTTGTTCCTAAATTATTTATAAGGTGTGGATTCGGTTTATAAGGAACTCTAGACAATCATTTTTATTTTTTCATTGATTCGTACGTTTTCGCCTCGAAATGAGCACCATCTTCAGCTGATATAATATTAAAAAAATTACACAATAT
The DNA here is from genome assembly GCA_963966155.1 of Clivina fossor. Lineage (NCBI taxonomy): Eukaryota > Metazoa > Arthropoda > Insecta > Coleoptera > Carabidae > Clivina > Clivina fossor. The sequence continues at coordinate 22,510,523 of OZ014552.1, read as the reverse complement.
TAGATTTGAGATAATAGCTGTGTTTTTTTTTTACATTCCACTCAGATCAGTAAATCTTGTAAATGAGCTGAGCTGAGCTGAGTTGTATTGATAAATAAAACAGTTTATTTGAAAGTGACGTTTAAAATCTAAGTTCCACATATGATATATAATGATTACATTGAATCGTTGTTTAGAATACTTAGAACTAAATTAAAAATTATTATGTATATCACACAAAAATAAACATTTTGTATGTTTTTATTTTGTTATTATCACAATGGTTAATTTATTATGAAAAAAGAAACGTAAAAATTCCTACAATAACATTTTTAAATGATTATTCCGGAATATAGTCACCATCTACTTCAATAACTGCTTTCCATTTGCTTTGAAGACAGTCGATTCCGCGGGCAAAGAAGTTACGACTTTTTTTATTAAAAAAAGTAAACAAAACAGCAATTTTTATTAACAAATAATCCGCCTACAAAAACACCTGTTAATTATGCACTAATCCAATATATTTGTTGTTCAATATACTAATTTCCTATTTTTGTCATTTAAAATACAATTTTTCTCGTGCTGTACTTGTCCCTTCTTTTTTTTCTATGTATTGAGAAAAAAAAAACCAATGGAACAATTTCAATTTTGTAGATTAAACGTCGAATTCGCGCTGATCCATAAAGAACGCAAGAAGGCAAACGAGGTAGCTTCAATGGTCCTGGTAGGTGATGTTAAAGAACGCGTCGCCATCTTAGTGGATGATATGGCCGATACATGCGGTACAATATGTCATGCAGCTGAAAAATTATTAGAAGCGGGCGCAACGAAAGTCTACGCGATTTTAACGCACGGTATCTTTTCGGGACCGGCTATATCGCGAATTAATAATGCTTGCTTCGAAGCGGTCGTCGTTACGAATACAATACCGCAGGATGAACACATGAAGGATTGCTCCAAAATTCAGGTTAGTCAGAAAGCGTACTTACTTAATTTTTAAATTAATTTCTTAGTCAGTTTTAGAAGATAGAATATTCCGATAGAAAGATAGAGTTTTGTAATTTCATTTTTGAACGAAGATGCTTTTACATTTTTTTTTAAAATAAAACTGCTTTCGGTTAAAGTTTTTTGTTCATATTTATTTATAATCACGTTTCGACCAAATCAGTTTCCATCTTCATCAGGAAAAATATTTACAATAAATATCAAAACACAGAAACAAGTTACTAGGTAACAAAACAAGTAACTTGATCATAAATTTATTGATTTTAAATTAATGAAAACTAAATTATATATAACATTAATCACTGTGAAGGCACTAAGGCCCGATTTCATAAAAGCCAATTAAATTTACTTTAGAAGTAAATGTATTTACTCTGTAGATTTTCATAGTAAAAAGAGTGTCTAAATTTAATCTAGTGGTTTAAAAAATAGTTGCTATTATTATTAATAATAATCTGGTAGTAAATTGTTGAAATAACATTTGTTTTCAAAGTTATTTACCAAGAGAATAAAATTTACTTATGAAGTAAATTTATTTATCGTTTATGAAACTGAGCCTAAGTTAAATAAAATTTGGCGTCCATTATTTGTTATTTGTTACCTAGTAACTTGTTTCTATGTTCTGTTATTTACTGTAAATGTCATTTGTACCAGTTTTTCCTGATGAAGGTGGACGTTGACTTCGTCGAAAGCAGTTTTATTTTAATATGAGTTCTGAAATATTTTACTATATTCATTTTATTAAAAAAAATCTATACATTTTATTATTTAGTTTCCGCCAAATATTTCTATCCAGACAAACAACTTTTCCTTTAATAACATTCATGATACCTTTCATACATGCTCTTCTATTTTTACGATTTGTAAGCATTCGCTCCCACAAATCACTCCCAGTCATGTCACTTCCTTTCTAAGTAATCCCACGCAAAAATACTTCTACAACATTTTCCTTTTTATGTTTCTGCTACCAAACCAACAGTCATGTGCTGATCACATCAGTTTATTTGACGAAATTAATGTAAATTTTTCAGTGTATCGATGTATCGATGATGTTCGCCGAAGCCGTTAGAAGAACACACAATGGCGAATCCGTATCATATCTATTTTCAAATGTGCCGTATTAATTTTGTTTTTGGTTCTCAACAATAATTAACAAAAGAAAAATTTCGTCACGTTTGTTTTGGTTCATTATTTTATTAGGCTCTTCCTTTCCCCCCCCCCCCCTAATTTTTGAATATTTTTTTCATATTCCCCACCCCGTTTATATACAATTAAGAATGAAACCAAATACGTGGTACCCCGTTAGTTCAATAGTATAATCAAATTGAAACTATCTATCTTTAGCTTGTAAATTTAAAATAATTTTTAAAGTAAACTATTATTACTTACAACGGCAAGAAATAAAAAAAAAAAAACTACAATAAATTACTATACATTGTTTACAGAATTCTGCTGAGCAGAATTATATTATCCTCAATAATATTGCATAAGTGAACTGAATTATTAAGAAAAACAGAAAGAAAAATAAATGATATTTTGTTTTTTAACAAATCCGAAGTAATCGGTTTTAACGATATTTTTTTAATGTTTTATATTACAAGGAAAAGTCAAAAAATTATTCGATTAATTTTATTACAAATATTAAATCAGTATATTATTTTATTATGTAATTGGACCAAATTATTTTTATCACAACATTTTTCCTATATTTTGTTCTTGTTAAGCATATAAAATATTTTCTGAAAATTATGCTAATAATAATTGATTAATTTTCTTGTATTTTTTAAAATATATTTCTCACTTTCTATTATTATAATTATTAGAGAATAAATTTTTGCAGGGTTACTTTTTCAATTACAAAAATATTTTTCAATTTTTGTTTATACAATTTGTTATGTAATAAAGTTGTCTCATTATTATTATTATTATTATTTGTTTAATAATTCGAATAATAATTTTTAAATATATATTTTTATATGACATTTATAATAAGTGTAGTTCTGCAATATATATATAAACAATTGAGATCTGTGTGCAAAAAGAGAAGTTAATAATAAAAGCAAAACATAATTAATATGTAATTATTTTCGCAAATATATATATTATATTATATAAATTAGTTCACCATATTTGTTGTTGCCATAGTAGATTAATTATTAATAATTTAGTATTAATTATTTCCCCTATTATAGCTATAATTACTTTTCGTTTGGACATTTTAAAAATAAATTTATTGAATTTTCTGTAATTTATATATTTATACATTCCATTAGCCAGTAAATACATATGAAATTATTTTCAAACAATTTTTTTCTCATTATTATTATTATTTTTAAATACAATAAAAAAAGAATACATTGTACACTTTATTTTTCTACACTATCACAAATCCTTAATTTATTTACCTAATTCATTATAAATTCTAAAAATGAACAATTAAGCTAGAGATATAAAACAAATAAACTAATTAAAAGTAATGGAGATTTAATATAATTATTTAATTAATTATACTCAATTACATAATTGGTAATAAAAATGTCTCAATTTATTATATACATTTTAAAATTAAATATACAAAAATAAAATATATGTGTCTGTTTTATATGAAGGTCCCTAATTAATGAAATAAAATTATTTTACTAATGAAATTTTTGCTAATAGTTATGGTTGGCAATAAACGACTGATTGTCAAAAAAAAAATTATGTCAAGATATAAAAATAAACATTACGTTATTGGTAAGTTCTACCTGATTTTAATTATACTATTATAATTTTAAAGTGAATTTTAAATTAATTACGTATTTAGTAATAACTATCAATTACATTGATATTCTTTTACGAAATGTTAAAATATTATTGCAAAAAAATGGACAGTTAATCTTTGATGACGCCTTTCGGAAGAGGTATATCAAATACTATAGGTAGATTTGTAGGTTTATAATCTGGATCACATGTAGAAGAATTTATAAATGTTGTTAAACCATCCGTCATTATTCCATATCCTAGAAAATAAATATTATCAGTGAAATAACACATTATTAAATAACCTTTAATGGGAATTACCTGAAAAGAAAAAAAATGTTTGATGTAATATGAATAAATTTTATATAAAAATTACCGTATTTGCCCGAATTTAACGCGATATCGAAATTTTTCATAAAAATATTTGGAAAAAAAATAATCCGAATTCAACGCGATCCATTCATTTTTCATAAAATAATTAAAAGAAAATAGCGCGAATCAATACTTTTACTTTTAAAAATAAGGTGAAAATACGGGCCGAATTTTGCTTCAAAATAAATTTGTATTTCTGGCTCATCAAATTATTTTATAAAATTTAAATAAACTAATTATACTTGCTAAATAAATAATTTTAAGTGAACGTGAAAAGTACTTTTGACAAAAATCACTTTTAAAAGTGAGATACTGGCTTATATTTTTGGTTATAAAATAGAAACTAATGTTGATCAATTTATTCAATCCTTCGCAAAACCAAAAATATGCAAGTACCCCATTAAAACATATATATATACCTTCGTGTATGTGACCAAATAGATGATACCTTGGTCTAACCCTTTTCTGTACGGTGTTTAACAATTCGACACAACCAACCCGTGCACCTGACTGACATAAATCGCCAATACCTAACGGTGGTGTATGCGTTATTAAAATATCAATTTTATTCGGAATTAAATTCCATTTCTCCAATAACGGTTCACCCCTTGGTAAATTAAACGCTCCGTCTCTATGTTCCGGTTGCCAAGGTGTACCGTATATTTTCAAACCGTAGATTTTAATCATAAAATCTTCTAGATATGTACAATTTGTTAATAATTCCCTCGGATTAACGTCCGGTCCAAATATTTCTTCATAATTTGAATGAAAACTTAATTCGTGATTACCCGCTATAAGTAGTTTGTGCTTATGTGGAAGTTTTCCTAAAAAAAAATTACAAGCATGACTTTATCAGTGTAGGAATAATTATAAAATCAATAATATGTATATAACTTCATTATAAATATACTGATTTTTTTTTAGACAATAAATAAATGTACTTTAAATAGAAATAACAATAAATATTAAAATAATATATTTTTACCAATCCATTCGTTAAATTCTCGGACTTCTTGTAGCGAACCTATCATAGTGAAATCTCCTGCATGAATAAAAATATCACCATATGGTATGTCGAAATTAATTTTTGATGTCAACGAATGCGTATCACTCATACAAACAACTCTGGCATAATTTTGCGGAATATTATCGGGCAAGGTTACATTTAATTTAATTATATTTTGTTTGTTTGCAATTTCTTCCCATGCTGAATTTGGATCATTAGTTAAAGAGTGAATTTCAACTTTCATGATAAATGTTTCTTGTTAAATTTTAAAGCCAGTTTATTGCGATAAATAGTTAAAATAAATATTCATGATTGATGACTTATTTGGTGGTGCATTCCTAAAAATAATAATAATAATATAAACTTTATTTAGCTCATTACTATACAAACACAGTATCAAATAATGTTAATTAATGTTTAATATTATATTCGATAATATCTTACACATTGTTATTGAAGATATCTAAATATTTGTATGCGCAAAATTACGCAATCTATCTATTTGTCGGAAAATATAAAACGATAACATTTTAATATAATTATTGATGTCATGTTTCAAGGGCATTGTTGTCAATACAATGAACATAAACTCTTTTCTTTATTTTATTATTATACTTTTACATACGATTTTTTAAAATATTTTTATTCATACATTTTAAATTAGAGAATATATATAAAATAAAATAAATTTTGTAGTTCAATATTTCATGTTGCATAAATATAGTTATAGATGTCAACACCAGGACGAAAATGAAAAAAATATTTAATTTTTTAGAAATATATGAAGTTTTTCAAGATACAGAATAGAAGATTTCAAATTTTATATGAAAAGTATTTTTAAATTCAAGTTTCGATTTAAGTTTTTAAATGTGTCGCGGATTATATCGAAATGATTATTTTAGCAGGTCAGTGTTGCAAACTCTGACCAAAGTACTAAAAAAATTTATTTTATATTTGTTTCCCGATGAATATAATCTATAAAGTTTTGTAGATTTGATATTTTAAAATGTATATTTAAATCGAACATGTTGCATACAATAAACTATGATAGGAAGTATCGAAAATTATAGAAAATTATTTTTGGTATATTGGTTACTCTGACTGTCGCGAGATTAAAATTATAATTCCACATTCCGTATTGTATTTAAGCCTGGTTTAATCCTCACCTCAGTTTAGTTAAGTTTTTTTGCATTTTACGAATAACATATCGTTAAAATTTATATTAATTTCTGATAAATGCCAATAATATAATAGATAAACATGAATTTGATATTATATTGTATGAATATGTAATAGTTATCGTATATTATTACAGTAATTACAAATTATTGTAGACAATATTATGATAATGGAAGAAAATAAAAAAAGATCTCGTAGTGCGAATTATACGAGAGATGAAAAAATATTATTGTTGCGAATAATAAGCGGTTACCAGCACATTTTAGAAACGAGAAAAACAAATCACGCGACATTACAAGCAAAAAACGATACATGGATGAAAATAACATACAAATTTAATTCGATCTGTCCGAATAAAATGATTCGTACAAGAGAATCGTTGCGTAAATTTTACGAAAACATTCGCAAGAAAGAACGGGCATCATTTAAAAAACAACCGATTGCGAAAGAGGAAATTGTTGAACTATCACCATCGGCAACTCCAACACCGTCTGTGGATCCATTAATCGATTTAAATTTATTCGACTTTGATCAAAAACCTAAAGAACAAACTGCCGAAAGTAAATTGACAATTAGTGAATTGCAAATGAAGTCCTTAGAATTAGAGATTAGATTAAAAGAACAAAGTTTACGACATGCTGAGGAAGAACATCGAATGAAAATGCAATTATTACAGTTACAAATAAATTCGTTTGAAAAATAATTAGTCATTTATATTTCTAAGTTATTAATCGTCCGGTTACTGCCAAAATAAAATACTCCATTTTTTTTAAAATAAGTTACGTGTGCAAATCTATAAAGTAATTAATAATTTCTTATTGTTAGGTAATCAAATTTTTATTTTATTTTAAATTAAATAAAACTGTATATATATATATATATATATATATATATATATATATATATATATATATATATATATATATATATATATATATATATATATACATTCAACTTATATATTTTTTTCAAAATTACAAACTCAGTTTTCTCAGAACTTAAATGTGATTTATTTGAGTATTTGCACTACACCGACGAAATATTATATTAAAAGACTGAATTAATTCTCTCCGATATTAAAACTATATAATATATTACTGTTTTTATTAATTTATTTGCAGAACAATTTGTTTGATAAATCTATCAATGAAATGAAGACAATATAAAATGCGGTAGACAGTTTTATTGTCAGATTTATAAAACGGAAAACTAAATAGTATAATAAATTATTTTTGTTAATTTGTTTATTGAGTTTATAAAAATAGTTTAAAACTTATTTTAATAAAAGTACACTTATAATTAATATTTGTATGTGATTTTTTTTAAAATGATTATATTTAACCCTTAATCGGTCACTTACCGTCTGAAATTGGTACCTATGAAAAACGAAAATTTGGCAAAACATTGCATGAACTAATTGTAAAATTTATTCATTTAATATGAAGCACATTTTTAATAAACAAAAACTAAAAAAGATGAAACGAAATCATAGAGTTGGGAGCAGACATATTATTAAGTCTGTTGCACACAAAATTGTTAAATATATTGTAAGTTAACGATATTATTAACTTGTCCGCAATTAATCATTCACTTTAAGTATAAAATATCTTTGTTAATAAATTATATAATATTTAAAATAAATATTATTTATTCGGATTATATAACATTTAAAATAAATATTATTTATTCGGATAAAACGACTTTATAAAGCCGTTTTTATTCTAATATAATGAGTTCTGAAAGATTTTTTACTAGTATAATTTATTCGATTAATATACAAAATAATAGTGTCAATTTTTCCAAATATTATATATAAAACTTTATTGAATTTTCAAATACAATTAACAACAAATAAAACTTGAGAAACTTTGAATTAAAAAGTTGACTAGGGTAATTTGTGGAATTTTTGAGAAATATCTCAACTTTTTAATTCACTATATCAATTTCACGCATACATTTATGAACTTTTGTTCAAATTATTATTGAGTAACTTTATTGAAACGGTGCCGGTGTAGGTACGTTCATTAACGGCGAATTAAAATCATCAATTTCCACTTCCATTGGAGGTTCTTGCTGGCTTTCGATCTTCTCCATTAAGCTCTGATGCAGCTGATGAACTTTTTCATTGTGCTGATTGGTCGGCTGTAAAGCTTTCATCAAAGTTTGCAGCCGACTCGCTGGTAATTTATGGTGAATGTACCAGAGCAGTTTCAGCAGATGACGGGTCACATTGTCGCGTGTTAATCCGGCAAAGAAAAACTCATCGAACAAGCCCGTACAGAAATCGGCCGCTGAGAATTCTTCGGGCATATGAATTAGAAGACCAACCTGTAACGTTTAGTTTTATATTGTTATGGTTTACGATTCGACACAAGTGTGTGCTTACATATACTTTTCGTCGTTACAATATTAAAATTCTTACCATTGAATGTAGGAATGGATCTTCGAATGCCCGATCATCTTTACAATTTCCTAGCACAGCTAAAACTCTTAACAATCCAACTCTGTCTTTATGCCTGGTCACATGTAATGTATAATACATAGCCAATATGGCGGCGACAGCACTCTCTTGAATATAGGCTTCAAAGGCGTCGGGCAATGAACCGGAATGTTCGATTAACGTAATGGCCGATTCACGTTCATCGGGTGGTAGTTTCGTGTGAAGTTGTCGCACTTGATCGTCCACCATTAATGACATCAGAGCCGGTAGGAATTTCGTAATAATTTGATTATCTAGTTTCGGTTCTTTAAAATCCTGTGAGTCAATCATCACCCATGCACTAAGACCTAATGCCAGCATTCGTAGAAGTAGGATTAGAATTTGGTTTTCCTATGAAAAAAAAATCATAAATAATTTTCTAATAATTTACGTTATTTTTATCTTATACGATCAATTCTTGTTTATTTGTGTATTTATTTTTGTAAATTCTGTTTCGAAAAAGGCTTTAACGATTCTTGTGTTAAATCTATGTTTTGAAATACGGAAAAGCGTTCCATTCTGTACAGCAACCTCCCCATAAATTGGTTTAAATTCAAGACAAAATCAAACAAATGCAGTGAAAAAAAAAGAGTAAACAGTCCCTTTTGAACGAGCAAAGCTCGGTTTTTCTAGCATTTTATAGAAAGTAGCCAACAAAATCAATAAAGTAAAGTTCGATAGAAAAAACAACTTACCCTAGGCAATCCTTCATTATTAATCAAATGTTGTAACAATTTAATAGCTGAGGTCGCTAAAAAATTAATCGCGTACGGATCGCACAATGTCATCGACAAATCACCCAATACCTGTTCTTGTCCACGTTTAATATTATCTAAAAATCCCTGTAACTCCCGCGATCGTTTAATATCGACATTTTTCTCTCTAATGCACGCATCTAAACACCACGTGAACTTATGGCACGGATCAACTGAAATAATATCTTGTACTTCTAAATCATGTAACGCCATTAACAATTCCGCACGTAACGTACAGTAATGAACGTTACGCGTTCGTAGAAATAACGTTCGTAAAAACTGCAACACCATATCGTACAACTTGACACTATTGCCGATCATGTGTGCTAACTTTTGCACGACTTCACCCTGTCGGCGATTCTTCGGCGACGGTCCGAAAAAATGATTCGATACGTTTTCATGATCGAATAGAATGTTTTCTTTCTCTCGAATATATTGACTTAAAAGCGGTGATACTTCATCGCCGAATAACGATTGATTATCTTTCCAAATTTGTCGTTTTACTTCGGTATCGGTATCATTGTATAGTTCTCTATCACGAACTAAAACACGTAGATATTTATCGTCGATTTGTGGTGTATTTCGTAGTATGCACATAACTACCGGACGTAAAGATTTGACGCGAACTAATGGAAAACTTTTTGCCAGAAGTTCTTTCAATTTGCGATCTCTATCGCGACCTTCTTTCTGTCCGATGCTGTTTATATGAGCAATTAGTTTTTCACGAAGTTCCTGAAAAATAATTTTTCTTTAATTTATTGACAAATTTTAATATTACATTCCATAAACTATTACTGCATTTCTGCAAACAACTTTCAAATTTTAAGAAACAATTCAATATTGTTAGAAAAAAATAATATAATTATTAGAAAAGATAATTAATATTTCCTAAGTTATGAAGTTGTAGGATGTACTTCGGATTAAAAATATGATTCAAAAACCTACTTCTAGAACAGATGTGTGAAAATCCAGCCGTCGTACTCCGTGAAGATCCAAAAGAGGTAACATAGGCCGTAAGGACGGTAATAAAATACCATTTTCGAGCTGAAGAAATGTGAACAGGTTATAAATGCTAATTTTTCCAGTAATGATTACGATTGAAATCTTACTTGAAACTCTTCTATCGCTTTTAATGGATCCGTACAACTAGTTAGAGCATTCCGAAGAAAATCTGGACCGGGTACGCCCGCTTCTTCTAGCGCCCATTCGAATTTTTGAGTCGTCATTATTTTAAAAACATTACTTATTATTTGTATACAAATGTCAATTTTGTTCTATGTCAAATAGCTGTCGTTTGATGATATGGTGTCAATAGTGTTACAAACCTTAGAATTGACGAACGAAACTTGAATATAATTTTTATATAAATTGTAAATTTGTTTTTTGATTTGTAGGCATTTAGCGTTTTTCTAATAATTTAAATAGTTTTTAATTATTGTTTTACTTGTTTATGATTGATATAGTTTGTTTTGTAAAGTTATTTAGTATGAGTGTAGTGGGAACACTTCATTTTATGAACAATACTTCCGGTAGTTCAAATTACTCGTGAATGAGTGGCTGTTAAATAAATTTGTGTTGTCCATGTTTTTTGAACGAAATTTATTTAAAATAATTGGTAAATAATACAGTTGTTCCAAATTATCCAGGTCCAAATTTAACGGTTCGTATAAAGTCGAAATAATTAATAGGTATGAGCAATCGGTTTAGAATCAGTCACTGCCAAAACTCAAATCAGAGCTTGTTTGGAGAAGATGGCATTATTTTTGATTGTTAAAACATTTTTAAAACTGACACAATGAGGCAACACAATCGTATTTTAAATAGTATTAAGTGTTTAATCGATTAAAATCTAAATAATTGCCGAGTAAATCATTTAATTGTATGTGATATATGTGTATTGAAACACAAAAATAGGTTATGTTTCCCACCTTTATTAGTATCCTAGGTATATAATGATAAACATTATTACGGCTAATTTTTTCGTATTTTTTTACTGACGTACATCATGTTTTATTATTGCAGATATACAGTCATGGTGGGAGGTTCCAAGCATTGCACATTTTTGTTCTCTGTTTAGGGCTGCCTTTAACCTCCTTGATTTTGATATTGAGGTATGTTTATTTTACACACATCGAACACTTTATTACACTTATCTTGTGCATTTTAATCGGATTATTTTCGTAGTTTTCGTTTAATAATTCTTTCTCGTTATCGAAATTTAGTTCAACAAACGTCAAAGTCTTTGTCATTTTCATTGAACTTGTCAGTTGTTTACGATTTTGTTTTGAGTTTATATTTCAATTTTTTGAGTGTTTTGGTAATTTTTGTGATTAGTAATCGAAATTAATTTGACAGATACCTACACTTATTTATTGTTTAATCATATAAATGACGTAATTATTATTACATCATGAAATGTAATAATTGTTATTTTTGTGAGTGATTAAAAATGCTTTTCTAGGATTTGGAAGAAGCTTTATTGACAGACGGTACTGAAGAAACGTCATGGCTTCAGGAATTAATTGTTCGTTTATTAAGTGGTTGTTTAGGCAATAATGAAATATCAACATTTAATTATCAGATGTTTTTGCGTCGTTTATTTCGTCAGAAATGTCAGGAACACGATCGTTTTAACCCGTTCAATACCGATATAGACTTTCAGTTCTTACCATTAAGGACCAAAGTTGAAATACTACAAGCGCTTTGCGATTTTCGTTTAGATGCCGAAGATGTTCTAGATCATTTGAAAAACTTAGAAGCGGACAGTTTACGAGTGGAACCATTAGGTTATGATGATAATCAGTCGGCGTATTGGTATTTTTACGGTACGCGTCTCTATCGTGAGGATTTTACGTTTAAGAATAGCAAAAAGGTGAAAACGATTTGGCAAGTGATCTGTTTCACCGAAGACGATTGGTATCAATTAGCGAAAAAGTTTCGTAAGTCGAGTTCGAAGATCGAACGACAACTCTATCGAACATTATCGGAAAATTTCCTGCCCGAGCTGCCGCGTTTATTTCAGGAGAAAGAAATCTTACATCGTAAAAGATTATTGGAGTGGTTACCGAGACGAACTTCAACGCGATTAGATATTAAACGACAGCAAATTAAGGTTAGTTCTAGTTTATTGCTTTTTTTTTCTTGCTACTTAATACCTTATGCGAAATTTATCGTCTTGTATTAATTTCTGAGACTAATATATCAACATCTGGGCTCAAAATGTATAATATTATTTTATCTATGTTTCGTTTATAATGTATGGTTTATGCTAGGAAATTAAAAGTTAGGCAAAATAACGCCAGTAAATGCTAATAATTAGACCTCGAGCCATAAAAACCTATATTACGATCTTAATTCATAAAGACATTATTAGTAAATTATTCTAAATGTTTACTAGTTTATATTGAATAGTTTTTTTTTTTTTGCTGAATTTTAAACTAATATTTGTGCATATACAATTTTTCTTTGTTCTTTATTTAAAAGAAAATATTAAAAAAAAAAATAATAATAAAATAAAATTATAGAAGAATAATAAAATTTGATATTTTAAATTGCAGTTGACATTACGGTTGAGCATTTTATCATGGGAATTTCCCATTAGCTGATTGCGAATAGTTTATATTTTTGAATAACAGGAAAATAAAATATATTTTTATAGAATTGTAGGAAATATTGGAAAAATAACATAGTTAACTTAGAAACAGTTGTGATAGTAATAAAAAAGTGAATAGGCATATGTCATTCGGTTACGAGACGTTGAAAAGTACGGACGATAAGATTATTTGTGTTTGTGTTATTATTAAACCATCGTATTGTACAAAAAAAAAGCAAATGCATTTATTCCAGGAATCTGTAGAATCCGATCCACCTAAGACTCCATCACCGACACTCAAACCACCATCTTCTGAACACGACGACGACGACGAAGAGGAGGAAGAAGAGAACGAACCAGTAGCGGTAGCGTCCATCGAATCGGAACAAAACGTCAGCGATCGCAATAGTATATCACCGCGTAGCGTTCACGCAACCGACACGCTGAAGTCACGTAAGAAACACAAGGCCGGCTACGAGAAAGCGGCGCGTAAACGCCACAATCACTCGTCGCCGGCGAAAAGTCCTACACCACCTCCCTCCAACAAACGTAAAAATGCTGTCGTCGAAATGCCCGAGAATCGGAAGTTACGTAGCGGTGGAAAGAATACTAATAAAAAAACTACAACTACTGCCCCCCCAACTACAACTACAACTACGAAAAAACAACAATCGGAAAAGTCCAAGACGCCGCCCCTTGTAGGACGACAAACTAATAATAGTCTAGCATCAGCAACCGGACAGATTGTTATACAGTCTGTTTCAAATCCGAATAGAAAAAAATTAAAACCGTCGCAGGTTTTTCGACAGAGTGTCGAGGATTTACAAACGGGAATGTATAAGATTGTGGAAGCGGTGAAAGGGCATGAGGATGCATGGCCGTTTGTCGAGCCCGTGGAAGAAGAATACGCACCAAATTACTATACAGTGATACGAAGACCGATGGATTTACAGAAAATGGAAGATAAATTAGATGCCGGCGCTTATGTGACGTTTCGAAAATTTAGAGATGATTTTCAATTGATTGTTGATAATTGTCGACTTTATAATGGCACAGATAATGGTGAGCTTTGCTTTTTAAATTTGATTATCGGATGTAGACTTGCACCTAACTTTTGCAATAACATTTTTATTTTTTATTTTTTTTTCAAGTTACATTCTTCATACCAATTTATTTTACATTCGATTCCTTCTAGTAATTATGTACAAGTACAGTAAATTAAAATATAATTTAATTTATTAGAGAATGAGAAATGAGAAAAAATAACTTAATTTAAATTTTAATATTTACTCTTTATAAATTACGTAATTTGACGTTAATTTTTTGTTTGTTACAGAATACACAGAAATGGTTGACAATTTACAACAAGCATTCCAGCGTGCAACTGACCGTTATTTAGATCAAATCTCATCATCCGATGAAGAAGTCGCTGTTGAATTTCAAGAGTCTTCGAAAGATACAAAACCCACCAACACCACGCAGAATAAACGCAAGAAAAATGATACGCCAGTGAATTCTACATCTGTAAAGAGAAAACCAACATCATTAGCTCATACGGCCGACAAACGCGATCGTTCTACATCGGTCGAATCAAATCCCGTCTCAAATAAACGTAATAGTGACATCATTGATCAGCCACCGGAGAAAACAAAATCAACAGATAAACAACAGAAGGTTGGTCGGGGTAAAAATCAAACTACAAAAACGACAAAGAATGTCAAAAATGATACGACAAAAAATGTCCGACAGAATCGGAAAAATAAGAAGGCTCAAAGTCCTAGTCCGAGTCCTGTGCGAGATAGAAGTCGTAGCAGAAGTCCAAAGCGAACGAATAGAAGTCCATCATGGCCGCCGTCAAGTCCAGAACATTGGAAATCATCAGAGAAACGAGATACATCGCCTAGTATTACGAGCCAGCGTAGTAGTGATAATGAAAAGAATTTAAAGAAAGGCAAACATAAACATTGGAAAGAGGTATTTAAAGACAAGAAAAACTCGAATAAACATGAGAAAAACGATACGAAAGAGAAGCAAGACAAACAAGAAAAAGAAGCGCTGAAAAAAGAACCACCCGTTAAACATAAAGATAAAAATATTAAACTAAAAGAAACTATCGAAAAATTAAAAGCAAAAAGTGAATTATCTATATCTGATGACGGTGTATTACGACCGAAAAAGGAAGAGAAAATATCAAAGGAGAAAAGCAAACAATCTGAAAAGGAAGTGATAAAAGAGAAAATTGAGAAACCCGCGAATAAGAAACCAGTAAATAAAAATGCTAAACAGAAAACGAAAGAGCCGCCAGCGAAGACTAACAAAAAATGCGAATATGAATTTTGATGAAGAGGAAACAAGTACGAAAGGTAGTAGTTTATCGGATAGTAAAAAAGGTAATAATAGTAATAAGAAGAATGTTAAGAAAGCTGCCGTAAAAAATGTGGCTGATATTGAGGCATTAGCTGCTGCCACCGAACAAACATTAAAAGATATTAATAAATGGTTAGATGATACGCCACGATTTTCCGAATTTAGTTCAGCGAGTAATTCCCATCGCATTTCGTCGGTACGGAAGAAGTTGATCCTATTGTTGGCTCAAAATCGAACAGGATTATCGAAAATCCTTGAAGATGGATAAACCCGTGCAGCAACGCCCAAAGAAGGACAAAAAGATCTCTTCAAACGACGAACTACTAATAAAGATCCTTCTAAGTTGCATCGAAGACGAGAAATTCAACGAACGATAGAACGTCTTCAGCCGGGCAAAAGTAAAGGTAATCTACTATCGAACATTCAAAATTCGAATAAACCCGAAGAATTGTTTCCGTTGGGACCGTTATCCAAACTAAGAGAATCGAAAAATCTCTAGTTGTTAAACAAGATGACGATGGACCGAAACTAAGTCTCGGAACAGTTTTAGATAGTTTCGGGCAACAGCATAATTTCAGCGAAGAAGAAACAAAATCGAAAGATCTTGAAACCGCTTCGGTGAAAGATGAAGTTAGCTCATCGTCAACAAGGACCAAATTAGAACAGGAAGTTAAAAAGGAAGAAGACGTTGCGAAAAAGGATGAAATTATTGAGAGTAAACCGGAAGTAGTTCCCGAGAAAAAAGAATTCAAATCGGAGAATAAGGCCACGCCGAATTTAAGTGCTTGGTTTAAAGCCATTTGGCGCACTAAAGTCCAAGTAACGCAGAAGAAAAAACCCGATATTGAAGACGAAAAGAAGGAAAATATTGAATCTACTAGCAGCAGCAGCACCAGCAGCAATCAACCAGAAAGTACTACAGCAAAAGTTACCGAACAGAAACCACCATCGGAAGAATCGAGGAAAGTCATATCACCTGAGCAGCCAGACAGTCCGCCGGTTCTGCACAACAATCACACGTCAACGACGAGGTTCTACCGGTAGTAGTATATCGGAAAGATCATCATTCAGTCAGGATAGGAT